>CAWUFW010003252.1:1200000-1881902 GCA_963921515.1 Calotriton arnoldi | reverse complement strand
ATTTCCGTAATGTTCCAAGGGCATTATCTACCTTGTGATTAAATTCTGTGACATTCTTGACTCTGGTGCTGTAGTCATTACGATTTTTAATTGCCGTTTTTTTTTTTATTTATCAGTTATGCAAATCCGAGAGTAAAGGGCAGATGGGTAAAGGCAGGACTTTGCATCCTTTTAGCACCATTTTTTGTGGGACACGTAAATAACAAATTTTGCATTTTTGCAAGCATACACTGGGTGCTCTGCTTAAAGGGGCAGAGTTAAGACAAGGCAGAGAGATAAACAACACAGCAAGCGTAGAGAGTCAGACTGGGACGCTGACGCAAGGCTTTGCTTCCTGAGTATCATCTGTGTTGTTCCGCATAGGGAAATACAAAAGGGCTGCCAGGCCACTGCCTTGGGAAATATGAGACTGAAGCAGCTGCAAACAACTGGCGTGTGATCAGTGAGATGAAGATTTTAAAGGAGGAATGCCCATAAAGCCACATGATGTCACGCACGCTGTGATATGCAATGAACACAGCACCACCTTTATCGAAAATTGATATGCCATGGCGCATAGAATATACAATGACATGGCGTTCATCGATGTATGCACATGCATGGCGCACATGACCACGGCGTGGCACATACGTGATATAAAATGGCATGGCACATCCTTCCACGATGGCATATCACATATAGTGTAAATGACTTGGCGTATGTGACATAACATTGTATGGAACAACCTTCAATCAGGATAAACGCATGATAAATATTCCGCGTTAAAGCGCATTTACGGCCCAATTGGCGTAAAGAAATTAATGACAGATGTGATAAACAATGACCCAAGGACTCAGGTGATATAACGGCGTGCATACTTTCGGCACGGGAATATATATACGCATATCGCACACAATAAACAGTGGCGTGGCACGGCGCGCAACCTTCATCAAAGTATATAAACACCATATCACACACGATAACAGTGGCCGTGGCACAGCGTGCACAACCTTCGTCAGGTTATATACACGCACATCACGCTAGGGATAAACCGTGACGTCGCCCGGGTGCTGCATAAAATGGCATGGAACAACCTTCACTAGGGCATGGAACAGCATGAGCTCAGTTCCACTCACTGCTGCTGCCTCCAAGCCATGGGAGGCCTCGCCCGGGCAGTGCCAAGGTCTAGCCACGGTGACTTAGAACCTCGGCTTCTCAGCCGGATGCTGCGCACCTAATAGAATAATACTTTGGTACTACACAGGTGCAGCAAGTACTCTGGAGACAGTGAAAACCAGCACTTTTATATTTTCAGTTTCAGCACTAGGTACAGTGGGTGAAAATCTGCCCCACTTCCTAGAGCTCTAAAATTATGACCACAGCTTTACACCGAGTTATGCAGAGGAAGCAGCTATTTTATGGCTGCACGGCGACACCTAGTGGCGTGTGTGCCGCGTGCAACCAATAAGAAGCCTTCATTATTTCCTTTCTTCAGGGAGACCCTTTTTAGCTGGCCAAATCAGCAAATCATCGTCGGCCGCTCGCGTAATCTGCCGATTTCGCGATTTTTTAAATTGAATCGTCGAAATCGCGAAAATACTGGAGGGTCTGCCTATACCTGGTGTGGATTCTCTTTCATTTGGTCACTCAAGAGATTATAGACTGGTAAAACAAGCTGCTTTACATTCCTTCAAGACTTAGCCTGAAGGCTGCTCTCCATAGCTACCACTAGGATAGCTTTTAATAAAGGTTGTCTTTAACCTATCTCCATAAGGGGTTGTTTGGACTGGTACAAGGTGCCCACTTTAGTTAGTGGACAGCACATACCAGGCCAACTTCTCACAGTGATGTAACACTAAGACCTGTTGGCACCACATCGAAGGGTGTATAGTGACATACACTCAGCCATGATTTATGTGCTCTGTCATGGTGTAATCAAGACTCAGTTCCAAATGTGTGACCTACTTGTCCGCTGTGCATGCCGGTGGAGTACGTCAACGTGAAAGGAATACTGCGGGCCTGTGTTGCGGAGGCCGTGATGGTCTGAGGAGGCTGCCAAGGTCGCAGGCCTCGGGCTTGGAGATTGCACCGGCACGTGGTGGGCCCTCATCGACACACGCCGGTGTCGGGAGGTGGGCATTGAGGCCTGGGTGCGCAGGGGCGGGCAGGACTGATTCGGGGACCAGCGTCCCGGGGTGCAGCAGGCGCACATGATCGCTGGCAACACCGCTCACGGCGTCGGCCTCGTGGCGGGGTGAGGGGCTCCGCCCTGGCAGAGACGTTGGGCATTCCGGAAGAGGGCCACGCCCAGGGTTACGTGCCTTTTATTCATACCCCTACGCTGGCCTGGCGTACGCCGGGCCAGCCCACTCCGCTCACGCTTACGGGGGAGACGTCAAAAGCTACATTTCCACAACTTCCCCACTGGCTGGGGTGACATGGTTGCGTCCACTGTCCACTACACTCCAAACACCAGCGGTGTGTGTCGATATGGATATGTGTGTGGTCTGCATACTGCAGTCTGGCCAGCACATCCACGCCACACTTGGCATTGTGTACATTCTCATTCATCGGTCCCTTGCCTCCTTCACACATGCCTGGTCCCCACCTCTTCCAACATTCTGCTATTGTGTGTCCGAGGTGCCATGCCATTGATGGCTCATGTACATGGCTGGCCCAGGTTCCAACAGTGAGTTGTGCTGTCGTGTCTGGTGGGTGTGCATGTTGTATGTGAGCTTGTGATGTGTGCATTTCCTGTGTTGTGTGTTGCATGATTGTGGAGTTGAGGTGTGTGGTGTGTGCATTTGGTATTGGCCAACGAGCAGTGCATTTCTGTGGGTGCCATCCTGGTGGCGCAGGTTGATGATGGACTGTCGGGAGGTGCAGGTATCATGCACACTGCCTGGGTGGTTGGTGACGTCGTTGGTGGAGATTCCACGGTGGTCCACTATTGCCTGCACATTGGTGGGATCCGTGCGCTTTCTGTTGCGCTTATTGTGTGCAGTGTCGCCAGGGGCCACTAGTAGGACATGTGTGCAGTCACTTGCCCCCTGACACATGCAGAAAGCCAGCTGTGGCATACACGCCTTGCTTGGTCTCCGGCTGTTCCTGCGCAGTGTGTGTGAGGTATGGATAGTGGGGTACCAAGCTGATGGTGTCATCCATGACCGTTGTGGGGGACTTGGATTGGCCAGGCTGTGTGACTCCTCCGTCTCAGGTGGAGGTTGGTTGGAGGGTACCAGATGCCAACACGTGCAGCACGGCCAGCAGCTTTGTCTGCGGTGGGATGTTGGTTGTCCGCTGTGTTGGTACCGTCAGCCTGTGGGCTATGGTGGTCAGGAGGCGGAGGAGTGTTGTCCCTTCGGGCATATAGTGGGCAATGACATTCTCTGGTGTTGGGTCTGTGGGGTTGGTGCATTTTCGGAGGGTCGCTGTCTTTGTCTGCGCTGCCTCAGTGATGGTCCGGGGGAGGGGGCGGTGGGTGTCCGGGGGGTGGGTGGTGGCGGTGGGTGTTGTTGCCCTCTCGGGGCTCCGGGGTGCATGGTGAGTGGCTCCATGGCATCTGTTGTTCTTCAGGTGTGGCTGTGGGCTGGGCTCCCTTTTGTGGTGCAGGCTGCCGTCCGACTTTACACCAGGTCAGAGCAGGTGCTAATTTCCTGCTGCTAACTCGCATTATCACATGTTTCGTGGTCTTTTCGCCGATCTGGCTGGTCGTTGAGAATGTTGCAGAGTGGTGTTTTCGCGGCATTTTGCACGGGTACGCCTACTCTGCATCTCATTAGCAATAGTTGCCGGGGTCATCTGTGGCGATGTTTTTTGCGGCTGCTATCGCGGGTAAACTGGTGTTATGGGCTGTTCACACCAGCTTGTGAATGGGGCGATGTATTTATCGCAACTTTGGCTGCGATAAAGTGCTGTTAACTCGGCGATGGCTCCTTGTGAATATGCCCCATAGACAGCTAAGAGACAGACAGACGATAGAGAAGAACGTTTTAAGACTGAGCATAGGAGGGGTGCAGACGTCACTCGGGAGGGTCCACCTATGACAGTCAGATCTCTTGCTGGTTCAGCGCCTTGAGTCCCCTTTAATGTGTCTAAGCACGTTTACCGAATCGTCCCGCATTTGCACAAACCTTCATCATTTTGTTGCTTTTGTTAAAAAGATGAGTTTAGTCATGAGAGAAGTGGTGAAGGTAATCACAAACAGCGAGGCTGCTGCACTGTGCTTTACACACATTAAAACCCGACACGTGGCTTGAAGGGTGGATTTTTTTTTATAACAGCTCCGAAAGCTACTCTGAAAGAATTATTTCATACAGACAATACACCTTTCAAAGAAACCCAAACCTACATATAATGTAATGTAGAAATGTCGAGTCCGAATTTATTTTAAACTTCTATGGCAAAAATACTAAATAATGATGGATTGCAAAGGTCAGCTGCATTGGCCGGGAATCGAACCCAGGCCTCCCGCGTGGCAGGCGAGAATTCTACCACTGAACCACCAATGCCTCGCTTGCATTCAGAGCGTGTGTTCCTCACATGTAGTTCACAATGTCAGAGCAGTTATGAATGATATGTTGTTTGTACTTAACCCGAGTCTGTGCATGAGTCTGACAAAAGCACAGGTCAGGTTATCTTAGAGCACCAATACTTCATATAAAGAGAGCAGCTATGAAGCTCACATGTAGTATGTAACAGGCTCTATCTGTGACCCACCGATGTTTCGATCGTACATATGAACCGCAGAGACACAGAAGATGATAAAACTTGACCATTGCAGGTGCTGAATCATTAGATGTAGTCAACGCTAAACCACCCAGGCTGTGCCTGAACCACACAGAAACAAAGATGCTGCACAGTACAACCGATGCCGGAAATGATGAGAAGTCACACAACTCACATCCCCATGCGATGAAAACTCAATGCTTTCTGTACTGAACAGAGACAAGCACCAATGAACCATCGGCGCTTCATGTATGGTGAGAGGAGACACAGATCACACGCAGCAGACTGGGGGACATTAATACCCAAAATGACACTTAGAATGATGACCGCAGGTATTAGATGGAGGTTTACTGACTGACAAGTTACCCGGACTGACTGAGATTACTGAACCTCCGTGCAACAAGCCCAGTGCAGTCAGAATCAGATCTGGCGTGAGCTGGACCCCCTCCCACCCAGCATCCACCCACAGCCACAAACCACCCCCACCCACGGTCTGTGCACCCGACTGGTACAGCTTCTTTCAAGAAGAGGGAGTGGAGGGTCAGAAACTAAGGTTCGTTCAATGAACATACAGCTAAAAATAAAAAACAAAAAATAATGGAATATCAAAATCAACAAATATATCCAAATTAACAAAGCAGAATACAAGTAAGTGCTTGGAAGAAGAGAGAGTCCACACTACTTGCCGAAGGCGAAATCTCACAAAAAGGAAACTAGAGATGAAAATCCGGAAAAACAAAGTCACCTTAAGGGAGGGGGAGGCGCGGCCTGTGGTCGGGGCAAACAGTACAGTAAAGTACATAATGTGCCCCTCATGTCTCCAGTACAGTAGTACTGACACCTCTCACCAGGCGTACTACGCTGTTTAATAGGACATTACTAGCTCTTTCTCGGGGTGCCGGGATACACGTTATGGGACGGCCGTCTCCATCCATACTTAAGGGATAAATGTTTACCCTTTAATCTTGATGAGTCTTTAATGCCAGTTTTAGGCTGAGCGTGAAATAAAGCAAAATTAAAGAAAAATAAAATTATTCTTATAGAAAAGGTATTATAACACAAGCAAACGTTTCTGCATTCCGTAAAAACGGTTTCTGCGCAAATACACGGACTACAACATGCAACAGTATATTAAAAGTAAACAATTCATTAAAACACTCTTTCCCAACTGCAGTACCGCTGTGTCATCAAAATGAAATGACTTCTCTTGATTAAAGCTGGAAATTTCACCAATTGTAGAAAACAGAACTGCGACACAAACGTTATTTTAAAAAATACTCTGATATTGAAAATGTATATTAACAAAGAAAACATATCGCCCAATTGCCGTGACATTGCCACCCGCAATGCCGTGACTCGGATTCGAACCGAGGTTGCTGCGGCCACAACGCAGAGTACTAACCACTATACGATCACGGCGAGCTACTTGGACTCTGTATCATATTGTTGCACCTGTATTTTATAGCTGAATCACGTCTGATTTCAAAACCACGTATAATGGTCCAGATGGTAATTCTACAAATGTATTATTCAACACTTTATATGAACTTACAGAAAGTGGGACTATAAACCGGGCGAGGCCTCCAGAACTGGGCACAGACCCCAGAAGTGACCACCAGAAATGTGTGCAATGAAGTACGTGGCCAATTACGGATATGTTAGTCAAACTTTCGAAGAGCAGCATCAAACCTCTAGGTCAGGCATCGAGAACCGGACATGACGTTTCATATGAGGTGTGCGACGCTTGACAATACTCCGTATGAGCCTCCCAAGGCAGACACAATATTTCAGAAGAGGCCTCCAGAACTCGATAGAAAACTTCAGGTGAAGCCTCCCTAAGTGAACACAATATCACAGATGTGGCCTTCACAACTTGACACAGTGCTATGGGTAAAGCATTTTTAGATGGACACAGCACACCATGTCATTATCCAAGCACTCACAATACTTCAGACAAAGCCTCTAGAACTCAACACCACACCCCAGGGGCAGCATCCAGTAATGGAAAAAACAACACTCAAAATGCACTGGCCAGAACTAAACACAACACTGCATATGTGGGCTCCTAAAATAGTAAAAGTACCAGCTGAGACATCTACAACTAGACACAATACTGCAGACAAAGCCTTCAGAACAGAACACCACACCCCAGATGCAGCATTCCAGAAATATAGACAGTCTGCAGGTTTGGGTCCAAAACAGGAAAAAACACTCCAAATGCATTGACCAGAAGAAAGCACAACACTGCAAATGTGGGCTCATAAATCAGCAAAATATACCAGATGCAACATCTACAACAGGTCACAATACTGCAGACACGGCTTCAGTAATACAATGACATCTGCAGCACTGGACACATTCCGACAGTGGTGGCCTCAGTACAAGAGAAAAGACTTCAGATGTTGCCTCTAGAACTGGGTGCAAAGTGCCAGACATGACTGTGATAACAGGCACAGTACTCTAGATGAACCCTCCAGTACCAGACACCTTACACTGCAGGCGACCTCCAGATCAGGAGACAATGTGCCAGAGTTGGTTTTTAAAAGTAGCAACAATCCTCCTGGTGAGGTTATGAAAACTTTACCAGAACTCCAGGTGGAACTTTGTGTACTTGACACAATACCCTAAGTAGACTCTGCAGAACTAGACACAACACTTCAGGGGGTTGCAAGCTTGGGACACAATATGCTAAACTAGTCTCTACAGTGGGTAGTAACTGTTCAGACACATTATTCTAAAGGAGCCCTTTGGAAATGTACCCAGCTCTCCACACAAGGCCTTACTTGTGCTGTGCTCACTGTCCACCTGTAAAAGTGCTTCCATTTCATGATGGTTTTATTACTGCTCCCTCTGCACCCCAACACTACTTTTGGCCTATTCACAGCCTTATTATGGAAGTGAAGCTTGCAACGCCGCTGCCTGTGCTGTAACCATCTGTACTCTAAAGCTATGTTTATACTGCTGCTGCCTGTGCTGTGCCTGTTCTTATGGCACTGAAGCTTGAACCTCTTCTGCCTGTTCAGTAACAGTGTCAGTAATGGAAGGTTACTCTGGTGCTGCCTGTGCTGCACCTGTTGTTTGAAGCTTGCATTACAGCTGCCCAGCTTGTACTTTGATGCGAGTGCAGCTTAAAAACATCTTTTCACTCCACAAAACCAAACTGATTGGCTTTGGGAATTAAAGATACTGGTGGTTGATGGTACAATACATTGGCATCTAAACACCAAAAACATCTTTAGCTTCGAAGGAGGAGCATTGTGTACATGTGGATAATTATAATAGGAGCAACTGGGTTTGCAGACAATGTGTCTTTTTTCAAACAACACGTCTTCTATGAGGTTGTGTAAAACAGGAGGCACTGCTGAGATTCAAACTCAGGATCTCCTGTTTACTAGCAGGCACTTTAACCAACTAAGCTACAGCGCCTCCTTTAGCTCCCTGTCCGCACTGTGCCTGCTGTCCTGGTGTAACTGAGAAACTTAGCATATTTTTCTCTCTCTAAAGCTGTGGTATTTTTCAGTTCCTACCAACAAGATATTGCAGAAGAAAACCTGATATTGGAATGGAAAAATTACAAAGAGAGTCACGAAAAACGTATATCATTATATGTACATATTTGTATTCATTTTGCAATGTTTACACTGGTGGATGAAGTGTGCAATACATACGTTAAACTAAACGAGAGTAAAGGGCACCAATATATACCAGATCATTTCATGATGCAGGCTACATAACATGTGCTCTTTCCTTCACCTCTCGTGACCTCTGGACATCCCACCGAGAAGCCGAGGAACCGCCACTCTCAGAGAGAAAGTGTCAGCTTTAGTCGCGGTTCAAACAGAGAGACCCATGAAAACATGGCGGATGCGGGTATCACAGCAAGGGGGGGCTGTTAGCCCGCAGTGGTGCCCTTACATGACTCAAGCAACACCTACCCTGTTCCTGGTACAAACATCAGCCACCAGAGCTCAGTAAATTACCAGAATAAACAAAAACCCTATAAGCTGTTTTTAAACGCCTTGATTGGGCGTTATTACTTGTATCACCGGCCATCATAACGAGCATACACATGCCGAAGACAGTCTAATTGGGAACGGACAGGCTGTTCCTGTACACAGAGACATTCAATGAGACAGACAGGCCATTACTGACCCATCATAGTTTCTAGCTAAGATATTGAGGCGCTCAGATAATTCTGCACCAACTTACAAGTCGCACATACCAGGGAGCATTACCAAAGAACACGCACAATATCAAGTATCAATATAACAGTATCCTCGCATGGCTCACACTTTAGCATCACAATATGGTGGCATCTTCTCCACAGTCTTGTCAGCTTGTCCCCCTAGCACAGGAGGAAGGGGTGCCATCATGGCCGCGCGGACATAGGCTAGCACGGCTCCGCTCCGAGCCCCGGAGATTTTGCGGCTGACCGGAGTAAACTGTGGTCCAGACCGCATCCGCCGATGGATTAAGGCACGGGGCATCAGAAGGGCTCTGCGACGACCCCGAGCGGCCCCCAGCACTCGTCATTGCTGGCAGGGAGAAGACGGCCGCGAGATGGAACGAGGCAGGCAAGATGGTGGCGGCCACGAGTGTCCTGTGAGCCAGCTCCAAGTGCGTCCACTCGAGGCTCCTTCGCGATCGTTAGTCCGTTGGCTAGTGGGTCCTCCCGAAGGCAACTCTTCTTCTGCTTGGGCCTTCCTGGTTGCTCCAGACGTGTCCTGACTTACCCTCGCTGGGTGAGTCCCTCAGACCTTGCTGGTCTGCACCAAAGTTCTTTCTCTGTTTCTACAAGACTTGCCGTTGCCAAGGCTTGTTGGGTCCTATCCGGTCGCCGACACCCCAGCACCCAACAGACGTCGTGGGACAGCTCGAATCCAGCTCCTGGTTGTCGTCGACACCTCCTGGACCTCGTGGCTGAAGAGTCAAGACACCCATCAACCTACCTGAAGCACCCGACGTCGGTGGGCATCTGCTCATCGCCTTCCTGGTCACTGGCTAGTGACCCAGACTCTTTCCCCTCTGCTTTCAGGTTCTTCAGATCTCTGATCCATCCTTGGATCCACCCGGACACTTTCGACTTGGTCGCCAGCAGCACTTTGCAGCAGATCGCCATTGAAATCGACGACGAAACCCGACTCCAAAAGACACCTATGCACCCGGCTTCCTTGGGTGAGGTAACTCGAGTACTCCGGTGCTCCCATGGGTATAGACTCTAGAACTGCCTAGTTCTAAAGGGGTTTGCTCCAAGTCCTCTTCTAAGTGTCCTTTTCTTTTAAAAATCCAACCGCGACTTTCCCCATAGAAGTTAATGGTGATTCGCGGCTGTGTTCCCACACTGCACGCGTCCCCCGTGAGTCCCCTGTGTCACTACCTTGGGTGGTTCCTTGTGTTCCAAGCACTTCTACAGGCTCTAGGCCTTGTGTCTAGCTCAGTCGTGGTTCTTATACCACTTTTTTGGTATATGGTTTGGTACGCCCCTAGGGCCCAAACGTGTATTTGTGCTATTACTGTTGATAACTGACTTGTAACCTATGTACTTCGAACTCTAGCCTCATAAAGAGACTAGAGGGGTGTGTTTAAGACTAAATACATATATTTTATATATATACCTGGTGTGGACCTCTTTCATTTGGTCACTCAAGAGATTATAGACTGGTAAAACAAGCTGCTTTACATTCCTTCAAGACTTAGCCTGAAGGCTGCTCTCCATAGCTACCACTAGGATAGCTTTTAATAAAGGTTGTCTTTAACCTATCTCCATAAGGGGTTGTTTGGACTGGTACAAGGTGCCCACTTTAGTTAGTGGACAGCACATACCAGGCCAACTTCTCACAGTGATGTAACACTAAGACCTGTTGGCACCACATCGAAGGGTGTATAGTGACATACACTCAGCCATGATTTATGTGCTCTGTCATGGTGTAATCAAGACTCAGTTCCAAATGTGTGACCTACTTGTCCGCTGTGCATGCCGGTGGAGTACGTCAACGTGAAAGGAATACTGCGGGCCTGTGTTGCGGAGGCCGTGATGGTCTGAGGAGGCTGCCAAGGTCGCAGGCCTCGGGCTTGGAGATTGCACCGGCACGTGGTGGGCCCTCATCGACACACGCCGGTGTCGGGAGGTGGGCATTGAGGCCTGGGTGCGCAGGGGCGGGCAGGACTGATTCGGGGACCAGCGTCCCGGGGTGCAGCAGGCGCACATGATCGCTGGCAACACCGCTCACGGCATCGGCCTCGTGGCGGGGTGAGGGGCTCCGCCCTGGCAGAGACGTTGGGCATTCCGGAAGAGGGCCACGCCCAGGGTTACGTGCCTTTTATTCATACCCCTACGCTGGCCTGGCGTACGCCGGGCCAGCCCACTCCGCTCACGCTTACGGGGGAGACGTCAAAAGCTACATTTCCACAACTTCCCCACTGGCTGGGGTGACATGGTTGCGTCCACTGTCCACTACACTCCAAACACCAGCGGTGTGTGTCGATATGGATATGTGTGTGGTCTGCATACTGCAGTCTGGCCAGCACATCCACGCCACACTTGGCATTGTGTACATTCTCATTCATCGGTCCCTTGCCTCCTTCACACATGCCTGGTCCCCACCTCTTCCAACATTCTGCTATTGTGTGTCCGAGGTGCCATGCCATTGATGGCTCATGTACATGGCTGGCCCAGGTTCCAACAGTGAGTTGTGCTGTCGTGTCTGGTGGGTGTGCATGTTGTATGTGAGCTTGTGATGTGTGCATTTCCTGTGTTGTGTGTTGCATGATTGTGGAGTTGAGGTGTGTGGTGTGTGCATTTGGTATTGGCCAACGAGCAGTGCATTTCTGTGGGTGCCATCCTGGTGGCGCAGGTTGATGATGGACTGTCGGGAGGTGCAGGTATCATGCACACTGCCTGGGTGGTTGGTGACGTCGTTGGTGGAGATTCCACGGTGGTCCACTATTGCCTGCACATTGGTGGGATCCGTGCGCTTTCTGTTGCGCTTATTGTGTGCAGTGTCGCCAGGGGCCACTAGTAGGACATGTGTGCAGTCACTTGCCCCCTGACACATGCAGAAAGCCAGCTGTGGCATACACGCCTTGCTTGGTCTCCGGCTGTTCCTGCGCAGTGTGTGTGAGGTATGGATAGTGGGGTACCAAGCTGATGGTGTCATCCATGACCGTTGTGGGGGACTTGGATTGGCCAGGCTGTGTGACTCCTCCGTCTCAGGTGGAGGTTGGTTGGAGGGTACCAGATGCCAACACGTGCAGCACGGCCAGCAGCTTTGTCTGCGGTGGGATGTTGGTTGTCCGCTGTGTTGGTACCGTCAGCCTGTGGGCTATGGTGGTCAGGAGGCGGAGGAGTGTTGTCCCTTCGGGCATATAGTGGGCAATGACATTCTCTGGTGTTGGGTCTGTGGGGTTGGTGCATTTTCGGAGGGTCGCTGTCTTTGTCTGCGCTGCCTCAGTGATGGTCCGGGGGAGGGGGGCGGTGGGTGTCCGGGGGGTGGGTGGTGGCGGTGGGTGTTGTTGCCCTCTCGGGGCTCCGGGGTGCATGGTGAGTGGCTCCATGGCATCTGTTGTTCTTCAGGTGTGGCTGTGGGCTGGGCTCCCTTTTGTGGTGCAGGCTGCCGTCCGACTTTACACCAGGTCAGAGCAGGTGCTAATTTCCTGCTGCTAACTCGCATTATCACATGTTTCGTGGTCTTTTCGCCGATCTGGCTGGTCGTTGAGAATGTTGCAGAGTGGTGTTTTCGCGGCATTTTGCACGGGTACGCCTACTCTGCATCTCATTAGCAATAGTTGCCGGGGTCATCTGTGGCGATGTTTTTTGCGGCTGCTATCGCGGGTAAACTGGTGTTATGGGCTGTTCACACCAGCTTGTGAATGGGGCGATGTATTTATCGCAACTTTGGCTGCGATAAAGTGCTGTTAACTCGGCGATGGCTCCTTGTGAATATGCCCCATAGACAGCTAAGAGACAGACAGACGATAGAGAAGAACGTTTTAAGACTGAGCATAGGAGGGGTGCAGACGTCACTCGGGAGGGTCCACCTATGACAGTCAGATCTCTTGCTGGTTCAGCGCCTTGAGTCCCCTTTAATGTGTCTAAGCACGTTTACCGAATCGTCCCGCATTTGCACAAACCTTCATCATTTTGTTGCTTTTGTTAAAAAGATGAGTTTAGTCATGAGAGAAGTGGTGAAGGTAATCACAAACAGCGAGGCTGCTGCACTGTGCTTTACACACATTAAAACCCGACACGTGGCTTGAAGGGTGGATTTTTTTTATAACAGCTCCGAAAGCTACTCTGAAAGAATTATTTCATACAGACAATACACCTTTCAAAGAAACCCAAACCTACATATAATGTAATGTAGAAATGTCGAGTCCGAATTTATTTTAAACTTCTATGGCAAAAATACTAAATAATGATGGATTGCAAAGGTCAGCTGCATTGGCCGGGAATCGAACCCAGGCCTCCCGCGTGGCAGGCGAGAATTCTACCACTGAACCACCAATGCCTCGCTTGCATTCAGAGCGTGTGTTCCTCACATGTAGTTCACAATGTCAGAGCAGTTATGAATGATATGTTGTTTGTACTTAACCCGAGTCTGTGCATGAGTCTGACAAAAGCACAGGTCAGGTTATCTTAGAGCACCAATACTTCATATAAAGAGAGCAGCTATGAAGCTCACATGTAGTATGTAACAGGCTCTATCTGTGACCCACCGATGTTTCGATCGTACATATGAACCGCAGAGACACAGAAGATGATAAAACTTGACCATTGCAGGTGCTGAATCATTAGATGTAGTCAACGCTAAACCACCCAGGCTGTGCCTGAACCACACAGAAACAAAGATGCTGCACAGTACAACCGATGCCGGAAATGATGAGAAGTCACACAACTCACATCCCCATGCGATGAAAACTCAATGCTTTCTGTACTGAACAGAGACAAGCACCAATGAACCATCGGCGCTTCATGTATGGTGAGAGGAGACACAGATCACACGCAGCAGACTGGGGGACATTAATACCCAAAATGACACTTAGAATGATGACCGCAGGTATTAGATGGAGGTTTACTGACTGACAAGTTACCCGGACTGACTGAGATTACTGAACCTCCGTGCAACAAGCCCAGTGCAGTCAGAATCAGATCTGGCGTGAGCTGGACCCCCTCCCACCCAGCATCCACCCACAGCCACAAACCACCCCCACCCACGGTCTGTGCACCCGACTGGTACAGCTTCTTTCAAGAAGAGGGAGTGGAGGGTCAGAAACTAAGGTTCGTTCAATGAACATACAGCTAAAAATAAAAAACAAAAAATAATGGAATATCAAAATCAACAAATATATCCAAATTAACAAAGCAGAATACAAGTAAGTGCTTGGAAGAAGAGAGAGTCCACACTACTTGCCGAAGGCGAAATCTCACAAAAAGGAAACTAGAGATGAAAATCCGGAAAAACAAAGTCACCTTAAGGGAGGGGGAGGCGCGGCCTGTGGTCGGGGCAAACAGTACAGTAAAGTACATAATGTGCCCCTCATGTCTCCAGTACAGTAGTACTGACACCTCTCACCAGGCGTACTACGCTGTTTAATAGGACATTACTAGCTCTTTCTCGGGGTGCCGGGATACACGTTATGGGACGGCCGTCTCCATCCATACTTAAGGGATAAATGTTTACCCTTTAATCTTGATGAGTCTTTAATGCCAGTTTTAGGCTGAGCGTGAAATAAAGCAAAATTAAAGAAAAATAAAATTATTCTTATAGAAAAGGTATTATAACACAAGCAAACGTTTCTGCATTCCGTAAAAACGGTTTCTGCGCAAATACACGGACTACAACATGCAACAGTATATTAAAAGTAAACAATTCATTAAAACACTCTTTCCCAACTGCAGTACCGCTGTGTCATCAAAATGAAATGACTTCTCTTGATTAAAGCTGGAAATTTCACCAATTGTAGAAAACAGAACTGCGACACAAACGTTATTTTAAAAAATACTCTGATATTGAAAATGTATATTAACAAAGAAAACATATCGCCCAATTGCCGTGACATTGCCACCCGCAATGCCGTGACTCGGATTCGAACCGAGGTTGCTGCGGCCACAACGCAGAGTACTAACCACTATACGATCACGGCGAGCTACTTGGACTCTGTATCATATTGTTGCACCTGTATTTTATAGCTGAATCACGTCTGATTTCAAAACCACGTATAATGGTCCAGATGGTAATTCTACAAATGTATTATTCAACACTTTATATGAACTTACAGAAAGTGGGACTATAAACCGGGCGAGGCCTCCAGAACTGGGCACAGACCCCAGAAGTGACCACCAGAAATGTGTGCAATGAAGTACGTGGCCAATTACGGATATGTTAGTCAAACTTTCGAAGAGCAGCATCAAACCTCTAGGTCAGGCATCGAGAACCGGACATGACGTTTCATATGAGGTGTGCGACGCTTGACAATACTCCGTATGAGCCTCCCAAGGCAGACACAATATTTCAGAAGAGGCCTCCAGAACTCGATAGAAAACTTCAGGTGAAGCCTCCCTAAGTGAACACAATATCACAGATGTGGCCTTCACAACTTGACACAGTGCTATGGGTAAAGCATTTTTAGATGGACACAGCACACCATGTCATTATCCAAGCACTCACAATACTTCAGACAAAGCCTCTAGAACTCAACACCACACCCCAGGGGCAGCATCCAGTAATGGAAAAAACAACACTCAAAATGCACTGGCCAGAACTAAACACAACACTGCATATGTGGGCTCCTAAAATAGTAAAAGTACCAGCTGAGACATCTACAACTAGACACAATACTGCAGACAAAGCCTTCAGAACAGAACACCACACCCCAGATGCAGCATTCCAGAAATATAGACAGTCTGCAGGTTTGGGTCCAAAACAGGAAAAAACACTCCAAATGCATTGACCAGAAGAAAGCACAACACTGCAAATGTGGGCTCATAAATCAGCAAAATATACCAGATGCAACATCTACAACAGGTCACAATACTGCAGACACGGCTTCAGTAATACAATGACATCTGCAGCACTGGACACATTCCGACAGTGGTGGCCTCAGTACAAGAGAAAAGACTTCAGATGTTGCCTCTAGAACTGGGTGCAAAGTGCCAGACATGACTGTGATAACAGGCACAGTACTCTAGATGAACCCTCCAGTACCAGACACCTTACACTGCAGGCGACCTCCAGATCAGGAGACAATGTGCCAGAGTTGGTTTTTAAAAGTAGCAACAATCCTCCTGGTGAGGTTATGAAAACTTTACCAGAACTCCAGGTGGAACTTTGTGTACTTGACACAATACCCTAAGTAGACTCTGCAGAACTAGACACAACACTTCAGGGGGTTGCAAGCTTGGGACACAATATGCTAAACTAGTCTCTACAGTGGGTAGTAACTGTTCAGACACATTATTCTAAAGGAGCCCTTTGGAAATGTACCCAGCTCTCCACACAAGGCCTTACTTGTGCTGTGCTCACTGTCCACCTGTAAAAGTGCTTCCATTTCATGATGGTTTTATTACTGCTCCCTCTGCACCCCAACACTACTTTTGGCCTATTCACAGCCTTATTATGGAAGTGAAGCTTGCAACGCCGCTGCCTGTGCTGTAACCATCTGTACTCTAAAGCTATGTTTATACTGCTGCTGCCTGTGCTGTGCCTGTTCTTATGGCACTGAAGCTTGAACCTCTTCTGCCTGTTCAGTAACAGTGTCAGTAATGGAAGGTTACTCTGGTGCTGCCTGTGCTGCACCTGTTGTTTGAAGCTTGCATTACAGCTGCCCAGCTTGTACTTTGATGCGAGTGCAGCTTAAAAACATCTTTTCACTCCACAAAACCAAACTGATTGGCTTTGGGAATTAAAGATACTGGTGGTTGATGGTACAATACATTGGCATCTAAACACCAAAAACATCTTTAGCTTCGAAGGAGGAGCATTGTGTACATGTGGATAATTATAATAGGAGCAACTGGGTTTGCAGACAATGTGTCTTTTTTCAAACAACACGTCTTCTATGAGGTTGTGTAAAACAGGAGGCACTGCTGAGATTCAAACTCAGGATCTCCTGTTTACTAGCAGGCACTTTAACCAACTAAGCTACAGCGCCTCCTTTAGCTCCCTGTCCGCACTGTGCCTGCTGTCCTGGTGTAACTGAGAAACTTAGCATATTTTTCTCTCTCTAAAGCTGTGGTATTTTTCAGTTCCTACCAACAAGATATTGCAGAAGAAAACCTGATATTGGAATGGAAAAATTACAAAGAGAGTCACGAAAAACGTATATCATTATATGTACATATTTGTATTCATTTTGCAATGTTTACACTGGTGGATGAAGTGTGCAATACATACGTTAAACTAAACGAGAGTAAAGGGCACCAATATATACCAGATCATTTCATGATGCAGGCTACATAACATGTGCTCTTTCCTTCACCTCTCGTGACCTCTGGACATCCCACCGAGAAGCCGAGGAACCGCCACTCTCAGAGAGAAAGTGTCAGCTTTAGTCGCGGTTCAAACAGAGAGACCCATGAAAACATGGCGGATGCGGGTATCACAGCAAGGGGGGGCTGTTAGCCCGCAGTGGTGCCCTTACATGACTCAAGCAACACCTACCCTGTTCCTGGTACAAACATCAGCCACCAGAGCTCAGTAAATTACCAGAATAAACAAAAACCCTATAAGCTGTTTTTAAACGCCTTGATTGGGCGTTATTACTTGTATCACCGGCCATCATAACGAGCATACACATGCCGAAGACAGTCTAATTGGGAACGGACAGGCTGTTCCTGTACACAGAGACATTCAATAGACAGACAAGGCCATTACTGACCCATCATAGTTTCTAGCTAAGATATTGAGGCGCTCAGATAATTCTGCACCAACTTACAAGTCGCACATACCAGGGAGCATTACCAAAGAACACGCACAATATCAAGTATCAATATAACAGTATCCTCGCATGGCTCACACTTTAGCATCACAATATGGTGGCATCTTCTCCACAGTCTTGTCAGCTTGTCCCCCTAGCACAGGAGGAAGGGGTGCCATCATGGCCGCGCGGACATAGGCTAGCACGGCTCCGCTCCGAGCCCCGGAGATTTTGCGGCTGACCGGAGTAAACTGTGGTCCAGACCGCATCCGCCGATGGATTAAGGCACGGGGCATCAGAAGGGCTCTGCGACGACCCCGAGCGGCCCCCAGCACTCGTCATTGCTGGCAGGGAGAAGACGGCCGCGAGATGGAACGAGGCAGGCAAGATGGTGGCGGCCACGAGTGTCCTGTGAGCCAGCTCCAAGTGCGTCCACTCGAGGCTCCTTCGCGATCGTTAGTCCGTTGGCTAGTGGGTCCTCCCGAAGGCAACTCTTCTTCTGCTTGGGCCTTCCTGGTTGCTCCAGACGTGTCCTGACTTACCCTCGCTGGGTGAGTCCCTCAGACCTTGCTGGTCTGCACCAAAGTTCTTTCTCTGTTTCTACAAGACTTGCCGTTGCCAAGGCTTGTTGGGTCCTATCCGGTCGCCGACACCCCAGCACCCAACAGACGTCGTGGGACAGCTCGAATCCAGCTCCTGGTTGTCGTCGACACCTCCTGGACCTCGTGGCTGAAGAGTCAAGACACCCATCAACCTACCTGAAGCACCCGACGTCGGTGGGCATCTGCTCATCGCCTTCCTGGTCACTGGCTAGTGACCCAGACTCTTTCCCCTCTGCTTTCAGGTTCTTCAGATCTCTGATCCATCCTTGGATCCACCCGGACACTTTCGACTTGGTCGCCAGCAGCACTTTGCAGCAGATCGCCATTGAAATCGACGACGAAACCCGACTCCAAAAGACACCTATGCACCCGGCTTCCTTGGGTGAGGTAACTCGAGTACTCCGGTGCTCCCATGGGTATAGACTCTAGAACTGCCTAGTTCTAAAGGGGTTTGCTCCAAGTCCTCTTCTAAGTGTCCTTTTCTTTTAAAAATCCAACCGCGACTTTCCCCATAGAAGTTAATGGTGATTCGCGGCTGTGTTCCCACACTGCACGCGTCCCCCGTGAGTCCCCTGTGTCACTACCTTGGGTGGTTCCTTGTGTTCCAAGCACTTCTACAGGCTCTAGGCCTTGTGTCTAGCTCAGTCGTGGTTCTTATACCACTTTTTTGGTATATGGTTTGGTACGCCCCTAGGGCCCAAACGTGTATTTGTGCTATTACTGTTGATAACTGACTTGTAACCTATGTACTTCGAACTCTAGCCTCATAAAGAGACTAGAGGGGTGTGTTTAAGACTAAATACATATATTTTATATATATACCTGGTGTGGACCTCTTTCATTTGGTCACTCAAGAGATTATAGACTGGTAAAACAAGCTGCTTTACATTCCTTCAAGACTTAGCCTGAAGGCTGCTCTCCATAGCTACCACTAGGATAGCTTTTAATAAAGGTTGTCTTTAACCTATCTCCATAAGGGGTTGTTTGGACTGGTACAAGGTGCCCACTTTAGTTAGTGGACAGCACATACCAGGCCAACTTCTCACAGTGATGTAACACTAAGACCTGTTGGCACCACATCGAAGGGTGTATAGTGACATACACTCAGCCATGATTTATGTGCTCTGTCATGGTGTAATCAAGACTCAGTTCCAAATGTGTGACCTACTTGTCCGCTGTGCATGCCGGTGGAGTACGTCAACGTGAAAGGAATACTGCGGGCCTGTGTTGCGGAGGCCGTGATGGTCTGAGGAGGCTGCCAAGGTCGCAGGCCTCGGGCTTGGAGATTGCACCGGCACGTGGTGGGCCCTCATCGACACACGCCGGTGTCGGGAGGTGGGCATTGAGGCCTGGGTGCGCAGGGGCGGGCAGGACTGATTCGGGGACCAGCGTCCCGGGGTGCAGCAGGCGCACATGATCGCTGGCAACACCGCTCACGGCATCGGCCTCGTGGCGGGGTGAGGGGCTCCGCCCTGGCAGAGACGTTGGGCATTCCGGAAGAGGGCCACGCCCAGGGTTACGTGCCTTTTATTCATACCCCTACGCTGGCCTGGCGTACGCCGGGCCAGCCCACTCCGCTCACGCTTACGGGGGAGACGTCAAAAGCTACATTTCCACAACTTCCCCACTGGCTGGGGTGACATGGTTGCGTCCACTGTCCACTACACTCCAAACACCAGCGGTGTGTGTCGATATGGATATGTGTGTGGTCTGCATACTGCAGTCTGGCCAGCACATCCACGCCACACTTGGCATTGTGTACATTCTCATTCATCGGTCCCTTGCCTCCTTCACACATGCCTGGTCCCCACCTCTTCCAACATTCTGCTATTGTGTGTCCGAGGTGCCATGCCATTGATGGCTCATGTACATGGCTGGCCCAGGTTCCAACAGTGAGTTGTGCTGTCGTGTCTGGTGGGTGTGCATGTTGTATGTGAGCTTGTGATGTGTGCATTTCCTGTGTTGTGTGTTGCATGATTGTGGAGTTGAGGTGTGTGGTGTGTGCATTTGGTATTGGCCAACGAGCAGTGCATTTCTGTGGGTGCCATCCTGGTGGCGCAGGTTGATGATGGACTGTCGGGAGGTGCAGGTATCATGCACACTGCCTGGGTGGTTGGTGACGTCGTTGGTGGAGATTCCACGGTGGTCCACTATTGCCTGCACATTGGTGGGATCCGTGCGCTTTCTGTTGCGCTTATTGTGTGCAGTGTCGCCAGGGGCCACTAGTAGGACATGTGTGCAGTCACTTGCCCCCTGACACATGCAGAAAGCCAGCTGTGGCATACACGCCTTGCTTGGTCTCCGGCTGTTCCTGCGCAGTGTGTGTGAGGTATGGATAGTGGGGTACCAAGCTGATGGTGTCATCCATGACCGTTGTGGGGGACTTGGATTGGCCAGGCTGTGTGACTCCTCCGTCTCAGGTGGAGGTTGGTTGGAGGGTACCAGATGCCAACACGTGCAGCACGGCCAGCAGCTTTGTCTGCGGTGGGATGTTGGTTGTCCGCTGTGTTGGTACCGTCAGCCTGTGGGCTATGGTGGTCAGGAGGCGGAGGAGTGTTGTCCCTTCGGGCATATAGTGGGCAATGACATTCTCTGGTGTTGGGTCTGTGGGGTTGGTGCATTTTCGGAGGGTCGCTGTCTTTGTCTGCGCTGCCTCAGTGATGGTCCGGGGGAGGGGGGCGGTGGGTGTCCGGGGGGTGGGTGGTGGCGGTGGGTGTTGTTGCCCTCTCGGGGCTCCGGGGTGCATGGTGAGTGGCTCCATGGCATCTGTTGTTCTTCAGGTGTGGCTGTGGGCTGGGCTCCCTTTTGTGGTGCAGGCTGCCGTCCGACTTTACACCAGGTCAGAGCAGGTGCTAATTTCCTGCTGCTAACTCGCATTATCACATGTTTCGTGGTCTTTTCGCCGATCTGGCTGGTCGTTGAGAATGTTGCAGAGTGGTGTTTTCGCGGCATTTTGCACGGGTACGCCTACTCTGCATCTCATTAGCAATAGTTGCCGGGGTCATCTGTGGCGATGTTTTTTGCGGCTGCTATCGCGGGTAAACTGGTGTTATGGGCTGTTCACACCAGCTTGTGAATGGGGCGATGTATTTATCGCAACTTTGGCTGCGATAAAGTGCTGTTAACTCGGCGATGGCTCCTTGTGAATATGCCCCATAGACAGCTAAGAGACAGACAGACGATAGAGAAGAACGTTTTAAGACTGAGCATAGGAGGGGTGCAGACGTCACTCGGGAGGGTCCACCTATGACAGTCAGATCTCTTGCTGGTTCAGCGCCTTGAGTCCCCTTTAATGTGTCTAAGCACGTTTACCGAATCGTCCCGCATTTGCACAAACCTTCATCATTTTGTTGCTTTTGTTAAAAAGATGAGTTTAGTCATGAGAGAAGTGGTGAAGGTAATCACAAACAGCGAGGCTGCTGCACTGTGCTTTACACACATTAAAACCCGACACGTGGCTTGAAGGGTGGATTTTTTTTTATAACAGCTCCGAAAGCTACTCTGAAAGAATTATTTCATACAGACAATACACCTTTCAAAGAAACCCAAACCTACATATAATGTAATGTAGAAATGTCGAGTCCGAATTTATTTTAAACTTCTATGGCAAAAATACTAAATAATGATAGATTGCAAAGGTCAGCTGCATTGGCCGGGAATCGAACCCAGGCCTCCCGCGTGGCAGGCGAGAATTCTACCACTGAACCACCAATGCCTCGCTTGCATTCAGAGCGTGTGTTCCTCACATGTAGTTCACAATGTCAGAGCAGTTATGAATGATATGTTGTTTGTACTTAACCCGAGTCTGTGCATGAGTCTGACAAAAGCACAGGTCAGGTTATCTTAGAGCACCAATACTTCATATAAAGAGAGCAGCTATGAAGCTCACATGTAGTATGTAACAGGCTCTATCTGTGACCCACCGATGTTTCGATCGTACATATGAACCGCAGAGACACAGAAGATGATAAAACTTGACCATTGCAGGTGCTGAATCATTAGATGTAGTCAACGCTAAACCACCCAGGCTGTGCCTGAACCACACAGAAACAAAGATGCTGCACAGTACAACCGATGCCGGAAATGATGAGAAGTCACACAACTCACATCCCCATGCGATGAAAACTCAATGCTTTCTGTACTGAACAGAGACAAGCACCAATGAACCATCGGCGCTTCATGTATGGTGAGAGGAGACACAGATCACACGCAGCAGACTGGGGGACATTAATACCCAAAATGACACTTAGAATGATGACCGCAGGTATTAGATGGAGGTTTACTGACTGACAAGTTACCCGGACTGACTGAGATTACTGAACCTCCGTGCAACAAGCCCAGTGCAGTCAGAATCAGATCTGGCGTGAGCTGGACCCCCTCCCACCCAGCATCCACCCACAGCCACAAACCACCCCCACCCACGGTCTGTGCACCCGACTGGTACAGCTTCTTTCAAGAAGAGGGAGTGGAGGGTCAGAAACTAAGGTTCGTTCAATGAACATACAGCTAAAAATAAAAAACAAAAAATAATGGAATATCAAAATCAACAAATATATCCAAATTAACAAAGCAGAATACAAGTAAGTGCTTGGAAGAAGAGAGAGTCCACACTACTTGCCGAAGGCGAAATCTCACAAAAAGGAAACTAGAGATGAAAATCCGGAAAAACAAAGTCACCTTAAGGGAGGGGGAGGCGCGGCCTGTGGTCGGGGCAAACAGTACAGTAAAGTACATAATGTGCCCCTCATGTCTCCAGTACAGTAGTACTGACACCTCTCACCAGGCGTACTACGCTGTTTAATAGGACATTACTAGCTCTTTCTCGGGGTGCCGGGATACACGTTATGGGACGGCCGTCTCCATCCATACTTAAGGGATAAATGTTTACCCTTTAATCTTGATGAGTCTTTAATGCCAGTTTTAGGCTGAGCGTGAAATAAAGCAAAATTAAAGAAAAATAAAATTATTCTTATAGAAAAGGTATTATAACACAAGCAAACGTTTCTGCATTCCGTAAAAACGGTTTCTGCGCAAATACACGGACTACAACATGCAACAGTATATTAAAAGTAAACAATTCATTAAAACACTCTTTCCCAACTGCAGTACCGCTGTGTCATCAAAATGAAATGACTTCTCTTGATTAAAGCTGGAAATTTCACCAATTGTAGAAAACAGAACTGCGACACAAACGTTATTTTAAAAAATACTCTGATATTGAAAATGTATATTAACAAAGAAAACATATCGCCCAATTGCCGTGACATTGCCACCCGCAATGCCGTGACTCGGATTCGAACCGAGGTTGCTGCGGCCACAACGCAGAGTACTAACCACTATACGATCACGGCGAGCTACTTGGACTCTGTATCATATTGTTGCACCTGTATTTTATAGCTGAATCACGTCTGATTTCAAAACCACGTATAATGGTCCAGATGGTAATTCTACAAATGTATTATTCAACACTTTATATGAACTTACAGAAAGTGGGACTATAAACCGGGCGAGGCCTCCAGAACTGGGCACAGACCCCAGAAGTGACCACCAGAAATGTGTGCAATGAAGTACGTGGCCAATTACGGATATGTTAGTCAAACTTTCGAAGAGCAGCATCAAACCTCTAGGTCAGGCATCGAGAACCGGACATGACGTTTCATATGAGGTGTGCGACGCTTGACAATACTCCGTATGAGCCTCCCAAGGCAGACACAATATTTCAGAAGAGGCCTCCAGAACTCGATAGAAAACTTCAGGTGAAGCCTCCCTAAGTGAACACAATATCACAGATGTGGCCTTCACAACTTGACACAGTGCTATGGGTAAAGCATTTTTAGATGGACACAGCACACCATGTCATTATCCAAGCACTCACAATACTTCAGACAAAGCCTCTAGAACTCAACACCACACCCCAGGGGCAGCATCCAGTAATGGAAAAAACAACACTCAAAATGCACTGGCCAGAACTAAACACAACACTGCATATGTGGGCTCCTAAAATAGTAAAAGTACCAGCTGAGACATCTACAACTAGACACAATACTGCAGACAAAGCCTTCAGAACAGAACACCACACCCCAGATGCAGCATTCCAGAAATATAGACAGTCTGCAGGTTTGGGTCCAAAACAGGAAAAAACACTCCAAATGCATTGACCAGAAGAAAGCACAACACTGCAAATGTGGGCTCATAAATCAGCAAAATATACCAGATGCAACATCTACAACAGGTCACAATACTGCAGACACGGCTTCAGTAATACAATGACATCTGCAGCACTGGACACATTCCGACAGTGGTGGCCTCAGTACAAGAGAAAAGACTTCAGATGTTGCCTCTAGAACTGGGTGCAAAGTGCCAGACATGACTGTGATAACAGGCACAGTACTCTAGATGAACCCTCCAGTACCAGACACCTTACACTGCAGGCGACCTCCAGATCAGGAGACAATGTGCCAGAGTTGGTTTTTAAAAGTAGCAACAATCCTCCTGGTGAGGTTATGAAAACTTTACCAGAACTCCAGGTGGAACTTTGTGTACTTGACACAATACCCTAAGTAGACTCTGCAGAACTAGACACAACACTTCAGGGGGTTGCAAGCTTGGGACACAATATGCTAAACTAGTCTCTACAGTGGGTAGTAACTGTTCAGACACATTATTCTAAAGGAGCCCTTTGGAAATGTACCCAGCTCTCCACACAAGGCCTTACTTGTGCTGTGCTCACTGTCCACCTGTAAAAGTGCTTCCATTTCATGATGGTTTTATTACTGCTCCCTCTGCACCCCAACACTACTTTTGGCCTATTCACAGCCTTATTATGGAAGTGAAGCTTGCAACGCCGCTGCCTGTGCTGTAACCATCTGTACTCTAAAGCTATGTTTATACTGCTGCTGCCTGTGCTGTGCCTGTTCTTATGGCACTGAAGCTTGAACCTCTTCTGCCTGTTCAGTAACAGTGTCAGTAATGGAAGGTTACTCTGGTGCTGCCTGTGCTGCACCTGTTGTTTGAAGCTTGCATTACAGCTGCCCAGCTTGTACTTTGATGCGAGTGCAGCTTAAAAACATCTTTTCACTCCACAAAACCAAACTGATTGGCTTTGGGAATTAAAGATACTGGTGGTTGATGGTACAATACATTGGCATCTAAACACCAAAAACATCTTTAGCTTCGAAGGAGGAGCATTGTGTACATGTGGATAATTATAATAGGAGCAACTGGGTTTGCAGACAATGTGTCTTTTTTCAAACAACACGTCTTCTATGAGGTTGTGTAAAACAGGAGGCACTGCTGAGATTCAAACTCAGGATCTCCTGTTTACTAGCAGGCACTTTAACCAACTAAGCTACAGCGCCTCCTTTAGCTCCCTGTCCGCACTGTGCCTGCTGTCCTGGTGTAACTGAGAAACTTAGCATATTTTTCTCTCTCTAAAGCTGTGGTATTTTTCAGTTCCTACCAACAAGATATTGCAGAAGAAAACCTGATATTGGAATGGAAAAATTACAAAGAGAGTCACGAAAAACGTATATCATTATATGTACATATTTGTATTCATTTTGCAATGTTTACACTGGTGGATGAAGTGTGCAATACATACGTTAAACTAAACGAGAGTAAAGGGCACCAATATATACCAGATCATTTCATGATGCAGGCTACATAACATGTGCTCTTTCCTTCACCTCTCGTGACCTCTGGACATCCCACCGAGAAGCCGAGGAACCGCCACTCTCAGAGAGAAAGTGTCAGCTTTAGTCGCGGTTCAAACAGAGAGACCCATGAAAACATGGCGGATGCGGGTATCACAGCAAGGGGGGGCTGTTAGCCCGCAGTGGTGCCCTTACATGACTCAAGCAACACCTACCCTGTTCCTGGTACAAACATCAGCCACCAGAGCTCAGTAAATTACCAGAATAAACAAAAACCCTATAAGCTGTTTTTAAACGCCTTGATTGGGCGTTATTACTTGTATCACCGGCCATCATAACGAGCATACACATGCCGAAGACAGTCTAATTGGGAACGGACAGGCTGTTCCTGTACACAGAGACATTCAATAGACAGACAGGCCATTACTGACCCATCATAGTTTCTAGCTAAGATATTGAGGCGCTCAGATAATTCTGCACCAACTTACAAGTCGCACATACCAGGGAGCATTACCAAAGAACACGCACAATATCAAGTATCAATATAACAGTATCCTCGCATGGCTCACACTTTAGCATCACAATATGGTGGCATCTTCTCCACAGTCTTGTCAGCTTGTCCCCCTAGCACAGGAGGAAGGGGTGCCATCATGGCCGCGCGGACATAGGCTAGCACGGCTCCGCTCCGAGCCCCGGAGATTTTGCGGCTGACCGGAGTAAACTGTGGTCCAGACCGCATCCGCCGATGGATTAAGGCACGGGGCATCAGAAGGGCTCTGCGACGACCCCGAGCGGCCCCCAGCACTCGTCATTGCTGGCAGGGAGAAGACGGCCGCGAGATGGAACGAGGCAGGCAAGATGGTGGCGGCCACGAGTGTCCTGTGAGCCAGCTCCAAGTGCGTCCACTCGAGGCTCCTTCGCGATCGTTAGTCCGTTGGCTAGTGGGTCCTCCCGAAGGCAACTCTTCTTCTGCTTGGGCCTTCCTGGTTGCTCCAGACGTGTCCTGACTTACCCTCGCTGGGTGAGTCCCTCAGACCTTGCTGGTCTGCACCAAAGTTCTTTCTCTGTTTCTACAAGACTTGCCGTTGCCAAGGCTTGTTGGGTCCTATCCGGTCGCCGACACCCCAGCACCCAACAGACGTCGTGGGACAGCTCGAATCCAGCTCCTGGTTGTCGTCGACACCTCCTGGACCTCGTGGCTGAAGAGTCAAGACACCCATCAACCTACCTGAAGCACCCGACGTCGGTGGGCATCTGCTCATCGCCTTCCTGGTCACTGGCTAGTGACCCAGACTCTTTCCCCTCTGCTTTCAGGTTCTTCAGATCTCTGATCCATCCTTGGATCCACCCGGACACTTTCGACTTGGTCGCCAGCAGCACTTTGCAGCAGATCGCCATTGAAATCGACGACGAAACCCGACTCCAAAAGACACCTATGCACCCGGCTTCCTTGGGTGAGGTAACTCGAGTACTCCGGTGCTCCCATGGGTATAGACTCTAGAACTGCCTAGTTCTAAAGGGGTTTGCTCCAAGTCCTCTTCTAAGTGTCCTTTTCTTTTAAAAATCCAACCGCGACTTTCCCCATAGAAGTTAATGGTGATTCGCGGCTGTGTTCCCACACTGCACGCGTCCCCCGTGAGTCCCCTGTGTCACTACCTTGGGTGGTTCCTTGTGTTCCAAGCACTTCTACAGGCTCTAGGCCTTGTGTCTAGCTCAGTCGTGGTTCTTATACCACTTTTTTGGTATATGGTTTGGTACGCCCCTAGGGCCCAAACGTGTATTTGTGCTATTACTGTTGATAACTGACTTGTAACCTATGTACTTCGAACTCTAGCCTCATAAAGAGACTAGAGGGGTGTGTTTAAGACTAAATACATATATTTTATATATATACCTGGTGTGGACCTCTTTCATTTGGTCACTCAAGAGATTATAGACTGGTAAAACAAGCTGCTTTACATTCCTTCAAGACTTAGCCTGAAGGCTGCTCTCCATAGCTACCACTAGGATAGCTTTTAATAAAGGTTGTCTTTAACCTATCTCCATAAGGGGTTGTTTGGACTGGTACAAGGTGCCCACTTTAGTTAGTGGACAGCACATACCAGGCCAACTTCTCACAGTGATGTAACACTAAGACCTGTTGGCACCACATCGAAGGGTGTATAGTGACATACACTCAGCCATGATTTATGTGCTCTGTCATGGTGTAATCAAGACTCAGTTCCAAATGTGTGACCTACTTGTCCGCTGTGCATGCCGGTGGAGTACGTCAACGTGAAAGGAATACTGCGGGCCTGTGTTGCGGAGGCCGTGATGGTCTGAGGAGGCTGCCAAGGTCGCAGGCCTCGGGCTTGGAGATTGCACCGGCACGTGGTGGGCCCTCATCGACACACGCCGGTGTCGGGAGGTGGGCATTGAGGCCTGGGTGCGCAGGGGCGGGCAGGACTGATTCGGGGACCAGCGTCCCGGGGTGCAGCAGGCGCACATGATCGCTGGCAACACCGCTCACGGCATCGGCCTCGTGGCGGGGTGAGGGGCTCCGCCCTGGCAGAGACGTTGGGCATTCCGGAAGAGGGCCACGCCCAGGGTTACGTGCCTTTTATTCATACCCCTACGCTGGCCTGGCGTACGCCGGGCCAGCCCACTCCGCTCACGCTTACGGGGGAGACGTCAAAAGCTACATTTCCACAACTTCCCCACTGGCTGGGGTGACATGGTTGCGTCCACTGTCCACTACACTCCAAACACCAGCGGTGTGTGTCGATATGGATATGTGTGTGGTCTGCATACTGCAGTCTGGCCAGCACATCCACGCCACACTTGGCATTGTGTACATTCTCATTCATCGGTCCCTTGCCTCCTTCACACATGCCTGGTCCCCACCTCTTCCAACATTCTGCTATTGTGTGTCCGAGGTGCCATGCCATTGATGGCTCATGTACATGGCTGGCCCAGGTTCCAACAGTGAGTTGTGCTGTCGTGTCTGGTGGGTGTGCATGTTGTATGTGAGCTTGTGATGTGTGCATTTCCTGTGTTGTGTGTTGCATGATTGTGGAGTTGAGGTGTGTGGTGTGTGCATTTGGTATTGGCCAACGAGCAGTGCATTTCTGTGGGTGCCATCCTGGTGGCGCAGGTTGATGATGGACTGTCGGGAGGTGCAGGTATCATGCACACTGCCTGGGTGGTTGGTGACGTCGTTGGTGGAGATTCCACGGTGGTCCACTATTGCCTGCACATTGGTGGGATCCGTGCGCTTTCTGTTGCGCTTATTGTGTGCAGTGTCGCCAGGGGCCACTAGTAGGACATGTGTGCAGTCACTTGCCCCCTGACACATGCAGAAAGCCAGCTGTGGCATACACGCCTTGCTTGGTCTCCGGCTGTTCCTGCGCAGTGTGTGTGAGGTATGGATAGTGGGGTACCAAGCTGATGGTGTCATCCATGACCGTTGTGGGGGACTTGGATTGGCCAGGCTGTGTGACTCCTCCGTCTCAGGTGGAGGTTGGTTGGAGGGTACCAGATGCCAACACGTGCAGCACGGCCAGCAGCTTTGTCTGCGGTGGGATGTTGGTTGTCCGCTGTGTTGGTACCGTCAGCCTGTGGGCTATGGTGGTCAGGAGGCGGAGGAGTGTTGTCCCTTCGGGCATATAGTGGGCAATGACATTCTCTGGTGTTGGGTCTGTGGGGTTGGTGCATTTTCGGAGGGTCGCTGTCTTTGTCTGCGCTGCCTCAGTGATGGTCCGGGGGAGGGGGGCGGTGGGTGTCCGGGGGGTGGGTGGTGGCGGTGGGTGTTGTTGCCCTCTCGGGGCTCCGGGGTGCATGGTGAGTGGCTCCATGGCATCTGTTGTTCTTCAGGTGTGGCTGTGGGCTGGGCTCCCTTTTGTGGTGCAGGCTGCCGTCCGACTTTACACCAGGTCAGAGCAGGTGCTAATTTCCTGCTGCTAACTCGCATTATCACATGTTTCGTGGTCTTTTCGCCGATCTGGCTGGTCGTTGAGAATGTTGCAGAGTGGTGTTTTCGCGGCATTTTGCACGGGTACGCCTACTCTGCATCTCATTAGCAATAGTTGCCGGGGTCATCTGTGGCGATGTTTTTTGCGGCTGCTATCGCGGGTAAACTGGTGTTATGGGCTGTTCACACCAGCTTGTGAATGGGGCGATGTATTTATCGCAACTTTGGCTGCGATAAAGTGCTGTTAACTCGGCGATGGCTCCTTGTGAATATGCCCCATAGACAGCTAAGAGACAGACAGACGATAGAGAAGAACGTTTTAAGACTGAGCATAGGAGGGGTGCAGACGTCACTCGGGAGGGTCCACCTATGACAGTCAGATCTCTTGCTGGTTCAGCGCCTTGAGTCCCCTTTAATGTGTCTAAGCACGTTTACCGAATCGTCCCGCATTTGCACAAACCTTCATCATTTTGTTGCTTTTGTTAAAAAGATGAGTTTAGTCATGAGAGAAGTGGTGAAGGTAATCACAAACAGCGAGGCTGCTGCACTGTGCTTTACACACATTAAAACCCGACACGTGGCTTGAAGGGTGGATTTTTTTTATAACAGCTCCGAAAGCTACTCTGAAAGAATTATTTCATACAGACAATACACCTTTCAAAGAAACCCAAACCTACATATAATGTAATGTAGAAATGTCGAGTCCGAATTTATTTTAAACTTCTATGGCAAAAATACTAAATAATGATAGATTGCAAAGGTCAGCTGCATTGGCCGGGAATCGAACCCAGGCCTCCCGCGTGGCAGGCGAGAATTCTACCACTGAACCACCAATGCCTCGCTTGCATTCAGAGCGTGTGTTCCTCACATGTAGTTCACAATGTCAGAGCAGTTATGAATGATATGTTGTTTGTACTTAACCCGAGTCTGTGCATGAGTCTGACAAAAGCACAGGTCAGGTTATCTTAGAGCACCAATACTTCATATAAAGAGAGCAGCTATGAAGCTCACATGTAGTATGTAACAGGCTCTATCTGTGACCCACCGATGTTTCGATCGTACATATGAACCGCAGAGACACAGAAGATGATAAAACTTGACCATTGCAGGTGCTGAATCATTAGATGTAGTCAACGCTAAACCACCCAGGCTGTGCCTGAACCACACAGAAACAAAGATGCTGCACAGTACAACCGATGCCGGAAATGATGAGAAGTCACACAACTCACATCCCCATGCGATGAAAACTCAATGCTTTCTGTACTGAACAGAGACAAGCACCAATGAACCATCGGCGCTTCATGTATGGTGAGAGGAGACACAGATCACACGCAGCAGACTGGGGGACATTAATACCCAAAATGACACTTAGAATGATGACCGCAGGTATTAGATGGAGGTTTACTGACTGACAAGTTACCCGGACTGACTGAGATTACTGAACCTCCGTGCAACAAGCCCAGTGCAGTCAGAATCAGATCTGGCGTGAGCTGGACCCCCTCCCACCCAGCATCCACCCACAGCCACAAACCACCCCCACCCACGGTCTGTGCACCCGACTGGTACAGCTTCTTTCAAGAAGAGGGAGTGGAGGGTCAGAAACTAAGGTTCGTTCAATGAACATACAGCTAAAAATAAAAAACAAAAAATAATGGAATATCAAAATCAACAAATATATCCAAATTAACAAAGCAGAATACAAGTAAGTGCTTGGAAGAAGAGAGAGTCCACACTACTTGCCGAAGGCGAAATCTCACAAAAAGGAAACTAGAGATGAAAATCCGGAAAAACAAAGTCACCTTAAGGGAGGGGGAGGCGCGGCCTGTGGTCGGGGCAAACAGTACAGTAAAGTACATAATGTGCCCCTCATGTCTCCAGTACAGTAGTACTGACACCTCTCACCAGGCGTACTACGCTGTTTAATAGGACATTACTAGCTCTTTCTCGGGGTGCCGGGATACACGTTATGGGACGGCCGTCTCCATCCATACTTAAGGGATAAATGTTTACCCTTTAATCTTGATGAGTCTTTAATGCCAGTTTTAGGCTGAGCGTGAAATAAAGCAAAATTAAAGAAAAATAAAATTATTCTTATAGAAAAGGTATTATAACACAAGCAAACGTTTCTGCATTCCGTAAAAACGGTTTCTGCGCAAATACACGGACTACAACATGCAACAGTATATTAAAAGTAAACAATTCATTAAAACACTCTTTCCCAACTGCAGTACCGCTGTGTCATCAAAATGAAATGACTTCTCTTGATTAAAGCTGGAAATTTCACCAATTGTAGAAAACAGAACTGCGACACAAACGTTATTTTAAAAAATACTCTGATATTGAAAATGTATATTAACAAAGAAAACATATCGCCCAATTGCCGTGACATTGCCACCCGCAATGCCGTGACTCGGATTCGAACCGAGGTTGCTGCGGCCACAACGCAGAGTACTAACCACTATACGATCACGGCGAGCTACTTGGACTCTGTATCATATTGTTGCACCTGTATTTTATAGCTGAATCACGTCTGATTTCAAAACCACGTATAATGGTCCAGATGGTAATTCTACAAATGTATTATTCAACACTTTATATGAACTTACAGAAAGTGGGACTATAAACCGGGCGAGGCCTCCAGAACTGGGCACAGACCCCAGAAGTGACCACCAGAAATGTGTGCAATGAAGTACGTGGCCAATTACGGATATGTTAGTCAAACTTTCGAAGAGCAGCATCAAACCTCTAGGTCAGGCATCGAGAACCGGACATGACGTTTCATATGAGGTGTGCGACGCTTGACAATACTCCGTATGAGCCTCCCAAGGCAGACACAATATTTCAGAAGAGGCCTCCAGAACTCGATAGAAAACTTCAGGTGAAGCCTCCCTAAGTGAACACAATATCACAGATGTGGCCTTCACAACTTGACACAGTGCTATGGGTAAAGCATTTTTAGATGGACACAGCACACCATGTCATTATCCAAGCACTCACAATACTTCAGACAAAGCCTCTAGAACTCAACACCACACCCCAGGGGCAGCATCCAGTAATGGAAAAAACAACACTCAAAATGCACTGGCCAGAACTAAACACAACACTGCATATGTGGGCTCCTAAAATAGTAAAAGTACCAGCTGAGACATCTACAACTAGACACAATACTGCAGACAAAGCCTTCAGAACAGAACACCACACCCCAGATGCAGCATTCCAGAAATATAGACAGTCTGCAGGTTTGGGTCCAAAACAGGAAAAAACACTCCAAATGCATTGACCAGAAGAAAGCACAACACTGCAAATGTGGGCTCATAAATCAGCAAAATATACCAGATGCAACATCTACAACAGGTCACAATACTGCAGACACGGCTTCAGTAATACAATGACATCTGCAGCACTGGACACATTCCGACAGTGGTGGCCTCAGTACAAGAGAAAAGACTTCAGATGTTGCCTCTAGAACTGGGTGCAAAGTGCCAGACATGACTGTGATAACAGGCACAGTACTCTAGATGAACCCTCCAGTACCAGACACCTTACACTGCAGGCGACCTCCAGATCAGGAGACAATGTGCCAGAGTTGGTTTTTAAAAGTAGCAACAATCCTCCTGGTGAGGTTATGAAAACTTTACCAGAACTCCAGGTGGAACTTTGTGTACTTGACACAATACCCTAAGTAGACTCTGCAGAACTAGACACAACACTTCAGGGGGTTGCAAGCTTGGGACACAATATGCTAAACTAGTCTCTACAGTGGGTAGTAACTGTTCAGACACATTATTCTAAAGGAGCCCTTTGGAAATGTACCCAGCTCTCCACACAAGGCCTTACTTGTGCTGTGCTCACTGTCCACCTGTAAAAGTGCTTCCATTTCATGATGGTTTTATTACTGCTCCCTCTGCACCCCAACACTACTTTTGGCCTATTCACAGCCTTATTATGGAAGTGAAGCTTGCAACGCCGCTGCCTGTGCTGTAACCATCTGTACTCTAAAGCTATGTTTATACTGCTGCTGCCTGTGCTGTGCCTGTTCTTATGGCACTGAAGCTTGAACCTCTTCTGCCTGTTCAGTAACAGTGTCAGTAATGGAAGGTTACTCTGGTGCTGCCTGTGCTGCACCTGTTGTTTGAAGCTTGCATTACAGCTGCCCAGCTTGTACTTTGATGCGAGTGCAGCTTAAAAACATCTTTTCACTCCACAAAACCAAACTGATTGGCTTTGGGAATTAAAGATACTGGTGGTTGATGGTACAATACATTGGCATCTAAACACCAAAAACATCTTTAGCTTCGAAGGAGGAGCATTGTGTACATGTGGATAATTATAATAGGAGCAACTGGGTTTGCAGACAATGTGTCTTTTTTCAAACAACACGTCTTCTATGAGGTTGTGTAAAACAGGAGGCACTGCTGAGATTCAAACTCAGGATCTCCTGTTTACTAGCAGGCACTTTAACCAACTAAGCTACAGCGCCTCCTTTAGCTCCCTGTCCGCACTGTGCCTGCTGTCCTGGTGTAACTGAGAAACTTAGCATATTTTTCTCTCTCTAAAGCTGTGGTATTTTTCAGTTCCTACCAACAAGATATTGCAGAAGAAAACCTGATATTGGAATGGAAAAATTACAAAGAGAGTCACGAAAAACGTATATCATTATATGTACATATTTGTATTCATTTTGCAATGTTTACACTGGTGGATGAAGTGTGCAATACATACGTTAAACTAAACGAGAGTAAAGGGCACCAATATATACCAGATCATTTCATGATGCAGGCTACATAACATGTGCTCTTTCCTTCACCTCTCGTGACCTCTGGACATCCCACCGAGAAGCCGAGGAACCGCCACTCTCAGAGAGAAAGTGTCAGCTTTAGTCGCGGTTCAAACAGAGAGACCCATGAAAACATGGCGGATGCGGGTATCACAGCAAGGGGGGGCTGTTAGCCCGCAGTGGTGCCCTTACATGACTCAAGCAACACCTACCCTGTTCCTGGTACAAACATCAGCCACCAGAGCTCAGTAAATTACCAGAATAAACAAAAACCCTATAAGCTGTTTTTAAACGCCTTGATTGGGCGTTATTACTTGTATCACCGGCCATCATAACGAGCATACACATGCCGAAGACAGTCTAATTGGGAACGGACAGGCTGTTCCTGTACACAGAGACATTCAATAGACAGACAGGCCATTACTGACCCATCATAGTTTCTAGCTAAGATATTGAGGTGCTCAGATAATTCTGCACCAACTTACAAGTCGCACATACCAGGGAGCATTACCAAAGAACACGCACAATATCAAGTATCAATATAACAGTATCCTCGCATGGCTCACACTTTAGCATCACAATATGGTGGCATCTTCTCCACAGTCTTGTCAGCTTGTCCCCCTAGCACAGGAGGAAGGGGTGCCATCATGGCCGCGCGGACATAGGCTAGCACGGCTCCGCTCCGAGCCCCGGAGATTTTGCGGCTGACCGGAGTAAACTGTGGTCCAGACCGCATCCGCCGATGGATTAAGGCACGGGGCATCAGAAGGGCTCTGCGACGACCCCGAGCGGCCCCCAGCACTCGTCATTGCTGGCAGGGAGAAGACGGCCGCGAGATGGAACGAGGCAGGCAAGATGGTGGCGGCCACGAGTGTCCTGTGAGCCAGCTCCAAGTGCGTCCACTCGAGGCTCCTTCGCGATCGTTAGTCCGTTGGCTAGTGGGTCCTCCCGAAGGCAACTCTTCTTCTGCTTGGGCCTTCCTGGTTGCTCCAGACGTGTCCTGACTTACCCTCGCTGGGTGAGTCCCTCAGACCTTGCTGGTCTGCACCAAAGTTCTTTCTCTGTTTCTACAAGACTTGCCGTTGCCAAGGCTTGTTGGGTCCTATCCGGTCGCCGACACCCCAGCACCCAACAGACGTCGTGGGACAGCTCGAATCCAGCTCCTGGTTGTCGTCGACACCTCCTGGACCTCGTGGCTGAAGAGTCAAGACACCCATCAACCTACCTGAAGCACCCGACGTCGGTGGGCATCTGCTCATCGCCTTCCTGGTCACTGGCTAGTGACCCAGACTCTTTCCCCTCTGCTTTCAGGTTCTTCAGATCTCTGATCCATCCTTGGATCCACCCGGACACTTTCGACTTGGTCGCCAGCAGCACTTTGCAGCAGATCGCCATTGAAATCGACGACGAAACCCGACTCCAAAAGACACCTATGCACCCGGCTTCCTTGGGTGAGGTAACTCGAGTACTCCGGTGCTCCCATGGGTATAGACTCTAGAACTGCCTAGTTCTAAAGGGGTTTGCTCCAAGTCCTCTTCTAAGTGTCCTTTTCTTTTAAAAATCCAACCGCGACTTTCCCCATAGAAGTTAATGGTGATTCGCGGCTGTGTTCCCACACTGCACGCGTCCCCCGTGAGTCCCCTGTGTCACTACCTTGGGTGGTTCCTTGTGTTCCAAGCACTTCTACAGGCTCTAGGCCTTGTGTCTAGCTCAGTCGTGGTTCTTATACCACTTTTTTGGTATATGGTTTGGTACGCCCCTAGGGCCCAAACGTGTATTTGTGCTATTACTGTTGATAACTGACTTGTAACCTATGTACTTCGAACTCTAGCCTCATAAAGAGACTAGAGGGGTGTGTTTAAGACTAAATACATATATTTTATATATATACCTGGTGTGGACCTCTTTCATTTGGTCACTCAAGAGATTATAGACTGGTAAAACAAGCTGCTTTACATTCCTTCAAGACTTAGCCTGAAGGCTGCTCTCCATAGCTACCACTAGGATAGCTTTTAATAAAGGTTGTCTTTAACCTATCTCCATAAGGGGTTGTTTGGACTGGTACAAGGTGCCCACTTTAGTTAGTGGACAGCACATACCAGGCCAACTTCTCACAGTGATGTAACACTAAGACCTGTTGGCACCACATCGAAGGGTGTATAGTGACATACACTCAGCCATGATTTATGTGCTCTGTCATGGTGTAATCAAGACTCAGTTCCAAATGTGTGACCTACTTGTCCGCTGTGCATGCCGGTGGAGTACGTCAACGTGAAAGGAATACTGCGGGCCTGTGTTGCGGAGGCCGTGATGGTCTGAGGAGGCTGCCAAGGTCGCAGGCCTCGGGCTTGGAGATTGCACCGGCACGTGGTGGGCCCTCATCGACACACGCCGGTGTCGGGAGGTGGGCATTGAGGCCTGGGTGCGCAGGGGCGGGCAGGACTGATTCGGGGACCAGCGTCCCGGGGTGCAGCAGGCGCACATGATCGCTGGCAACACCGCTCACGGCGTCGGCCTCGTGGCGGGGTGAGGGGCTCCGCCCTGGCAGAGACGTTGGGCATTCCGGAAGAGGGCCACGCCCAGGGTTACGTGCCTTTTATTCATACCCCTACGCTGGCCTGGCGTACGCCGGGCCAGCCCACTCCGCTCACGCTTACGGGGGAGACGTCAAAAGCTACATTTCCACAACTTCCCCACTGGCTGGGGTGACATGGTTGCGTCCACTGTCCACTACACTCCAAACACCAGCGGTGTGTGTCGATATGGATATGTGTGTGGTCTGCATACTGCAGTCTGGCCAGCACATCCACGCCACACTTGGCATTGTGTACATTCTCATTCATCGGTCCCTTGCCTCCTTCACACATGCCTGGTCCCCACCTCTTCCAACATTCTGCTATTGTGTGTCCGAGGTGCCATGCCATTGATGGCTCATGTACATGGCTGGCCCAGGTTCCAACAGTGAGTTGTGCTGTCGTGTCTGGTGGGTGTGCATGTTGTATGTGAGCTTGTGATGTGTGCATTTCCTGTGTTGTGTGTTGCATGATTGTGGAGTTGAGGTGTGTGGTGTGTGCATTTGGTATTGGCCAACGAGCAGTGCATTTCTGTGGGTGCCATCCTGGTGGCGCAGGTTGATGATGGACTGTCGGGAGGTGCAGGTATCATGCACACTGCCTGGGTGGTTGGTGACGTCGTTGGTGGAGATTCCACGGTGGTCCACTATTGCCTGCACATTGGTGGGATCCGTGCGCTTTCTGTTGCGCTTATTGTGTGCAGTGTCGCCAGGGGCCACTAGTAGGACATGTGTGCAGTCACTTGCCCCCTGACACATGCAGAAAGCCAGCTGTGGCATACACGCCTTGCTTGGTCTCCGGCTGTTCCTGCGCAGTGTGTGTGAGGTATGGATAGTGGGGTACCAAGCTGATGGTGTCATCCATGACCGTTGTGGGGGACTTGGATTGGCCAGGCTGTGTGACTCCTCCGTCTCAGGTGGAGGTTGGTTGGAGGGTACCAGATGCCAACACGTGCAGCACGGCCAGCAGCTTTGTCTGCGGTGGGATGTTGGTTGTCCGCTGTGTTGGTACCGTCAGCCTGTGGGCTATGGTGGTCAGGAGGCGGAGGAGTGTTGTCCCTTCGGGCATATAGTGGGCAATGACATTCTCTGGTGTTGGGTCTGTGGGGTTGGTGCATTTTCGGAGGGTCGCTGTCTTTGTCTGCGCTGCCTCAGTGATGGTCCGGGGGAGGGGGGCGGTGGGTGTCCGGGGGGTGGGTGGTGGCGGTGGGTGTTGTTGCCCTCTCGGGGCTCCGGGGTGCATGGTGAGTGGCTCCATGGCATCTGTTGTTCTTCAGGTGTGGCTGTGGGCTGGGCTCCCTTTTGTGGTGCAGGCTGCCGTCCGACTTTACACCAGGTCAGAGCAGGTGCTAATTTCCTGCTGCTAACTCGCATTATCACATGTTTCGTGGTCTTTTCGCCGATCTGGCTGGTCGTTGAGAATGTTGCAGAGTGGTGTTTTCGCGGCATTTTGCACGGGTACGCCTACTCTGCATCTCATTAGCAATAGTTGCCGGGGTCATCTGTGGCGATGTTTTTTGCGGCTGCTATCGCGGGTAAACTGGTGTTATGGGCTGTTCACACCAGCTTGTGAATGGGGCGATGTATTTATCGCAACTTTGGCTGCGATAAAGTGCTGTTAACTCGGCGATGGCTCCTTGTGAATATGCCCCATAGACAGCTAAGAGACAGACAGACGATAGAGAAGAACGTTTTAAGACTGAGCATAGGAGGGGTGCAGACGTCACTCGGGAGGGTCCACCTATGACAGTCAGATCTCTTGCTGGTTCAGCGCCTTGAGTCCCCTTTAATGTGTCTAAGCACGTTTACCGAATCGTCCCGCATTTGCACAAACCTTCATCATTTTGTTGCTTTTGTTAAAAAGATGAGTTTAGTCATGAGAGAAGTGGTGAAGGTAATCACAAACAGCGAGGCTGCTGCACTGTGCTTTACACACATTAAAACCCGACACGTGGCTTGAAGGGTGGATTTTTTTTTATAACAGCTCCGAAAGCTACTCTGAAAGAATTATTTCATACAGACAATACACCTTTCAAAGAAACCCAAACCTACATATAATGTAATGTAGAAATGTCGAGTCCGAATTTATTTTAAACTTCTATGGCAAAAATACTAAATAATGATAGATTGCAAAGGTCAGCTGCATTGGCCGGGAATCGAACCCAGGCCTCCCGCGTGGCAGGCGAGAATTCTACCACTGAACCACCAATGCCTCGCTTGCATTCAGAGCGTGTGTTCCTCACATGTAGTTCACAATGTCAGAGCAGTTATGAATGATATGTTGTTTGTACTTAACCCGAGTCTGTGCATGAGTCTGACAAAAGCACAGGTCAGGTTATCTTAGAGCACCAATACTTCATATAAAGAGAGCAGCTATGAAGCTCACATGTAGTATGTAACAGGCTCTATCTGTGACCCACCGATGTTTCGATCGTACATATGAACCGCAGAGACACAGAAGATGATAAAACTTGACCATTGCAGGTGCTGAATCATTAGATGTAGTCAACGCTAAACCACCCAGGCTGTGCCTGAACCACACAGAAACAAAGATGCTGCACAGTACAACCGATGCCGGAAATGATGAGAAGTCACACAACTCACATCCCCATGCGATGAAAACTCAATGCTTTCTGTACTGAACAGAGACAAGCACCAATGAACCATCGGCGCTTCATGTATGGTGAGAGGAGACACAGATCACACGCAGCAGACTGGGGGACATTAATACCCAAAATGACACTTAGAATGATGACCGCAGGTATTAGATGGAGGTTTACTGACTGACAAGTTACCCGGACTGACTGAGATTACTGAACCTCCGTGCAACAAGCCCAGTGCAGTCAGAATCAGATCTGGCGTGAGCTGGACCCCCTCCCACCCAGCATCCACCCACAGCCACAAACCACCCCCACCCACGGTCTGTGCACCCGACTGGTACAGCTTCTTTCAAGAAGAGGGAGTGGAGGGTCAGAAACTAAGGTTCGTTCAATGAACATACAGCTAAAAATAAAAAACAAAAAATAATGGAATATCAAAATCAACAAATATATCCAAATTAACAAAGCAGAATACAAGTAAGTGCTTGGAAGAAGAGAGAGTCCACACTACTTGCCGAAGGCGAAATCTCACAAAAAGGAAACTAGAGATGAAAATCCGGAAAAACAAAGTCACCTTAAGGGAGGGGGAGGCGCGGCCTGTGGTCGGGGCAAACAGTACAGTAAAGTACATAATGTGCCCCTCATGTCTCCAGTACAGTAGTACTGACACCTCTCACCAGGCGTACTACGCTGTTTAATAGGACATTACTAGCTCTTTCTCGGGGTGCCGGGATACACGTTATGGGACGGCCGTCTCCATCCATACTTAAGGGATAAATGTTTACCCTTTAATCTTGATGAGTCTTTAATGCCAGTTTTAGGCTGAGCGTGAAATAAAGCAAAATTAAAGAAAAATAAAATTATTCTTATAGAAAAGGTATTATAACACAAGCAAACGTTTCTGCATTCCGTAAAAACGGTTTCTGCGCAAATACACGGACTACAACATGCAACAGTATATTAAAAGTAAACAATTCATTAAAACACTCTTTCCCAACTGCAGTACCGCTGTGTCATCAAAATGAAATGACTTCTCTTGATTAAAGCTGGAAATTTCACCAATTGTAGAAAACAGAACTGCGACACAAACGTTATTTTAAAAAATACTCTGATATTGAAAATGTATATTAACAAAGAAAACATATCGCCCAATTGCCGTGACATTGCCACCCGCAATGCCGTGACTCGGATTCGAACCGAGGTTGCTGCGGCCACAACGCAGAGTACTAACCACTATACGATCACGGCGAGCTACTTGGACTCTGTATCATATTGTTGCACCTGTATTTTATAGCTGAATCACGTCTGATTTCAAAACCACGTATAATGGTCCAGATGGTAATTCTACAAATGTATTATTCAACACTTTATATGAACTTACAGAAAGTGGGACTATAAACCGGGCGAGGCCTCCAGAACTGGGCACAGACCCCAGAAGTGACCACCAGAAATGTGTGCAATGAAGTACGTGGCCAATTACGGATATGTTAGTCAAACTTTCGAAGAGCAGCATCAAACCTCTAGGTCAGGCATCGAGAACCGGACATGACGTTTCATATGAGGTGTGCGACGCTTGACAATACTCCGTATGAGCCTCCCAAGGCAGACACAATATTTCAGAAGAGGCCTCCAGAACTCGATAGAAAACTTCAGGTGAAGCCTCCCTAAGTGAACACAATATCACAGATGTGGCCTTCACAACTTGACACAGTGCTATGGGTAAAGCATTTTTAGATGGACACAGCACACCATGTCATTATCCAAGCACTCACAATACTTCAGACAAAGCCTCTAGAACTCAACACCACACCCCAGGGGCAGCATCCAGTAATGGAAAAAACAACACTCAAAATGCACTGGCCAGAACTAAACACAACACTGCATATGTGGGCTCCTAAAATAGTAAAAGTACCAGCTGAGACATCTACAACTAGACACAATACTGCAGACAAAGCCTTCAGAACAGAACACCACACCCCAGATGCAGCATTCCAGAAATATAGACAGTCTGCAGGTTTGGGTCCAAAACAGGAAAAAACACTCCAAATGCATTGACCAGAAGAAAGCACAACACTGCAAATGTGGGCTCATAAATCAGCAAAATATACCAGATGCAACATCTACAACAGGTCACAATACTGCAGACACGGCTTCAGTAATACAATGACATCTGCAGCACTGGACACATTCCGACAGTGGTGGCCTCAGTACAAGAGAAAAGACTTCAGATGTTGCCTCTAGAACTGGGTGCAAAGTGCCAGACATGACTGTGATAACAGGCACAGTACTCTAGATGAACCCTCCAGTACCAGACACCTTACACTGCAGGCGACCTCCAGATCAGGAGACAATGTGCCAGAGTTGGTTTTTAAAAGTAGCAACAATCCTCCTGGTGAGGTTATGAAAACTTTACCAGAACTCCAGGTGGAACTTTGTGTACTTGACACAATACCCTAAGTAGACTCTGCAGAACTAGACACAACACTTCAGGGGGTTGCAAGCTTGGGACACAATATGCTAAACTAGTCTCTACAGTGGGTAGTAACTGTTCAGACACATTATTCTAAAGGAGCCCTTTGGAAATGTACCCAGCTCTCCACACAAGGCCTTACTTGTGCTGTGCTCACTGTCCACCTGTAAAAGTGCTTCCATTTCATGATGGTTTTATTACTGCTCCCTCTGCACCCCAACACTACTTTTGGCCTATTCACAGCCTTATTATGGAAGTGAAGCTTGCAACGCCGCTGCCTGTGCTGTAACCATCTGTACTCTAAAGCTATGTTTATACTGCTGCTGCCTGTGCTGTGCCTGTTCTTATGGCACTGAAGCTTGAACCTCTTCTGCCTGTTCAGTAACAGTGTCAGTAATGGAAGGTTACTCTGGTGCTGCCTGTGCTGCACCTGTTGTTTGAAGCTTGCATTACAGCTGCCCAGCTTGTACTTTGATGCGAGTGCAGCTTAAAAACATCTTTTCACTCCACAAAACCAAACTGATTGGCTTTGGGAATTAAAGATACTGGTGGTTGATGGTACAATACATTGGCATCTAAACACCAAAAACATCTTTAGCTTCGAAGGAGGAGCATTGTGTACATGTGGATAATTATAATAGGAGCAACTGGGTTTGCAGACAATGTGTCTTTTTTCAAACAACACGTCTTCTATGAGGTTGTGTAAAACAGGAGGCACTGCTGAGATTCAAACTCAGGATCTCCTGTTTACTAGCAGGCACTTTAACCAACTAAGCTACAGCGCCTCCTTTAGCTCCCTGTCCGCACTGTGCCTGCTGTCCTGGTGTAACTGAGAAACTTAGCATATTTTTCTCTCTCTAAAGCTGTGGTATTTTTCAGTTCCTACCAACAAGATATTGCAGAAGAAAACCTGATATTGGAATGGAAAAATTACAAAGAGAGTCACGAAAAACGTATATCATTATATGTACATATTTGTATTCATTTTGCAATGTTTACACTGGTGGATGAAGTGTGCAATACATACGTTAAACTAAACGAGAGTAAAGGGCACCAATATATACCAGATCATTTCATGATGCAGGCTACATAACATGTGCTCTTTCCTTCACCTCTCGTGACCTCTGGACATCCCACCGAGAAGCCGAGGAACCGCCACTCTCAGAGAGAAAGTGTCAGCTTTAGTCGCGGTTCAAACAGAGAGACCCATGAAAACATGGCGGATGCGGGTATCACAGCAAGGGGGGGCTGTTAGCCCGCAGTGGTGCCCTTACATGACTCAAGCAACACCTACCCTGTTCCTGGTACAAACATCAGCCACCAGAGCTCAGTAAATTACCAGAATAAACAAAAACCCTATAAGCTGTTTTTAAACGCCTTGATTGGGCGTTATTACTTGTATCACCGGCCATCATAACGAGCATACACATGCCGAAGACAGTCTAATTGGGAACGGACAGGCTGTTCCTGTACACAGAGACATTCAATAGACAGACAGACAGGCCATTACTGACCCATCATAGTTTCTAGCTAAGATATTGAGGCGCTCAGATAATTCTGCACCAACTTACAAGTCGCACATACCAGGGAGCATTACCAAAGAACACGCACAATATCAAGTATCAATATAACAGTATCCTCGCATGGCTCACACTTTAGCATCACAATATGGTGGCATCTTCTCCACAGTCTTGTCAGCTTGTCCCCCTAGCACAGGAGGAAGGGGTGCCATCATGGCCGCGCGGACATAGGCTAGCACGGCTCCGCTCCGAGCCCCGGAGATTTTGCGGCTGACCGGAGTAAACTGTGGTCCAGACCGCATCCGCCGATGGATTAAGGCACGGGGCATCAGAAGGGCTCTGCGACGACCCCGAGCGGCCCCCAGCACTCGTCATTGCTGGCAGGGAGAAGACGGCCGCGAGATGGAACGAGGCAGGCAAGATGGTGGCGGCCACGAGTGTCCTGTGAGCCAGCTCCAAGTGCGTCCACTCGAGGCTCCTTCGCGATCGTTAGTCCGTTGGCTAGTGGGTCCTCCCGAAGGCAACTCTTCTTCTGCTTGGGCCTTCCTGGTTGCTCCAGACGTGTCCTGACTTACCCTCGCTGGGTGAGTCCCTCAGACCTTGCTGGTCTGCACCAAAGTTCTTTCTCTGTTTCTACAAGACTTGCCGTTGCCAAGGCTTGTTGGGTCCTATCCGGTCGCCGACACCCCAGCACCCAACAGACGTCGTGGGACAGCTCGAATCCAGCTCCTGGTTGTCGTCGACACCTCCTGGACCTCGTGGCTGAAGAGTCAAGACACCCATCAACCTACCTGAAGCACCCGACGTCGGTGGGCATCTGCTCATCGCCTTCCTGGTCACTGGCTAGTGACCCAGACTCTTTCCCCTCTGCTTTCAGGTTCTTCAGATCTCTGATCCATCCTTGGATCCACCCGGACACTTTCGACTTGGTCGCCAGCAGCACTTTGCAGCAGATCGCCATTGAAATCGACGACGAAACCCGACTCCAAAAGACACCTATGCACCCGGCTTCCTTGGGTGAGGTAACTCGAGTACTCCGGTGCTCCCATGGGTATAGACTCTAGAACTGCCTAGTTCTAAAGGGGTTTGCTCCAAGTCCTCTTCTAAGTGTCCTTTTCTTTTAAAAATCCAACCGCGACTTTCCCCATAGAAGTTAATGGTGATTCGCGGCTGTGTTCCCACACTGCACGCGTCCCCCGTGAGTCCCCTGTGTCACTACCTTGGGTGGTTCCTTGTGTTCCAAGCACTTCTACAGGCTCTAGGCCTTGTGTCTAGCTCAGTCGTGGTTCTTATACCACTTTTTTGGTATATGGTTTGGTACGCCCCTAGGGCCCAAACGTGTATTTGTGCTATTACTGTTGATAACTGACTTGTAACCTATGTACTTCGAACTCTAGCCTCATAAAGAGACTAGAGGGGTGTGTTTAAGACTAAATACATATATTTTATATATATACCTGGTGTGGACCTCTTTCATTTGGTCACTCAAGAGATTATAGACTGGTAAAACAAGCTGCTTTACATTCCTTCAAGACTTAGCCTGAAGGCTGCTCTCCATAGCTACCACTAGGATAGCTTTTAATAAAGGTTGTCTTTAACCTATCTCCATAAGGGGTTGTTTGGACTGGTACAAGGTGCCCACTTTAGTTAGTGGACAGCACATACCAGGCCAACTTCTCACAGTGATGTAACACTAAGACCTGTTGGCACCACATCGAAGGGTGTATAGTGACATACACTCAGCCATGATTTATGTGCTCTGTCATGGTGTAATCAAGACTCAGTTCCAAATGTGTGACCTACTTGTCCGCTGTGCATGCCGGTGGAGTACGTCAACGTGAAAGGAATACTGCGGGCCTGTGTTGCGGAGGCCGTGATGGTCTGAGGAGGCTGCCAAGGTCGCAGGCCTCGGGCTTGGAGATTGCACCGGCACGTGGTGGGCCCTCATCGACACACGCCGGTGTCGGGAGGTGGGCATTGAGGCCTGGGTGCGCAGGGGCGGGCAGGACTGATTCGGGGACCAGCGTCCCGGGGTGCAGCAGGCGCACATGATCGCTGGCAACACCGCTCACGGCATCGGCCTCGTGGCGGGGTGAGGGGCTCCGCCCTGGCAGAGACGTTGGGCATTCCGGAAGAGGGCCACGCCCAGGGTTACGTGCCTTTTATTCATACCCCTACGCTGGCCTGGCGTACGCCGGGCCAGCCCACTCCGCTCACGCTTACGGGGGAGACGTCAAAAGCTACATTTCCACAACTTCCCCACTGGCTGGGGTGACATGGTTGCGTCCACTGTCCACTACACTCCAAACACCAGCGGTGTGTGTCGATATGGATATGTGTGTGGTCTGCATACTGCAGTCTGGCCAGCACATCCACGCCACACTTGGCATTGTGTACATTCTCATTCATCGGTCCCTTGCCTCCTTCACACATGCCTGGTCCCCACCTCTTCCAACATTCTGCTATTGTGTGTCCGAGGTGCCATGCCATTGATGGCTCATGTACATGGCTGGCCCAGGTTCCAACAGTGAGTTGTGCTGTCGTGTCTGGTGGGTGTGCATGTTGTATGTGAGCTTGTGATGTGTGCATTTCCTGTGTTGTGTGTTGCATGATTGTGGAGTTGAGGTGTGTGGTGTGTGCATTTGGTATTGGCCAACGAGCAGTGCATTTCTGTGGGTGCCATCCTGGTGGCGCAGGTTGATGATGGACTGTCGGGAGGTGCAGGTATCATGCACACTGCCTGGGTGGTTGGTGACGTCGTTGGTGGAGATTCCACGGTGGTCCACTATTGCCTGCACATTGGTGGGATCCGTGCGCTTTCTGTTGCGCTTATTGTGTGCAGTGTCGCCAGGGGCCACTAGTAGGACATGTGTGCAGTCACTTGCCCCCTGACACATGCAGAAAGCCAGCTGTGGCATACACGCCTTGCTTGGTCTCCGGCTGTTCCTGCGCAGTGTGTGTGAGGTATGGATAGTGGGGTACCAAGCTGATGGTGTCATCCATGACCGTTGTGGGGGACTTGGATTGGCCAGGCTGTGTGACTCCTCCGTCTCAGGTGGAGGTTGGTTGGAGGGTACCAGATGCCAACACGTGCAGCACGGCCAGCAGCTTTGTCTGCGGTGGGATGTTGGTTGTCCGCTGTGTTGGTACCGTCAGCCTGTGGGCTATGGTGGTCAGGAGGCGGAGGAGTGTTGTCCCTTCGGGCATATAGTGGGCAATGACATTCTCTGGTGTTGGGTCTGTGGGGTTGGTGCATTTTCGGAGGGTCGCTGTCTTTGTCTGCGCTGCCTCAGTGATGGTCCGGGGGAGGGGGGCGGTGGGTGTCCGGGGGGTGGGTGGTGGCGGTGGGTGTTGTTGCCCTCTCGGGGCTCCGGGGTGCATGGTGAGTGGCTCCATGGCATCTGTTGTTCTTCAGGTGTGGCTGTGGGCTGGGCTCCCTTTTGTGGTGCAGGCTGCCGTCCGACTTTACACCAGGTCAGAGCAGGTGCTAATTTCCTGCTGCTAACTCGCATTATCACATGTTTCGTGGTCTTTTCGCCGATCTGGCTGGTCGTTGAGAATGTTGCAGAGTGGTGTTTTCGCGGCATTTTGCACGGGTACGCCTACTCTGCATCTCATTAGCAATAGTTGCCGGGGTCATCTGTGGCGATGTTTTTTGCGGCTGCTATCGCGGGTAAACTGGTGTTATGGGCTGTTCACACCAGCTTGTGAATGGGGCGATGTATTTATCGCAACTTTGGCTGCGATAAAGTGCTGTTAACTCGGCGATGGCTCCTTGTGAATATGCCCCATAGACAGCTAAGAGACAGACAGACGATAGAGAAGAACGTTTTAAGACTGAGCATAGGAGGGGTGCAGACGTCACTCGGGAGGGTCCACCTATGACAGTCAGATCTCTTGCTGGTTCAGCGCCTTGAGTCCCCTTTAATGTGTCTAAGCACGTTTACCGAATCGTCCCGCATTTGCACAAACCTTCATCATTTTGTTGCTTTTGTTAAAAAGATGAGTTTAGTCATGAGAGAAGTGGTGAAGGTAATCACAAACAGCGAGGCTGCTGCACTGTGCTTTACACACATTAAAACCCGACACGTGGCTTGAAGGGTGGATTTTTTTTATAACAGCTCCGAAAGCTACTCTGAAAGAATTATTTCATACAGACAATACACCTTTCAAAGAAACCCAAACCTACATATAATGTAATGTAGAAATGTCGAGTCCGAATTTATTTTAAACTTCTATGGCAAAAATACTAAATAATGATAGATTGCAAAGGTCAGCTGCATTGGCCGGGAATCGAACCCGGGCCTCCCGCGTGGCAGGCGAGAATTCTACCACTGAACCACCAATGCCTCGCTTGCATTCAGAGCGTGTGTTCCTCACATGTAGTTCACAATGTCAGAGCAGTTATGAATGATATGTTGTTTGTACTTAACCCGAGTCTGTGCATGAGTCTGACAAGAGCACAGGTCAGGTTATCTTAGAGCACCAATACTTCATATAAAGAGAGCAGCTATGAAGCTCACATGTAGTATGTAACAGGCTCTAACTGTGACCCACCGATGTTTCGATCGTACATATGAACCGCAGAGACACAGAAGATGATAAAACTTGACCATTGCAGGTGCTGAATCATTAGATGTAGTCAACGCTAAACCACCCAGGCTGTGCCTGAACCACACAGAAACAAAGATGCTGCACAGTACAACCGATGCCGGAAATGATGAGAAGTCACACAACTCACATCCCCATGCGATGAAAACTCAATGCTTTCTGTACTGAACAGAGACAAGCACCAATGAACCATCGGCGCTTCATGTATGGTGAGAGGAGACACAGATCACACGCAGCAGACTGGGGGACATTAATACCCAAAATGACACTTAGAATGATGACCGCAGGTATTAGATGGAGGTTTACTGACTGACAAGTTACCCGGACTGACTGAGATTACTGAACCTCCGTGCAACAAGCCCAGTGCAGTCAGAATCAGATCTGGCGTGAGCTGGACCCCCTCCCACCCAGCATCCACCCACAGCCACAAACCACCCCCACCCACGGTCTGTGCACCCGACTGGTACAGCTTCTTTCAAGAAGAGGGAGTGGAGGGTCAGAAACTAAGGTTCGTTCAATGAACATACAGCTAAAAATAAAAAACAAAAAATAATGGAATATCAAAATCAACAAATATATCCAAATTAACAAAGCAGAATACAAGTAAGTGCTTGGAAGAAGAGAGAGTCCACACTACTTGCCGAAGGCGAAATCTCACAAAAAGGAAACTAGAGATGAAAATCCGGAAAAACAAAGTCACCTTAAGGGAGGGGGAGGCGCGGCCTGTGGTCGGGGCAAACAGTACAGTAAAGTACATAATGTGCCCCTCATGTCTCCAGTACAGTAGTACTGACACCTCTCACCAGGCGTACTACGCTGTTTAATAGGACATTACTAGCTCTTTCTCGGGGTGCCGGGATACACGTTATGGGACGGCCGTCTCCATCCATACTTAAGGGATAAATGTTTACCCTTTAATCTTGATGAGTCTTTAATGCCAGTTTTAGGCTGAGCGTGAAATAAAGCAAAATTAAAGAAAAATAAAATTATTCTTATAGAAAAGGTATTATAACACAAGCAAACGTTTCTGCATTCCGTAAAAACGGTTTCTGCGCAAATACACGGACTACAACATGCAACAGTATATTAAAAGTAAACAATTCATTAAAACACTCTTTCCCAACTGCAGTACCGCTGTGTCATCAAAATGAAATGACTTCTCTTGATTAAAGCTGGAAATTTCACCAATTGTAGAAAACAGAACTGCGACACAAACGTTATTTTAAAAAATACTCTGATATTGAAAATGTATATTAACAAAGAAAACATATCGCCCAATTGCCGTGACATTGCCACCCGCAATGCCGTGACTCGGATTCGAACCGAGGTTGCTGCGGCCACAACGCAGAGTACTAACCACTATACGATCACGGCGAGCTACTTGGACTCTGTATCATATTGTTGCACCTGTATTTTATAGCTGAATCACGTCTGATTTCAAAACCACGTATAATGGTCCAGATGGTAATTCTACAAATGTATTATTCAACACTTTATATGAACTTACAGAAAGTGGGACTATAAACCGGGCGAGGCCTCCAGAACTGGGCACAGACCCCAGAAGTGACCACCAGAAATGTGTGCAATGAAGTACGTGGCCAATTACGGATATGTTAGTCAAACTTTCGAAGAGCAGCATCAAACCTCTAGGTCAGGCATCGAGAACCGGACATGACGTTTCATATGAGGTGTGCGACGCTTGACAATACTCCGTATGAGCCTCCCAAGGCAGACACAATATTTCAGAAGAGGCCTCCAGAACTCGATAGAAAACTTCAGGTGAAGCCTCCCTAAGTGAACACAATATCACAGATGTGGCCTTCACAACTTGACACAGTGCTATGGGTAAAGCATTTTTAGATGGACACAGCACACCATGTCATTATCCAAGCACTCACAATACTTCAGACAAAGCCTCTAGAACTCAACACCACACCCCAGGGGCAGCATCCAGTAATGGAAAAAACAACACTCAAAATGCACTGGCCAGAACTAAACACAACACTGCATATGTGGGCTCCTAAAATAGTAAAAGTACCAGCTGAGACATCTACAACTAGACACAATACTGCAGACAAAGCCTTCAGAACAGAACACCACACCCCAGATGCAGCATTCCAGAAATATAGACAGTCTGCAGGTTTGGGTCCAAAACAGGAAAAAACACTCCAAATGCATTGACCAGAAGAAAGCACAACACTGCAAATGTGGGCTCATAAATCAGCAAAATATACCAGATGCAACATCTACAACAGGTCACAATACTGCAGACACGGCTTCAGTAATACAATGACATCTGCAGCACTGGACACATTCCGACAGTGGTGGCCTCAGTACAAGAGAAAAGACTTCAGATGTTGCCTCTAGAACTGGGTGCAAAGTGCCAGACATGACTGTGATAACAGGCACAGTACTCTAGATGAACCCTCCAGTACCAGACACCTTACACTGCAGGCGACCTCCAGATCAGGAGACAATGTGCCAGAGTTGGTTTTTAAAAGTAGCAACAATCCTCCTGGTGAGGTTATGAAAACTTTACCAGAACTCCAGGTGGAACTTTGTGTACTTGACACAATACCCTAAGTAGACTCTGCAGAACTAGACACAACACTTCAGGGGGTTGCAAGCTTGGGACACAATATGCTAAACTAGTCTCTACAGTGGGTAGTAACTGTTCAGACACATTATTCTAAAGGAGCCCTTTGGAAATGTACCCAGCTCTCCACACAAGGCCTTACTTGTGCTGTGCTCACTGTCCACCTGTAAAAGTGCTTCCATTTCATGATGGTTTTATTACTGCTCCCTCTGCACCCCAACACTACTTTTGGCCTATTCACAGCCTTATTATGGAAGTGAAGCTTGCAACGCCGCTGCCTGTGCTGTAACCATCTGTACTCTAAAGCTATGTTTATACTGCTGCTGCCTGTGCTGTGCCTGTTCTTATGGCACTGAAGCTTGAACCTCTTCTGCCTGTTCAGTAACAGTGTCAGTAATGGAAGGTTACTCTGGTGCTGCCTGTGCTGCACCTGTTGTTTGAAGCTTGCATTACAGCTGCCCAGCTTGTACTTTGATGCGAGTGCAGCTTAAAAACATCTTTTCACTCCACAAAACCAAACTGATTGGCTTTGGGAATTAAAGATACTGGTGGTTGATGGTACAATACATTGGCATCTAAACACCAAAAACATCTTTAGCTTCGAAGGAGGAGCATTGTGTACATGTGGATAATTATAATAGGAGCAACTGGGTTTGCAGACAATGTGTCTTTTTTCAAACAACACGTCTTCTATGAGGTTGTGTAAAACAGGAGGCACTGCTGAGATTCAAACTCAGGATCTCCTGTTTACTAGCAGGCACTTTAACCAACTAAGCTACAGCGCCTCCTTTAGCTCCCTGTCCGCACTGTGCCTGCTGTCCTGGTGTAACTGAGAAACTTAGCATATTTTTCTCTCTCTAAAGCTGTGGTATTTTTCAGTTCCTACCAACAAGATATTGCAGAAGAAAACCTGATATTGGAATGGAAAAATTACAAAGAGAGTCACGAAAAACGTATATCATTATATGTACATATTTGTATTCATTTTGCAATGTTTACACTGGTGGATGAAGTGTGCAATACATACGTTAAACTAAACGAGAGTAAAGGGCACCAATATATACCAGATCATTTCATGATGCAGGCTACATAACATGTGCTCTTTCCTTCACCTCTCGTGACCTCTGGACATCCCACCGAGAAGCCGAGGAACCGCCACTCTCAGAGAGAAAGTGTCAGCTTTAGTCGCGGTTCAAACAGAGAGACCCATGAAAACATGGCGGATGCGGGTATCACAGCAAGGGGGGGCTGTTAGCCCGCAGTGGTGCCCTTACATGACTCAAGCAACACCTACCCTGTTCCTGGTACAAACATCAGCCACCAGAGCTCAGTAAATTACCAGAATAAACAAAAACCCTATAAGCTGTTTTTAAACGCCTTGATTGGGCGTTATTACTTGTATCACCGGCCATCATAACGAGCATACACATGCCGAAGACAGTCTAATTGGGAACGGACAGGCTGTTCCTGTACACAGAGACATTCAATAGACAGACAGACAGGCCATTACTGACCCATCATAGTTTCTAGCTAAGATATTGAGGCGCTCAGATAATTCTGCACCAACTTACAAGTCGCACATACCAGGGAGCATTACCAAAGAACACGCACAATATCAAGTATCAATATAACAGTATCCTCGCATGGCTCACACTTTAGCATCACAATATGGTGGCATCTTCTCCACAGTCTTGTCAGCTTGTCCCCCTAGCACAGGAGGAAGGGGTGCCATCATGGCCGCGCGGACATAGGCTAGCACGGCTCCGCTCCGAGCCCCGGAGATTTTGCGGCTGACCGGAGTAAACTGTGGTCCAGACCGCATCCGCCGATGGATTAAGGCACGGGGCATCAGAAGGGCTCTGCGACGACCCCGAGCGGCCCCCAGCACTCGTCATTGCTGGCAGGGAGAAGACGGCCGCGAGATGGAACGAGGCAGGCAAGATGGTGGCGGCCACGAGTGTCCTGTGAGCCAGCTCCAAGTGCGTCCACTCGAGGCTCCTTCGCGATCGTTAGTCCGTTGGCTAGTGGGTCCTCCCGAAGGCAACTCTTCTTCTGCTTGGGCCTTCCTGGTTGCTCCAGACGTGTCCTGACTTACCCTCGCTGGGTGAGTCCCTCAGACCTTGCTGGTCTGCACCAAAGTTCTTTCTCTGTTTCTACAAGACTTGCCGTTGCCAAGGCTTGTTGGGTCCTATCCGGTCGCCGACACCCCAGCACCCAACAGACGTCGTGGGACAGCTCGAATCCAGCTCCTGGTTGTCGTCGACACCTCCTGGACCTCGTGGCTGAAGAGTCAAGACACCCATCAACCTACCTGAAGCACCCGACGTCGGTGGGCATCTGCTCATCGCCTTCCTGGTCACTGGCTAGTGACCCAGACTCTTTCCCCTCTGCTTTCAGGTTCTTCAGATCTCTGATCCATCCTTGGATCCACCCGGACACTTTCGACTTGGTCGCCAGCAGCACTTTGCAGCAGATCGCCATTGAAATCGACGACGAAACCCGACTCCAAAAGACACCTATGCACCCGGCTTCCTTGGGTGAGGTAACTCGAGTACTCCGGTGCTCCCATGGGTATAGACTCTAGAACTGCCTAGTTCTAAAGGGGTTTGCTCCAAGTCCTCTTCTAAGTGTCCTTTTCTTTTAAAAATCCAACCGCGACTTTCCCCATAGAAGTTAATGGTGATTCGCGGCTGTGTTCCCACACTGCACGCGTCCCCCGTGAGTCCCCTGTGTCACTACCTTGGGTGGTTCCTTGTGTTCCAAGCACTTCTACAGGCTCTAGGCCTTGTGTCTAGCTCAGTCGTGGTTCTTATACCACTTTTTTGGTATATGGTTTGGTACGCCCCTAGGGCCCAAACGTGTATTTGTGCTATTACTGTTGATAACTGACTTGTAACCTATGTACTTCGAACTCTAGCCTCATAAAGAGACTAGAGGGGTGTGTTTAAGACTAAATACATATATTTTATATATATACAGACCCCCCAGGATATTGCGGCATGGATTAGCAAATTTAGCGGCACAAATATGGAAATTTAGCGGCACAAATATGGAGATTTAGCGGCATTTTTGCGGCACGCAATTTTACTCACCAATCATTCATTTTCAGTCTGAAATCAATGGAAACTGTTTCAGCACAATATTCCACTTTGCAATAGGCATGTTTTAAAGTGTCTGCAGCTCTACGAAAGCACAGCTCCAGTCCCTAAGCTCGCAGGAGGGAGCTGGATTTCTCCACTGGGATGTTCTAGTGCCCATGTATGCACCCCCTGCCGGGGCACCGCTGCCTCCCGGATCTGTGAGGCAGGACACCTCAGCTTCCTCAGGCACCCTAGGGTGCAGGATCGTAGTGGCTGATCCAAATAAGTGAGACAGATTGCATAGGGAGGCCACCTCCTGCTTACTGGTTATTTCACCCCAAATCAATTTCACCCTCATTTGAAGCCCTATGCCCCCAGTCAGGAGGCGTGGGCTCCTTTCCCCGTGTCTAATGGAACTGTCCAGCAAATTGAGGGAAAAGGTTTTAAGATGGATCTAATGATAATCAACCTGCTAGCAGCTGTGAAGAATCTTAAAAAAAAATGGAAGAGTACTACCACTTCTCTTTATAAAACAGGTATTCTGAGATAGTGAGTACATGCAGTTTTATATTTCTGTTTCAGTCATTGGATGAAACACATGAACCTGACCAGTGTTAAAAGGCAGGTACTGTGGGTGCCGAGTTCCAGCACTTCTTACATTTGAAAGGGAGAGATTTATAGGGGCGGCTCCTCCATTAGGGCGGAGGAGCGCCGCCCCACTGCTTTCTCGCAGTGCGAGAAGCAGAAAATAAAATGGTATTTTAAATACCATTTTATTTTCTGCTTCTCGCACTGCGTGGCTGGGCTGAGGTATGCCTGGTTGGGGGCAGGCGGGAGCATATGCCTGGTTGGGGGTGGGCGGGTGGGCGGGTCGGGAGGAGTGGCTTGCACCACTCTGAGTGCCCTGACTGCTTTGTCGGCCCTGGGGCCAACCAAAGCAGTCATGCGCACTCTACATTTCTCTATGTAAGCTGCATGCAACCTACATAGAGAAAATGGCCTCCCTACAGGCGCCCGGCTGGGCGCTGCTCGCGACTCCGCACCAATCACCGGCCGCTGCCATTGCCACAATGTGATTGGCTTCAGGAGGGAGGGAGCATGCCTGTTCTGGACGGCCCAGGAGCAGTGGCAGTGCGGGACCGGGATCAGGTAAGTTTTACCTATATTCTACCCCTAACCCCCCTCGTAACAACCGCGCCCCCCTTGCCCCCTCCCCGGAGAATTGCAAGCGGCGACTGACCGGACATGTTTTCCTGTTCTGGGGGACTGCAAATATTTTCCACTAATTACCAGGAGCTGATACGGCGCTAGAGGGATGTGTTGCTGTTATACCTCTCACCTCAGGGTAATTGTCAGAAATGTAAGTTATTATGACCCCACTCATTTCCGTAATGTTCCAAGAACATTATCTACCTTGTGATTAAATTATGACATTCTTGACTCTGGTGCTGTAGTCATTACGATTTTAATTGCCGATTTTTTTTTTATTTATCAGTTATGCAAATCCGAGTAAAGGGCAGATGGGTAAAAGGCAGAACTTTGCATCCTTTTAGCACCATTTTTTGTGGGACACGTAAATAACAAATTTTGCATTTTTGCAAGCATACACTGGGTGCTCTGCTTAAAGGGGCAGAGTTAAGACAAGGCAGAGATAAACAACACAGCAAGCGTAGAGATCAGACTGGAACGCTGACGCAAGGCTTTGCTTCCTAGATATCTGTGTTGTTCCGCAGAAATACAAAGGGCTGCCAGGCCACTGCCTTGGGGAAATATGAGACTGAAGCAGCTGCAAACAACTGGCGTGTGATCAGTGAATGAAGATTTTAAAGAGGAATGCCCATAAAGCCACATGATGTCACGCACATGTGATATACAATGACACAGCACCACCTTTATCAAAATTGATATACATGGCACATAGAATATACAATGACATGGCTTCATCGATGTATGCACATGCATGGCGCACATGACAACGGCGTGGCACACGTGATATAAAATGGCATGGCACATCCTTCACGATGGCATATCACATATAGTGTAAATGACTTGGCGTATGTGACATAACATTGTATGGAACAACCTTCAATCAGGATAAGCATGATAAATATTCACGTGGCACGGCCCACGGGTGACGTAAAGAAATTAATGACAGATGTGATAAACAATGACAGGACTCAGGTGATATAACAGCGTGCATACTTTCGGCAAGATATATATACGCATATCGCACACAATAAACAGTGACGTGGCACGGCGCCGCAGCCTTCATCAAAGTATATAAACACATATCACACACGATAACAGTGACGTGGCACAGCGTGCACAACCTTCATCAAGTTATATACACGCACATCACGCAGGATAAACCGTGACGTGGCACGGGTGCTATAAAATGGCATGGAACAACCTTCACTAGGGCATGGAACAGCATGGCTCAGTTCCACTCCTGCTGCTGCCTCAAGCCATGGGAGGCCTCGCCGGGCAGTGCCAAGGTCTAGCCACGGTGACTTAGAACCTCGACTTCTCAACCGGAATGCTGCACTTTTAATAGAATAATACTGGTACTACACAGATGCAGCAAGTACTCTGAGACAGTGAAAACCAGCACTTTTATATTTTCAGTTTCAGCACTGGGTACAGTGGGTGAAAATCTGCCCCATTCCTAGAGCTCTAAAATTATGACCACAGCTTTACACCGAGTTATGCAGAGGAAGCGCTATTTTTATGGCTGCACGGCGACACCTAGTGACGTGTGTGCCGCGTGCAACCAATAAGAAGCCTTCATTATTTCCTTTCTTCAGGGAGACCATTTTTAGCGGCCAAATCAGCAAATATCGCGGCCATCGCGCTAATCTGCCGATTTCGCGATTTTTTCGTGAATCGCGAAATCGCGAAATGCTGGAGGGTCTGTATATACCTGGTGTGGACCTCTTTCATTTGGTCACGCAAGAGATTATAGACTGGTAAAACAAGCTGCTTTACATTCCTTCAAGACTTAGCCTGAAGGCTGCTCTCCATAGCTACCACTAGGATAGCTTTTAATAAAGGTTGTCTTTAACCTATCTCCATAAGGGGTTGTTTGGACTGGTACAAGGTGCCCACTTTAGTTAGTGGACAGCACATACCAGGCCAACTTCTCACAGTGATGTAACACTAAGACCTGTTGGCACCACATCGAAGGGTGTATAGTGACATACACTCAGCCATGATTTATGTGCTCTGTCATGGTGTAATCAAGACTCAGTTCCAAATGTGTGACCTACTTGTCCGCTGTGCATGCCGGTGGAGTACGTCAACGTGAAAGGAATACTGCGGGCCTGTGTTGCGGAGGCCGTGATGGTCTGAGGAGGCTGCCAAGGTCGCAGGCCTCGGGCTTGGAGATTGCACCGGCACGTGGTGGGCCCTCATCGACACACGCCGGTGTCGGGAGGTGGGCATTGAGGCCTGGGTGCGCAGGGGTGGGCAGGACTGATTCGGGGACCAGCGTCCCGGGGTGCAGCAGGCGCACATGATCGCTGGCAACACCGCTCATGGCGTCGGCCTCGTAGCAGGGTGAGGGGTGCCGCCCTGGCAGAGACGTTGGGCATTCCGGAAGAGGGCCACGCCCAGGGTTACGTGCCTTTTATTCATACCCCTACGCTGGCCTGGCGTACGCCGGGCCAGCCCCTCCGCTCACGCTTACGGGGGAGACGTCAAAAGCTACATTTCCACAACTTCCCCACTGGCTGGGGTGACATGGTTGCGTCCACTGTCCACTACACTCCAAACACCAGCGGTGTGTGTCGATATGGATATGTGTGTGGTCTGCATACTGCAGTCTGGCCAGCACATCCACGCCACACTTGGCATTGTGTACATTCTCATTCATCGGTCCCTTGCCTCCTTCACACATGCCTGGTCCCCACCTCTTCCAACATTCTGCTATTGTGTGTCCGAGGTGCCATGCCATTGATGGCTCATGTACATGGCTGGCCCAGGTTCCAACAGTGAGTTGTGCTGTCGTGTCTGGTGGGTGTGCATGTTGTATGTGAGCTTGTGATGTGTGCATTTCCTGTGTTGTGTGTTGCATGATTGTGGAGTTGAGGTGTGTGGTGTGTGCATTTGGTATTGGCCAACGAGCAGTGCATTTCTGTGGGTGCCATCCTGGTGGCGCAGGTTGATGATGGACTGTCGGGAGGTGCAGGTATCATGCACACTGCCTGGGTGGTTGGTGACGTCGTTGGTGGAGATTCCACGGTGGTCCACTATTGCCTGCACATTGGTGGGATCCGTGCGCTTTCTGTTGCGCTTATTGTGTGCAGTGTCGCCAGGGGCCACTAGTAGGACATGTGTGCAGTCACTTGCCCCCTGACACGTGCAGAAAGCCAGCTGTGGCATACACGCCTTGCTTGGTCTCCGGCTGTTCCTGCGCAGTGTGTGTGAGGTATGGATAGTGGGGTACCAAGCTGATGGTGTCATCCATGACCGTTGTGGGGGACTTGGATTGGCCAGGCTGTGTGACTCCTCCGTCTCAGGTGGAGGTTGGTTGGAGGGTACCAGATGCCAACACGTGCAGCACGGCCAGCAGCTTTGTCTGCGGTGGGATGTTGGTTGTCCGCTGTGTTGGTACCGTCAGCCTGTGGGCTATGGTGGTCAGGAGGCGGAGGAGTGTTGTCCCTTCGGGCATATAGTGGGCAATGACATTCTCTGGTGTTGGGTCTGTGGGGTTGGTGCATTTTCGGAGGGTTGCTGTCTTTGTCTGCGCTGCCTCGGTGTTGGTCCGGGGGAGGGGGCGGTGGGTGTCCGGGGGGTGGGTGGTGGCGGTGGGTGTTGTTGCCCTCTCGGGGCTCCGGGGTGCATGGTGAGTGGCTCCATGGCATCTGTTGTTCTTCAGGTGTGGCTGTGGGCTGGGCTCCCTTTTGTGGTGCAGGCTGCCGTCCGACTTTACACCAGGTCAGAGCAGGTGCTAATTTCCTGCTGCTAACTCGCATTATCACATGTTTCGTGGTCTTTTCGCCGATCTGGCTGGTCGTTGAGAATGTTGCAGAGTGGTGTTTTCGCGGCATTTTGCACGGGTACGCCTACTCTGCATCTCATTAGCAATAGTTGCCGGGGTCATCTGTGGCGATGTTTTTGCGGCTGCTATCGCGGGTAAACTGGTGTTATGGGCTGTTCACACCAGCTTGTGAATGGGGCGATGTATTTATCGCAACTTTGGCTGCGATAAAGTGCTGTTAACTCGGCGATGGCTCCTTGTGAATATGCCCCATAGACAGCTAAGAGACAGACAGACGATAGAGAAGAACGTTTTAAGACTGAGCATAGGAGGGGTGCAGACGTCACTCGGGAGGGTCCACCTATGACAGTCAGATCTCTTGCTGGTTCAGCGCCTTGAGTCCCCTTTAATGTGTCTAAGCACGTTTACCGAATCGTCCCGCATTTGCACAAACCTTCATCATTTTGTTGCTTTTGTTAAAAAGATGAGTTTAGTCATGAGAGAAGTGGTGAAGGTAATCACAAACAGCGAGGCTGCTGCACTGTGCTTTACACACATTAAAACCCGACACATGGCTTGAAGGGTGGATTTTTTTTTATAACAGCTCCGAAAGCTACTCTGAAAGAATTATTTCATACAGACAATACACCTTTCAAAGAAACCCAAACCTACATATAATGTAATGTAGAAATGTCGAGTCCGAATGTATTTTAAACTTCTATGGCAAAAATACTAAATAATGATGGATTGCAAAAGTCAGCTGCTTTGGCCGGGAATCGAACCCAGGCCTCCCGCGTGGCGAGAATTCTACCACTGAACCACCAATGCCTCGCTTGCATTTAAAGCGTGTGTTCCTCACATGTAGTTCACAATGTCAGAGCAGTTATGAATGATATGTTGTTTGTACTTAACCCGAGTCTGTGCATGAGTCTGACAAAAGCACAGGTCAGGTTATCTTAGAGCACCAATACTTCATATAAAGAGAGCAGCTATGAAGCTCACATGTAGTATGTAACAGGCTCTATCTGTGACCCACCGATGTTTCGATCGTACATATGAACCGCAGAGACACAGAAGATGATAAAACTTGACCATTGCAGGTGCTGAATCATTAGATGTAGTCAACGCTAAACCACCCAGGCTGTGCCTGAACCACACAGAAACAAAGATGCTGCACAGTACAACCGATGCCGGAAATGATGAGAAGTCACAGAACTGACATCCCCATGCGATGAAAACTCAATGCTTTCTGTACTGAACAGAGACAAGCACCAATGAACCATCGGCGCTTCATGTATGGTGAGAGGAGACACAGATCACACGCAGCAGACTGGGGGACATTAATACCCAAAATGACACTTAGAATGATGACCGCAGGTATTAGATGGAGGTTTACTGACTGACAAGTTACCCGGACTGACTGAGATTACTGAACCTCCGTGCAACAAGCCCAGTGCAGTCAGAATCAGATCTGGCGTGAGCTGGACCCCCTCCCACCCAGCATCCACCCACAGCCACAAACCACCCCCACCCACGGTCTGTGCACCCGACTGGTACAGCTTCTTTCAAGAAGAGGGAGTGGAGGGTCAGAAACTAAGGTTCGTTCAATGAACATACAGCTAAAAATAAAAAACAAAAAATAATGGAATATCAAAATCAACAAATATATCCAAATTAACAAAGCAGAATACAAGTAAGTGCTTGGAAGAAGAGAGAGTCCACACTACTTGCCGAAGGCGAAATCTCACAAAAAGGAAACTAGAGATGAAAATCCGGAAAAACAAAGTCACCTTAAGGGAGGGGGAGGCGCGGCCTGTGGTCGGGGCAAACAGTACAGTAAAGTACATAATGTGCCCCTCATGTCTCCAGTACAGTAGTACTGACACCTCTCACCAGGCGTACTACGCTGTTTAATAGGACATTACTAGCTCTTTCTCGGGGTGCCGGGATACACGTTATGGGACGGCCGTCTCCATCCATACTTAAGGGATAAATGTTTACCCTTTAATCTTGATGAGTCTTTAATGCCAGTTTTAGGCTGAGCGTGAAATAAAGCAAAATTAAAGAAAAATAAAATTATTCTTATAGAAAAGGTATTATAACACAAGCAAACGTTTCTGCATTCCGTAAAAACGGTTTCTGCGCAAATACACGGACTACAACATGCAACAGTATATTAAAAGTAAACAATTCATTAAAACACTCTTTCCCAACTGCAGTACCGCTGTGTCATCAAAATGAAATGACTTCTCTTGATTAAAGCTGGAAATTTCACCAATTGTAGAAAACAGAACTGCGACACAAACGTTATTTTAAAAAATACTCTGATATTGAAAATGTATATTAACAAAGAAAACATATCGCCCAATTGCCGTGACATTGCCACCCGCAATGCCGTGACTCGGATTCGAACCGAGGTTGCTGCGGCCACAACGCAGAGTACTAACCACTATACGATCACGGCGAGCTACTTGGACTCTGTATCATATTGTTGCACCTGTATTTTATAGCTGAATCACGTCTGATTTCAAAACCACGTATAATGGTCCAGATGGTAATTCTACAAATGTATTATTCAACACTTTATATGAACTTACAGAAAGTGGGACTATAAACCGGGCGAGGCCTCCAGAACTGGGCACAGACCCCAGAAGTGACCACCAGAAATGTGTGCAATGAAGTACGTGGCCAATTACGGATATGTTAGTCAAACTTTCGAAGAGCAGCATCAAACCTCTAGGTCAGGCATCGAGAACCGGACATGACGTTTCATATGAGGTGTGCGACGCTTGACAATACTCCGTATGAGCCTCCCAAGGCAGACACAATATTTCAGAAGAGGCCTCCAGAACTCGATAGAAAACTTCAGGTGAAGCCTCCCTAAGTGAACACAATATCACAGATGTGGCCTTCACAACTTGACACAGTGCTATGGGTAAAGCATTTTTAGATGGACACAGCACACCATGTCATTATCCAAGCACTCACAATACTTCAGACAAAGCCTCTAGAACTCAACACCACACCCCAGGGGCAGCATCCAGTAATGGAAAAAACAACACTCAAAATGCACTGGCCAGAACTAAACACAACACTGCATATGTGGGCTCCTAAAATAGTAAAAGTACCAGCTGAGACATCTACAACTAGACACAATACTGCAGACAAAGCCTTCAGAACAGAACACCACACCCCAGATGCAGCATTCCAGAAATATAGACAGTCTGCAGGTTTGGGTCCAAAACAGGAAAAAACACTCCAAATGCATTGACCAGAAGAAAGCACAACACTGCAAATGTGGGCTCATAAATCAGCAAAATATACCAGATGCAACATCTACAACAGGTCACAATACTGCAGACACGGCTTCAGTAATACAATGACATCTGCAGCACTGGACACATTCCGACAGTGGTGGCCTCAGTACAAGAGAAAAGACTTCAGATGTTGCCTCTAGAACTGGGTGCAAAGTGCCAGACATGACTGTGATAACAGGCACAGTACTCTAGATGAACCCTCCAGTACCAGACACCTTACACTGCAGGCGACCTCCAGATCAGGAGACAATGTGCCAGAGTTGGTTTTTAAAAGTAGCAACAATCCTCCTGGTGAGGTTATGAAAACTTTACCAGAACTCCAGGTGGAACTTTGTGTACTTGACACAATACCCTAAGTAGACTCTGCAGAACTAGACACAACACTTCAGGGGGTTGCAAGCTTGGGACACAATATGCTAAACTAGTCTCTACAGTGGGTAGTAACTGTTCAGACACATTATTCTAAAGGAGCCCTTTGGAAATGTACCCAGCTCTCCACACAAGGCCTTACTTGTGCTGTGCTCACTGTCCACCTGTAAAAGTGCTTCCATTTCATGATGGTTTTATTACTGCTCCCTCTGCACCCCAACACTACTTTTGGCCTATTCACAGCCTTATTATGGAAGTGAAGCTTGCAACGCCGCTGCCTGTGCTGTAACCATCTGTACTCTAAAGCTATGTTTATACTGCTGCTGCCTGTGCTGTGCCTGTTCTTATGGCACTGAAGCTTGAACCTCTTCTGCCTGTTCAGTAACAGTGTCAGTAATGGAAGGTTACTCTGGTGCTGCCTGTGCTGCACCTGTTGTTTGAAGCTTGCATTACAGCTGCCCAGCTTGTACTTTGATGCGAGTGCAGCTTAAAAACATCTTTTCACTCCACAAAACCAAACTGATTGGCTTTGGGAATTAAAGATACTGGTGGTTGATGGTACAATACATTGGCATCTAAACACCAAAAACATCTTTAGCTTCGAAGGAGGAGCATTGTGTACATGTGGATAATTATAATAGGAGCAACTGGGTTTGCAGACAATGTGTCTTTTTTCAAACAACACGTCTTCTATGAGGTTGTGTAAAACAGGAGGCACTGCTGAGATTCAAACTCAGGATCTCCTGTTTACTAGCAGGCACTTTAACCAACTAAGCTACAGCGCCTCCTTTAGCTCCCTGTCCGCACTGTGCCTGCTGTCCTGGTGTAACTGAGAAACTTAGCATATTTTTCTCTCTCTAAAGCTGTGGTATTTTTCAGTTCCTACCAACAAGATATTGCAGAAGAAAACCTGATATTGGAATGGAAAAATTACAAAGAGAGTCACGAAAAACGTATATCATTATATGTACATATTTGTATTCATTTTGCAATGTTTACACTGGTGGATGAAGTGTGCAATACATACGTTAAACTAAACGAGAGTAAAGGGCACCAATATATACCAGATCATTTCATGATGCAGGCTACATAACATGTGCTCTTTCCTTCACCTCTCGTGACCTCTGGACATCCCACCGAGAAGCCGAGGAACCGCCACTCTCAGAGAGAAAGTGTCAGCTTTAGTCGCGGTTCAAACAGAGAGACCCATGAAAACATGGCGGATGCGGGTATCACAGCAAGGGGGGGCTGTTAGCCCGCAGTGGTGCCCTTACATGACTCAAGCAACACCTACCCTGTTCCTGGTACAAACATCAGCCACCAGAGCTCAGTAAATTACCAGAATAAACAAAAACCCTATAAGCTGTTTTTAAACGCCTTGATTGGGCGTTATTACTTGTATCACCGGCCATCATAACGAGCATACACATGCCGAAGACAGTCTAATTGGGAACGGACAGGCTGTTCCTGTACACAGAGACATTCAATAGACAGACAGGCCATTACTGACCCATCATAGTTTCTAGCTAAGATATTGAGGCGCTCAGATAATTCTGCACCAACTTACAAGTCGCACATACCAGGGAGCATTACCAAAGAACACGCACAATATCAAGTATCAATATAACAGTATCCTCGCATGGCTCACACTTTAGCATCACAATATGGTGGCATCTTCTCCACAGTCTTGTCAGCTTGTCCCCCTAGCACAGGAGGAAGGGGTGCCATCATGGCCGCGCGGACATAGGCTAGCACGGCTCCGCTCCGAGCCCCGGAGATTTTGCGGCTGACCGGAGTAAACTGTGGTCCAGACCGCATCCGCCGATGGATTAAGGCACGGGGCATCAGAAGGGCTCTGCGACGACCCCGAGCGGCCCCCAGCACTCGTCATTGCTGGCAGGGAGAAGACGGCCGCGAGATGGAACGAGGCAGGCAAGATGGTGGCGGCCACGAGTGTCCTGTGAGCCAGCTCCAAGTGCGTCCACTCGAGGCTCCTTCGCGATCGTTAGTCCGTTGGCTAGTGGGTCCTCCCGAAGGCAACTCTTCTTCTGCTTGGGCCTTCCTGGTTGCTCCAGACGTGTCCTGACTTACCCTCGCTGGGTGAGTCCCTCAGACCTTGCTGGTCTGCACCAAAGTTCTTTCTCTGTTTCTACAAGACTTGCCGTTGCCAAGGCTTGTTGGGTCCTATCCGGTCGCCGACACCCCAGCACCCAACAGACGTCGTGGGACAGCTCGAATCCAGCTCCTGGTTGTCGTCGACACCTCCTGGACCTCGTGGCTGAAGAGTCAAGACACCCATCAACCTACCTGAAGCACCCGACGTCGGTGGGCATCTGCTCATCGCCTTCCTGGTCACTGGCTAGTGACCCAGACTCTTTCCCCTCTGCTTTCAGGTTCTTCAGATCTCTGATCCATCCTTGGATCCACCCGGACACTTTCGACTTGGTCGCCAGCAGCACTTTGCAGCAGATCGCCATTGAAATCGACGACGAAACCCGACTCCAAAAGACACCTATGCACCCGGCTTCCTTGGGTGAGGTAACTCGAGTACTCCGGTGCTCCCATGGGTATAGACTCTAGAACTGCCTAGTTCTAAAGGGGTTTGCTCCAAGTCCTCTTCTAAGTGTCCTTTTCTTTTAAAAATCCAACCGCGACTTTCCCCATAGAAGTTAATGGTGATTCGCGGCTGTGTTCCCACACTGCACGCGTCCCCCGTGAGTCCCCTGTGTCACTACCTTGGGTGGTTCCTTGTGTTCCAAGCACTTCTACAGGCTCTAGGCCTTGTGTCTAGCTCAGTCGTGGTTCTTATACCACTTTTTTGGTATATGGTTTGGTACGCCCCTAGGGCCCAAACGTGTATTTGTGCTATTACTGTTGATAACTGACTTGTAACCTATGTACTTCGAACTCTAGCCTCATAAAGAGACTAGAGGGGTGTGTTTAAGACTAAATACATATATTTTATATATATACCTGGTGTGGACCTCTTTCATTTGGTCACTCAAGAGATTATAGACTGGTAAAACAAGCTGCTTTACATTCCTTCAAGACTTAGCCTGAAGGCTGCTCTCCATAGCTACCACTAGGATAGCTTTTAATAAAGGTTGTCTTTAACCTATCTCCATAAGGGGTTGTTTGGACTGGTACAAGGTGCCCACTTTAGTTAGTGGACAGCACATACCAGGCCAACTTCTCACAGTGATGTAACACTAAGACCTGTTGGCACCACATCGAAGGGTGTATAGTGACATACACTCAGCCATGATTTATGTGCTCTGTCATGGTGTAATCAAGACTCAGTTCCAAATGTGTGACCTACTTGTCCGCTGTGCATGCCGGTGGAGTACGTCAACGTGAAAGGAATACTGCGGGCCTGTGTTGCGGAGGCCGTGATGGTCTGAGGAGGCTGCCAAGGTCGCAGGCCTCGGGCTTGGAGATTGCACCGGCACGTGGTGGGCCCTCATCGACACACGCCGGTGTCGGGAGGTGGGCATTGAGGCCTGGGTGCGCAGGGGCGGGCAGGACTGATTCGGGGACCAGCGTCCCGGGGTGCAGCAGGCGCACATGATCGCTGGCAACACCGCTCACGGCATCGGCCTCGTGGCGGGGTGAGGGGCTCCGCCCTGGCAGAGACGTTGGGCATTCCGGAAGAGGGCCACGCCCAGGGTTACGTGCCTTTTATTCATACCCCTACGCTGGCCTGGCGTACGCCGGGCCAGCCCACTCCGCTCACGCTTACGGGGGAGACGTCAAAAGCTACATTTCCACAACTTCCCCACTGGCTGGGGTGACATGGTTGCGTCCACTGTCCACTACACTCCAAACACCAGCGGTGTGTGTCGATATGGATATGTGTGTGGTCTGCATACTGCAGTCTGGCCAGCACATCCACGCCACACTTGGCATTGTGTACATTCTCATTCATCGGTCCCTTGCCTCCTTCACACATGCCTGGTCCCCACCTCTTCCAACATTCTGCTATTGTGTGTCCGAGGTGCCATGCCATTGATGGCTCATGTACATGGCTGGCCCAGGTTCCAACAGTGAGTTGTGCTGTCGTGTCTGGTGGGTGTGCATGTTGTATGTGAGCTTGTGATGTGTGCATTTCCTGTGTTGTGTGTTGCATGATTGTGGAGTTGAGGTGTGTGGTGTGTGCATTTGGTATTGGCCAACGAGCAGTGCATTTCTGTGGGTGCCATCCTGGTGGCGCAGGTTGATGATGGACTGTCGGGAGGTGCAGGTATCATGCACACTGCCTGGGTGGTTGGTGACGTCGTTGGTGGAGATTCCACGGTGGTCCACTATTGCCTGCACATTGGTGGGATCCGTGCGCTTTCTGTTGCGCTTATTGTGTGCAGTGTCGCCAGGGGCCACTAGTAGGACATGTGTGCAGTCACTTGCCCCCTGACACATGCAGAAAGCCAGCTGTGGCATACACGCCTTGCTTGGTCTCCGGCTGTTCCTGCGCAGTGTGTGTGAGGTATGGATAGTGGGGTACCAAGCTGATGGTGTCATCCATGACCGTTGTGGGGGACTTGGATTGGCCAGGCTGTGTGACTCCTCCGTCTCAGGTGGAGGTTGGTTGGAGGGTACCAGATGCCAACACGTGCAGCACGGCCAGCAGCTTTGTCTGCGGTGGGATGTTGGTTGTCCGCTGTGTTGGTACCGTCAGCCTGTGGGCTATGGTGGTCAGGAGGCGGAGGAGTGTTGTCCCTTCGGGCATATAGTGGGCAATGACATTCTCTGGTGTTGGGTCTGTGGGGTTGGTGCATTTTCGGAGGGTCGCTGTCTTTGTCTGCGCTGCCTCAGTGATGGTCCGGGGGAGGGGGGCGGTGGGTGTCCGGGGGGTGGGTGGTGGCGGTGGGTGTTGTTGCCCTCTCGGGGCTCCGGGGTGCATGGTGAGTGGCTCCATGGCATCTGTTGTTCTTCAGGTGTGGCTGTGGGCTGGGCTCCCTTTTGTGGTGCAGGCTGCCGTCCGACTTTACACCAGGTCAGAGCAGGTGCTAATTTCCTGCTGCTAACTCGCATTATCACATGTTTCGTGGTCTTTTCGCCGATCTGGCTGGTCGTTGAGAATGTTGCAGAGTGGTGTTTTCGCGGCATTTTGCACGGGTACGCCTACTCTGCATCTCATTAGCAATAGTTGCCGGGGTCATCTGTGGCGATGTTTTTTGCGGCTGCTATCGCGGGTAAACTGGTGTTATGGGCTGTTCACACCAGCTTGTGAATGGGGCGATGTATTTATCGCAACTTTGGCTGCGATAAAGTGCTGTTAACTCGGCGATGGCTCCTTGTGAATATGCCCCATAGACAGCTAAGAGACAGACAGACGATAGAGAAGAACGTTTTAAGACTGAGCATAGGAGGGGTGCAGACGTCACTCGGGAGGGTCCACCTATGACAGTCAGATCTCTTGCTGGTTCAGCGCCTTGAGTCCCCTTTAATGTGTCTAAGCACGTTTACCGAATCGTCCCGCATTTGCACAAACCTTCATCATTTTGTTGCTTTTGTTAAAAAGATGAGTTTAGTCATGAGAGAAGTGGTGAAGGTAATCACAAACAGCGAGGCTGCTGCACTGTGCTTTACACACATTAAAACCCGACACGTGGCTTGAAGGGTGGATTTTTTTTTATAACAGCTCCGAAAGCTACTCTGAAAGAATTATTTCATACAGACAATACACCTTTCAAAGAAACCCAAACCTACATATAATGTAATGTAGAAATGTCGAGTCCGAATTTATTTTAAACTTCTATGGCAAAAATACTAAATAATGATAGATTGCAAAGGTCAGCTGCATTGGCCGGGAATCGAACCCAGGCCTCCCGCGTGGCAGGCGAGAATTCTACCACTGAACCACCAATGCCTCGCTTGCATTCAGAGCGTGTGTTCCTCACATGTAGTTCACAATGTCAGAGCAGTTATGAATGATATGTTGTTTGTACTTAACCCGAGTCTGTGCATGAGTCTGACAAAAGCACAGGTCAGGTTATCTTAGAGCACCAATACTTCATATAAAGAGAGCAGCTATGAAGCTCACATGTAGTATGTAACAGGCTCTATCTGTGACCCACCGATGTTTCGATCGTACATATGAACCGCAGAGACACAGAAGATGATAAAACTTGACCATTGCAGGTGCTGAATCATTAGATGTAGTCAACGCTAAACCACCCAGGCTGTGCCTGAACCACACAGAAACAAAGATGCTGCACAGTACAACCGATGCCGGAAATGATGAGAAGTCACACAACTCACATCCCCATGCGATGAAAACTCAATGCTTTCTGTACTGAACAGAGACAAGCACCAATGAACCATCGGCGCTTCATGTATGGTGAGAGGAGACACAGATCACACGCAGCAGACTGGGGGACATTAATACCCAAAATGACACTTAGAATGATGACCGCAGGTATTAGATGGAGGTTTACTGACTGACAAGTTACCCGGACTGACTGAGATTACTGAACCTCCGTGCAACAAGCCCAGTGCAGTCAGAATCAGATCTGGCGTGAGCTGGACCCCCTCCCACCCAGCATCCACCCACAGCCACAAACCACCCCCACCCACGGTCTGTGCACCCGACTGGTACAGCTTCTTTCAAGAAGAGGGAGTGGAGGGTCAGAAACTAAGGTTCGTTCAATGAACATACAGCTAAAAATAAAAAACAAAAAATAATGGAATATCAAAATCAACAAATATATCCAAATTAACAAAGCAGAATACAAGTAAGTGCTTGGAAGAAGAGAGAGTCCACACTACTTGCCGAAGGCGAAATCTCACAAAAAGGAAACTAGAGATGAAAATCCGGAAAAACAAAGTCACCTTAAGGGAGGGGGAGGCGCGGCCTGTGGTCGGGGCAAACAGTACAGTAAAGTACATAATGTGCCCCTCATGTCTCCAGTACAGTAGTACTGACACCTCTCACCAGGCGTACTACGCTGTTTAATAGGACATTACTAGCTCTTTCTCGGGGTGCCGGGATACACGTTATGGGACGGCCGTCTCCATCCATACTTAAGGGATAAATGTTTACCCTTTAATCTTGATGAGTCTTTAATGCCAGTTTTAGGCTGAGCGTGAAATAAAGCAAAATTAAAGAAAAATAAAATTATTCTTATAGAAAAGGTATTATAACACAAGCAAACGTTTCTGCATTCCGTAAAAACGGTTTCTGCGCAAATACACGGACTACAACATGCAACAGTATATTAAAAGTAAACAATTCATTAAAACACTCTTTCCCAACTGCAGTACCGCTGTGTCATCAAAATGAAATGACTTCTCTTGATTAAAGCTGGAAATTTCACCAATTGTAGAAAACAGAACTGCGACACAAACGTTATTTTAAAAAATACTCTGATATTGAAAATGTATATTAACAAAGAAAACATATCGCCCAATTGCCGTGACATTGCCACCCGCAATGCCGTGACTCGGATTCGAACCGAGGTTGCTGCGGCCACAACGCAGAGTACTAACCACTATACGATCACGGCGAGCTACTTGGACTCTGTATCATATTGTTGCACCTGTATTTTATAGCTGAATCACGTCTGATTTCAAAACCACGTATAATGGTCCAGATGGTAATTCTACAAATGTATTATTCAACACTTTATATGAACTTACAGAAAGTGGGACTATAAACCGGGCGAGGCCTCCAGAACTGGGCACAGACCCCAGAAGTGACCACCAGAAATGTGTGCAATGAAGTACGTGGCCAATTACGGATATGTTAGTCAAACTTTCGAAGAGCAGCATCAAACCTCTAGGTCAGGCATCGAGAACCGGACATGACGTTTCATATGAGGTGTGCGACGCTTGACAATACTCCGTATGAGCCTCCCAAGGCAGACACAATATTTCAGAAGAGGCCTCCAGAACTCGATAGAAAACTTCAGGTGAAGCCTCCCTAAGTGAACACAATATCACAGATGTGGCCTTCACAACTTGACACAGTGCTATGGGTAAAGCATTTTTAGATGGACACAGCACACCATGTCATTATCCAAGCACTCACAATACTTCAGACAAAGCCTCTAGAACTCAACACCACACCCCAGGGGCAGCATCCAGTAATGGAAAAAACAACACTCAAAATGCACTGGCCAGAACTAAACACAACACTGCATATGTGGGCTCCTAAAATAGTAAAAGTACCAGCTGAGACATCTACAACTAGACACAATACTGCAGACAAAGCCTTCAGAACAGAACACCACACCCCAGATGCAGCATTCCAGAAATATAGACAGTCTGCAGGTTTGGGTCCAAAACAGGAAAAAACACTCCAAATGCATTGACCAGAAGAAAGCACAACACTGCAAATGTGGGCTCATAAATCAGCAAAATATACCAGATGCAACATCTACAACAGGTCACAATACTGCAGACACGGCTTCAGTAATACAATGACATCTGCAGCACTGGACACATTCCGACAGTGGTGGCCTCAGTACAAGAGAAAAGACTTCAGATGTTGCCTCTAGAACTGGGTGCAAAGTGCCAGACATGACTGTGATAACAGGCACAGTACTCTAGATGAACCCTCCAGTACCAGACACCTTACACTGCAGGCGACCTCCAGATCAGGAGACAATGTGCCAGAGTTGGTTTTTAAAAGTAGCAACAATCCTCCTGGTGAGGTTATGAAAACTTTACCAGAACTCCAGGTGGAACTTTGTGTACTTGACACAATACCCTAAGTAGACTCTGCAGAACTAGACACAACACTTCAGGGGGTTGCAAGCTTGGGACACAATATGCTAAACTAGTCTCTACAGTGGGTAGTAACTGTTCAGACACATTATTCTAAAGGAGCCCTTTGGAAATGTACCCAGCTCTCCACACAAGGCCTTACTTGTGCTGTGCTCACTGTCCACCTGTAAAAGTGCTTCCATTTCATGATGGTTTTATTACTGCTCCCTCTGCACCCCAACACTACTTTTGGCCTATTCACAGCCTTATTATGGAAGTGAAGCTTGCAACGCCGCTGCCTGTGCTGTAACCATCTGTACTCTAAAGCTATGTTTATACTGCTGCTGCCTGTGCTGTGCCTGTTCTTATGGCACTGAAGCTTGAACCTCTTCTGCCTGTTCAGTAACAGTGTCAGTAATGGAAGGTTACTCTGGTGCTGCCTGTGCTGCACCTGTTGTTTGAAGCTTGCATTACAGCTGCCCAGCTTGTACTTTGATGCGAGTGCAGCTTAAAAACATCTTTTCACTCCACAAAACCAAACTGATTGGCTTTGGGAATTAAAGATACTGGTGGTTGATGGTACAATACATTGGCATCTAAACACCAAAAACATCTTTAGCTTCGAAGGAGGAGCATTGTGTACATGTGGATAATTATAATAGGAGCAACTGGGTTTGCAGACAATGTGTCTTTTTTCAAACAACACGTCTTCTATGAGGTTGTGTAAAACAGGAGGCACTGCTGAGATTCAAACTCAGGATCTCCTGTTTACTAGCAGGCACTTTAACCAACTAAGCTACAGCGCCTCCTTTAGCTCCCTGTCCGCACTGTGCCTGCTGTCCTGGTGTAACTGAGAAACTTAGCATATTTTTCTCTCTCTAAAGCTGTGGTATTTTTCAGTTCCTACCAACAAGATATTGCAGAAGAAAACCTGATATTGGAATGGAAAAATTACAAAGAGAGTCACGAAAAACGTATATCATTATATGTACATATTTGTATTCATTTTGCAATGTTTACACTGGTGGATGAAGTGTGCAATACATACGTTAAACTAAACGAGAGTAAAGGGCACCAATATATACCAGATCATTTCATGATGCAGGCTACATAACATGTGCTCTTTCCTTCACCTCTCGTGACCTCTGGACATCCCACCGAGAAGCCGAGGAACCGCCACTCTCAGAGAGAAAGTGTCAGCTTTAGTCGCGGTTCAAACAGAGAGACCCATGAAAACATGGCGGATGCGGGTATCACAGCAAGGGGGGGCTGTTAGCCCGCAGTGGTGCCCTTACATGACTCAAGCAACACCTACCCTGTTCCTGGTACAAACATCAGCCACCAGAGCTCAGTAAATTACCAGAATAAACAAAAACCCTATAAGCTGTTTTTAAACGCCTTGATTGGGCGTTATTACTTGTATCACCGGCCATCATAACGAGCATACACATGCCGAAGACAGTCTAATTGGGAACGGACAGGCTGTTCCTGTACACAGAGACATTCAATAGACAGACAGGCCATTACTGACCCATCATAGTTTCTAGCTAAGATATTGAGGCGCTCAGATAATTCTGCACCAACTTACAAGTCGCACATACCAGGGAGCATTACCAAAGAACACGCACAATATCAAGTATCAATATAACAGTATCCTCGCATGGCTCACACTTTAGCATCACAATATGGTGGCATCTTCTCCACAGTCTTGTCAGCTTGTCCCCCTAGCACAGGAGGAAGGGGTGCCATCATGGCCGCGCGGACATAGGCTAGCACGGCTCCGCTCCGAGCCCCGGAGATTTTGCGGCTGACCGGAGTAAACTGTGGTCCAGACCGCATCCGCCGATGGATTAAGGCACGGGGCATCAGAAGGGCTCTGCGACGACCCCGAGCGGCCCCCAGCACTCGTCATTGCTGGCAGGGAGAAGACGGCCGCGAGATGGAACGAGGCAGGCAAGATGGTGGCGGCCACGAGTGTCCTGTGAGCCAGCTCCAAGTGCGTCCACTCGAGGCTCCTTCGCGATCGTTAGTCCGTTGGCTAGTGGGTCCTCCCGAAGGCAACTCTTCTTCTGCTTGGGCCTTCCTGGTTGCTCCAGACGTGTCCTGACTTACCCTCGCTGGGTGAGTCCCTCAGACCTTGCTGGTCTGCACCAAAGTTCTTTCTCTGTTTCTACAAGACTTGCCGTTGCCAAGGCTTGTTGGGTCCTATCCGGTCGCCGACACCCCAGCACCCAACAGACGTCGTGGGACAGCTCGAATCCAGCTCCTGGTTGTCGTCGACACCTCCTGGACCTCGTGGCTGAAGAGTCAAGACACCCATCAACCTACCTGAAGCACCCGACGTCGGTGGGCATCTGCTCATCGCCTTCCTGGTCACTGGCTAGTGACCCAGACTCTTTCCCCTCTGCTTTCAGGTTCTTCAGATCTCTGATCCATCCTTGGATCCACCCGGACACTTTCGACTTGGTCGCCAGCAGCACTTTGCAGCAGATCGCCATTGAAATCGACGACGAAACCCGACTCCAAAAGACACCTATGCACCCGGCTTCCTTGGGTGAGGTAACTCGAGTACTCCGGTGCTCCCATGGGTATAGACTCTAGAACTGCCTAGTTCTAAAGGGGTTTGCTCCAAGTCCTCTTCTAAGTGTCCTTTTCTTTTAAAAATCCAACCGCGACTTTCCCCATAGAAGTTAATGGTGATTCGCGGCTGTGTTCCCACACTGCACGCGTCCCCCGTGAGTCCCCTGTGTCACTACCTTGGGTGGTTCCTTGTGTTCCAAGCACTTCTACAGGCTCTAGGCCTTGTGTCTAGCTCAGTCGTGGTTCTTATACCACTTTTTTGGTATATGGTTTGGTACGCCCCTAGGGCCCAAACGTGTATTTGTGCTATTACTGTTGATAACTGACTTGTAACCTATGTACTTCGAACTCTAGCCTCATAAAGAGACTAGAGGGGTGTGTTTAAGACTAAATACATATATTTTATATATATACCTGGTGTGGACCTCTTTCATTTGGTCACTCAAGAGATTATAGACTGGTAAAACAAGCTGCTTTACATTCCTTCAAGACTTAGCCTGAAGGCTGCTCTCCATAGCTACCACTAGGATAGCTTTTAATAAAGGTTGTCTTTAACCTATCTCCATAAGGGGTTGTTTGGACTGGTACAAGGTGCCCACTTTAGTTAGTGGACAGCACATACCAGGCCAACTTCTCACAGTGATGTAACACTAAGACCTGTTGGCACCACATCGAAGGGTGTATAGTGACATACACTCAGCCATGATTTATGTGCTCTGTCATGGTGTAATCAAGACTCAGTTCCAAATGTGTGACCTACTTGTCCGCTGTGCATGCCGGTGGAGTACGTCAACGTGAAAGGAATACTGCGGGCCTGTGTTGCGGAGGCCGTGATGGTCTGAGGAGGCTGCCAAGGTCGCAGGCCTCGGGCTTGGAGATTGCACCGGCACGTGGTGGGCCCTCATCGACACACGCCGGTGTCGGGAGGTGGGCATTGAGGCCTGGGTGCGCAGGGGCGGGCAGGACTGATTCGGGGACCAGCGTCCCGGGGTGCAGCAGGCGCACATGATCGCTGGCAACACCGCTCACGGCATCGGCCTCGTGGCGGGGTGAGGGGCTCCGCCCTGGCAGAGACGTTGGGCATTCCGGAAGAGGGCCACGCCCAGGGTTACGTGCCTTTTATTCATACCCCTACGCTGGCCTGGCGTACGCCGGGCCAGCCCACTCCGCTCACGCTTACGGGGGAGACGTCAAAAGCTACATTTCCACAACTTCCCCACTGGCTGGGGTGACATGGTTGCGTCCACTGTCCACTACACTCCAAACACCAGCGGTGTGTGTCGATATGGATATGTGTGTGGTCTGCATACTGCAGTCTGGCCAGCACATCCACGCCACACTTGGCATTGTGTACATTCTCATTCATCGGTCCCTTGCCTCCTTCACACATGCCTGGTCCCCACCTCTTCCAACATTCTGCTATTGTGTGTCCGAGGTGCCATGCCATTGATGGCTCATGTACATGGCTGGCCCAGGTTCCAACAGTGAGTTGTGCTGTCGTGTCTGGTGGGTGTGCATGTTGTATGTGAGCTTGTGATGTGTGCATTTCCTGTGTTGTGTGTTGCATGATTGTGGAGTTGAGGTGTGTGGTGTGTGCATTTGGTATTGGCCAACGAGCAGTGCATTTCTGTGGGTGCCATCCTGGTGGCGCAGGTTGATGATGGACTGTCGGGAGGTGCAGGTATCATGCACACTGCCTGGGTGGTTGGTGACGTCGTTGGTGGAGATTCCACGGTGGTCCACTATTGCCTGCACATTGGTGGGATCCGTGCGCTTTCTGTTGCGCTTATTGTGTGCAGTGTCGCCAGGGGCCACTAGTAGGACATGTGTGCAGTCACTTGCCCCCTGACACATGCAGAAAGCCAGCTGTGGCATACACGCCTTGCTTGGTCTCCGGCTGTTCCTGCGCAGTGTGTGTGAGGTATGGATAGTGGGGTACCAAGCTGATGGTGTCATCCATGACCGTTGTGGGGGACTTGGATTGGCCAGGCTGTGTGACTCCTCCGTCTCAGGTGGAGGTTGGTTGGAGGGTACCAGATGCCAACACGTGCAGCACGGCCAGCAGCTTTGTCTGCGGTGGGATGTTGGTTGTCCGCTGTGTTGGTACCGTCAGCCTGTGGGCTATGGTGGTCAGGAGGCGGAGGAGTGTTGTCCCTTCGGGCATATAGTGGGCAATGACATTCTCTGGTGTTGGGTCTGTGGGGTTGGTGCATTTTCGGAGGGTCGCTGTCTTTGTCTGCGCTGCCTCAGTGATGGTCCGGGGGAGGGGGGCGGTGGGTGTCCGGGGGGTGGGTGGTGGCGGTGGGTGTTGTTGCCCTCTCGGGGCTCCGGGGTGCATGGTGAGTGGCTCCATGGCATCTGTTGTTCTTCAGGTGTGGCTGTGGGCTGGGCTCCCTTTTGTGGTGCAGGCTGCCGTCCGACTTTACACCAGGTCAGAGCAGGTGCTAATTTCCTGCTGCTAACTCGCATTATCACATGTTTCGTGGTCTTTTCGCCGATCTGGCTGGTCGTTGAGAATGTTGCAGAGTGGTGTTTTCGCGGCATTTTGCACGGGTACGCCTACTCTGCATCTCATTAGCAATAGTTGCCGGGGTCATCTGTGGCGATGTTTTTTGCGGCTGCTATCGCGGGTAAACTGGTGTTATGGGCTGTTCACACCAGCTTGTGAATGGGGCGATGTATTTATCGCAACTTTGGCTGCGATAAAGTGCTGTTAACTCGGCGATGGCTCCTTGTGAATATGCCCCATAGACAGCTAAGAGACAGACAGACGATAGAGAAGAACGTTTTAAGACTGAGCATAGGAGGGGTGCAGACGTCACTCGGGAGGGTCCACCTATGACAGTCAGATCTCTTGCTGGTTCAGCGCCTTGAGTCCCCTTTAATGTGTCTAAGCACGTTTACCGAATCGTCCCGCATTTGCACAAACCTTCATCATTTTGTTGCTTTTGTTAAAAAGATGAGTTTAGTCATGAGAGAAGTGGTGAAGGTAATCACAAACAGCGAGGCTGCTGCACTGTGCTTTACACACATTAAAACCCGACACGTGGCTTGAAGGGTGGATTTTTTTTTATAACAGCTCCGAAAGCTACTCTGAAAGAATTATTTCATACAGACAATACACCTTTCAAAGAAACCCAAACCTACATATAATGTAATGTAGAAATGTCGAGTCCGAATTTATTTTAAACTTCTATGGCAAAAATACTAAATAATGATGGATTGCAAAGGTCAGCTGCATTGGCCGGGAATCGAACCCGGGCCTCCCGCGTGGCAGGCGAGAATTCTACCACTGAACCACCAATGCCTCGCTTGCATTCACAGCGTGTGTTCCTCACATGTAGTTCACAATGTCAGAGCAGTTATGAATGATATGTTGTTTGTACTTAACCCGAGTCTGTGCATGAGTCTGACAAAAGCACAGGTCAGGTTATCTTAGAGCACCAATACTTCATATAAAGAGAGCAGCTATGAAGCTCACATGTAGTATGTAACAGGCTCTATCTGTGACCCACCGATGTTTCGATCGTACATATGAACCGCAGAGACACAGAAGATGATAAAACTTGACCATTGCAGGTGCTGAATCATTAGATGTAGTCAACGCTAAACCACCCAGGCTGTGCCTGAACCACACAGAAACAAAGATGCTGCACAGTACAACCGATGCCGGAAATGATGAGAAGTCACACAACTCACATCCCCATGCGATGAAAACTCAATGCTTTCTGTACTGAACAGAGACAAGCACCAATGAACCATCGGCGCTTCATGTATGGTGAGAGGAGACACAGATCACACGCAGCAGACTGGGGGACATTAATACCCAAAATGACACTTAGAATGATGACCGCAGGTATTAGATGGAGGTTTACTGACTGACAAGTTACCCGGACTGACTGAGATTACTGAACCTCCGTGCAACAAGCCCAGTGCAGTCAGAATCAGATCTGGCGTGAGCTGGACCCCCTCCCACCCAGCATCCACCCACAGCCACAAACCACCCCCACCCACGGTCTGTGCACCCGACTGGTACAGCTTCTTTCAAGAAGAGGGAGTGGAGGGTCAGAAACTAAGGTTCGTTCAATGAACATACAGCTAAAAATAAAAAACAAAAAATAATGGAATATCAAAATCAACAAATATATCCAAATTAACAAAGCAGAATACAAGTAAGTGCTTGGAAGAAGAGAGAGTCCACACTACTTGCCGAAGGCGAAATCTCACAAAAAGGAAACTAGAGATGAAAATCCGGAAAAACAAAGTCACCTTAAGGGAGGGGGAGGCGCGGCCTGTGGTCGGGGCAAACAGTACAGTAAAGTACATAATGTGCCCCTCATGTCTCCAGTACAGTAGTACTGACACCTCTCACCAGGCGTACTACGCTGTTTAATAGGACATTACTAGCTCTTTCTCGGGGTGCCGGGATACACGTTATGGGACGGCCGTCTCCATCCATACTTAAGGGATAAATGTTTACCCTTTAATCTTGATGAGTCTTTAATGCCAGTTTTAGGCTGAGCGTGAAATAAAGCAAAATTAAAGAAAAATAAAATTATTCTTATAGAAAAGGTATTATAACACAAGCAAACGTTTCTGCATTCCGTAAAAACGGTTTCTGCGCAAATACACGGACTACAACATGCAACAGTATATTAAAAGTAAACAATTCATTAAAACACTCTTTCCCAACTGCAGTACCGCTGTGTCATCAAAATGAAATGACTTCTCTTGATTAAAGCTGGAAATTTCACCAATTGTAGAAAACAGAACTGCGACACAAACGTTATTTTAAAAAATACTCTGATATTGAAAATGTATATTAACAAAGAAAACATATCGCCCAATTGCCGTGACATTGCCACCCGCAATGCCGTGACTCGGATTCGAACCGAGGTTGCTGCGGCCACAACGCAGAGTACTAACCACTATACGATCACGGCGAGCTACTTGGACTCTGTATCATATTGTTGCACCTGTATTTTATAGCTGAATCACGTCTGATTTCAAAACCACGTATAATGGTCCAGATGGTAATTCTACAAATGTATTATTCAACACTTTATATGAACTTACAGAAAGTGGGACTATAAACCGGGCGAGGCCTCCAGAACTGGGCACAGACCCCAGAAGTGACCACCAGAAATGTGTGCAATGAAGTACGTGGCCAATTACGGATATGTTAGTCAAACTTTCGAAGAGCAGCATCAAACCTCTAGGTCAGGCATCGAGAACCGGACATGACGTTTCATATGAGGTGTGCGACGCTTGACAATACTCCGTATGAGCCTCCCAAGGCAGACACAATATTTCAGAAGAGGCCTCCAGAACTCGATAGAAAACTTCAGGTGAAGCCTCCCTAAGTGAACACAATATCACAGATGTGGCCTTCACAACTTGACACAGTGCTATGGGTAAAGCATTTTTAGATGGACACAGCACACCATGTCATTATCCAAGCACTCACAATACTTCAGACAAAGCCTCTAGAACTCAACACCACACCCCAGGGGCAGCATCCAGTAATGGAAAAAACAACACTCAAAATGCACTGGCCAGAACTAAACACAACACTGCATATGTGGGCTCCTAAAATAGTAAAAGTACCAGCTGAGACATCTACAACTAGACACAATACTGCAGACAAAGCCTTCAGAACAGAACACCACACCCCAGATGCAGCATTCCAGAAATATAGACAGTCTGCAGGTTTGGGTCCAAAACAGGAAAAAACACTCCAAATGCATTGACCAGAAGAAAGCACAACACTGCAAATGTGGGCTCATAAATCAGCAAAATATACCAGATGCAACATCTACAACAGGTCACAATACTGCAGACACGGCTTCAGTAATACAATGACATCTGCAGCACTGGACACATTCCGACAGTGGTGGCCTCAGTACAAGAGAAAAGACTTCAGATGTTGCCTCTAGAACTGGGTGCAAAGTGCCAGACATGACTGTGATAACAGGCACAGTACTCTAGATGAACCCTCCAGTACCAGACACCTTACACTGCAGGCGACCTCCAGATCAGGAGACAATGTGCCAGAGTTGGTTTTTAAAAGTAGCAACAATCCTCCTGGTGAGGTTATGAAAACTTTACCAGAACTCCAGGTGGAACTTTGTGTACTTGACACAATACCCTAAGTAGACTCTGCAGAACTAGACACAACACTTCAGGGGGTTGCAAGCTTGGGACACAATATGCTAAACTAGTCTCTACAGTGGGTAGTAACTGTTCAGACACATTATTCTAAAGGAGCCCTTTGGAAATGTACCCAGCTCTCCACACAAGGCCTTACTTGTGCTGTGCTCACTGTCCACCTGTAAAAGTGCTTCCATTTCATGATGGTTTTATTACTGCTCCCTCTGCACCCCAACACTACTTTTGGCCTATTCACAGCCTTATTATGGAAGTGAAGCTTGCAACGCCGCTGCCTGTGCTGTAACCATCTGTACTCTAAAGCTATGTTTATACTGCTGCTGCCTGTGCTGTGCCTGTTCTTATGGCACTGAAGCTTGAACCTCTTCTGCCTGTTCAGTAACAGTGTCAGTAATGGAAGGTTACTCTGGTGCTGCCTGTGCTGCACCTGTTGTTTGAAGCTTGCATTACAGCTGCCCAGCTTGTACTTTGATGCGAGTGCAGCTTAAAAACATCTTTTCACTCCACAAAACCAAACTGATTGGCTTTGGGAATTAAAGATACTGGTGGTTGATGGTACAATACATTGGCATCTAAACACCAAAAACATCTTTAGCTTCGAAGGAGGAGCATTGTGTACATGTGGATAATTATAATAGGAGCAACTGGGTTTGCAGACAATGTGTCTTTTTTCAAACAACACGTCTTCTATGAGGTTGTGTAAAACAGGAGGCACTGCTGAGATTCAAACTCAGGATCTCCTGTTTACTAGCAGGCACTTTAACCAACTAAGCTACAGCGCCTCCTTTAGCTCCCTGTCCGCACTGTGCCTGCTGTCCTGGTGTAACTGAGAAACTTAGCATATTTTTCTCTCTCTAAAGCTGTGGTATTTTTCAGTTCCTACCAACAAGATATTGCAGAAGAAAACCTGATATTGGAATGGAAAAATTACAAAGAGAGTCACGAAAAACGTATATCATTATATGTACATATTTGTATTCATTTTGCAATGTTTACACTGGTGGATGAAGTGTGCAATACATACGTTAAACTAAACGAGAGTAAAGGGCACCAATATATACCAGATCATTTCATGATGCAGGCTACATAACATGTGCTCTTTCCTTCACCTCTCGTGACCTCTGGACATCCCACCGAGAAGCCGAGGAACCGCCACTCTCAGAGAGAAAGTGTCAGCTTTAGTCGCGGTTCAAACAGAGAGACCCATGAAAACATGGCGGATGCGGGTATCACAGCAAGGGGGGGCTGTTAGCCCGCAGTGGTGCCCTTACATGACTCAAGCAACACCTACCCTGTTCCTGGTACAAACATCAGCCACCAGAGCTCAGTAAATTACCAGAATAAACAAAAACCCTATAAGCTGTTTTTAAACGCCTTGATTGGGCGTTATTACTTGTATCACCGGCCATCATAACGAGCATACACATGCCGAAGACAGTCTAATTGGGAACGGACAGGCTGTTCCTGTACACAGAGACATTCAATAGACAGACAGGCCATTACTGACCCATCATAGTTTCTAGCTAAGATATTGAGGCGCTCAGATAATTCTGCACCAACTTACAAGTCGCACATACCAGGGAGCATTACCAAAGAACACGCACAATATCAAGTATCAATATAACAGTATCCTCGCATGGCTCACACTTTAGCATCACAATATGGTGGCATCTTCTCCACAGTCTTGTCAGCTTGTCCCCCTAGCACAGGAGGAAGGGGTGCCATCATGGCCGCGCGGACATAGGCTAGCACGGCTCCGCTCCGAGCCCCGGAGATTTTGCGGCTGACCGGAGTAAACTGTGGTCCAGACCGCATCCGCCGATGGATTAAGGCACGGGGCATCAGAAGGGCTCTGCGACGACCCCGAGCGGCCCCCAGCACTCGTCATTGCTGGCAGGGAGAAGACGGCCGCGAGATGGAACGAGGCAGGCAAGATGGTGGCGGCCACGAGTGTCCTGTGAGCCAGCTCCAAGTGCGTCCACTCGAGGCTCCTTCGCGATCGTTAGTCCGTTGGCTAGTGGGTCCTCCCGAAGGCAACTCTTCTTCTGCTTGGGCCTTCCTGGTTGCTCCAGACGTGTCCTGACTTACCCTCGCTGGGTGAGTCCCTCAGACCTTGCTGGTCTGCACCAAAGTTCTTTCTCTGTTTCTACAAGACTTGCCGTTGCCAAGGCTTGTTGGGTCCTATCCGGTCGCCGACACCCCAGCACCCAACAGACGTCGTGGGACAGCTCGAATCCAGCTCCTGGTTGTCGTCGACACCTCCTGGACCTCGTGGCTGAAGAGTCAAGACACCCATCAACCTACCTGAAGCACCCGACGTCGGTGGGCATCTGCTCATCGCCTTCCTGGTCACTGGCTAGTGACCCAGACTCTTTCCCCTCTGCTTTCAGGTTCTTCAGATCTCTGATCCATCCTTGGATCCACCCGGACACTTTCGACTTGGTCGCCAGCAGCACTTTGCAGCAGATCGCCATTGAAATCGACGACGAAACCCGACTCCAAAAGACACCTATGCACCCGGCTTCCTTGGGTGAGGTAACTCGAGTACTCCGGTGCTCCCATGGGTATAGACTCTAGAACTGCCTAGTTCTAAAGGGGTTTGCTCCAAGTCCTCTTCTAAGTGTCCTTTTCTTTTAAAAATCCAACCGCGACTTTCCCCATAGAAGTTAATGGTGATTCGCGGCTGTGTTCCCACACTGCACGCGTCCCCCGTGAGTCCCCTGTGTCACTACCTTGGGTGGTTCCTTGTGTTCCAAGCACTTCTACAGGCTCTAGGCCTTGTGTCTAGCTCAGTCGTGGTTCTTATACCACTTTTTTGGTATATGGTTTGGTACGCCCCTAGGGCCCAAACGTGTATTTGTGCTATTACTGTTGATAACTGACTTGTAACCTATGTACTTCGAACTCTAGCCTCATAAAGAGACTAGAGGGGTGTGTTTAAGACTAAATACATATATTTTATATATATACCTGGTGTGGACCTCTTTCATTTGGTCACTCAAGAGATTATAGACTGGTAAAACAAGCTGCTTTACATTCCTTCAAGACTTAGCCTGAAGGCTGCTCTCCATAGCTACCACTAGGATAGCTTTTAATAAAGGTTGTCTTTAACCTATCTCCATAAGGGGTTGTTTGGACTGGTACAAGGTGCCCACTTTAGTTAGTGGACAGCACATACCAGGCCAACTTCTCACAGTGATGTAACACTAAGACCTGTTGGCACCACATCGAAGGGTGTATAGTGACATACACTCAGCCATGATTTATGTGCTCTGTCATGGTGTAATCAAGACTCAGTTCCAAATGTGTGACCTACTTGTCCGCTGTGCATGCCGGTGGAGTACGTCAACGTGAAAGGAATACTGCGGGCCTGTGTTGCGGAGGCCGTGATGGTCTGAGGAGGCTGCCAAGGTCGCAGGCCTCGGGCTTGGAGATTGCACCGGCACGTGGTGGGCCCTCATCGACACACGCCGGTGTCGGGAGGTGGGCATTGAGGCCTGGGTGCGCAGGGGCGGGCAGGACTGATTCGGGGACCAGCGTCCCGGGGTGCAGCAGGCGCACATGATCGCTGGCAACACCGCTCACGGCATCGGCCTCGTGGCGGGGTGAGGGGCTCCGCCCTGGCAGAGACGTTGGGCATTCCGGAAGAGGGCCACGCCCAGGGTTACGTGCCTTTTATTCATACCCCTACGCTGGCCTGGCGTACGCCGGGCCAGCCCACTCCGCTCACGCTTACGGGGGAGACGTCAAAAGCTACATTTCCACAACTTCCCCACTGGCTGGGGTGACATGGTTGCGTCCACTGTCCACTACACTCCAAACACCAGCGGTGTGTGTCGATATGGATATGTGTGTGGTCTGCATACTGCAGTCTGGCCAGCACATCCACGCCACACTTGGCATTGTGTACATTCTCATTCATCGGTCCCTTGCCTCCTTCACACATGCCTGGTCCCCACCTCTTCCAACATTCTGCTATTGTGTGTCCGAGGTGCCATGCCATTGATGGCTCATGTACATGGCTGGCCCAGGTTCCAACAGTGAGTTGTGCTGTCGTGTCTGGTGGGTGTGCATGTTGTATGTGAGCTTGTGATGTGTGCATTTCCTGTGTTGTGTGTTGCATGATTGTGGAGTTGAGGTGTGTGGTGTGTGCATTTGGTATTGGCCAACGAGCAGTGCATTTCTGTGGGTGCCATCCTGGTGGCGCAGGTTGATGATGGACTGTCGGGAGGTGCAGGTATCATGCACACTGCCTGGGTGGTTGGTGACGTCGTTGGTGGAGATTCCACGGTGGTCCACTATTGCCTGCACATTGGTGGGATCCGTGCGCTTTCTGTTGCGCTTATTGTGTGCAGTGTCGCCAGGGGCCACTAGTAGGACATGTGTGCAGTCACTTGCCCCCTGACACATGCAGAAAGCCAGCTGTGGCATACACGCCTTGCTTGGTCTCCGGCTGTTCCTGCGCAGTGTGTGTGAGGTATGGATAGTGGGGTACCAAGCTGATGGTGTCATCCATGACCGTTGTGGGGGACTTGGATTGGCCAGGCTGTGTGACTCCTCCGTCTCAGGTGGAGGTTGGTTGGAGGGTACCAGATGCCAACACGTGCAGCACGGCCAGCAGCTTTGTCTGCGGTGGGATGTTGGTTGTCCGCTGTGTTGGTACCGTCAGCCTGTGGGCTATGGTGGTCAGGAGGCGGAGGAGTGTTGTCCCTTCGGGCATATAGTGGGCAATGACATTCTCTGGTGTTGGGTCTGTGGGGTTGGTGCATTTTCGGAGGGTCGCTGTCTTTGTCTGCGCTGCCTCAGTGATGGTCCGGGGGAGGGGGGCGGTGGGTGTCCGGGGGGTGGGTGGTGGCGGTGGGTGTTGTTGCCCTCTCGGGGCTCCGGGGTGCATGGTGAGTGGCTCCATGGCATCTGTTGTTCTTCAGGTGTGGCTGTGGGCTGGGCTCCCTTTTGTGGTGCAGGCTGCCGTCCGACTTTACACCAGGTCAGAGCAGGTGCTAATTTCCTGCTGCTAACTCGCATTATCACATGTTTCGTGGTCTTTTCGCCGATCTGGCTGGTCGTTGAGAATGTTGCAGAGTGGTGTTTTCGCGGCATTTTGCACGGGTACGCCTACTCTGCATCTCATTAGCAATAGTTGCCGGGGTCATCTGTGGCGATGTTTTTTGCGGCTGCTATCGCGGGTAAACTGGTGTTATGGGCTGTTCACACCAGCTTGTGAATGGGGCGATGTATTTATCGCAACTTTGGCTGCGATAAAGTGCTGTTAACTCGGCGATGGCTCCTTGTGAATATGCCCCATAGACAGCTAAGAGACAGACAGACGATAGAGAAGAACGTTTTAAGACTGAGCATAGGAGGGGTGCAGACGTCACTCGGGAGGGTCCACCTATGACAGTCAGATCTCTTGCTGGTTCAGCGCCTTGAGTCCCCTTTAATGTGTCTAAGCACGTTTACCGAATCGTCCCGCATTTGCACAAACCTTCATCATTTTGTTGCTTTTGTTAAAAAGATGAGTTTAGTCATGAGAGAAGTGGTGAAGGTAATCACAAACAGCGAGGCTGCTGCACTGTGCTTTACACACATTAAAACCCGACACGTGGCTTGAAGGGTGGATTTTTTTTTATAACAGCTCCGAAAGCTACTCTGAAAGAATTATTTCATACAGACAATACACCTTTCAAAGAAACCCAAACCTACATATAATGTAATGTAGAAATGTCGAGTCCGAATTTATTTTAAACTTCTATGGCAAAAATACTAAATAATGATAGATTGCAAAGGTCAGCTGCATTGGCCGGGAATCGAACCCAGGGCCTCCCGCGTGGCAGGCGAGAATTCTACCACTGAACCACCAATGCCTCGCTTGCATTCAGAGCGTGTGTTCCTCACATGTAGTTCACAATGTCAGAGCAGTTATGAATGATATGTTGTTTGTACTTAACCCGAGTCTGTGCATGAGTCTGACAAAAGCACAGGTCAGGTTATCTTAGAGCACCAATACTTCATATAAAGAGAGCAGCTATGAAGCTCACATGTAGTATGTAACAGGCTCTATCTGTGACCCACCGATGTTTCGATCGTACATATGAACCGCAGAGACACAGAAGATGATAAAACTTGACCATTGCAGGTGCTGAATCATTAGATGTAGTCAACGCTAAACCACCCAGGCTGTGCCTGAACCACACAGAAACAAAGATGCTGCACAGTACAACCGATGCCGGAAATGATGAGAAGTCACACAACTCACATCCCCATGCGATGAAAACTCAATGCTTTCTGTACTGAACAGAGACAAGCACCAATGAACCATCGGCGCTTCATGTATGGTGAGAGGAGACACAGATCACACGCAGCAGACTGGGGGACATTAATACCCAAAATGACACTTAGAATGATGACCGCAGGTATTAGATGGAGGTTTACTGACTGACAAGTTACCCGGACTGACTGAGATTACTGAACCTCCGTGCAACAAGCCCAGTGCAGTCAGAATCAGATCTGGCGTGAGCTGGACCCCCTCCCACCCAGCATCCACCCACAGCCACAAACCACCCCCACCCACGGTCTGTGCACCCGACTGGTACAGCTTCTTTCAAGAAGAGGGAGTGGAGGGTCAGAAACTAAGGTTCGTTCAATGAACATACAGCTAAAAATAAAAAACAAAAAATAATGGAATATCAAAATCAACAAATATATCCAAATTAACAAAGCAGAATACAAGTAAGTGCTTGGAAGAAGAGAGAGTCCACACTACTTGCCGAAGGCGAAATCTCACAAAAAGGAAACTAGAGATGAAAATCCGGAAAAACAAAGTCACCTTAAGGGAGGGGGAGGCGCGGCCTGTGGTCGGGGCAAACAGTACAGTAAAGTACATAATGTGCCCCTCATGTCTCCAGTACAGTAGTACTGACACCTCTCACCAGGCGTACTACGCTGTTTAATAGGACATTACTAGCTCTTTCTCGGGGTGCCGGGATACACGTTATGGGACGGCCGTCTCCATCCATACTTAAGGGATAAATGTTTACCCTTTAATCTTGATGAGTCTTTAATGCCAGTTTTAGGCTGAGCGTGAAATAAAGCAAAATTAAAGAAAAATAAAATTATTCTTATAGAAAAGGTATTATAACACAAGCAAACGTTTCTGCATTCCGTAAAAACGGTTTCTGCGCAAATACACGGACTACAACATGCAACAGTATATTAAAAGTAAACAATTCATTAAAACACTCTTTCCCAACTGCAGTACCGCTGTGTCATCAAAATGAAATGACTTCTCTTGATTAAAGCTGGAAATTTCACCAATTGTAGAAAACAGAACTGCGACACAAACGTTATTTTAAAAAATACTCTGATATTGAAAATGTATATTAACAAAGAAAACATATCGCCCAATTGCCGTGACATTGCCACCCGCAATGCCGTGACTCGGATTCGAACCGAGGTTGCTGCGGCCACAACGCAGAGTACTAACCACTATACGATCACGGCGAGCTACTTGGACTCTGTATCATATTGTTGCACCTGTATTTTATAGCTGAATCACGTCTGATTTCAAAACCACGTATAATGGTCCAGATGGTAATTCTACAAATGTATTATTCAACACTTTATATGAACTTACAGAAAGTGGGACTATAAACCGGGCGAGGCCTCCAGAACTGGGCACAGACCCCAGAAGTGACCACCAGAAATGTGTGCAATGAAGTACGTGGCCAATTACGGATATGTTAGTCAAACTTTCGAAGAGCAGCATCAAACCTCTAGGTCAGGCATCGAGAACCGGACATGACGTTTCATATGAGGTGTGCGACGCTTGACAATACTCCGTATGAGCCTCCCAAGGCAGACACAATATTTCAGAAGAGGCCTCCAGAACTCGATAGAAAACTTCAGGTGAAGCCTCCCTAAGTGAACACAATATCACAGATGTGGCCTTCACAACTTGACACAGTGCTATGGGTAAAGCATTTTTAGATGGACACAGCACACCATGTCATTATCCAAGCACTCACAATACTTCAGACAAAGCCTCTAGAACTCAACACCACACCCCAGGGGCAGCATCCAGTAATGGAAAAAACAACACTCAAAATGCACTGGCCAGAACTAAACACAACACTGCATATGTGGGCTCCTAAAATAGTAAAAGTACCAGCTGAGACATCTACAACTAGACACAATACTGCAGACAAAGCCTTCAGAACAGAACACCACACCCCAGATGCAGCATTCCAGAAATATAGACAGTCTGCAGGTTTGGGTCCAAAACAGGAAAAAACACTCCAAATGCATTGACCAGAAGAAAGCACAACACTGCAAATGTGGGCTCATAAATCAGCAAAATATACCAGATGCAACATCTACAACAGGTCACAATACTGCAGACACGGCTTCAGTAATACAATGACATCTGCAGCACTGGACACATTCCGACAGTGGTGGCCTCAGTACAAGAGAAAAGACTTCAGATGTTGCCTCTAGAACTGGGTGCAAAGTGCCAGACATGACTGTGATAACAGGCACAGTACTCTAGATGAACCCTCCAGTACCAGACACCTTACACTGCAGGCGACCTCCAGATCAGGAGACAATGTGCCAGAGTTGGTTTTTAAAAGTAGCAACAATCCTCCTGGTGAGGTTATGAAAACTTTACCAGAACTCCAGGTGGAACTTTGTGTACTTGACACAATACCCTAAGTAGACTCTGCAGAACTAGACACAACACTTCAGGGGGTTGCAAGCTTGGGACACAATATGCTAAACTAGTCTCTACAGTGGGTAGTAACTGTTCAGACACATTATTCTAAAGGAGCCCTTTGGAAATGTACCCAGCTCTCCACACAAGGCCTTACTTGTGCTGTGCTCACTGTCCACCTGTAAAAGTGCTTCCATTTCATGATGGTTTTATTACTGCTCCCTCTGCACCCCAACACTACTTTTGGCCTATTCACAGCCTTATTATGGAAGTGAAGCTTGCAACGCCGCTGCCTGTGCTGTAACCATCTGTACTCTAAAGCTATGTTTATACTGCTGCTGCCTGTGCTGTGCCTGTTCTTATGGCACTGAAGCTTGAACCTCTTCTGCCTGTTCAGTAACAGTGTCAGTAATGGAAGGTTACTCTGGTGCTGCCTGTGCTGCACCTGTTGTTTGAAGCTTGCATTACAGCTGCCCAGCTTGTACTTTGATGCGAGTGCAGCTTAAAAACATCTTTTCACTCCACAAAACCAAACTGATTGGCTTTGGGAATTAAAGATACTGGTGGTTGATGGTACAATACATTGGCATCTAAACACCAAAAACATCTTTAGCTTCGAAGGAGGAGCATTGTGTACATGTGGATAATTATAATAGGAGCAACTGGGTTTGCAGACAATGTGTCTTTTTTCAAACAACACGTCTTCTATGAGGTTGTGTAAAACAGGAGGCACTGCTGAGATTCAAACTCAGGATCTCCTGTTTACTAGCAGGCACTTTAACCAACTAAGCTACAGCGCCTCCTTTAGCTCCCTGTCCGCACTGTGCCTGCTGTCCTGGTGTAACTGAGAAACTTAGCATATTTTTCTCTCTCTAAAGCTGTGGTATTTTTCAGTTCCTACCAACAAGATATTGCAGAAGAAAACCTGATATTGGAATGGAAAAATTACAAAGAGAGTCACGAAAAACGTATATCATTATATGTACATATTTGTATTCATTTTGCAATGTTTACACTGGTGGATGAAGTGTGCAATACATACGTTAAACTAAACGAGAGTAAAGGGCACCAATATATACCAGATCATTTCATGATGCAGGCTACATAACATGTGCTCTTTCCTTCACCTCTCGTGACCTCTGGACATCCCACCGAGAAGCCGAGGAACCGCCACTCTCAGAGAGAAAGTGTCAGCTTTAGTCGCGGTTCAAACAGAGAGACCCATGAAAACATGGCGGATGCGGGTATCACAGCAAGGGGGGGCTGTTAGCCCGCAGTGGTGCCCTTACATGACTCAAGCAACACCTACCCTGTTCCTGGTACAAACATCAGCCACCAGAGCTCAGTAAATTACCAGAATAAACAAAAACCCTATAAGCTGTTTTTAAACGCCTTGATTGGGCGTTATTACTTGTATCACCGGCCATCATAACGAGCATACACATGCCGAAGACAGTCTAATTGGGAACGGACAGGCTGTTCCTGTACACAGAGACATTCAATAGACAGACAGGCCATTACTGACCCATCATAGTTTCTAGCTAAGATATTGAGGTGCTCAGATAATTCTGCACCAACTTACAAGTCGCACATACCAGGGAGCATTACCAAAGAACACGCACAATATCAAGTATCAATATAACAGTATCCTCGCATGGCTCACACTTTAGCATCACAATATGGTGGCATCTTCTCCACAGTCTTGTCAGCTTGTCCCCCTAGCACAGGAGGAAGGGGTGCCATCATGGCCGCGCGGACATAGGCTAGCACGGCTCCGCTCCGAGCCCCGGAGATTTTGCGGCTGACCGGAGTAAACTGTGGTCCAGACCGCATCCGCCGATGGATTAAGGCACGGGGCATCAGAAGGGCTCTGCGACGACCCCGAGCGGCCCCCAGCACTCGTCATTGCTGGCAGGGAGAAGACGGCCGCGAGATGGAACGAGGCAGGCAAGATGGTGGCGGCCACGAGTGTCCTGTGAGCCAGCTCCAAGTGCGTCCACTCGAGGCTCCTTCGCGATCGTTAGTCCGTTGGCTAGTGGGTCCTCCCGAAGGCAACTCTTCTTCTGCTTGGGCCTTCCTGGTTGCTCCAGACGTGTCCTGACTTACCCTCGCTGGGTGAGTCCCTCAGACCTTGCTGGTCTGCACCAAAGTTCTTTCTCTGTTTCTACAAGACTTGCCGTTGCCAAGGCTTGTTGGGTCCTATCCGGTCGCCGACACCCCAGCACCCAACAGACGTCGTGGGACAGCTCGAATCCAGCTCCTGGTTGTCGTCGACACCTCCTGGACCTCGTGGCTGAAGAGTCAAGACACCCATCAACCTACCTGAAGCACCCGACGTCGGTGGGCATCTGCTCATCGCCTTCCTGGTCACTGGCTAGTGACCCAGACTCTTTCCCCTCTGCTTTCAGGTTCTTCAGATCTCTGATCCATCCTTGGATCCACCCGGACACTTTCGACTTGGTCGCCAGCAGCACTTTGCAGCAGATCGCCATTGAAATCGACGACGAAACCCGACTCCAAAAGACACCTATGCACCCGGCTTCCTTGGGTGAGGTAACTCGAGTACTCCGGTGCTCCCATGGGTATAGACTCTAGAACTGCCTAGTTCTAAAGGGGTTTGCTCCAAGTCCTCTTCTAAGTGTCCTTTTCTTTTAAAAATCCAACCGCGACTTTCCCCATAGAAGTTAATGGTGATTCGCGGCTGTGTTCCCACACTGCACGCGTCCCCCGTGAGTCCCCTGTGTCACTACCTTGGGTGGTTCCTTGTGTTCCAAGCACTTCTACAGGCTCTAGGCCTTGTGTCTAGCTCAGTCGTGGTTCTTATACCACTTTTTTGGTATATGGTTTGGTACGCCCCTAGGGCCCAAACGTGTATTTGTGCTATTACTGTTGATAACTGACTTGTAACCTATGTACTTCGAACTCTAGCCTCATAAAGAGACTAGAGGGGTGTGTTTAAGACTAAATACATATATTTTATATATATACCTGGTGTGGACCTCTTTCATTTGGTCACTCAAGAGATTATAGACTGGTAAAACAAGCTGCTTTACATTCCTTCAAGACTTAGCCTGAAGGCTGCTCTCCATAGCTACCACTAGGATAGCTTTTAATAAAGGTTGTCTTTAACCTATCTCCATAAGGGGTTGTTTGGACTGGTACAAGGTGCCCACTTTAGTTAGTGGACAGCACATACCAGGCCAACTTCTCACAGTGATGTAACACTAAGACCTGTTGGCACCACATCGAAGGGTGTATAGTGACATACACTCAGCCATGATTTATGTGCTCTGTCATGGTGTAATCAAGACTCAGTTCCAAATGTGTGACCTACTTGTCCGCTGTGCATGCCGGTGGAGTACGTCAACGTGAAAGGAATACTGCGGGCCTGTGTTGCGGAGGCCGTGATGGTCTGAGGAGGCTGCCAAGGTCGCAGGCCTCGGGCTTGGAGATTGCACCGGCACGTGGTGGGCCCTCATCGACACACGCCGGTGTCGGGAGGTGGGCATTGAGGCCTGGGTGCGCAGGGGCGGGCAGGACTGATTCGGGGACCAGCGTCCCGGGGTGCAGCAGGCGCACATGATCGCTGGCAACACCGCTCACGGCATCGGCCTCGTGGCGGGGTGAGGGGCTCCGCCCTGGCAGAGACGTTGGGCATTCCGGAAGAGGGCCACGCCCAGGGTTACGTGCCTTTTATTCATACCCCTACGCTGGCCTGGCGTACGCCGGGCCAGCCCACTCCGCTCACGCTTACGGGGGAGACGTCAAAAGCTACATTTCCACAACTTCCCCACTGGCTGGGGTGACATGGTTGCGTCCACTGTCCACTACACTCCAAACACCAGCGGTGTGTGTCGATATGGATATGTGTGTGGTCTGCATACTGCAGTCTGGCCAGCACATCCACGCCACACTTGGCATTGTGTACATTCTCATTCATCGGTCCCTTGCCTCCTTCACACATGCCTGGTCCCCACCTCTTCCAACATTCTGCTATTGTGTGTCCGAGGTGCCATGCCATTGATGGCTCATGTACATGGCTGGCCCAGGTTCCAACAGTGAGTTGTGCTGTCGTGTCTGGTGGGTGTGCATGTTGTATGTGAGCTTGTGATGTGTGCATTTCCTGTGTTGTGTGTTGCATGATTGTGGAGTTGAGGTGTGTGGTGTGTGCATTTGGTATTGGCCAACGAGCAGTGCATTTCTGTGGGTGCCATCCTGGTGGCGCAGGTTGATGATGGACTGTCGGGAGGTGCAGGTATCATGCACACTGCCTGGGTGGTTGGTGACGTCGTTGGTGGAGATTCCACGGTGGTCCACTATTGCCTGCACATTGGTGGGATCCGTGCGCTTTCTGTTGCGCTTATTGTGTGCAGTGTCGCCAGGGGCCACTAGTAGGACATGTGTGCAGTCACTTGCCCCCTGACACATGCAGAAAGCCAGCTGTGGCATACACGCCTTGCTTGGTCTCCGGCTGTTCCTGCGCAGTGTGTGTGAGGTATGGATAGTGGGGTACCAAGCTGATGGTGTCATCCATGACCGTTGTGGGGGACTTGGATTGGCCAGGCTGTGTGACTCCTCCGTCTCAGGTGGAGGTTGGTTGGAGGGTACCAGATGCCAACACGTGCAGCACGGCCAGCAGCTTTGTCTGCGGTGGGATGTTGGTTGTCCGCTGTGTTGGTACCGTCAGCCTGTGGGCTATGGTGGTCAGGAGGCGGAGGAGTGTTGTCCCTTCGGGCATATAGTGGGCAATGACATTCTCTGGTGTTGGGTCTGTGGGGTTGGTGCATTTTCGGAGGGTCGCTGTCTTTGTCTGCGCTGCCTCAGTGATGGTCCGGGGGAGGGGGGCGGTGGGTGTCCGGGGGGTGGGTGGTGGCGGTGGGTGTTGTTGCCCTCTCGGGGCTCCGGGGTGCATGGTGAGTGGCTCCATGGCATCTGTTGTTCTTCAGGTGTGGCTGTGGGCTGGGCTCCCTTTTGTGGTGCAGGCTGCCGTCCGACTTTACACCAGGTCAGAGCAGGTGCTAATTTCCTGCTGCTAACTCGCATTATCACATGTTTCGTGGTCTTTTCGCCGATCTGGCTGGTCGTTGAGAATGTTGCAGAGTGGTGTTTTCGCGGCATTTTGCACGGGTACGCCTACTCTGCATCTCATTAGCAATAGTTGCCGGGGTCATCTGTGGCGATGTTTTTTGCGGCTGCTATCGCGGGTAAACTGGTGTTATGGGCTGTTCACACCAGCTTGTGAATGGGGCGATGTATTTATCGCAACTTTGGCTGCGATAAAGTGCTGTTAACTCGGCGATGGCTCCTTGTGAATATGCCCCATAGACAGCTAAGAGACAGACAGACGATAGAGAAGAACGTTTTAAGACTGAGCATAGGAGGGGTGCAGACGTCACTCGGGAGGGTCCACCTATGACAGTCAGATCTCTTGCTGGTTCAGCGCCTTGAGTCCCCTTTAATGTGTCTAAGCACGTTTACCGAATCGTCCCGCATTTGCACAAACCTTCATCATTTTGTTGCTTTTGTTAAAAAGATGAGTTTAGTCATGAGAGAAGTGGTGAAGGTAATCACAAACAGCGAGGCTGCTGCACTGTGCTTTACACACATTAAAACCCAACACGTGGCTTGAAGGGTGGATTTTTTTTTATAACAGCTCCGAAAGCTACTCTGAAAGAATTATTTCATTCAGACAATACACCTTTCAAAGAAACCCAAACCTACATATAATGTAATGTAGAAATGTCGAGTCCGAATTTATTTTAAACTTCTATGGCAAAAATACTAAATAATGATAGATTTCAAAGGTCAGCTGCATTGGCCGGGAATCAAACCAGGGCCTCCCGCGTGGCAGGCCAGAATTCTACCACTGAACCACCAATGCCTCACTTTCATTCAGAGCGTGTGTTCCTCACATGTAGTTCACAATGTCAGAGCAGTTATGAATGATATGTTGTTTGTACTTAACCCGAGTCTGTGCATGAGTCTGACAAGAGCACAGGTCAGGTTATCTTAGAGCACCAATACTTCATATAAAGAGAGTAGCTATGAAGCTCACATGTAGTATGTAACAGGCTCTATCTGTGACCCACCGATGTTTCGATCGTACATATGAACCGCAGAGACACAGAAGATGATAAAACTTGACCATTGCAGGTGCTGAATCATTAGATGTAGTCAACGCTAAACCACCCAGGCTGTGCCTGAACCACACAGAAACAAAGATGCTGCACAGTACAACCGATGCCGGAAATGATGAGAAGTCACACAACTCACATCCCCATGCGATGAAAACTCAATGCTTTCTGTACTGAACAGAGACAAGCACCAATGAACCATCGGCGCTTCATGTATGGTGAGAGGAGACACAGATCACACGCAGCAGACTGGGGGACATTAATACCCAAAATGACACTTAGAATGATGACCGCAGGTATTAGATGGAGGTTTACTGACTGACAAGTTACCCGGACTGACTGAGATTACTGAACCTCCGTGCAACAAGCCCAGTGCAGTCAGAATCAGATCTGGCGTGAGCTGGACCCCCTCCCACCCAGCATCCACCCACAGCCACAAACCACCCCCACCCACGGTCTGTGCACCCGACTGGTACAGCTTCTTTCAAGAAGAGGGAGTGGAGGGTCAGAAACTAAGGTTCGTTCAATGAACATACAGCTAAAAATAAAAAACAAAAAATAATGGAATATCAAAATCAACAAATATATCCAAATTAACAAAGCAGAATACAAGTAAGTGCTTGGAAGAAGAGAGAGTCCACACTACTTGCCGAAGGCGAAATCTCACAAAAAGGAAACTAGAGATGAAAATCCGGAAAAACAAAGTCACCTTAAGGGAGGGGGAGGCGCGGCCTGTGGTCGGGGCAAACAGTACAGTAAAGTACATAATGTGCCCCTCATGTCTCCAGTACAGTAGTACTGACACCTCTCACCAGGCGTACTACGCTGTTTAATAGGACATTACTAGCTCTTTCTCGGGGTGCCGGGATACACGTTATGGGACGGCCGTCTCCATCCATACTTAAGGGATAAATGTTTACCCTTTAATCTTGATGAGTCTTTAATGCCAGTTTTAGGCTGAGCGTGAAATAAAGCAAAATTAAAGAAAAATAAAATTATTCTTATAGAAAAGGTATTATAACACAAGCAAACGTTTCTGCATTCCGTAAAAACGGTTTCTGCGCAAATACACGGACTACAACATGCAACAGTATATTAAAAGTAAACAATTCATTAAAACACTCTTTCCCAACTGCAGTACCGCTGTGTCATCAAAATGAAATGACTTCTCTTGATTAAAGCTGGAAATTTCACCAATTGTAGAAAACAGAACTGCGACACAAACGTTATTTTAAAAAATACTCTGATATTGAAAATGTATATTAACAAAGAAAACATATCGCCCAATTGCCGTGACATTGCCACCCGCAATGCCGTGACTCGGATTCGAACCGAGGTTGCTGCGGCCACAACGCAGAGTACTAACCACTATACGATCACGGCGAGCTACTTGGACTCTGTATCATATTGTTGCACCTGTATTTTATAGCTGAATCACGTCTGATTTCAAAACCACGTATAATGGTCCAGATGGTAATTCTACAAATGTATTATTCAACACTTTATATGAACTTACAGAAAGTGGGACTATAAACCGGGCGAGGCCTCCAGAACTGGGCACAGACCCCAGAAGTGACCACCAGAAATGTGTGCAATGAAGTACGTGGCCAATTACGGATATGTTAGTCAAACTTTCGAAGAGCAGCATCAAACCTCTAGGTCAGGCATCGAGAACCGGACATGACGTTTCATATGAGGTGTGCGACGCTTGACAATACTCCGTATGAGCCTCCCAAGGCAGACACAATATTTCAGAAGAGGCCTCCAGAACTCGATAGAAAACTTCAGGTGAAGCCTCCCTAAGTGAACACAATATCACAGATGTGGCCTTCACAACTTGACACAGTGCTATGGGTAAAGCATTTTTAGATGGACACAGCACACCATGTCATTATCCAAGCACTCACAATACTTCAGACAAAGCCTCTAGAACTCAACACCACACCCCAGGGGCAGCATCCAGTAATGGAAAAAACAACACTCAAAATGCACTGGCCAGAACTAAACACAACACTGCATATGTGGGCTCCTAAAATAGTAAAAGTACCAGCTGAGACATCTACAACTAGACACAATACTGCAGACAAAGCCTTCAGAACAGAACACCACACCCCAGATGCAGCATTCCAGAAATATAGACAGTCTGCAGGTTTGGGTCCAAAACAGGAAAAAACACTCCAAATGCATTGACCAGAAGAAAGCACAACACTGCAAATGTGGGCTCATAAATCAGCAAAATATACCAGATGCAACATCTACAACAGGTCACAATACTGCAGACACGGCTTCAGTAATACAATGACATCTGCAGCACTGGACACATTCCGACAGTGGTGGCCTCAGTACAAGAGAAAAGACTTCAGATGTTGCCTCTAGAACTGGGTGCAAAGTGCCAGACATGACTGTGATAACAGGCACAGTACTCTAGATGAACCCTCCAGTACCAGACACCTTACACTGCAGGCGACCTCCAGATCAGGAGACAATGTGCCAGAGTTGGTTTTTAAAAGTAGCAACAATCCTCCTGGTGAGGTTATGAAAACTTTACCAGAACTCCAGGTGGAACTTTGTGTACTTGACACAATACCCTAAGTAGACTCTGCAGAACTAGACACAACACTTCAGGGGGTTGCAAGCTTGGGACACAATATGCTAAACTAGTCTCTACAGTGGGTAGTAACTGTTCAGACACATTATTCTAAAGGAGCCCTTTGGAAATGTACCCAGCTCTCCACACAAGGCCTTACTTGTGCTGTGCTCACTGTCCACCTGTAAAAGTGCTTCCATTTCATGATGGTTTTATTACTGCTCCCTCTGCACCCCAACACTACTTTTGGCCTATTCACAGCCTTATTATGGAAGTGAAGCTTGCAACGCCGCTGCCTGTGCTGTAACCATCTGTACTCTAAAGCTATGTTTATACTGCTGCTGCCTGTGCTGTGCCTGTTCTTATGGCACTGAAGCTTGAACCTCTTCTGCCTGTTCAGTAACAGTGTCAGTAATGGAAGGTTACTCTGGTGCTGCCTGTGCTGCACCTGTTGTTTGAAGCTTGCATTACAGCTGCCCAGCTTGTACTTTGATGCGAGTGCAGCTTAAAAACATCTTTTCACTCCACAAAACCAAACTGATTGGCTTTGGGAATTAAAGATACTGGTGGTTGATGGTACAATACATTGGCATCTAAACACCAAAAACATCTTTAGCTTCGAAGGAGGAGCATTGTGTACATGTGGATAATTATAATAGGAGCAACTGGGTTTGCAGACAATGTGTCTTTTTTCAAACAACACGTCTTCTATGAGGTTGTGTAAAACAGGAGGCACTGCTGAGATTCAAACTCAGGATCTCCTGTTTACTAGCAGGCACTTTAACCAACTAAGCTACAGCGCCTCCTTTAGCTCCCTGTCCGCACTGTGCCTGCTGTCCTGGTGTAACTGAGAAACTTAGCATATTTTTCTCTCTCTAAAGCTGTGGTATTTTTCAGTTCCTACCAACAAGATATTGCAGAAGAAAACCTGATATTGGAATGGAAAAATTACAAAGAGAGTCACGAAAAACGTATATCATTATATGTACATATTTGTATTCATTTTGCAATGTTTACACTGGTGGATGAAGTGTGCAATACATACGTTAAACTAAACGAGAGTAAAGGGCACCAATATATACCAGATCATTTCATGATGCAGGCTACATAACATGTGCTCTTTCCTTCACCTCTCGTGACCTCTGGACATCCCACCGAGAAGCCGAGGAACCGCCACTCTCAGAGAGAAAGTGTCAGCTTTAGTCGCGGTTCAAACAGAGAGACCCATGAAAACATGGCGGATGCGGGTATCACAGCAAGGGGGGGCTGTTAGCCCGCAGTGGTGCCCTTACATGACTCAAGCAACACCTACCCTGTTCCTGGTACAAACATCAGCCACCAGAGCTCAGTAAATTACCAGAATAAACAAAAACCCTATAAGCTGTTTTTAAACGCCTTGATTGGGCGTTATTACTTGTATCACCGGCCATCATAACGAGCATACACATGCCGAAGACAGTCTAATTGGGAACGGACAGGCTGTTCCTGTACACAGAGACATTCAATAGACAGACAGGCCATTACTGACCCATCATAGTTTCTAGCTAAGATATTGAGGCGCTCAGATAATTCTGCACCAACTTACAAGTCGCACATACCAGGGAGCATTACCAAAGAACACGCACAATATCAAGTATCAATATAACAGTATCCTCGCATGGCTCACACTTTAGCATCACAATATGGTGGCATCTTCTCCACAGTCTTGTCAGCTTGTCCCCCTAGCACAGGAGGAAGGGGTGCCATCATGGCCGCGCGGACATAGGCTAGCACGGCTCCGCTCCGAGCCCCGGAGATTTTGCGGCTGACCGGAGTAAACTGTGGTCCAGACCGCATCCGCCGATGGATTAAGGCACGGGGCATCAGAAGGGCTCTGCGACGACCCCGAGCGGCCCCCAGCACTCGTCATTGCTGGCAGGGAGAAGACGGCCGCGAGATGGAACGAGGCAGGCAAGATGGTGGCGGCCACGAGTGTCCTGTGAGCCAGCTCCAAGTGCGTCCACTCGAGGCTCCTTCGCGATCGTTAGTCCGTTGGCTAGTGGGTCCTCCCGAAGGCAACTCTTCTTCTGCTTGGGCCTTCCTGGTTGCTCCAGACGTGTCCTGACTTACCCTCGCTGGGTGAGTCCCTCAGACCTTGCTGGTCTGCACCAAAGTTCTTTCTCTGTTTCTACAAGACTTGCCGTTGCCAAGGCTTGTTGGGTCCTATCCGGTCGCCGACACCCCAGCACCCAACAGACGTCGTGGGACAGCTCGAATCCAGCTCCTGGTTGTCGTCGACACCTCCTGGACCTCGTGGCTGAAGAGTCAAGACACCCATCAACCTACCTGAAGCACCCGACGTCGGTGGGCATCTGCTCATCGCCTTCCTGGTCACTGGCTAGTGACCCAGACTCTTTCCCCTCTGCTTTCAGGTTCTTCAGATCTCTGATCCATCCTTGGATCCACCCGGACACTTTCGACTTGGTCGCCAGCAGCACTTTGCAGCAGATCGCCATTGAAATCGACGACGAAACCCGACTCCAAAAGACACCTATGCACCCGGCTTCCTTGGGTGAGGTAACTCGAGTACTCCGGTGCTCCCATGGGTATAGACTCTAGAACTGCCTAGTTCTAAAGGGGTTTGCTCCAAGTCCTCTTCTAAGTGTCCTTTTCTTTTAAAAATCCAACCGCGACTTTCCCCATAGAAGTTAATGGTGATTCGCGGCTGTGTTCCCACACTGCACGCGTCCCCCGTGAGTCCCCTGTGTCACTACCTTGGGTGGTTCCTTGTGTTCCAAGCACTTCTACAGGCTCTAGGCCTTGTGTCTAGCTCAGTCGTGGTTCTTATACCACTTTTTTGGTATATGGTTTGGTACGCCCCTAGGGCCCAAACGTGTATTTGTGCTATTACTGTTGATAACTGACTTGTAACCTATGTACTTCGAACTCTAGCCTCATAAAGAGACTAGAGGGGTGTGTTTAAGACTAAATACATATATTTTATATATATACCTGGTGTGGACCTCTTTCATTTGGTCACTCAAGAGATTATAGACTGGTAAAACAAGCTGCTTTACATTCCTTCAAGACTTAGCCTGAAGGCTGCTCTCCATAGCTACCACTAGGATAGCTTTTAATAAAGGTTGTCTTTAACCTATCTCCATAAGGGGTTGTTTGGACTGGTACAAGGTGCCCACTTTAGTTAGTGGACAGCACATACCAGGCCAACTTCTCACAGTGATGTAACACTAAGACCTGTTGGCACCACATCGAAGGGTGTATAGTGACATACACTCAGCCATGATTTATGTGCTCTGTCATGGTGTAATCAAGACTCAGTTCCAAATGTGTGACCTACTTGTCCGCTGTGCATGCCGGTGGAGTACGTCAACGTGAAAGGAATACTGCGGGCCTGTGTTGCGGAGGCCGTGATGGTCTGAGGAGGCTGCCAAGGTCGCAGGCCTCGGGCTTGGAGATTGCACCGGCACGTGGTGGGCCCTCATCGACACACGCCGGTGTCGGGAGGTGGGCATTGAGGCCTGGGTGCGCAGGGGCGGGCAGGACTGATTCGGGGACCAGCGTCCCGGGGTGCAGCAGGCGCACATGATCGCTGGCAACACCGCTCACGGCGTCGGCCTCGTGGCGGGGTGAGGGGCTCCGCCCTGGCAGAGACGTTGGGCATTCCGGAAGAGGGCCACGCCCAGGGTTACGTGCCTTTTATTCATACCCCTACGCTGGCCTGGCGTACGCCGGGCCAGCCCACTCCGCTCACGCTTACGGGGGAGACGTCAAAAGCTACATTTCCACAACTTCCCCACTGGCTGGGGTGACATGGTTGCGTCCACTGTCCACTACACTCCAAACACCAGCGGTGTGTGTCGATATGGATATGTGTGTGGTCTGCATACTGCAGTCTGGCCAGCACATCCACGCCACACTTGGCATTGTGTACATTCTCATTCATCGGTCCCTTGCCTCCTTCACACATGCCTGGTCCCCACCTCTTCCAACATTCTGCTATTGTGTGTCCGAGGTGCCATGCCATTGATGGCTCATGTACATGGCTGGCCCAGGTTCCAACAGTGAGTTGTGCTGTCGTGTCTGGTGGGTGTGCATGTTGTATGTGAGCTTGTGATGTGTGCATTTCCTGTGTTGTGTGTTGCATGATTGTGGAGTTGAGGTGTGTGGTGTGTGCATTTGGTATTGGCCAACGAGCAGTGCATTTCTGTGGGTGCCATCCTGGTGGCGCAGGTTGATGATGGACTGTCGGGAGGTGCAGGTATCATGCACACTGCCTGGGTGGTTGGTGACGTCGTTGGTGGAGATTCCACGGTGGTCCACTATTGCCTGCACATTGGTGGGATCCGTGCGCTTTCTGTTGCGCTTATTGTGTGCAGTGTCGCCAGGGGCCACTAGTAGGACATGTGTGCAGTCACTTGCCCCCTGACACATGCAGAAAGCCAGCTGTGGCATACACGCCTTGCTTGGTCTCCGGCTGTTCCTGCGCAGTGTGTGTGAGGTATGGATAGTGGGGTACCAAGCTGATGGTGTCATCCATGACCGTTGTGGGGGACTTGGATTGGCCAGGCTGTGTGACTCCTCCGTCTCAGGTGGAGGTTGGTTGGAGGGTACCAGATGCCAACACGTGCAGCACGGCCAGCAGCTTTGTCTGCGGTGGGATGTTGGTTGTCCGCTGTGTTGGTACCGTCAGCCTGTGGGCTATGGTGGTCAGGAGGCGGAGGAGTGTTGTCCCTTCGGGCATATAGTGGGCAATGACATTCTCTGGTGTTGGGTCTGTGGGGTTGGTGCATTTTCGGAGGGTCGCTGTCTTTGTCTGCGCTGCCTCAGTGATGGTCCGGGGGAGGGGGGCGGTGGGTGTCCGGGGGTGGGTGGTGGCGGTGGGTGTTGTTGCCCTCTCGGGGCTCCGGGGTGCATGGTGAGTGGCTCCATGGCATCTGTTGTTCTTCAGGTGTGGCTGTGGGCTGGGCTCCCTTTTGTGGTGCAGGCTGCCGTCCGACTTTACACCAGGTCAGAGCAGGTGCTAATTTCCTGCTGCTAACTCGCATTATCACATGTTTCGTGGTCTTTTCGCCGATCTGGCTGGTCGTTGAGAATGTTGCAGAGTGGTGTTTTCGCGGCATTTTGCACGGGTACGCCTACTCTGCATCTCATTAGCAATAGTTGCCGGGGTCATCTGTGGCGATGTTTTTTGCGGCTGCTATCGCGGGTAAACTGGTGTTATGGGCTGTTCACACCAGCTTGTGAATGGGGCGATGTATTTATCGCAACTTTGGCTGCGATAAAGTGCTGTTAACTCGGCGATGGCTCCTTGTGAATATGCCCCATAGACAGCTAAGAGACAGACAGACGATAGAGAAGAACGTTTTAAGACTGAGCATAGGAGGGGTGCAGACGTCACTCGGGAGGGTCCACCTATGACAGTCAGATCTCTTGCTGGTTCAGCGCCTTGAGTCCCCTTTAATGTGTCTAAGCACGTTTACCGAATCGTCCCGCATTTGCACAAACCTTCATCATTTTGTTGCTTTTGTTTAAAAAGATGAGTTTAGTCATGAGAGAAGTGGTGAAGGTAATCACAAACAGCGAGGCTGCTGCACTGTGCTTTACACACATTAAAACCCGACACGTGGCTTGAAGGGTGGATTTTTTTTATAACAGCTCCGAAAGCTACTCTGAAAGAATTATTTCATACAGACAATACACCTTTCAAAGAAACCCAAACCTACATATAATGTAATGTAGAAATGTCGAGTCCGAATTTATTTTAAACTTCTATGGCAAAAATACTAAATAATGATAGATTGCAAAGGTCAGCTGCATTGGCCAGGAATCGAACCAGGGCCTCCCGCGGGGCAGGCGGGAATTCTACCACTGAACCACCAATGCCTCGCTGGCTTTCAGAGCGTGTGTTCCTCACATGTAGTTCACAATGTCAGAGCAGTTATGAATGATATGTTGTTTGTACTTAACCCGAGTCTGTGCATGAGTCTGACAAAAGCACAGGTCAGGTTATCTTAGAGCACCAATACTTCATATAAAGAGAGCAGCTATGAAGCTCACATGTAGTATGTAACAGGCTCTATCTGTGACACACCGATGTTTCGATCGTACATATGAACCGCAGAGACACAGAAGATGATAAAACTTGACCATTGCAGGTGCTGAATCATTAGATGTAGTCAACGCTAAACCACCCAGGCTGTGCCTGAACCACACAGAAACAAAGATGCTGCACAGTACAACCGATGCCGGAAATGATGAGAAGTCACACAACTCACATCCCCATGCGATGAAAACTCAATGCTTTCTGTACTGAACAGAGACAAGCACCAATGAACCATCGGCGCTTCATGTATGGTGAGAGGAGACACAGATCACACGCAGCAGACTGGGGGACATTAATACCCAAAATGACACTTAGAATGATGACCGCAGGTATTAGATGGAGGTTTACTGACTGACAAGTTACCCGGACTGACTGAGATTACTGAACCTCCGTGCAACAAGCCCAGTGCAGTCAGAATCAGATCTGGCGTGAGCTGGACCCCCTCCCACCCAGCATCCACCCACAGCCACAAACCACCCCCACCCACGGTCTGTGCACCCGACTGGTACAGCTTCTTTCAAGAAGAGGGAGTGGAGGGTCAGAAACTAAGGTTCGTTCAATGAACATACAGCTAAAAATAAAAAAAAAAATAATGGAATATCAAAATCAACAAATATATCCAAATTAACAAAGCAGAATACAAGTAAGTGCTTGGAAGAAGAGAGAGTCCACACTACTTGCCGAAGGCGAAATCTCACAAAAAGGAAACTAGAGATGAAAATCCGGAAAAACAAAGTCACCTTAAGGGAGGGGGAGGTGCGGCCTGTGGTCGGGGCAAACAGTACAGTAAAGTACATAATGTGCCCCTCATGTCTCCAGTACAGTAGTACTGACACGTCTCATCAGGGTACTACGCTGTTTAATAGGACATTACTAGCTCTTTCTCGGGGTGCCGGGATACACGTTATGGGACGGCCGTCTCCATCCATACTTAAGGGATAAATGTTTACCCTTTAATCTTGATGAGTCTTTAATGCCAGTTTTAGGCTGAGCGTGAAATAAAGCAAAATTAAAGAAAAATAAAATTATTCTTATAGAAAAGGTATTATAACACAAGCAAAAGTTTCTGCATTCCGTAAAAACTGTTTCAGCGCAATTACACGGACTACAACATGCAACAGTATATTAAAAGTAAACAATTCATTAAAACACTCTTTCCCTACTGCAGTACCGCTGTGTCTTCAAAATGAAATGACTTCTCTTGATTAAAGCTGGAAATTTCACCAATTGTAGAAAACAGAACTGCGACACAAACGTTATTTAAAAAAATACTCTGATATTGAAAATGTATATTAACAAAGAAAACATATCGCCCAATTGACGTGACATTGCCACCCGCAATGCCGTGACTCGGATTCGAACCGAGGTTGCTGCGGCCACAACGCAGAGTACTAACCACTATACGATCACGGCGAGCTACTTGGACTCTGTATCATATTGTTGCACCTGTATTTTATAGCTGAATCACGTCTGATTTCAAAACCACGTTTAATGGTCCAGATGGTAATTCTACAAATGTATTATTCAACACTTTATATGAACTTACAGAAAGTGGGACTATAAACCGGGCCAGGCCTCCAGAACTGGGCACAGACCCCAGAAGTGACCACCAGAAATGTGTGCAATGAAGTACGTGGCCAATTACGGATATGTTATTCAAACTTTCGAAGAGCAGCATCAAACCTCTAGGTCAGGCATCGAGAACCAGACATGACGTTTCATATGAGGTGTGCGACGCTTGACAATACTCCGTATGAGCCTCCCAAGGCAGACACAATATTTCAGAAGGGGCCTCCAGAACTCGATAGAAAACTTCAGGTGAAGCCTCCCTAAGTGAACACAATTTCACAGATGTGGCCTTCACAACTTGACACAGTGCTATGGGTAAAGCATTTTTAGATGGACACAGCACACCATGTCATTATCCAAGCACTCACAATACTTCAGACAAAGCCTCTAGAACTCAACACCACACCCCAGGGGCAGCATCCAGTAATGGAAAAAACAACACTCAAAATGCACTGGCCAGAACTAAACACAACACTGCATATGTGGGCTCCTAAAATAGTAAAAGTACCAGCTGAGACATCTACAACTAGACACAATACTGCAGACACAGCCTTCAGAACAGAACACCACACCCCAGATGCAGCATTCCAGAAATATAGACAGTCTGCAGGTTTGGGTCCAAAACAGGAAAAAACACTCCAAATGCATTGACCAGAAGAAAGCACAACACTGCAAATGTGGGCTCATAAATCAGCAAAATATACCAGATGCAACATCTACAACAGGTCACAATACTGCAGACACGGCTTCAGTAATACAACGACATCTGCAGCACTGGACACATTCCGACAGTGGTGGCCTCAGTACAAGAGAAAAGACTTCAGATGTTGCCTCTAGAACTGGGTGCAAAGTGCCAGACATGACTGTGATAACAGGCACAGTACTCTAGATGAACCCTCCAGTACCAGACACCTTACACTGCAGGCGACCTCCAGATCAGGAGACAATGTGCCAGAGTTGGTTTTTAAAAGTAGCAACAATCCTCCTGGTGAGGTTTTGAAAACTTTACCAGAACTCCAGGTGGAACTTTGTGTACTTGACACAATACCCTAAGTAGACTCTGCAGAACTAGACACAACACTTCAGGGGGTTGCAAGCTTGGGACACAATATGCTAAACTAGTCTCTACAGTGGGTAGTAACTGTTCAGACACATTATTCTAAAGGAGCCCTTTGGAAATGTACCCAGCTCTCCACACAAGGCCTTACTTGTGCTGTGCTCACTGTCCACCTGTAAAAGTGCTTCCATTTCATGATGGTTTTATTACTGCTCCCTCTGCACCCCAACACTACTTTTGGCCTATTCACAGCCTTATTATGGAAGTGAAGCTTGCAACGCCGCTGCCTGTGCTGTAACCATCTGTACTCTAAAGCTATGTTTATACTGCTGCTGCCTGTGCTGTGCCTGTTCTTATGGCACTGAAGCTTGAACCTCTTCTGCCTGTTCAGTAACAGTGTCAGTAATGGAAGGTTACTCTGGTGCTGCCTGTGCTGCACCTGTTGTTTGAAGCTTGCATTACAGCTGCCCAGCTTGTACTTTGATGCGAGTGCAGCTTAAAAACATCTTTTCACTCCACAAAACCAAACTGATTGGCTTTGGGAATTAAAGATACTGGTGGTTGATGGTACAATACATTGGCATCTAAACACCAAAAACATCTTTAGCTTCGAAGGAGGAGCATTGTGTACATGTGGATAATTATAATAGGAGCAACTGGGTTTGCAGACAATGTGTCTTTTTTCAAACAACACGTCTTCTATGAGGTTGTGTAAAACAGGAGGCACTGCTGAGATTCAAACTCAGGATCTCCTGTTTACTAGCAGGCACTTTAACCAACTAAGCTACAGCGCCTCCTTTAGCTCCCTGTCCGCACTGTGCCTGCTGTCCTGGTGTAACTGAGAAACTTAGCATATTTTTCTCTCTCTAAAGCTGTGGTATTTTTCAGTTCCTACCAACAAGATATTGCAGAAGAAAACCTGATATTGGAATGGAAAAATTACAAAGAGAGTCACGAAAAACGTATATCATTATATGTACATATTTGTATTCATTTTGCAATGTTTACACTGGTGGATGAAGTGTGCAATACATACGTTAAACTAAACGAGAGTAAAGGGCACCAATATATACCAGATCATTTCATGATGCAGGCTACATAACATGTGCTCTTTCCTTCACCTCTCGTGACCTCTGGACATCCCACCGAGAAGCCGAGGAACCGCCACTCTCAGAGAGAAAGTGTCAGCTTTAGTCGCGGTTCAAACAGAGAGACCCATGAAAACATGGCGGATGCGGGTATCACAGCAAGGGGGGCTGTTAGCCCGCAGTGGTGCCCTTACATGACTCAAGCAACACCTACCCTGTTCCTGGTACAAACATCAGCCACCAGAGCTCAGTAAATTACCAGAATAAACAAAAACCCTATAAGCTGTTTTTAAACGCCTTGATTGGGCGTTATTACTTGTATCACCGGCCATCATAACGAGCATACACATGCCGAAGACAGTCTAATTGGGAATGGACAGGCTGTTCCTGTACACAGAGACATTCAATAGACAGACAGGCCATTACTGACCCATCATAGTTTCTAGCTAAGATATTGAGGCGCTCAGATAATTCTGCACCAACTTACAAGTCGCACATACCAGGGAGCATTACCAAAGAACATGCACAATATCAAGTATCAATATAACAGTATCCTCGCATAGCTCACACTTTAGCATCACAATATGGTGGCATCTTCTCCACAGTCTTGTCAGCTTGTCCCCCTAGCACAGGAGGAAGGGGTGCCATCATGGCCACGCGGACGTAGGCTAGCACGGCTCCGCTCCGAGCCCCGGAGATTTTGCGGCTGACCGGAGTAAACTGTGGTCCAGACCGCATCCGCCGATGGATTAAGGCACGGGGCATCAGAAGGGCTCTGCGACGACCCCGAGCGGCCCCCAGCACTCGTCATTGCTGGCAGGGAGAAGACGGCCGCGAGATGGAACGAGGCAGGCAAGATGGTGGCGGCCCACAGCGGGAGCTAAAGGACGAGTGACCGCTGCTCCCAGGCGACCGCAAATGCCTCCGGGAGCGCGGCGCGGAGATCGGAGACACATCCCGCTCGAGGTTTCAGAGGGCAGGGGCAGCGGAGAGGATCGCGTTCCTAAACCTGGCAGCAGATCATATACCTCGCGCGCAGGACGTCAAAAGAGGCACTTTATTACCGTGCGTGAGGCCATGTCAGAGGTCATTAAATCGGGCCTCTCCCGCCGCAACTTTCCCTCTGGAGTGGCTGGAGGTCGCCAGCTGCGCCGCGTGCACCACGGCATGCCGTGAGGCTGGGGCGCTATGCATGCAGCACAAGTTTGTTGGTTCGCCCCCCTGCAGGAATACTGAGATGTGGGCCCATGTGAGGCGCAAGGGTCACGATGTGGGCATGCACTGCCCCCCAGGAGCGGGTGGAGGCCTGATTTCTCTCTCCACGAGCACCCAGGCCAGCTGGCCTGCTACTTGAATCCCAAGGAGGGGCCCTTATGACGCTAAGAGTGCCCCCTCCTCTCTGCTGTTTGTGTTCCGGCTTGAGGTCTCTACATTTGGAGGTCGGTTTATTCCCTGCATTTGAACATTTATTGGCCCTGTGGTATTGCCCTCCATCTTTTGGGTGCCAGCCCTCCTGGCCTCGTTAGGTATCTTCTCCAAAATGGTCTCCCTTGTCGATCCATGAAAACAAAGGAGGGACTCCCACGAACCGCCGCACTGGATGAGCAAATGCGGCAGCCATCTTGGAACGGTTTTGGTCAGTCACCAGTCCGGGACTTCTCTTCTATACTTATCAACTGGCTCACCTCTGGTGGCCAATAGTACCTCCTTTCTGGTCCTGATCTGTTTGTCCTCTACCTTCCTGGGTCTCTGCTTAATTTGTAAGGCCTCCCATAAGCCTCCCCACTGGATTTGCTAATACGGCGGCCATCTGCCTGCCCGGAGAGTTGCCTCCGCCCGGATTCTCGATCCAGGTCATGGTAAATGTCTGTGCCTATCACTGTGATCCACTAGGTAACACTCATTTCCACGCTGGATTCCATACTCTGAGGGCGTAATCCCTGGTGGCAGGGTTGGCCCCGTTAATGGTCCCTTGCCCACTCCTCCACTGGAGTCAAGCTATCCTTCCATCCCACCGGAATGATGTACTATAGGTGAGTTGGACCAGAGTCCTAGGCCCTGCGTTCCTAGTCGCCTCCTTGACCACACTCCTTTTGGATTATTTTCACTCGATTTCCGGAATACGCGCCCTCCTCTTATTATACTTTTTTGCGCTATCGCTACCCTAGTGGCCCCTTTTTCTACCTCCCCCCACCCCCCCATCCCCTCATCTCCCTATCATGGCTCCTCTTCTTTCTCCCTTTCTCCCCCCCTGGCCCCCCTAGATTCCATCAGGCCGCTCTCCCGGGAGACACAGGTCTACCCTTTGTCCCCCTCTTCTCTTGCTCCCTCCTCTCCCATTCTTCCCCCTTCCCAATTTGATCTTCCCCCTATCTCATCTGCCTTACCTCCGTCTTCCACTCCCCCTCCCCACCCTGCATCTTTCCAATATTCCAATGCCATCTCCCGCCCCCTAATCCCCCTAATCCTACCCATCTCCCCCCTACTTAATCCACCTTTCTTACAACCTAATCTACCGATCAACTTTCCTTACCTCCCCCCTTTCCTCCCCCTTCTCCTCATCCCTTTCCGCTCTTCCCCTTCCCTCGTACCCTAAATTCTTCTCTTACACCTCCCATCTCTCTTCAACCTCCCCTTCCTCCTCCTATGCTTCACAGCCCTGTCTCCCCTCTCGGTAATTCCGTCCTCTTCCCTCCCTCTGACCTTACAGTCCCATACTCCTCCCCCAATTACCATCCAGCCCAATCCCTGCCACTCTGCCCGGTGTCTGTCCCCCTACATTCACCTCTCATAGCCTACGGTACCTGCCCAGCACCTTCTCCTCTCTTCTCACCATACCTCTGGCCTTCCTTTGACCCCCCTCCCTCCCCTCCCGGTACAGCCCCTTCTCCTCTCATCTCCCCGTACCTCTGGCCTTCCTTTGACCCCCTCCTTCCCCTCCCTGTACAGCCCCTTCTCCTCTCATCTTCCCGTACCTTTGGCCTTCCTTTGACCCCCCTCTTTCCCCCCACCTCCCGCCCTCCCTCTCTACTCCTCAACTGTCTCCTCCTACTTATGATCTCTACTCTTCCCCTCTGCTCAACACCAGTAAAAATATCACTGTAACACCATCCACTCCTTTCTACCACCATCTTTCCCCACCTTCTACCCTTGCACCCCAAACCCCCCGTTCCCCCACCTCTCCCTGTCCTCCCTCGCCTACTGCACTCCCTCCCTTAACCATCGAGCCACCCAACACTCCGTACTCAGCCCTCTTCTCCCTGGAAAATAAACTTGATTCTCTCATCTCTTCCATTTCCCAGCTTGAAGCGTCCATCTCACTTTTAAGAGCCAAGACATCCCCCTTCCCTAACAACCTCCCGAGGAGTTCCTTGCTCCCGCGCCCCAATAAAGCCAACCACAGTCTGTCCTCCGCAGACATCGCCAACTTACTGGCTAGCTACAAGACTACCAACGTCACTCCCCCTCCACTTTCCTCTCCTAATAATTCTACTCAATTCACTATTCAGACTAACTCTTCTGTCAGAACTAACCAGCCTTCTTCTTCTTCTTCCCTGGCACCCTCATACAAGAATCTTATCCCTATCTCCCTTAACTGCCCAAACACCCCCATCTCTAAAACAGTTGCGTCAGAACTGCACTGTTTGCTCCACAACTGCAGATCTGCAATCAAACACAAACTGGAAATTTCTGACACTATCACCCACTACAATCTTGACATGCTCTTCCTCACTGAGACCTGGTTTAACGACTCCTCTCATACTTTGTTTGATCTTCTGATACCTACCGACTACTCTATCCTCAGAAATGACAGAACAGACAAAATTGGGTGAGGTGTCGCTATCATCTTCAGAAACTCTCTTCAAATTAAAGCCTTTCCTACCACCTTCTTCCTTACATTTGAATCCTTAACCCTAGAACTTCAAGTACATCACGGCTCACCCTTCAGGTTCCATGCCATCTACCACCCGCCCGGTAACTGCTCTTCCTTTCTGGAGGAACTCACCGATTTCATCAGTGACCAATATTCTCAAAGTGACAAACAGATCTTCCTGGGTGACTTCAATCTCCACTGGGGCTCTTTGGAAGACTCGGCTGCCAACAAGCTTGCCACCTTTCTCTCAGCCAATGATCTTTTCCAACACTGCTCGGAAGTTACACACTCTAAGGGCTCAATTCTGGACCTTGTTATATCTAAAGCAGACCTGCTTACTATTGCTCCCCCCATCCATGTAGACTGGTCAGACCACTTCCTCATTCCCTTCCGATTTCACCTATCCCACGTTATAACTCTCGGCCAACCTAAAAGGGTTTCTACCTGGTTCCGCAACACTAAAAACATTGATCTTGAAATCTGTGTGATTCTGCTATGCGTTCACTTCCTAGACTAGACCCTAACGTGGATGTCAACGATCTCACCTCCCATTGCCTCTCAGTCCTAGCAGTCAAAATCGATAATGTCGCTCCACTCCAAAGCAAAAGGAAAAGTCCCACCCCCTCACCAGCTTGGTTCAATAAAGCTCTCTATGATGAAAGGAAGCACCTTAGAATCTTGGAGAAACATTGGAGACAATCTCCATCCACCTCCAATCTCTCTCATTTACGTTCAGCAAGATCCAAATACCACAAGCACATCTTCCATGAAAAAACATCACATTTCAGATCCCTCCTCGACTCAGCCAAAAACCCATAAAACTTTTTGATCTCATCAAAAACCCAAACTGCTCTCCCCAAACCATCAAGCCTGAGGATTCTTCAGAGAAAGCAGCAGAATTCGCTATATTCTTTGATCAAAAGGTCAAATCACTGGTGGATCAGGTCACCCACCCCACCCCCATTGAGGAGCGAAAATCCTTAGTCACTTGGCAGAACTTTGCCGCCATCTCGGAAGATGACCTCCTCAAATGCATCCTCGAAACCAAACCCTCCAACCATTCTTCTGACCCCATCACTAGTGTCATCGCCATTGATTTCTACACCCATACTCTCTCTTACTGGACCAGGCTAGTTAATCTCTTCCTCAGTCAAGGCTCCCTCCCTGCTGCCCTCAAAACACAACAGGTTACCCCTCTTCTAAAAAAAACCTCCGCAGATGCGAACGACCTCAACAACATCCGCCCCATCACCAACCTCCCTTTTCTTTCGAAAATCACAGAAAAATGTGTTGCGAAACAACTTTCCCTACATATTATGGACAATAATCTCCTTGACATGTTCCAGTCTGGCTTCATTCAAAATTGCAGCACTGAAACAGCCCTGCTGCAAGTGATTGATGATGCGCTGCATATACTCGATTCTGGGGAATCGTGCCTTCTGATTCTTCTTGACCTCTCTGCAGCCTTTGACACTGTTAATCACAACACCCTCCTTAACACTCTTCAACAGAGAATGGGCTTGGAAGGCACAGTGCTAAAATGGTTTGCCTCATTCCTCTCGGATAGGTCCCAAATGATCAAGATAGCGAACAGCCTTTCGTCTCCATTGGTGGTAGGTCAAGGCGTCCCTCAAGGTTCTATCCTTGCACCCACTTTGTTTAATCTCTATCTGGAACCATTAGGGAACCTCCTAAGTAAATCTGGGATCCACTACCATCTCTATGCGGATGACACTCAAATCTACCTCAAGGTGTCTTCCGCACACGATCTCTCACTACTCAACTCTACTCTCAACTCTATTCACAACTGGATGTTAGTTCACCAACTCATTCTCAATCCCTCCAAAACTGAATTCCTCCTCCTATCTACCTCTCTCTCCCTTCCTCCTGTTCAATCCTGGATGGATCAGCTGAATTTACTCAACAATAAACCCATCATTGTCGACAGCGCTAAATCCCTAGGTGTCATACTTGACAAAAGACTCAACCTAATCTCCCACATCAACTCCATTGCTAAGAACGCACGTTACCAGCTGCGCCTTCTGTGGGGGATTCGTCGGTTCTTCCCGGAGAAAGACCTAAAAACCTTGGTCCAATCGCTGGTTCTCTCTAGACTGGATTATTGCAATTCTCTTCTGACTGGCCTACCCAAATCCCACCTCTCCCCTCTCAAATCCATCCTCCATTCAGCAGCTCACTTTATTTCAGGGTCCAAACGAAGTGACCACATCACTCCTATCCTGTCTTCTCTTCGATGGCTTCCCATTGAGGCAAGATCTATTTACAAAACTGCCTGCATCACCCACAAAGCCTTGTACACTTCCTCCCCTCGTTACCTGGCGAATAAACTGAAAATGTCCGGAGGCTCGAGACCTTCTCGGAATGCGGATTTTTTTTTGCTTGAGCCCCCTTCCTTCAAAAGGGAAAGATCGATGGCTCAATCGTTCTCAGGTAATGCGGTGAGAATCTGGAACTCGCTTCCTCCATCGCTTCCTCCATTTACGTTTAACTGGTCACCTTTCAGTTGTGCATTGCTGTATTCAGATGCTAAGCTAGCATTAAAGAGGGGAAACTGTTCCCCAAATAGCATAATAATGTGTGATAAAATGTCCAAATAACGAAATAAGACTTCAACAGAATGAGCTGCATTGTGTTGCAAAACGTGTCCTTTCTTGCTGCATAATTTAGTAAACCGTGCTGCATACTTTGGTCCTCTTTTGCTACATAATTCCAGTGTTTTTTTCTGTGGAGTAAGAGGCTATTGTTTTTTTTTTTATTTAAAAATAAAACACAAAAACACATAAACATTACAAAACGTAAATACAAAAATATTCAGTATATAATTTTCTTTCGTTCTTTGAAGTGTTTGTATCAAAGTTCTAATTGACCATTCACATGAATCAAAAACAATGAGTCTTCATTACCCAATCACCTTTTATATGTTACTTTACAGGCCCAGCTATTTTCGACCAGTCAGATACTACTCACAGCCTCCTTTGTTAATAAAAGTAGTATTGGGGACTGAATATCAAAGCTCCAGAAAATCAGGGGACTTTTGGATGAGCTCCGAACACTCTCGTCTTTCCATAGGGGAGCTGCCACTCCTAGGTCATGTTTACATTGCTGTTCTTCCAGCAGGACACCTTCGGTGTCAGTGCGCTTTATAAATAAAACTAATATTAATAACTCCTGGTAGACTTTGGTTTCTGATCACACCTGGTAAAGTTCACTTCACTGAAGAGCTCCCTCCTCTCTGCATCCTTACTTGAACTTCAGGTTATCGGACGGGTAATATTAGGGGACACTTCGCTTTGTGTGAATGAGGTTCAGGGTTTCTTATAAACTCTTCTGCTGTCTAAGGACGGACATTCAACAGGCTTCAGCTGGTGACTAACCCTGGGCGGAGTTCGCGGAGTAGCACTACGCTGCACTACGCGAAGTGCAAAAAAAACTCTGCCGCACTATGCGGAGCTACGCGAGCGGCGGAGTACAATAGAAAAATGCAGTTTGCGGTGATTTCACAGTGCCGGATGCTTGTCCGCACTGTGCAATCATTGCGAATGGCACCATGCACAGTGCAAGCGGTTCCTGCTTTCCTTTTCTGCCGCTCGAGTGGATTTTTACTCGAGCGGCAGCTTTCTCAATGCCAACGGGCAGTTTCTCAACGCGAGCTGTCGCGAGCATACGCGACCACTTGCAATGAGAAACCTGAGCCCCCGCGTTGAGAATCTCGTCGGGATGTTGATTTTCCACGCTCGCGCTCGCCAACTTGATGTTGACAATCGCGAACGAGGAAATATCTCGCCGGGAGGTTGATTTTCCTCGCTTGCGGTCGCCAACTTGACGTTGACGAACGCGAGCGAGGAAAAAAACTCCGCTACGCAACGCGAAGCGGAGTTTTTTGGAACTCCGCGATTTCCGCGTAACGCGGAGTGCAGGAAACTCCGCAAACTCCGCGAGCGGAGCGGAGTTCACCGCCCAGGGTTACTGGTGACGAGAGCTGCCTAGAGCACGTCACGGAGCCTCTCTGTAAATGAGACGCGCTTTTACATGCGCCTCTAGGGAAGGTGCAAGCTCTCTTTGTAGTGGGGAGCAGTCAAGCAAGCCTGCTGCCCCCAGCAAGGTCACAGCTCACGACCCACTCACATGCACGTCGGCCAGCACAGCTGCTCTTGTTTGAGCTCCTGTTGTTGCTTCTCCTCTGCAGCCCGTCTTTGGTGCCGAAGAGCACCAACAGCCTCTGGTGGAGCAGAGAAGGTAGCTTTATTGACTCTTGCTTCCTTCATTTGCTTATAGTGGGCTGCTCGTCTATTTCCTGCAGGTGGTTCCTCAGCAGACAGGTAGCAGGAGGCTAGTGAGGTCCCAGCTGGGATGGAGATGGGAAGCTAAAGAGCTGCATCCTCCTGAGTACCCCATAACTGACCCACCTGTGAGGCACGTAGTGATGTTCTGATCCCACAAGTCAAGCATTTATTCTGCTTTCAAAAAGATGAGCAGGGGTCCAGGGCCTGCTCATGAGGGGGCCTCCGTTAAAACCCCAGTGAGGCCAATCAGTCACGCATTGGTGAGTTGGTCTGCCATCCTGCAGTGGTGGCTGGTGAAGGTTAGAAGTAGTGGGGCGTAAAACGCATTGTTCACTCCTTTCACCTACCAAACGAGTGAAACAATAACAGTGTGTAAGCACTATTACCAGGCAGCTACAGAGAGAATTAAACACACATGCGCTGTGACACACACGCTCTGACAGAAGGCCAAATACGCACTCTGAAACAAGGATACACCCATTTGTGCTTTGACACAAGGACACACACGAGCACTGACACGAGGAAACACAAACGTTCTGACACATGCACACAGAATGAATTGTGTGTGGATGACTAATACTGTGCAGACTGTACACAGGTGGTTTTGTAGACTTCTTAAGAAAGATTAAGTCCCCCAACTTCACAAATGCTACTGCCACTCCATATTACAGGTGGGGGTCCTTGAATGAATGAATTTGTAAAGCGCACTGATACCCTGGGGTTTCCTGGCACTGTACACATACCGCTGTGGAACTCTTCCTGGCTTTTCCCTGTGAAATGTCCACTCCTGGGCACCCCCAAGGTGAAGCCAGGCATCCCAGCGCTGGTGGGGCCGTTGTGGAGATTAAGCAAGTTATTGCCCAGAGTTGGACCTATGATTAGAATAGGCACCGAGGCGAGAATTATCAGGTCCGAGGAAATTGAGCCCAAGACTCGCTGAGGCAGGAATTGAACCCTGGTCCCAGGCCAGATCTCTGCATCAGGGTCTGCCGCTCTAACCATTGAGCCACAATTCTCCACACTTGTCACTGTGCAAGGGACAATGTGTGTCCCTACCAATTCCAACACTTTGGACAATGCCACTGCTGGCCACAAATCTGAGACCAGTTAGGGGAAAAATAAAGAGACCTGGCAAGAAAGTGTAAGGGCAGCATCGAGCAGGCTGACAAATAAAATACAGGGTTTAAAAGCCCCCATACCCACCTAGAAGCCTCACATTCTAGTGCAGCTCTTTCCGAAGATTACCCTGGACGCAAAATCCCACTTTCCAAAAAAGCTGCTTTTACTGATCAAGCTTTTTTTTTCTAAAGTGCCAATTATTTGATTGAATCTTAAATTTTTTATTGATTTTTTTTGTGATGTGGAATTTGATGAAGGCATCGCCTCTTGGCTTTGACGCCCCTCATTATTGGGGTGGGGAGGGGATTATGGGAGAGGATGGGATGGTCATTGGTGGTGTGTTGCAACAGTCTTGACACCTGCAAGCACTGACAGGCGCCTTTATCACTGCTCATAAAGAGCTGAACCAGTGAGAGCGGTTTGTGCTCTGAGAGGTTTAAACAAGAGGGAAGCAAAGTGTGGCACAACGGGGGCCCCACAGTGTCTCCGTGCCACAGCGCCTGCGCAGAAGAGGTCTCAGGACAAACCAGCAGAATGCTGGATGGCAGCCCCTCCCTAAGCCTTGACTTATTCTTCTATAGAACAAATGCTGTGGATTTCTTAGCATTGGGATGTATTAAGGCCAATTTACAAACCCAGAGCACAGATTTATTAAGGAGAACAAGGTTCAGAAAAGAGAGGAAGGAAATAAAAGAGTTTTTTGTATCCTGAATGTGTCAGAATCCCAGCGAGTGAGAATGCGAGCTGCAGAGCATTTATCAAAGTCGAGAAATGGAAGCGAGTGTAAGTCTGCCTTTCCATCTTTCACACTCATGGGATCCCCTATATGTCCTGAGAGGATGAAGTAAAGCAGCAGATAAGTCAGACGAGGAGATCCAGATGCACAACTCTGCCCTCGGTCAGTGGCGGCTGGTGGAATTTGAAACTGGTGAGGCGTATGCAGAGTGAATCAACGCATGCGAGCGAGCGCAGCGAGCGAGGCCAACGGCAATAAGGGGGGTTCGGGCGGGTTCTCCCCCGTGAAGAAATAAAAAAAAAATTGGCATCTTTTGGTGCGATTTTCAGCACTATATCTGTGATAAATGGACTAAAAATTCAGTAGTTCTAGGCATTCATAAAAGAAAACTCAAACATTATTTCTGAGAATTTCTGGGTTGCCAAGCAAGTCTGACTTCTGAAGAGGGTTAGGGTATTAAGCAAGACTGCTTTGGCTCTACCCTTTCCAATAGAAAACACTAGTTAGTGATGTGAACAAGTTCAATGGACAAACCTGGGGTCTAGGGAGAGTCACTCTCCTGAGAAAGAAATTTAAAAAAGATTGGCAAATGGTGCATTTTAAAGCAAATGAATGCAGCGGTAAAGCAAGGCTTATTAAGCAGTGGGAACGTATAGTCTTGAAATATTAAACACATTAAAAACTGCCCCGTATCTTCTTGCATTAATTTGTTCAACAGTTACTGTAATAGGTAAATTGTTCTGCATGACAACTTTAGCCCTTTAAAATGTATGCTTAGCTTGCCCAGTGTCTTGCACTGCATGCAGCATTAACTTTGGAAAAATATGCTCTAACCAGACTTCGGGAAGCACCCACAGCTGCTGGCTGTAACCAGTCATATAGAAATATGTGCAGACAGGTCTTTAAGTGAGATGGAAAAAGTGTGTGCTCCCTATAAAGGAACATGCCAAATACATTTCTGTGATTCCCATAGTGTGCCATCAGACCGGTATTTTAGTTTCTCTCTGAGATGTAATTTTATCCAGATAAATGGCACAGCAACTGACATACGCCTAAAGCCTGTCAGTATGATTGGCTTTGTCACTGGGTGTTAGCTGTTTAAGATAAATGAGTAACAACAATGATTTCTTATAAATAATTAACATTGAAAATGTTTAAATTCTGAAATAGTGAGTCTGGGAATTAAATAGCATTGAGGCCTGTGGAAGGAGTTTTGGCCTTCAATTATGTTTGCTTTATGTTAGATATGTATCCTCTTTTTCTCTGCATATCTTGTCCATCTGCACATCTTCAAACCCCTCTCTTTCCTCTTCAGCATCCTCTTTTCACTCTTCCCCGAATGCCCTTCCTCACATCTGTTACTTCACCGCCACCCAACATGCACTGCACTCCCTCAAATATAAGCACCTTAATTTCTCATACTTTTGCCTTGCAAATATTTTGACATCAGTGTACCCCCTTCACACACATTTCCACAGAATTTCAGTTGCAAATGGAATACACAAACATTGTTCTGTGTGCTCTGCAGAGAGGCCAACCCACTGACAGGCACTTTGTTTGGCTTTAGCCTTAGCGCCTGCATGCTCAATCAAAGTCCCTCATAAACACCTGGCATGGCTCAAGCCTCAAAGTATGCACAGAAAAAAATACAGATAAACAACAACATTATAAAATAGCTAACTCGTGGGGAATGCAAGATTGAGTAAACATGTAAAGTAAGAGAGGAACTATATCGCTAAAATGCATTCCCTCGACGTTTTTAACATTCATTGTTTGCAAGTCAATCTATGTTTTTGGCATCAGTGTTAACTTAGGGGCATGTACACAGGGCCAGTTTTAATGCCATACATCAGAGGACGGGCCACTGTAAGCACGTTACACAGTGCTGATCTGCCGCTGATGGAACCGTGAGCCCCCGGGCAATCGAAGATGGGAAAGTGCTGTTGGGAGTGCATCTTGCCCAGCCCTAAAATCAAAGGAGGCCACTTGACATACCTTTTACTACCTCCACCATGAGACGCATACACACACAGCAAGAGTGCACCATGGTATAGTGGGGCCGGCGCTGCAACATATATCCTGGCGGACATTATTCAAATACTCCTGCAATCAACCCATCGTGTGGCTAAAACCTCAGTATGTACAGATTTCTACTATAAAGTCCTGCTCATAACTACAGTGACACAGGAACAGGCAGGTGTGCCGTGCGACAGCCAAACAAAGACATCGCATAAAAATACATAAGGACAACAGGACACATTACAGTGTGTGCAAATAAGTGGCATGTGAAAGGAGAGAGCCCAACAACTGCCCCTCCATCAAAACATTCGTCAAAGTATGGGGGTTGAGGAGAGGAGCAGTCATTTTGAACACAGGCCATAAGGTAGCCCAATCATGCGGGGTCTAAAAATATGTTTTGTCGCAGCTTTATAACTAGCGTATCCCCCTCGACTGAAATCAAAGTAGAAGGGAAAGAGCTTTGGAATATTATCATAAGTTGCTTTCACTCTAGCAATCTTTTAGCAGTAAGCCCCGCTCTTCCTTTTGATGTAAGCTCTTCTCAAGTAGTAAATGACAAGGAGAGTCTTCGGTCATTGCCAAGACATCTACAAGTTGTAGATGTCTTGGCAATGACCGAATACTAAGATTACAGATAAGCTCCCTCCTCATGGATGCTTTTTAACACCTCCATTCATCAAACATAGTCAGAGCAAAGGGCAAAAGTACAACTGTTAGTAAAACACAGAATAGGCACCAGATTTTAAACACCCCACTTAACATCTTTAAAACAGAACACACATAAAAAGGACGCAAGGAATTCCAGAAAACTTAACTTACATGCAAAACCCATCTCAGGCACACGCTGCTGTGGTTCATTACGCTGAGAGCAAGTTTTGTGGGGTGCTTAACTCTCAGCTTTGTATTGATGTCTGGGGCCGTGTGTGCTAACGAAAGCAACTTAAATAGCATGCTTTGGGAAGCCGGAAGTCAATGCAGTATTGGCGTTGTTGGAACAATATGGTCTCTTTTGGCGATTCCTGCTACGATCTTTGTGGACGTGTTTTCAGAGACCATTAAGCACTGTAGCCATTATTAGCACTCAAAGCCTCGCTCTAATCTAGCCCGGAAAAGACCCATATGCGCGCTAGTGTGTCCCTCACAGAAAAGGAGCAGTCCATGTGTAACTGCCGGACCATGTCTCCTCTGCATGAGACGATAAGCAGCGCCGATGCGTTTCATCAGCGCGGTGAGGCTTGAGTCTGCAGGAGCAGCGTGCACCGGCAGCGACGGACCCACGCCCCTGAACACATTGTGGCACAATGTGTTCAGGGGCGTGGGTCCGGCAGTGCCGGCTGAATATTCATTCCCACCACAGCGCGCCCTCTTCCCGGACTGCTTGTCCTCTGCACCCGTGCCTGGTTGATAAAATGTGGCCCCTTAAGATCGAGTGCGTCTCTGTTACTCGAGAGTTGCCCCACACTTCTTGAAATATACCACTGCTCCCTGAAAGGTGCCTCCTTCAAGCCTGAGAGACGTTCACTGAGATGTGCGCATTTATTTCTCTTATGTTCCCGTTATGTTTAGAGATCGCGCTGTCGCCCCTTTTACTTGAGATATGTGTGCTTAATCTTTGTGAAATTCCCTGAGATTTGCCCCCTTATTCCCTGATGATTTTTGGTGTGTCCACTTTTCCCTGTCATGGTTGCCTTATTTCCTCAGATGGGTCCTTACTCCCTAGGCTATGTTCTGTTTCCAGCATGTGTCTAGCACGGTCGTAAATTAATGCTGCTGGCAGTCAGTCGCGGCTCGCAGTACTCGCGGGGGGGGCGACCGAGGGAAAATGAAAACTTACCTGACCGCCTCTGCTCCGCGTTGGCGCCTCTTCAAGTTCAGGAACAGCACTGGAGTCAGTGGAGTGGCAACCCCTCAGCCAATCCTGGCGCTGCTGCAGCGCCAGGATTGGCTTAGGGCACGGTTATTCTTCGCCCGCCGCCTGCCCATTAGGAGACCGAGGGGCTCCTAATGGGCATGCGCAAGCCAGTGCAAACACAAGTGCGCATGACTGGGCACGGGCGAAAAATTTGCTCACCTTCCCCACTCATGCGCACTTGTGCTGCTGACGTCCCTGGCTGGTCTGACAATGCATGTCAGTCAACATGACGCCGGACCGCCCACCCCCTTCAGACTCTGAAGGGGTGGGCGGTCCGGCGTCATATTGACTGACATGCATTGTCAGTTCTCCCTCGGCGTCTCTGAACTTAAGTAAACTGAGTCAGAGACGCCGAGGGAGCTGCGGGCGCGGGCGGGAGGGGGGGCAACGCCCCAACGCCCCAATGGACGCACCGCGCCTGCCCTCCGTCTGTTCCGACCATCAATAAAACACATGCTCCCCATAGGCTAATCTCCGAAGGGTTGCTGACGTCTGCACTGCAGTGTAGCATCATATAGAGGACATATGACCTGTGGCTCCACAGCAGAGTGGCGCAGCGGAAGCGTGCTGGGCCCATAACCCAGAGGTCGATGGATCGAAACCATCCTCTGATAACTTTTAACTTCATGTGTTTTCATTTTAATTAATGGTGATTATATATATTGAAGGAAGTGATCCGTTTAGGGTCACTCGGGTCTCTCGCAACCACCTCTCAGCCTTCCATATGAATGAAGAGTTGGTCCGACAGTAGAGAATAAAAACCAAAGGTATTTATTGGAGATTCACTTGAGTGGAGTCCGGTCTGACCTGCCTCCTTGGATTGCTGCAGAGGGACTTACTTCTGCCAACATGGTAACACATAATGTACATCTTCAGAACCACTAAAGACACGCCCAGACTGGAATTTTCCAGTTGGTAGCTGGTGAACAATGGATATACAGAAGGATGAGCTGCAATCCTGGGACCGGGTACATGCTCTCTCAGCGTCAAGGTTACCCTGCCTGCACCCGCCGCTCTAAGGGTGGGAGCAGGCCTATCTAGTGAGAAAGGTATGTGAAGACAAAAACAGTCTATTCATTAGTACAGCAAAGCTCAACCTTGGAGAAATACAAAGGAAAAAATATCGCAGCTGCCTTCTGCTGAGGCAGACAGAGTGAGACAGAAATAAATTTTGATCATAGCTCAAAATGGCGACTCAACTTAAAATGGTGCAGCAAATGCTAACTTTACATGGAGCAAGATGCAAGCAAAATGAGTGCATAACATTTACATTTCAACAGACCGTGCTTTTAGCAGAAGCTAACCATTGAAAGTTGAGAGAATATGGAGTGTAGCATGCATTGTATATAACAAATTATTTTCAGAATTCAGAGCAATCCATGTATTCAGCATCAAGAGAAGATGAGTCCTCAAATACACCCTCGTCGTTCTGCATAAAACTATCTATTTCTTTCTGAGTCATAATCACAGCCTGGGCATCATGGGTGGGTGTCTTCTGCTTTGGGGTGAGAAGTGTAACACAATAAGAGCAACAAGCCGGGAGACATTGTATACAGATGCAACATGTGAGGAAAATGCCAGCGACTACAGCTAGGAAAGCAAGGATCTTCCAACCCCAGGACATAAACAGACAACAAAACCACCCAGATAAGGTCCAAGTGCCATTTTCCTGGTGGATGTCAGAGGTGAGTCTGTGTAACTTCTGTATGGAAGCATATACATTGGGGGCGTGGTCAGTTATGTATACACAGCAACTACTACAGATGACACGACAGGTCCCTCCCCGATCAGCAAGAATGACATCTAACACCATCCTGTTTTGTAAGGTAATGAGTCTCGTAGCCTGAAGCTCAGCAGCGATATTGGTCAGAATTCCTGCTGTTGTATTAATGACCCCTTCTACAACTCTCGTGAGCCGACGAATGTTAAGGCTATTGGACATGGGTCCCCATAAGGGTACAATACCCTTCCTGGCATCCTCAAACTGTTGCAAAGTGGTATCTGTCTGATCTATATCCTTTGTGTCAATAACCCTTCTCACTCAGGACAAGTATACACTTCTGTGCTGTAGCCGATGATCTTTATGGTAATTGGGCGGAGCGACATACACTGGGGGAAGAAGAAAAGAGAACGTACACCTGCCAGACCGTCCCCTAGGAAGCCAGGCATAAGCTTGGGATCCACAAATGAAGTAGACATTAGGGGGCAAAACCAAAGGTGGACTATCAATTGTGCTTAGTGGAAAGGTAAAATTACATTTGCTATCCCCCACCTCTACCTTCCCCCTTTCCTGAACACAGAAAGCAGTTGTGGAGCTGACCACAGACACCGGTATTGACTTATCCCTAGTCACATTACGGTCCTGGAAGGAACGGAAGTACTCAGATGAATTGAATGTCTGGAAATCAGCCATTTCCATCTGAAGCCATGTGCTATTCTTCACCTTGTCGTACTTGCGCATGCTGGAGTTCGGGGACAGAGTACCAGAGATGTTTAGTCCTACCTTACCTATGGGAATAAACCCATGATGGAAATTTATATAATCAGTCACAGTGTTCGAATCAGCAGGGGTCATAACCTGACGGGAGTGGTGGTGGAAATGGTGGTGTACAATTACAAGCAATTCGAACCAGCCCTCACAACTTCCAAGGTATGACAGAGGCATAGACAATAAATTATCTCTCTTATGAGTAACTGAGGAGAGCAACCCGCAAATCCAACAATTCGTCATGTTAGATACATTGTGAGCTTGATGCAGCATTTGTATAAAAACATTATCAGTGTAAGTCTTGTGGTACTCTCCTTTATGGGGGGCCAAAGTGATAAACATGTGTTCAGGGGGAACGGGTGTTGTACCAACCAGGGAATGTACAGGATACTCCTCATCCAGGAAGTAGGATATCCCTAACACAATTATTAGTGCAATAACAACTATTGATGCAAAAACTATTTTACTTTTCGTGGACCAACCCCACTCTGGACGCGGAGGTGCAAAGGGCTGTTCTTCCTCAGTAATGGGCCGACCAAACGGATATATCGCAAAGCAAGGGAAAGGGAATGCAATGGAACTGATGACAAAAGGGGGCAAACGTTCCCAGTGTCCGTCAGAGCCTCACTGGTAGACTCTTATTGTTCATCAACGTTGGCGCTCTTGAGCACCGGCGGTGGAGCTGCTCAATCCTAACTCGGATCTGTATCCCACGTTGCAGGGTAATGTACTCCCCTCCTGGAGAGCACATTCAACTTGCCCTGTTCAATGTCCGGAACAGTGCACCAGTCTCGTCCCTGTCTAAACTAACACCGTTGGTACTGCAGTAGAGTACGCCCTAACGTGCACAGTCCATCCCTAACTAATCTGACTTCTCCTTTGGTGCACCGTTCCTCCGTCAGGGGCACAAATTATACCTGGTTACTCCAGGCACAGAGGGGTCAGTAAAAAGGGGCTCAGACACAGAGGGGCCAGTGGAAAAGGGCTCTTGAATAGCCTTGATCTCTGGGGGAACTATTGCATTTAGTACCTCATTGTTCTCTGCCTCCGTTTGGGTCCAGGTGAGCTTGGCATCCGAAAAGGGGACAAATCGTGGGACTTGCTCCCACTCCAAGTCCCCAATTCCTTCCTTGACCCACTGATCATAAGGCAAAGGTAGAGGCACTCTGCGGCAGTGTTGACTATTAATCCAGTTATTTCGGCCTGTGACCTTCACTGCTGTGCGGGTGGCAAGGAGGACCTGGACTGATCCCTTCCACCTCGGCTCCAAGCTCTTCTTCCTCTGAAAATTCCAGATTAGAATAAAATCACCAGGCAGAATATTATGTCCTGGCCCCTCAGGTATTGGGGGGAGAGAGTCCTGGATCTGTTGGTGAATAGAACGCAGACTTTTAGTTAACTCATACAGATAGTCCACTAACAGAGGATATTCAATTTCAGAGAATCTACAAGGACGCGGACGCCCCAGACATTTTCCGTGCGTCCTAACACGACCTCGTAGGGTGACAGTCCTGTCCGAGAGTGTGCTGTAGTTCTTGTGGACAAAAGGGCTAATGATAAAGCATCTGGCCACTGTAACCCTGTGCTCTCCTGAATCTTTGCCAATTTCAGTTTGAGAGTACCATTGTACTTCTCAACCAAACCTGCTGACTGGGGGTGACTCGCAGCATGACATTTTTGTCTGATATGTAGTCCCTCACAAACTAACTAGATAACTTTTGCATTAAAGTGGCTTCCGTTATCACTCCAAATCAAACGGGCAAGCCGAAGCGAGGAAAAAACTCCTTCAGGAGTACTTTTGCAGTCACTTTGGCTGTGTTTTCTTTCATGGGATAGGCCTCGACCCATTTACTGAATGCACAAACCACCACTAATACATATTTCAAATTGTTGACTTGATCCATCTCTATATAATCTATCTGGAGTACCTCAAAATGGAAAGTGGGAGATGCACAATTACAAGGTGGCGTAGGGGTACTTTTTCCAGGATTGTGCATCATGCACACCATACAATATTTGACCAAATGAGCGGCAGTCTTTGGGATATTATCATTTTGCCATACAGGATCTAGCAACTTACAAATACCTTTAGCACTGATATGGGCTGGCCCGTGCGCCATGGTGACTACAGGAAGAACATATGCATCTGGTAGCATCCATCTCTGTTTCCCTGACTTATCAGTCCAACACCCCTCCTCATCCAAACGTGCTGTGCTTTCCTGCCATATTGCTAATTCCTCAATCGTTGCCTCACTTTCTATCTCCTTGACACTTTCCAGCGTATCCTCAAACATGGTGACCTCGGGCACCCACCTAGCGGGACCTGCTACAAACATCCTTTTCATCTTTGTCCGGGCTATCTCCTTAGCTGTCTGGTCTGCAAAGCCATTCCCCTTACCCACATTGTCAGTAATTGTCTTGTGGGCGCTACAGTTTACTATCGCTAATTTCCTAGGGAGTGTCAAAGCCGACAAAAGCCTTTGTACAAGGGGGCTGTGCTGGATCTTCATCCAATGAGAAGTGAGAAACCCTCTCTCTGCCCTGAGCCACCCAAAATTATGGGCGACTCCGAAGGCATACTGACTGTCAGTATAGTTATTGACAGCCAGTCCCTCCCTTAACTCGCAGGCTTGAATAAGGGCAACGAGCTCTGCAGCTTGGGCCGACTGATAGGGAACTCGTGACATCTCAACTTCTGTGGACAGTGTCGTGTTTGCATATGCGGCTATTGTAGTGCCATCTGGTAGCTTAAAGCAAGAGCCATCGACACATAGTTCCCCTTGGGGGTCAGATAAAGGAACATCAGTCAAGTCTACCCATCCTTTCGTCTCTTCCTCCGTCCGGAAGATACAATCATGTATGTCAATTTCCTCACTCTCAGAAGGGAGGGGTAGTAACGTGGCTGGGTTCAGAGTGGCACATCTTTTAATCTGACATGTGGTGCAAAGAGAGTTAGCTCATAACCTGTCAGACGTGCACTGGTGAGGTGCTGTGTCTTGGTCTTATTCAAAAGAGTATCCACAGCATGGGGCACAATGACTGTGAGGTCAGTATCAAGTACGAGCCCAGCCGATTGCCTTATAGAGATGGTCACAGCTGCGACCGCTCTTCGACAGCTCGGGAGGGCTCTTGCGACAGGGTCAAGAAGGGCAAAAAGGTAAGCACACATCTGTTGCTTACCTTTAAAGGCCAGTGTTAAAACAGAAAGCGCACAACCAGCCATCTCGTGTACATACAGCACAAACGGCTTTGCATAATCAGGCGTACCAAGCACAGGCGCAGAGCAAAGCACAACTTTTAATTGCTCAAAAGACTGCTGACATTCAGGCGTCCAAGGCAAGGGTTCATGCACATCTTTAGTGGTTAGTGCGAGCAGGGGTTTTGTTAATAACGAATAGTTAGGATCCACTGACGACAATTGGAAGTAATGCCAATAAAAGCGTGCAAATCCCTTTGAGTGGTAGGGATAGGCATTTTAACAATGGCGCTAATGCGCTCAGGGGTCAATCTCCTACCCTCCTTCAACAGTAGGTGACCCAAGTAGGTGACCTCCTGTCGACAATATTGAAATTTGAAAAGGGACACTTTATGTTCGTGGTGTGCCAAATGCAACAACAATTTAACTGTACTGTCTTTGCAACCCTTTTCAGAGTCAGAAGCGATGAGAAGGTTGTCTACATATTGGAGCAATACATTACCTGGAGGAAGTGTAAGGGAGTCCATTTGGGCTTTTAAAGCTTCACTATATATACTAGGGCTCTCAGTATAGCCCTGAGGAGCTCGATAGAATCTAAAACGTCTGCCAGCTAGGGTAAAACCGAACAAGTACCTGCTGCCTAGATGGATCGGAATACTAAAGAATGCTTTTTTTAGGTCAATGACAGAAAAGAATTTAGCAGTAGAAGGAATCATCGTCAAAAGGGCAGTAATGTCAGGGACCACCGGAAACTGTGGAACTACTATTTTATTTATTGCGCGCAAGTCAATCACAAAATGATAAACATCTAGATGATCATCAGAGGAGCCCGAAGGTACCCTCTTAAGAATGGGAAGAATAGGGCTATTACACACATTAGCAGTCGTCTCCTCAACAACTCATGATTTAATCAAGTCCTGAATAATTTGTAACAAGGCTCGCTCCCCTGCTTGCAGTATTTTGTACTGAGGAATACGAGGCAAAATAGCATTGTCTTTAATTTTGATAGAAACTGGGGTATCTGCAATAATCCTACATCCGTGACACCCGTTGCCCACAACGTGGGCTGCACGTCCTTAAATTCAACAAGGAGAGGCGCATCTTTGGACAGACACTGCTTAGTGCTGACCACATTCGGGCCCATCGTCATGTAAACACCGTCCGGGGAACAATAAATAGCAGCATGCAATTTCTTTAATAAATCCAAGCCCATCAGATTTTCTCCGCAATTAGATGTCAACAAAAACGACAAATCCACAGTAAAAGGACCTATCGTCAGTGTAAGAGGTTTGGAAATGGGGCTCACAACCGGTACACCAAAAAATCCTACCGAAACATTATTATGGCCAGACAGAGCTGCCCCGGGGACCAGTGAACGAGAAATAAAGCTATTCAGTGCACCTGTATCCACCAAAAATTCCTTAGCTGAGCCATGCAAATCTGCAGTAATGAAAGGGCCGTGCTGATCTACAGGTATCTGAACTGGTCCCTCACCCTGTCCCTGGCTGTCTTAGCTGTGAGACATACCTGACACCTCGTCTATATCAAAGTCATCATGATAATACTGGCCGCCGCAATTGTCATCAAAGTTGTTACTATCCGGGTGATCCTGTAACGTTGCAGTATGCTGAGCTCTGTCCTGTCCACTAACTCCACGACCCCGGCCACGAGAACCTCGTCCTCAAGGGGCCGCGACTTTCTGAAACAACACCGGACACTCAATACACCAATGTCCCTCTTCCTTACAATACGCACACTGATTCGGCCCTATAGGCGTAGTATTCCGGCTAGTACGAGGAAGCTGTTGGGCCGTACCACCATATCCTCTACTATTCCCTTGAGAAGTCTGCTGCAACAACACCTTCGTCTTCAATTCCTTATGCTTTTTCTCCACCTTCTCCTTCTCCTCATTTTCCCTGTGCTCATAATACTGTGCCATACTCAATATTACAGAAGGGGAGGAGGTAGTCCAAGTGCTCTCCGTGACCTGTAACCGAGTCACGATCTCAGAAAGCAGGTTCGTAATAAATCTATTAACGAACAATCGGACACCTCCCTCCACCGACAAATCCTGTCCACTAAAATCCAAAAGCACACCTTCAAACCGAGTGAAAAAATCAGCCACACTCTAATCTTTCTTCTGACTACATGCTGTTAACTTGTCCCAATCTACCCGTCTCAGTGGAATAAGAGAATGCATATACGTAATAATTCGGCCAGGCAAAGGTAGTATCTCCGCCTTAGGCTTCTCACCAGGCTTCCTCTCCTGGTCCCATGTTTTAATCTGATCCCAAGTACCACCCAATTCCACAACATGGTCCTGGGTATGCACCTGCCTCCAAATGTCAACGGGCACCAGTAAACCAAAGAGCATCTCAACATCCGCAAGCGTCATCACTGTCGATGAAGCGGCCTCTGTCAATTCCTTATAATATGCAGTAGGATTTTTCATAGGGTCGGGTAACTGAGTCTTAAGGGACAAAACCTCACTCCTTTTCCATGGGGTATAAACGCATTGTTCTTGGAAACGGGCCTCTACCCTTGGTCTAATAACAGTATTCTGCTGATCGCCGGGCTCCGGTAGTTTAGGATGATATATGGGATGGACTTCCATCATCGGAAACTCGGATACTGTTTTCGGGCTCTTCTCAAGCAGCCTACTTCGATAAGCGACCAACGTCGCAACATTACTAAAAACCTCACCAGGTGCCACATCGGCAGCATATACATAATCCCTAATATCATAAATAATCTGGGAGGCTACCTCATTGAAACACTGTTCCCACAGTCCAATCAAAGTAGCCGACATGTGCTTAAGGGCATGCTGCTGCACAAATGGCTCCTAATCTTTCATCACACTCCACACAACTTCCACACTGTAAATTGGGTTACGAGCCCACTGGGCGGCCTGATTGGCTACCACCTTTTTTTCTTCATCTCCCACATCAGATCGTATCAATATCCGCCCCAGTCGCTCCCTAGCAGATGCCCAGTCTCCATCCCCTAGTCCACGTACTGGCGATGTAGGAACAGGGAAGGAGTAGCGACAGACGTAACAGGCACCAACGTCGTCACCGGCTGCGACGTAGGTGTAAGGGCGGGAGAGAGATGCCGCAACAATAGGCGTAGCAGCGAGACTGGCAGTCATCGCAGCCGCAGAAGGCAAAGCCAAAGAAAGAGCAGGAGGTGCTGTGGCCGAAGCAGCTTGATCAATAGCAGAAGAAACAGAAACAGCAGAGACGGAGGGAACAGACGACTGAGGCTGGGGCATGGCAGGGTATAATCTCTGCATGGTGTATGGGGTGGAGGTCGAGTATCTAGCAATTCCTCCACAAATGTATCATTTTCTTCTCGGGCAACATAAGACTTTTCACATTGCAATCGAAATTTCCTATCAGCACACTGTATTCCTTTTTCTATTTTCTCTCTATCATGCGGTACAGCTTTTTGAGTCAATGTCTGCATTCTCCCCTTCCGGGCCTCTTTCTCTGCTTTCATTCGTCTCTGTTTAGCCTCCTTTTGCCATGTTCTGAGGGAATCAAACATCGACTGCCTACTCCTTTTCGCAAACAATTTGTCCTGTAGGAAATTAATTTTCTGTTCATCAAAAGTGCCCGTCAATGGCCACTGCAACTCAGCATTGTCCCTCGTATATTTGTGCCATAACGTACTAAACATAATAGGGCCAAGGCCATGTTTTACGTACATGTCAAAATTCGGAGTACCTTCTGGAGGCGCCGGCTGACTTTCTTCCAATCAAGCATCAGTAGAACAACAACAACAGCCCAAACAAAACAACTTACTCAAACAAGGTATTTTCAAAGAAAACATGTTCACTACTTATGCCTAACAGATATTTGCAAATATCTTTACCAAAGTCGGTCCTCAGACCTCATCAAATACAAATTAAAGTGGTACCATGTTCATAAAGAACTCAAACAAATTCAAGCTCTTGTCCAAAGACAGTCCCCAGACCGCATCAAATGCAAATCAAAATGGTGCCATATCCACAAAGAACCAAAGCAAACTCACCTGGTGCACACAGGTCAAACGAGTTTATTCTCCACTGCAGACTCTTCGGACCAAACGGTCAGATCCAAGGGTTTCGCCGTTCAGGACCCCAGTTGGGATGATCGCTGGGTGAGGCACCACCCGGTCAGACAGATGGGGCAGCTGCTAGTACCAGACTCTCTCGTGCAGGGATCCCCGGTCCGCCCGTTCGACCCAACGTGGCCCCGACCTCCTCGCCCGTCTGCAGGCAAGGATGGGTCACCGGATAGAGTCACTGTTAGGGCACCAAATGAAGGAAGTGACCCGTTTAGGGTCACTCAGGTCACTTGGGACCACCTCTCAGCCTTCCATACAAATGAAGAGTCGGTTAGACAGTAGAAAATACAAACCAAAGGTATTTATTAGAGATGCACTTGAGTGGATTCCGGTCTGACCAGCCTCCTTGGATTGCTGCAGAGGGACTGACTTCTGCCAACATGGTAACACATAATGTACATCTTCAGAACCAGTAAAGACACGCCCAGACTGGAATTTTCCAGTTGGTAGCTAGTGAACAAGGGAGATACAGAAGGATGAGCTGCAATCCTGGGACCGGGTACATCCTATCTCATTGTCAAGGTTACCCTGCCTGCGCCCACTGCTCTAAGGGTGGGAGCAGGTCTATCTAGTGAGAAAGGTATGTGATGACAAAAACAGCCTATTCATTAGTACAACGAAGCTCAACCTTGGAGAAATACAACAAACAAAAAAATATCGCAGCTTCTTTCTGCTGAGGCAGACAGAGTGAGACAGAAATTAGTTTCGATCATAGCTCAAAATGGCGACTCAACTTAAAATGGTGCCGCAAATGCTAACTTTACATAGAGCAAGATGCAAGCAAAACGAGTGCATAACATTTACATTTTAACAATATATTTAAGTATTTGCGCTCTTTGGTTGTTCTTATTTTTTGTGTATGCATGCAATGATTTTGTATTTCCCTGAACAAACAGCCGTTTCTAAATGAGCCTGTGTGCCTACAGAGTACCGTTGTATGGGGTGAGAGTATCGCCTTGCATTTATAATGCATAGAAACAGCAAACCCCCACTTAATGGAGGCTTCTCACATTAAAAGGAGGCCCAGTGCCCATACATGTCCTGTTAGGCCTTAAAGGTGCCTAGAGTAAGAGGGGCACCCTGGCTACCTAAGACTTTAATACTCACGGGTTCCTTTGAGTACCTCCCATTTCCTTTGTCCATGAAGGTTTCTTACCATCCCATACAGATTCTGAAGACTGTATGGACCCGGTGGTTAAAGAATTCTTAGATTGTGCTTCTGTGAAGAATCAGTAACCTGGGGCACCAAAAGAATTAATTGCAACCAAGATCACACAGGTCAGAGATGCTGGTGCTTGAGTGTGTCCTGGTCGCCCACTGTTATTGACAAGAGCCAAAGAAAGCTCTGGGGCACTGAGAAGAGTCATAGAAACATTCTTCAGCAGACATTGCAAAGAACACCGTCCCCACGCTTCTAGTAAATTTCCCAGCCAACGAACCTAAGTGGACTGTTAGCTTGTGCTTGGTGGCAGGAGCCTAAACCCATTGAGTTGCCTGACCTAAAGAACCACTTAGACTGTGGTGCCAGAGTTTGCTCATCTTGTGTTATATTGTAGTTATTCATTCACTGGATGAGAGGAGGTTTACTGTTGGTCGAAGCCCCAGGATGGGTGACATTGCAGATTCTGAGGACAGCTGACACTCAAAACATTGGGGCAGATTTACGTTCCCTGGCGCATCCCTGCAAATCAGCAGGGATGCGCCAGGGAAGATGCGTGACTCAAGTTTACCCTTGCGCCACCACAGATGCGCCGCATTTACAATGCGGCGCATCATGGCGCAAGGGTAAACAGATGCGTGACGCATCTGTCGGCGGAAGGGTGGCGCAGTACTGGAGTCGTGTCGCAAGTGCGACGTAACTCCAGTACTGCTCAGGGGTGCCCTATACCTAACATGCTGCATCACTCCTTACGCCTGCTTGAAGCAGGCGTAAGGATTTGACGCAGCAGGGACGTAAAGTGACTCCGTGAAATCTTGTAGATTTCACTGCGTCACTTTTACGGGGCTTCCTGCGCAGGAACGCCCCCTGCGCCGGCACGCCCACATGAAACCTGATGCAGGTTTCATGTGGCACAGGGCTTACAACGTGACGCATCTCCCTAGATGCGTCACGTTGTAAATCCCCCGCAGCATGGCGCATGATTTGCGCCGCCGCTGCGTCACAAAAGTGACGCAACGGCAGCGCAAAAGTGGCGTAAGGGGCTTGTAAATCTGCCCCATTGTGCGCAACTTTCCGCTGGAAAACATTCCCCCCTTTCATGAATTATAGCTCCGCTCAGTAAGTGCTAGATACTTCATGATTCATGTTGTTGGGTGTATTTTTCATTGCACTGTTCTACGCCTTTAACTTTACAATTACTTTTTGTATTATTTTTTAAGCGATACCGATGTCTGGATGCTGATACTCAGTGCATGTGAATACTTCTGACTGGCTGTACCTGGACCAAAACCCGTACTCACCTCCTAAAAACAGCCATCGTTTTTTGACCACCGCTACGAGTCACTGTAGATTTAATTTACATCATAAAGTCTAGGTCCAGAGAAGGCACCGCTGTCCGAGGAGGGGAGGTCACCCTGACTCTCTGCACTGTGGGCTCAGGAGGGAACTCCTTGTTTGTCGCGCGGCGGGCCCGTTTCGCCCGTCCGAGAGTTGCCTCTTCTGGCCTTGCTGTAGCCCCAGTGGGCACATCCTCAACTACGCCAGAGTCTGCTTGGTCTCGGGCGTCCTAGCATCCCTTTGGCCCAGGACACCCCTCTGGCCTTCGCCATTTCCATGAAGTCAGCCCAAATGTCCTCCTGCGAAGTGCCGGCCTGGGACTCTTCCACTGTGGTGATTTGGGAGAAGAGTAGGGAAGGGGATCCTTGGCTATCCATGCCTCTGGCTTGTCGTGCAGCAACCTCTACGCAGGTCCTGCAGAGATAAAAGCACGTGAGTATCTACACAAGAAGCCAAGGCTGAAGAACGGCTCCCCTCCCTCGTTCAGCTAGGCCGCAGTCCCTCCCCCCTTGCGTCTGCTGTACTTACTTCCGTCTTAGCTTCTCGTCTCCCCTATCCCCTGTAGTGGGTCCGCTGTTCGCACGCTTCAAGAGGGAACCCTGTGGGGGGGGTAACCGTGAAAGCCGGCCAGCAGGGGGGTGGGTGTCTCACTTAGCTGTGGATAAAAACTACGGTTAGACTGAGTTGCGGAGCGGAGGCCCTCGCAGCGGAGGGGGGGGTGGGGTGATGGAAGGGTGGGTGTAGCTCTTGTTTACCTACACCGAGTCTGCCGGGGACTTGCTCTTGCGTGGAACGACTGTCAACCGGGCGCCAGCTCCACATCCTGAAAGAAGAGCAGTTAGCACGGGGCAATAATTAGCGGCTTGCACCCCTCCCGCCTGCCACCCCCCCCCAACACAGGGGGGGGGGGTCCATCTGGAAACTCACTGATTCTGACGAAATGTGCACCTCGGTGGCCTCCCTCGGTCCTCTTGCTCGGTGCGTGGGGGAATGTTCGAAACCTTGGTGATACAACTAACAATGGTTATGTCCCTTCAGAGGATAACCCTGCATAACATAACGTAACAGGTGTGTTTGCAAAAACGCAAGAATACCCGCAGGTGTCTTGGCGCAGAATAACAGATGCTTGTTGTTACCCAACTCAACTGTACAGCTATAATGACCTAAGATGGAAGGAGAGGCTGAGTGGACCCGCAGGGGAAGTGAACCAGTGAACCAGTGAGCATGCGGACGAGCACCGGCCTAGCGGGGCTGCATAGGTCCAATAAGCCACCAACCCGCCGCTGAGCGTGCTCCTACCTTAACTCATGTCCGGGGTCTTACTCCCTTGGATGCCCCCTCTCCAACGGGCCCCCCACCCGACCTGCTCCCCCACGCCTACCTCTGTGCAGCAGCCGCGCAATCCTGCTACGGCTTAGCCCACGGATGGGCGCCTGAACCTGTCGTCTCACGCGTCGAGCTTTCTGATCCTCTCTGGGGGGTAAAGACAGTGGACGTTAAATGCATGGCGGACCAGTGAAAAAGTGACGATAAAACATCAAGATATTGCCCCCAGTCGATCACATTCCTGCTTGGTGATGGCCTTGCGAATTCGGCCGTTATGCCTCTACCGTCAGGCACTCAATTGAAATGCTTATCATATGGATGACAGACTCTTGCACTGCGAGGTACTCTGTCTATGAGCATTACCAGACATGGATACAAGGTTACTCTGAGGACTGAATATGAAGTTAAGTGCTCTCCCCCCAGCGTAGGTCAGACCACATCCTCTCCTAGATATAATGCTGGGGGTTAATGACAAAGAGGGTGCTGCAAGGACCCCCGCTGCAGAGCAGGAGAGGCGGCTGTCCAAACACCATGACTTGCCACGCTGACAAAGTCCCCAGAGTCGGGCGTTGGACATATGCGGCGGGCGGCATGACTCAGTAATCGGCAAGCCGCCCGAGAGACTGCCTCCAGCCTCATGCCCTGTGCCGCCCGGGGACAGCCTCCTCCCCACCCGATGCGAAGAAACCTGAGCCGGCAGCCCACCGAGGGGACACAGAACCGGCTCAGGGGCAGAGAGAGGAAACCGAGACTCCTGGAGGTGTCGGGGGGTTGAACCCGGGGCCTAAACATGCGACGCATGTGCTCACCACTGAGCTGCATACCGCTTCCAGCCAGGTGCTCCGCCCCGGACGGAGGAGCCGCCAACCCCCCAAGGTGCCAAACAGTCGATCCATCGCCTAAGCACTAGCGGGGGTGACCCGAGCCGGACACTACACTCACCGGACTGACACCGCTGCGCTGCTGTCGTCGCGAGGGTGGGGATGCCGGGCGGAAAGCCCGAAGCCCGGGGACTGAGCATGCAAGGCGTGCGCTCTCCCTACCCAGCGGGTCTCCATCCTCATTGGGCTACCGCAGCGCGAGATCAACTAGCGCAATGTAATTGACGCGCATATCTAGCCTCCCGCACGGGGCGACGAAACCCGGGGCGGCACCATAAGAAAACAGGGGGGGGGGATAGGCACTGCTCCGGTTGAAAGAAACTCGGCGGGCGTGCCCGGTGCAGCTGCGCCGGCCCATGACCCCCCCGGCCCGCGGGGGACCCTGCCAGCAGACGGCCTGGCCCTGTGGCTGCCCAACCAGCCAGCCCGAAGACCGGGGACGCATCCTCCCGTGGGTACGGGGCACAATTGGAGAGAGGGGGCAAGAGGCACGCATGCTGCCCCAGCCGAACGCGGGTAATACACGGCTATGGAAAACTCCCACACCCTGGGCGAATCCCATGCCAAGATTGTCCTGCACTGCCCACCGCCGCTGGCGGTTGGCCAAAACAAGGTTGCCCACCCCTCCCCCAGGCAAGTCGCGCTGTGGCCTGCTGGGCCCACCGGGACTGCCCCTGAGAAGGGGAGGTGGCCTGGAGCAGGACCGGACAACGGGGCAGCGACAACAGAACACCCTCCCGCCGGCGTGTCTGGGGCAGGAAGCTTTGCACAGCCCCAAAGGTGGTCTGGATCCAGGACCGTGGATTGTAGGCACGGAAGGGGTCCAAACCCTATAATCAACATGCCCGGAGCGCAAGGAAACCCCAGTCGGGCACAGGGCCGCAAAGACCCCCCCCCTGGACAAACGCTTACGGGCCCGCTCGCTGCTGGATGTAGCGCCGCCGCGCCATGCCCCATCCGGAGCCGAGCGTCCAGCCCACTGCCGCGCCCCGCACGGCAGAATCACCCCCGGCCCCCAGTCCGTCGGTGGACCCAGCGCGCCCCGATTGAGCGCGAGAGAGAGGTGTCGGCCTGCCATGCACCCCGCCCCGCGGGTCCCGCAGCCATGAGGCCGTCGGCGAGCCCCAGCCAGGCCCCTGCCAGCAAGGCACAGAGAGGCTGAGGGGCCCGACACAGACAAACACCGCCCGCGCGTCGGGGACACCCCAAGGGCCGGGATGGGAGGAGGGAGGTCAGCAAGTACACCACACCAAGGCAACCCCACCCCCCCCGCCAGAAGCCAAGCAGGTCGTCTGAGGCGCCGCTCCCTGGACACTACGACCGGGCACCTCCGGCCGCCCCACCGCAGTGCTAGCCAAGAATAGCAGACGCGTGGGGAGGTAGCCGGGCCACAGGTCCTAACAGGCCGCCTGCGAGGGCTGCATGGCCATGAAAGGCGCGCAGGGCCGAAACACAGCTGTGTTCGCACGACCCGGCAAGGGAGTGGATAAGCGACGTCTGAGCCCACAGGGCAGGGCTGAGCACACACTGCGGGGCCCGCGACCACCAGGGCCTGCTAGTGCAGGGCCACCGGACATGGCCAGGACAGCCCGACATGTGCGATTTGCCCCCAGGCCAGGGCCCAAGCGAGCCGGGAGCAGCCCAAACCCCACCTCGCCCTAGGCGGACAATAACCTCAGTGATGGCTGGGTCAGGCCATCAGCCTGGGGACGCCCAACCATGGGGATGGGGAGAGGGGCAAACTCACCGCGCAAACTGCTCCGGGTACCTGGCGATATCGGCACACAGCTCGTGGACACATCCAGCAAAACGGCGTGCCAGGCGTAAAAGAGGGCACAAAATGGAGTGGCGAGGCCTAAATACCCTCCCCTCCCCAATCCAAGCCGGAAGTGACGTGCTTGGGACGTCATGTAAGGGGACTCCGCTAGGAGTCCCGCAATACCACAACGCAGGGGGTGGGGACGTGCCCAAATGCCACTAAAGGGGCCGCCCTTTTAGGGTGGCCCCCTGCGGGGGCCGCGGGCAGCCTCATTACCCAGACACGTTGTTGAGTTTTTCTCTCGAGTGTGACACTGTTGCAGGGCTCCTTGTCCACGTCTGGTCCTTTAACGACCAATAGACTTTGGTAGAAAACTCAGCACGAATTAAATCCCTGTACTGCTGAAAAGAGAGTGAATGCGGTGACGTCGCCAGTGTGTCATTCATTTTAGTGCAAAGAAGGAAATACCCCCCTGGTCGCAGTTTGAAGTGTGAAATGCAGCAATAATCAGGCTACAGTGGGCCCCTCAGGCCTCTGGCCCCAGTGCCACTGCACCTGCTGCACCAGTGGGAGCCACGCCCCCAAGCGAGTCAAAGGTGCGCCGAGAAGCGCGAGAGGGAGCTAATGAACAACACAGCAACGAGGCAGCGGAGGGAGAGGGGGAGCGACGAGGAGAATGGAAGAGAAATGTGTCTTCCCCGTTCTTACTTTGTTTTACAAACACGGTACTCGAAATCCCCGTTTATGTAATCACTCCAGCTATTGAACCTTTCTTGTACATAGAAGTTTCCATATGAAAGATGTTGCTCATAGTTGCACGCTCGTCTCTGTGACGCAATCGGTTAGCGCGTTTGGTTGTTAACTGAGAGGTTGATGTTTCGAGTCCACCCAGGGACGCAGAGTTTTATTCAGTAATGTAATCTGCGAAAACGACACGTTTTGCTTAAGGAAGAAGTGCACTGGAAGCTTCCCTCTCATTTAACTCCCAGTCTTATAAACTCTGTCAATCACGTGAAACCCTGGCAGTGCTGTCTGTGCTCGGGTTTGAAATCAGAGACCCTCTCGCAGATGCTGGTGGCCGCGTGCGCCGCACACATCTGTAAAAAGACGTGTCATGCAATATTACTGCGTTAGGGGCACCTCCCCCCTAGGGTCTGCGACGTCAACTTTCTATCTGGGGCTGGCCTTGGAGGGGCTGGGTCATGACAGTACACGAGCTTTCACCCCAGTGACTTCACAGGAAACGACTTTAACATTGTGATTTGAGCAAAAATGTTGATCAGATCGGCGCCGAGGAGGCCTTTGGATAGATTGAACAGGGATGTGTAAGTGTTTTTGTCCTCATCACAAGTGGGCTGCGTTACTCTATTGCACCAGGCACAAGAGGCGCAGGAATGCCACACTCCTGGTGTTTCCCACCTATGCAGATCATCCGCTGAAAGCTCGTGAGACTAAGAGCCCCAGACCAGGCAGCTGTGCCCCCAGTCTCCTCTTCCTTAGAAGATCAGCAGGCAGGATAATAGAACTAACCATCTCCCAAGCTGCACATTTCTCTTTTGAGCCTGGTACATAGAGTATGTGCCCCATAGATGATCAGTGCCCGGCTAGCTCAGTCGGTAGAGCATGAGACTCTTAATCTCAGGGTCGTGGGTTCGAGCCCACGTTGGGCGCAGCAAGTTTTTTTGCAGTTTATTGTATTTAAAAAAAAAAAAAATTCTATTTAAATATAATCTAAATTATATTGGCATACCTTCATCCTTTGAAACATAATGACATTATTACATGGGAAATGTTAAATACGAAGAATGAAAAGAGCATGTAGCTGAGCACATTGGACAGGTAGTTTGGACCGGAAGGCATTGCTTGTCCAGCCTGTTGGTTGATGTGGAGTTGGGAATCGCTGCTCTCTGGTTTCTTTTCAGTCACATAAAATAACAGTTAAATGCCTTTTGTAACAAAAACCAAGTCACATCTCCTGTTGAGGAGATGTCCCCCTGTGCACAGCTTTTCAACCCACGTGGTGGGTGATAATTATATCATGAAGTAATCTGGTAGATGAAGCCAATTGAAGGTTGACGTTTTATTCACATCAAGCTCATGAGTTAGAACATCTTCCAATGTGATTTTGTATATGTGAAGCAATCCGTTAGGATGTCAACAATATTAACATTAGTCCCGATGCATTTCGGGCAATGAAGTGCCCTTCGTCAGGGGAACCATCTGAAAAGTAAACCAAAAAACACAGCGCTTACAGGAAGAACACCCGTAATGGATGTTAATACATTACCAACTAGTGTTAAACCAACATAAAGTGCCTACATGTAAACAAGTGTACGAAAGACTCCCAAAAACCAAAATGTGTCAGGGTGCCGAGAACACAAGATACATGAAGTGAAGAAAATAACGTGATTAGGTGTATGAAAAGCCATCTAAGTAACCTGAGTTTAGATCACCCCAATGACAAATGTGAAAGGCTAATGGAAGAAGACTCCATGAGAGTCGTGAAATATAGCTAGAACAACGTGCAAGTCGAAACATGCGCCAAATTTAAAGAACCCGCGCTCTTACGGGATAGTCGCTGCAGTCTCGTGGGTGTCAGACAATCCCCTACGAGAACGGTAGAAAGCGTGTTAGTCAGTATAATTGGTGGAAAAACCGCGTTATATAAAACAAGCGAGAATACTCGATACCGCGTACTTACAGAGCGTGCAAGTGTGTAGTTACGTGCAGTTCGTGACCGATCCTCTGCTTAGGGTTAACAGTTGTAAAGCGGCCAGGTACAAGGCGTTTCAATAAAGTTAACGATCACGTGACCAGAAGCAGGCTACCGCTTCCGGTTGAAAGAACCGGCTAACACGGGAGCCATGTTGGAACAGTGAAAACAAATTATTTTCTAGTGAAAAACGTGATGCTGAGTGATGAAAAACGGACACCCTAGAGTGTACAAGATGACTCAAAATAAAAGAGACGGGGTGGATAGAAAAGAAAACTAAGGCACATGAATCTGCCAGTGAACGAAAGGTTCAGTGAGCTAAAACGAGGTTGGATAAACATAAACAATGAGATAAAAAAAGCAAGCATTAAGACAAAACATGTCATGGTTCATAAGTAGCACAGAAACTCCATCCGATCATTCAATCCATTGGGTTGCATCGTACTCAGGAACCGAATCCAATGGTTTTCTCTCTGTAACAATCTGTTCTTGTTGTCCAAATCTTCTCTTCTCTCTACTACTTCCAGAACAAGGAATTTTAACTGGCTGATGTTGTGTTTTTTGTCAAGATAGTGAACGGCCACTGTAGATTTCAAGTTTTTAGTGCATATGTTGCTCTTATGTTCTAAGATGCGTGTCCGAATTTTCCTTTCAGTGTGTCCCACATAAAACAAGCCACACGGGCATTTGAGAAGGTAAATCACGTTAGATGTGTTGCAATCTACAGTGACCCACAAACCAATGGCCTTGTTGAGAGATTCAACAAGACATTAAAAGGCATGATTATGGGGCTCCCTGAAAAACTCAAAAGGAGATGGGATGTCCTCTTACCATGCTTGCTTTTTGCTTAAAGAGAGGTGCCACAGAAGGGAGTAGGGTTTTCCCCCTTTGAACTTCTGTTTGGCAATCCTGTGAGGGGACCACTCTGTCTTGTAAAAGAGGGTTGGGAGAAGCCTCTCCAAGAACGTAAACAAGATATTGTGGACTATGTGCTTGGCCTGAGGTCCAGAATGGCTGAGTACATGGAAAAGGCATCCAAACATCTTGAGACCAGCCAGGAGCTTTAGAAGCACTGGTATGACCAAAATGCTGCACTGGTAGAATTTCAACATGGGCAGAAGGTGGGGGTTTTGGAGTCAGTGGCACCAAGGGCTCTCCAGGACAGATGGAGTGGCCCTTACCCTATCCTAGAAAAGAAGAGTGAGGTCACCTACTTGGTTGACCTGGGCACAAGCAGGACACCCAAAAGGGTTATCTATGTGAAACGCCTGAAGCTCTTTCATGACAGGGCTGACATCACCATGCTGATGGTGACTGATGAAGATCAGGAGACAGAGAGTGAACCTCTCCCTGACCTCCTCTAATGCAGCCCAAAAGATGGGTCAGTAGATGGAGTTGTCTTTTCAGACACCCTCTCTGCCCAACAGCAGACTGATTACAAGCAAGTCTTGCAGCAGTATGCAAAGCTCTTTTCCTTGACCCCTGGTTGGACAAACTGGTGCACCCATGATGTGGACACTGGTGACAGTTCACCTGTCCGAAACAAAATCTATCGGCAGTCTGATCAAGTCAAGGAAAGCATTAGTGCTGAAGTCAGCAAGATGCTGGAGTTAGGGGTTATTGAACCCTCTGAGAGCCCCTGGGCCAGCCCAGTGGTTCTTGTCCCCAAACCTTATCCACAGGCTGGAAAGAGAGAAATGAGGTTCTGTGTGGACTATAGAGGGCTCAACTCTGTCACCAAGATAGATGCTCACCCTATCCCAAGAGCAGATGAACTGATAGATAAAATGGGTGCAGCCACATTTCTAAGTACCTTTGACTTAACTGCAGGGTACTGGCAAATTGGCATGGCCCCAGGAGCAAAAGAAAAGACAGCATTCTCCACACCCGAAGGGCATTATCAATTTACTGCTATGCCCTTTGGTTTAAAGAATGCCCCTGCCACCTTCCAGAGGTTGTTGAATCAAGTTCTTGCTGGATTGGAGTCCTTTAGTGCAGCTTATCTAGATGATATTGCTGTCTTTAGCTCCACCTGGCAGGATCACCTGATCCACCTTGGGAAGGTTTTAAATGCCCTGCAAACTGCAGGCTTAACTATGAAGGCATCCAAATGCCAGATAGGGCAGGGAACTGTGGTGTACCTGGGCCACCATGTTGGTGGAGGCCTGGTACAACCCTTAGAGCCCAAGATCCAGGCCATCCTAGACTGGGCAGCTCCAACAACCCAGACCCAAGTCAGGGCATTCCTTGGCTTGACTGGGTACTACAGGAGGTTTGTGAAGGGATATGGGTCCATTGTGGCTCCCCTCACAAAACTCACCTCCAAGAAGCTGCCCAAAAATGTAAACTGGACAGTTAGTTGTCAAAAGGCTTTTGACACCCTGAAAGAGGCTTTGTGCTCAGCACCAATTCTCAAAGCTCCAGACTATGCCAAGCAGTTCATCATGCAGACTGAGCTAGGGATAGGAGCGGTCCTATCCCAGACCAATGATGAAGGCCAAGACCAACATGTTGCTTTTATAAGCAGAAGGCTTCTCCCCAGGGAGCAACGTTGGAGTGCCATTGCCTTTGCTGTGGTTTGGTCCCTGAAGAACCTGAGTTCAAACTGATCACAGACCTCTAAGATGGCTAATGCAGATGAAAGCTGAAAATCCTACCTGTTGAGGTGGTCCATCTCCCTACAGGGAATGGACTTTGTAGTGGAACACAGACCTGGTACTGCCCATGCCAATGCAGATGGACTTTCCAGGTTCTTCAACTTAGAAAATGAAGACTCAATAGGGAAAGGTTATTCTCATCCTCTTTCGTTTGGAGGAGGGGGGTGTTGTGTGAGAAAGTACCCTCTTTCTGCATGGTTGCCCCCCACTTTTTGCTGAATTGCTGATGTGCTTTGATTGAGTGTGCCCTGGGCTCCTGCTAACCAGGCACCCAGGTGCCTATGTTTTCTTTCCATAAAACTGCATTGATGCCTAAACCCAATTTGGATCTCTGGCCACACATCAGCCCCTGGTAAATGGTACTACAGTTACCCAGGGCACTGTGACCAGAGAAGGCCTCTAAGGGCTGCAGCACTTATTGTGCCACCCTTAGAGGTCTTGTACCATTACACTCACACACTGCCTTTGCAGGCTGCATGTTTTGGTGCAGAACAAAGTGAAGAGTCGACATAGCACACATCTTTGTGTGCCATGACTACAACCCACTGCCCCGGCATAGATCAGTCACCCCTCTAGTTGGGTGCACTACACCTGTGGTGAGGGTACAGGTGCATGAGCCCTGTACCCCTACAGTGTCTAAGTCCATTCTTAGACATTGTAAGTGCAGTGCTGCCATTAAGAGTGTATGGTGCTGGGAGTTTGTCATTACAAACTCCACACACCATAATGGCTACACTGAAAACTGAGGAGTTTGGTATCAAAATTCTCGGCACATTAAACCCACACTGATGCCAGTGTGGGATATAATGAAAAATGCACATAGAGGGCATCTTAGAGATGCCCCCTGAAAACTAACCTACCACTAGTGTCCAGGCTGAGTGGCTGCTTTCAGCTGCCACCACCAGACATGTTTCTGGACTCCTGGGTCGAGAGCCTGCTGCTCTTGGGGGCCTGAAACAATGCACTTCCTGGGACGAGGTGCCAATCCTCCTCCCCCAGGATGGGCAGGGTTCACAAAGGGGAAGCTTCAAAGGTTTGCCACCTTTGCGAGCTTCCCCAGGCCACTTGCTGGTTTCAGAAACTGGTTCCCACTGGTTCTGACCCCCAATTTGGGTGGGAGTACCGGTGGGAAAAACAAGTGAGGAAGAGAGGTGCACCCACCTCTGCCAACTCCACCCCTCAGGTGGGGGAGGCGGGGTGAAGTACAACTCTCAGTCCCGCCATCTTGCAACCAGGGAAAGGCTTATGCCCCCCTCCCACTGGAGGGTGGCATAATAGGGGGTGTACCCACCCCAGGGAAGGGACCCATTGGTCCCAACCTTTTTACCTACCTGCAATGCCCCTAAATCTAGTATTTTGGGGCACCCCTGAACCTTGCTTCCTCAGACCACAAGAAACTACAAGAAAAGAAGAAGAAGGACCGAACAGCCGTGCAGAAGCTAACCAGAGGAAGACGCCCACTGACTTGGCCCCAGCCCTAACGGCCTGTTTCCACCTCGAACCTGCTCCCGGTGTTTCCTGCCGCCAGCAACCTTGAAAACCCCAGAGGACCTGCCTGCCTTCAACCACAAAGACTGTGTCTCCCGTGAACACCGGATTTGTTCATCTCCAACCTCTGGCTCTGGCTGGACACCGCAAATCTGCACCACTCTGCACCCGCCGTCCATGGCCCGAGCTCGAGTGGGCAAACAACACCACGAGGACGTGTCCCCGGCGATCCTAAACCGAGATCTGGTGACCCCTGACCTGTCTCAAACCTCCAGCTGACACCTGCAGCCTAAATCCAGAAGGTCCCCCCAACTGCGACCAGGAGCTGGTAAGAAGATCCCACCCTAAAAGGCACCCCTGCACCCGATGCCCCACGGCCTTGGGTGGCCCAACTGATGGTGCCTAACCAACCCAAAACTTCCCAACTTACCTCTCAAAGTGGTGGTTGCACCCAGAAGACCTTCGTCCCCAAGCCTGCAGTGCCTTTGCAAACTGGAGGTTCCCCATTGCAAACAACAGGGTGCTCGACGTCAAAACAGCACCCTGCACCCGTCCGCCCTAGTGCCACTCAGGGTGCACCTTTGGTGCTACTTTGTTTCCCCATTTGCCCTGAGCTAAAGTCCAGGAGCTTTGCTCCCACAACGAAGTGGCCTGCTCGTCAGCAGCCACCTACCGGAGGCCCCCTATCCCCCATTGGATAAAATTGGGCCTCAGCACTCTGTACCCAGCCGCCCTAGTGCCGCTGAGGGTGCAACTAGAGTGCATCCCTGACCCTGGGGGACCACTGAGTCTAACCCCAGAACCTCAACTCCCATTACCGAATACTTACCCTAAAACCGATAACACTATTTTCCTCCATAGGATAACACTGACAGTTTTTCTTGGAAATAGTTTCTTAGTGTGGAGTTTGAAAACCTAAAGAAATTCTTTAAAATTGTACTGACTAACAAAAACGATTTTACTTACCTGTTTACATGAAATGTCCCAGTGTAGTATCCAGGTATACTACACTGAGGAAGAAAAGTATTCTCAAAAGTAATGAAGGAAGTGACCGCTTAGGGTCACCCGGGTCACTCGCGACCACCTCTGAGCCTTCCATACAAATGAAGAGTCGGTGAGACAGTAGAGAATACAAACCAAAGTTATTTATTAGTATGCGCTCGAGCAGAGTTCGGTCTGACCAGCCTCCTTAGATAGCTGCCAAGGGACTGACCCCCGTCCACAAGGTAAAGTCAGATATACATTTCCAACACCCCTAAGACCCGCCCAGACTGGAATTTTCCAGTCTGGGCACTGATGAACAAAGGAGGTACAGAAGGATGAGCTACCATCGTGGGATCGGGAACACACTATCTTAGCTTCAAGGTTACTCAGCCTGTGCCCGTCTCTCTGAGAGTGGGAGCAAGGCTACCTACGAGGAAAGGCATGCAAAAACAAATGATCTATTTATTAGTGCAGCGAAGCTCGATCATGAATAATAAAGAGAAACAATCAAGACTGCTTTCTGTTGAGGCAGACAGTATGGGACAGAAGCTTCATTTCGATCATGACACAAAATGGCGGCTGAATACAAAATGGTTCCGCAAATGCTAACTTAACTCGCAGAATGCTAGAAGGAGTCAGCTAGACACATTTTCAGTCCAACAGTAACTTACCTGTAATTTTACTCAAAATCCTATACAAAGTATATGTACTGTATTTACAAAGCATTGCATTTCTGAGAAACAATACTGTAAGTCAGAACAAAATACATTTACAATTGCAATCCAAACTGTGTTATAATCTGTATATTTACTGCAAAGTACTTATCAATTACCTGTCCCAGGCTAGTTTGGTTCTAGGAAATAAAATAACTAAAAGAATATTTTTATACAAAAGCAATTGGTCTGAAGTTCAGTCTTTGAGTGTGTGAATTCATTTGCTGACTGAGTGTGTACAACAAATGCTTAACACTGTCCTCTGATGAAGCCTTATTGCTCGACCACACTACCACAAATAGAGAGTGAGGTGCTATCTAACTTTACCTCTGCCTATCTTTGAGGGTTCCACTGGACTCTGTGCACACTATACCTCACTTTGGTATTGTATATACAGAGCCAGCTTCCTACATTGATGGCAGCGGTGGGATTTACAACTTTGCATTTGTTGGACTACTTGGTTACCACCTGATCACACAACAGAACTCTTAAATTGTCTTCAGAATTCTGATTTTTTTCAAATTGGCATTTTTGTAAAATTACTAAAAGTTTTGCTAGGGCCTTGGTTAGGTCCCTGTAGAATTTTAGAAAAATAGAAAGTCACTTTAGCTAGGGGAAGAGGGGTTAGAAACTTTTTAAACAATGTCTCAAGACAAGAACCCAGCTGTTAGTGAAAATAACCACAATGCCATAGAGGACCTGGTTGGGGAACTTGACCTCACTCCTTAGCTTCACATGTCTTTCAAGGAGGTAAGGTCCCTATGCAAAATTAAAAACATATTCATGGGGTCCCATCCCACCAAACAAAAGCTCCAGGAGCTGTTGGCTGGGTATGCTAAGGACAACCCATCTGAAAATGGTGAAGACCAATCAGATGAGGAAGAAGAGGGAGAGGATGACCAGGTAGATCAACCTTCCCCACTTATTAGGGAGAAAAGGGCCCCAGTGGCCCTGACTCCAAGAATCAACCTCTCAGTACCTAGATCCCACACAGGTGGGGCAGGCACTACTGAGGACATTGAGGAAAGCCTCAATGAGGAGGACAGCCTTTTAGCAAGGTTAACCAAAAGACTGGATCTAGAGACCACGTTCCTAGCTCTAGAGAGAAAGAGAGCAGCGATGGGCCTAGCACCCATCAATGGTGGCAGCAATTTACTTAATAAGGATAAAGAGCAATCTTATGATCCTAAAATCCCCAAAGGGATTGTCCCTAAATATGAAGAGAGTGATGATATCACAAAATGGCTGACAGCCTTTGAGAGGGCTTGTGAAATAAGAAAAGTGAAGAAGCCACACTAGGGGGAACTGCTTTGGGAATTGTTCTCTGGTAACTGTAGAGACAGACTCCTGACCCTTTCTGGGGCAGATGCTGGGTCTTATGACCTCATGAAGAGAACTCTGATTGAGGGATTTGGACTCACAACTGAGGAATATAGAATTAGATTCAGGGGGGCTCACAAAAGCCAAAAACAATCCTGGATTGACTCCGTAGACTGCTCAGTTTAAACACTAGATGGTTGGTTAACTGGACACAATGTGCATGATTTCAATGGACTTTACAATCTGTTTTTGAAAGAACATATTTTAAGTAATTGCACTAATGAAAAGTTACATCAGCATTTGGTAGACCTAGGTCTAATTTCTCCACAAGAATTGGGAAAGAAGGCAGACCACTGGGTCAAGACAAGGGTGACAAAAACAACCACTGGGGGTGACCAAAAGAAAGGGGTTACAAAACCTCCCCAGGGGAAAGGTGGTGACAATCCCCAAGATACCCCAAGATAAAAAGCCTGAGTCTTCAAAAGGGCCCGAAAAACCTGCACAGGGGGGTGGGTCCCAAAACTCTTCCCACTCCAATAATAGGTACAGGGGAAAGAACTTTGATTTCTTAAAGGCCTGGTGTAACAACTGTAAGAAGTTGGGACACTTAACTGGAGATGCTGCTTGTCCTAACAAGAAGCCTCCTAGTCCTAGAACAGCTACTCCTGGTGTAGCAAGTCTCCAGATGGGATCAACAGTGTGCCAAGAGCAAATCGGGTTGCACACTGAAGCAGTTCTTGTTTCAGAAGGGGAAGTTGAGTTTGCCACTGTAGCTGTGTGGCCACCCAACTTAAAGAAGTATTTACAATACACTTGGATTAATGGAACTAGGATAGAAGCTCTGAGGGATACAGGTGCCAGTGTCACTATGGTGAGAGACACACTGGTTTCCCCTCAGCAATACTTGATTGGGAGAACTTACCCAGTCACCAATGCTGACAGTTGTCCCACTAACCATGCAGTGGCTATCGTGACACTAGACTGGGGGGGGGGGGGGTTACTGGCCTGAAACAGGTAGTGGTCTCTCCAAAGCTACCAGCTGCATGTCTGCTTGGCAATGACTTGGAAACCTCAGCATGGGCTGAGGTTGAACTGAAAACCCATGCAGCAATGCTGGATATCCCTGAGATGGTGTGTGTAAAAACAAGAGCACAGAGCAGAAAACAGGGTGAAATAGAAGTGTTGGAGCCTGAAAGTATGGCCCAACCTTCCAAGAGGAAAGGTAAGAAGACTGGGGAACCAGCTTCTGTACAGCAAAAGGATCAGGACCCCTCTCCTCAGGGAGAGGACTTGGACACCTCAGAAGGAACTGAGCCCATGGAGCTTGACCCTTACAAGGTTGAACTCTTGGGCCGAGGGGGATCCTCTAGGGAAGAGCTGTGACTTGGACAGCAGGACTGTCCAACTCTTGAAAGCCTGAGGCAGCAAGCTGCTGCACAGGAAAAGGGAGATGTCAGTGGTACCCACAGAGTTTATTGGGAAGAGGGACTACTGTACACTGAGGCCAGAGACCCCAACCCTGGAGCCACTAGGAGAGTGGTAGTGCCTCAGAAGTACAGGGAGTTCCTCCTAACTTTAGCTCATGACATCCCTCTAGCTGGGCATCTGGGCCAAACCAAAACCTGGGAAAGGCTAGCTAGCCACTTGTACTGGCCCCAGATGTCTCAGAAGGTGAAGGAGTTTGTCAGCTCCTGAGTCACCTGTCAAGCCAGTGGCAAGACAGGTGGCCACACAGAGGCCCCCTGGATACCATTACCAGTGGTCGGGGTTCCCTTTGAAAGGGTAGGTGTGGACATAGTTGGTCCACTTAAACCTCCCACAGCATCAGGAAACAAATTCATTCTAGTGGTAGTGAATCATGCCACTAGGCTTCCTGAGGTAATTCCCCTTAGGACTACTACGGCTCCTGCAGTAGCCAAGGCCCTCATTGGTGTCTTCACCAGGGTAGGGTTTCCTAAGTAGGTGGTTTCAGACAGAGGTTCCAACTTCATGTCTGCTTACCTCAAACACATGTGGAAAGAGTGTGGAATGCAGTACAAGTTTACTACACCCTATCACCCACAAACCAAAGAGATTCAACAAGACATTGAAAGGCATGATTACGGGGCTCCCTGAAAAACTCAAAAGGAGATGGGATGTCCTATTAACATGGTTGCTTTTCGCTTACAGAGAGGTGCCACAGAAGGGAGTAGGGTTTTCCCTTTTTGAACTTCTGTTTGGCCATCCATTGAGGGGACCACTCTGTCTTGTAAAAGAGGGTTGGGAGAAGCCTCTCCAAGAACACAAACAAGATATTGTGGAGTATGTGTTTGGCCTAAGGTCCAGAATGGCTGAGTACATGGAAAAGGCATCCAAAAATCTTGAGGCCAGCCAGGAGCTTCAGAAGCACTGGTATGACCAAAATGCTGCACTGGTAGAATTTCAACCTGGGCAGAAGGTGTGGGTTTTGGAGCCAGTGGCACCAAGGGCTCTCCAGGACAGATGGAGTGGCCTTTACCCTATCCTAGAAAAGAAGAGTGAGGTCACCTACTTGGTTGACCTGGGCACAAGCAGGGCACCCAAAAGGGTTATCCATGTGAACCGTCTGAAGCTCTCTCATGACAGGGCTGACATCACCATGCTGATGGTGACTGATGAGGATCAGGAGACAGAGAGTGAACCTCTCCTTGACCTCCTCTCATGCAGCCCAAAAGATGGGTCAGTGGATGGAGTTGTCTTTTCAGACACCCTCTCTGCCCAACAGCAGACTGATTGCAAGCAAGTCTTGTAGCAGTATGCAAAGCTCTTTTGCTTGGCCCCTGGTCAGACAAACTGGTGTACCCATGATGTGGACACTGGTGACAGTTCACCTGTCAAAAACAAAATCTATCAACAGTCTGATCAACTCAAGGAAAGCATCAGAGCTGAAGTCAGCAAGATGCTGGAGTTAGGTGTTATTGAGCCCTCTGAGAGCCCCTGGGCCAGCCCAGTGGTTCTAGCCCCTAAACCTCATCCACAGGGTGGAAAGAGAGAAATGAGGTTCTGTGTGGACTATAGAGGGCTCAACTCTGTCACCAAGACAGATGCTCACCCTATCCCAAGAGCAGGTGAATTGATAGATAAATTGGGTGCAGCCAAATTTCTAAGTACCTTTGGCTTAACTGCAGGGTACTGGCAAATTGGCATAGCCCCAGGAGCAAAAGAAAAGTCAGCATTCTCCACACCTGATGGGCATTATCAATTTACTGTTATGCCCTTTGGTTTAAAGAATGACCCTGCCACCTTCCCAAGGTTGGCGAATCAAGTCCTTGCTGGATTGGAGTCCTTTAGTGCAGCTTATCTAGATGATATTGCTGTCTTTAGCTCCACCTGGCAGGATCACCTGATCCACCTTGGGAAGGTTTTAAATGCCCTGCAAACTGCAGGCCTAACTATGAAGGCATCCAAATGCCAGATAGGGCAGGGAACTGTGGTGTACCTGGGCCACCGTGTTGGTGGAGGCCAGGTACAACCCTTACAGCCCAAGATCCAGGCCATCCTAGACTGGGCAGATCCAACAACCCAGACCCAAGTCAGGGCATTCCTTGGCTTGACTGGGTACTACAGGAGGTTTGTGAAGTGATATGGGTCCATTGTGGCTCCCCTCACAGAAATCACCTCCAAGAAGATGCCCAAAAAGGTAAACTGGACAGTTAGTTGTCAAAAGGCTTTTGACACCCTGAAAGAGGCTTTGTGCTCAGCACCAATTCTCAAAGCTCCAGACTATGCCAAGCAGTTCATCGTGCAGACTGATGCCTCTGAGCTAGGGATAGGAGCGGTCCTATCCCAGACCAATGATGAAGGCCAAGACCAACCTGTTGCATTTATAAGCAGAAGGCTTCTCCCCAGGGAGCAGCGTTGGAGAGCCATTGTCTTTGCTGTGGTTTGGTCCCTGAAGAACCTGAGACCATACTTCCTAGTTCAAACTGATCACAGACCTCTCAGATGGCTAATGCAGATGAAAGGTGAAAATCCTAAACTGTTGAGGTGGTCCATCTCCCTACAGGGAATGGACTTTATAGTGGAACACAGACCTGGGACTGCCCATGCCAATGCAGATGGACTTTCCAGGTTCTTCCACTTAGAAAATGAAGACTCTCTAGGGAAAGGTTAGTCTCATCCTCTTTCGTTTGTGGAGGGGGAGTGGGGGGAGGTTGTGTGAGAAAGTGCCCTCTTTCTGCATGGTTGCCCCCACATTTTGCTAAATTGCTGATGTGCTGATCTGCTAACCAGGTACCCATGGTCTATGTTCCTTCCCTAAAACTGCATTGAAGCCTAAACCCAATTGGCATCTCTGGCCACAGGTCAGCCCCTGGTAAATGGTACCACAGGTACCCAGGGGCACTGTGACCAGAGAAGGCCTCTAAGAGCTGCAGCACTTATTGGGCCACCCTTAGAGGTCCTGCACCTTCACACTCACACACTGCCTTTGCAGGCTGCGTGTTTTGGTGCAGAACAAAGTGAAGAGTCGACATGGCACACATCCCTGTGTGCCATGCCTACAACCCACTGCCCTGGCATAGATCAGTCACCCCTCTAGCTGGGTGCACTATACCAGTGGTGAGGGTACAGGTGCATGAGCCCTGTACCCCTACAGTGTCTAAGTCCATTCTTAGACATTGTAAGTGCAGTGCTGCCATTAAGAGTATATGGTGCTGGGAGTTTGTCAATACGAACTCCACAGCACCATAATGGCTACACTGAAAACTGAGAAGTTTGGTATCAAACTTCTCAGCACATTAAACCCACACTGATGCCAGTGTGGGATTTAATGAAAAATGCACACAGAGGGCATCTTAGAGATGCCCCTTGAAAACTAACCTACCACTAGTGTCCAGGCTGAGTGGCTGCTTTCAGCTGCCACCACCATACATGTTTCTGGACCCCTAGGTCGAGAGCCTGCTGCTCTCGGGGGCCTGAAACAATGCACATCCTGGGACGAGGTGCCAAGCCTCCTCCCCCAGGATGGGCAGGGTCCACAAAGGGGAAGCTTCAAAGGCTTGCCGCCTTTGTGAGCTTCCCCAGGCCACTTGCTGCTTTCAGCAACTGGTCCCCACTGGTTCTGACCCCCACTTTGGGCGGGAGAACCGGCGGGAAAAACAAGTGAGGAAGAGAGGTGTGCCCAACTCTGCCAACTCCACCCCTCAGGTGGGGGAGGCGAGGTGAAGCACAACTCTCAGTCCCCGCCATCTTGCAGATGGGGGGACTCAGCCAACCAGGGAAAGGCTTATGCCTCCCTCCCACTGGAGGGTGGCATAATAGGGGGTGTACCCACCCCAGGGAAGGGACCCATTGGTCCCAACCTTTTACCTACCTGTAACGCCCCTAAATCTAGTATTTAGGGGCACCCCTGAACCTTGCTTCCTCAGACCAGAAGAAACTACAAGAAAAGAAGAAGAAGGACCAAACAGCCGTGCCGAAGCTAACAAGAGGAAGACGCCCACTGACTTGGCCCCAGCCCTCCCGGCCTGTCTCCACCTCGAACCTGCTCCTGCGAAATCCCGGTGTGTCTTGCAGCCAGCAACCTCGAAAACCCCGGAGGACCTGCCTGCCTTCAACCACAAAGACTGTGTCTCCCGTGAACACCGGATTTGTTCATCCCCAACCTCTGGCTCCGGCCCGACACCGCAAATCCGCCCCACTCTGCACCCGCCGTCCACGGCCCGAGCTCGAGTGGGCAAACACCATGAGGAGGTCCCCCCATCGATCCTGAACTGAGATCCGGTGGCCCCTGACCTGCCTCAAACCCCCAGCCGACGCCTGCAGCCTAAATCCGGAAGGTCCCCCCAACCGCGACCAGGACCTGGTAAGAAGATCGACCCTAAAAGACACACCTGCACCCGACGCCCCACGGCCTTGGGTGGTCCAACCGACGGTGCCTAACCAGCCCCCAAGATCCCAACTTACCTCTCGATATGGTGCTCGCACCCAGAAGACCTTCGTCCCCAAGCCTGCAGTGCCTTTGCAAACCGGAGGTTTCCCATTGCAAACAATAGGGCGCCCGATGTCGAAACAGCACCCTGCACCCGGTCGCCCTAGTGCCGCTGAGGGTGCACCTTTGGTGCTACTTTGTTTCCCCATTTGCCCTGAGCTAAAGTCTAGGAGCTTTGCTCCCACAACCAAGTGGCCTGCTCGTCAGCAGCCACCAACCGGAGGCCCCCTATCCCCCATTGGATAACATTGGGCCTCAGCACTCTGCACCTGGCCGCCGTAGTGCTGCTGAGGGTTTGACAAGAGTGCATCCCTGACCCTGGGGAACCCCTGAGTCTGCCCCCAGAACCTCAACTCCCACTTCCGAATACTTACCCTAAAACCGATAACACTATTTTCCTCCATAGGATAACATTGACTGTTTTTCTTGGAAAAGTTTCTAAGTGTGGAGTTTGAAAACCTAAAGAAATTTTTAAAAATGTACTAACTAACAAAAACGATTTTACTTACCTGTTTACAGGAAAAATCCCAGTGTAGTATCCAGGTATACTACACTGTGTAAGAAAAGTAATCTCAAAAGTAACTTACCTGTAATATTACTCAAAATCCTATACAAAGTATATGTACTGTATTTACAAAGCATTGCATTTCTCAGAAACAATACTGTAAGTCAAAACAAAGTGCATTTACAATTGCAATCCAAACTGTGTTACAATCTGTATATTTACTGCAAAGTACTTATCACTTACCTGTGCCAGGCTTGCTTGGTTCTAGGAAATAAAATAACTAAAAGAATATTTTTATACAAAAACAATTGGTCTGAAGTTCAGTCTTTGAGTGTGTGAATTCATTTGTTGACTGAGTGTGTACAACAAATGCTTAACACTGTCCTCTGATAAAGCCTTACTGCTCGACCACACTACCACAAATAGAGAGTGAGTGCCTATCTAACTTTACCTCTGCCTACCTTTGGTTTTCCACTGGACTCCGTGCACACTATACCTCACTTTGGTATAGTATATACAGAGCCAGCTTCCTACAGGCATGTGTCATGGCACTGAGCTGTGGGCTCCTCTCTAGATGGTGCAACTGATGGGAAAAGGCCGGAACCACCCTCGCCATAGTTGAACTTGTTGGGAAGTTGCGCAAAACATTTAATATTCGAGTAACCGTGTACATCGACTCTTGATCTGGTTTATCTAAAGATGTTAAGACAAGAGCTCATTGTGGCCAGTTAGCTCAGTGGGTTAGAGCATGGTGATAATAACACCAAGGTCACAGGTTCAATCCATGCACTGGCCAATCTTAATTTTCTACTTTCAATTACATTTTACTGCACAGGTACCCCACGAAGTGTATTGACACATTTACGAGCAAATCAATTAAAAGTCAAAACATAGGTGAACTATAAGCTTTATTTATTCTCAAATAATATAAATTGTGCAAATCTGCTTTTGACATGGTACCGCGTGATAAGCTTTGGAAAGTTTTGAATTGCCTAGGGATGCCAGCAGAACTTTTATCCTTAGTCGTGCGATTACACGAGGACAACTTTGCACAAGTCCGATGGGGCGCCCAGGGCGATGTAACCTCTCGTTTCCCGGTATTAAAAGGGGTGCGGCAAGGGTGTGTTTTAGCCCCAACTTTATTTTCATTATTTATAAATGGGGTTGTAAATTATTTTTCTACGTACCCGACGGATACCCCATCCCTTGCTGGCACTAAAATACCGATACTCATGTTTGCCGATGACACCCTGATTATTTCGAAAACGCAGGTAGGGTTACAAAGAGCACTAAGGCGATTTGAGGGTTTTTGCCAAGACCATGACTTGGTGGTAAATGTAGATAAAACAAAATTCATGGTCTTACACAAGCACAATGTAGTTAAAGGGAGGGTAGTTAGGAATGGGGTGCAATTAGAACAGACAGATGTGTTTGCATACCTAGGGATTACCCTGTGTAGAAAACTAAACTGGAAGCCTCATATAGATCTTATGGCCCTTAAACATTGTCAATTGGCTGGGGTCCTATTAAAATAATCTAGACTGTCTCATACCAAGCCTATAGGCCCAGCAATTAAGATCTATAATACTAAGGTTAGACCTTCCTCCATGTATGGTGCGGAACTTTGGGGTTTCGACAATCTGTCATCACTAGTTACGGCCCAGAATAAATTTGTGAGAGCACTAACTGGACTACCACAAAACACTCCATTAAAACCTTTGCTTTCCGATTTGGGTTGTAACTTGTTGGTGGAGGAAGCAAGATTTAGACCGGTCGCATTTTGGCACCGATTGTGGTCTACTCCAGAACTCTTACACTATGCAAAGGCAGCGAAGGATGTAGTAGATGCAGATAAATCTTGCAAGGTTGTTTGGCTACAAAGGGTTAAGAGCACGTTGGCAGACATGGGCATGAGTCACCTTTGGGTGGACCCAGTTGGTAACCAGTTTCCCCCAAAAAATGAATTTAAGAAGGCATACTGGTCCATGGTTAAAGCAGATCGCATATATTCCACAAAGGATAATACACTGACTGGTCTGTTTATGGAGCACAAGATCGTTCCTAAATATGAAAACTTTTGGGATTTTATAACTGTACCCAATGATAGGAGACTATATTTCCAATTTACGGTTGGTAGTCTTCCGGTTAATTTTTACACCAGGAAGTGGTTTAGTGTGATCGATAGTAAATGTTCGATCTGCAAAGAGCAGGATGAAACAGTACTACACATTTTATTTGCCTGCCCAGCATACAAATGTCCCCGTGAAAAATGGTTAAAGCCAATCTGCTCCAACATGGGCACTAGGTCAAGCGCCATAGCACTACGCACTTTGAAGACCAACACTAATGAGCTATATGTGATAGCTACTGCCAAATTTTTAAGTTGGTCATGGAGAATTCGTGCAAACCTCCTTAAAAAGCAGGTGACAATGCCCACTAGCAACACCTAGAAAGACTCGTCCCTAGCCATAGCCTGGCATGATTATGCCTATTATGGAACTTTTAGTTTACTTGTTTTGTGTATACATATTTGAGCCAGATTGATTGTAAGGCTACTCATGGAAGGGGCATCTAGAATTAGACATGTTCAATTTTTTAACTAAGAAGTTTTTAATGAGTTATTTTAGATGTTTTAAAGAGTACTAATGGTTTTAGAGGTTAACTGTACCGGCTAACAATCATGCATTGTAATTTCTTGAATACTGCTATTTTATTTTGTACTGTAATTGAATACTGCTGCTAATTTTAAGATTTGATATTGTATTATTGGAATTTTCCTACGACAAAAATTGCTTTAACTCTTAGTATTTCTGGACATTGTACTTTTTTGTAGTTGGCTTTTATGATTGATGTGATCGAAATAAAGTCTGAATTGAAATTGAAATAAATTGTGCATCATAGGTCATATACAAATAGAATAAAAACTCAAACTTTTTTTATTGTGTTTTATTTTAGCATAGTAGAATATTTACTCTATTATGGAACATTTTTTAGAACGTAGGGGCATATTATCAAGGAAGTGCGATATTTATCGCTAACCGCGCTTAGCGCAGTTTTTTTAACGCCGCCTATCGCTGGAAATTATCGCTGAGATAACACCCTATTAGTAAGGTTTATCTCCATAGCAATAATATTTCCAGCGATAGCGACAAAATGCGAGAATATCGCTGGGAAACCAGCGATATTCTCGCATTAACGCTAAGGTGGATTCAGCATTAGAATCCACCTCCTATACTTCAAACAGGTAAGTCATCCTCACTAGCAGGTGTTAAAATCTAGCGATAAATGCGCTTAGCGCGAATTATTTTATCGCTTCGCCTGCCTTGCTAATAGGGGTAGTGGTGTTAGCGACTGTTTTCAGTCGCTTTTAGTAGGGAACGCCTTCCTTGCATGTCATTAGCGATAATTATCGCTGACATGCAAGGCGATGGAAAACGCGGCCGCTAACGCCTGAAAAGCTGTCGCTAACGCCTTTTAGCGACAGCTTGCTGATAGGGCGATAAAATTATCGCCGCTTTAGCGGCAAAAAGTGCCGCTAAAGCGGCGATAAAGCCCTTGATAATATGCCCCTTTGTCTTTCTAAACATGAAATCGAAAACATTTATGAACTCAACATGATGATGCCATAATGTAGATTTTCCTAGTAATTTGAAGGAAAGCCTTCATTTTATAAAAGACACGGAGGTGAGTATTATGCTTTGCTAATCTTGCATTTTATTATTAGCAGCAATCAAGAAACTCAAACGAAACTACACATCCCATAGGGCATAGGGAAGACTAGCCAATTGGATAACAAACAGAACGACTTCCAACCAATGAGGTAACTTTATCCAGATGAGTTTGCTTGATTGCGACCAGCTCTCTTTTCTTTTGGGAGAAGTCAATGATCCATGAACAAAGGAAAAATTGATAAAACAATGAAACAGGTGAACATTTCTTGGCAGAAGTCTTTGAATCTGAGTCTCACAGAGGAAACTGGAACACCAGGGAAGAGCAGTCCACAAAGGTCCAAACCAGGAGAAATGGAAGATGAGGAACCGGACCCACCTGAAACATCCTTAAGATGAAGGTGGTAATGATGGAGCAACTATTGGAGGGGGAAAGGAAACATCAGTTAATTCAGTTTTGAGGTGGGCTAATACTTGCCCCCGTGTCTTTAATAAAATGAAGACTTTATAAATTAATGGAAAGTCTACATTTTATTGCAAGACTGGAGGCTCCTATTATGTGTGTTCAAAACAAATAAATTACAACAGAAGATGCAGTGTGAACAGGTTGGCAATAAAACGTTCTAAATACATTATCATTAGACCAGTCAGCTGATCTCAGAATGTCCTAAAGCCGGGAACCAGCCCAAAAAAGCTTTAAAAGCCCAAGCCCCTCTGGAGGAATGGGCCCCAAAATAGAGGTATCAATGCCAGCGATGGACATGACCCATTTGACCCAGCAAGCCAGAGTAGGAGAAGAAACAGGTTTGTGGTGTTTTCTGAAGGAAATACAGAATTGGGAGTGTGAAGACATTCTCTGAGATCAAGTGTTCTGTGCTCGCACACCGTAAGACATTGCCCAACACAAAATTTTGGTTGATTAGGAAAGTAAGGGTAAAACACAGTAGTTAAATTCATCTTTGTATGTTAATGAATTGAAAAGAGAACATCTGTAGGAGTGAATTGATGAGAAGTAACATCCAGCGCTTTGAGATCAGAAAGACGTTTTATAGAAATAAGGCATAACAGCATTGTAAGTTTGGGGGGCGTGGCTAACCGTCGATGTAGGTAGAAGCGGGCTGCGGAGCTCAGCAAGGAGAATCCCCGATTTCACACGATCCTGCGCCCCAGCCTCACTCAAAATTGGCTGGAGCGGTGAGGGAACCGGTCAGGAGTAATTCTCTACCAATTTGAGTGAGTCACGAACCGTGGCTTAAACGCGTCTGGAGAAGTAAGGCCGTGGGGCGCCGCGCACTAAATGATGACCGATCAGTCCAATGGGACCTGAAACGGGGAGATAGATCGGCAGGAATGTTTGACAGCAGGGCAAAGTGGAGGAAGGAGGATGGGCGATCTCACCTCAGGGAAGCGTCGATCGGCCTGGGAGGCAAGATTTGAGGCTGACAGAACAGAGCGGATGCGGCCGGGAGGCAGAGGCGAGCGGCTCAGATGACAGTGACGCAGCCGCAGACGACCAAGATGGTGGCACAACACGGGAGAAGAAGGTAGTCCGCAGGGGGGGCGCCCTGCACAACTGAGCACCCCTGCGGTGTGGATTGAGGGGTCCCGGGGTCCCCCCGCAGCCACTGAGAGCGAGAGGAAGTGGGAGGCATGCCGAGGTGACACACTCCCGGGGAACGCCCTGAGGTGGCGTGAGCAGCAGACCGACAAGTCCGCGCTGAGAGAAACACTTATTAGAAGTAGTTGCAGAGACGATCTGCCTTAACTGGGTAGTAAGAGATGAGCTGCAGACACCAGGTATAACACAGCAGAGAAGACCGCAGGAGAGGACTGACGGCAGAACTGCGGGGGCCCCGGGTATCTCAGAAGGTGCGGTAAAGAGCTACCTGAGAGAACCACTGGGGGGAGCCCAGGACAACTGACCACACACTCAGGAAGGCGAGGAGGCGCCTGGGGGCCAGGAGAGAGAAGAGTGAGATGAGAGGGCACCCCCGTGGGACAAAGGCACCAGGAGTTGGAAGATAACACTCCGAACACCCCCAGGACTGCCCCATCGCACTACTAGTTTAGGGGACAATGGCAAAGACATTGAAAGGGGCGGATGGCGTGAGAACCCACTGCAAGACTGAAAGATAGCACTGGGGCATAGGACTTGGGGAGTCCTGATGGTTGTGGCGCCATACTGAACTCAACTCCTATGAAGATGCGCCACCCACAGCAAGACTGGTGAGGCCTGGGGCTGCACTGGCTCATTGAGGGTGAGAGACATCAGGCGTAGAAGAAACCTGTAACACTGATGGGAATGGCTGCGTGAGCTGTGAGATCCACCACCTCGCGGGTGCTCCCGGACCACTGCGACTAGCGGTCAGGGGTTGCCGGAGCTCACACAGAGAAAGTGGACAATCGCGGGCGCCCAGGGGGAGATCCGGGGTAATGTGCATCAGCGAGACAAGAGAGAGCAGAGGGAAAAGAGGGGCTACCGACCCTCCTGCATGGCACTCGACCTGCAGAGAGGAGAGACTACCTGGGCAAATGGGGAAAGTACCTAAACGTAGGGGGCACAGTACCCTCAGCATGGGGGGGGCAGTGCCCAGACAGATGATGATGAGGACAGCCTGGAACTGGGGAAGGACGCCTCTAGCACACGGCCTACCCTGATGGACATTATGCAGGCCATTACGGCCTCACGTGAGGCACTAGAAACAAAACTTGATGCCATTGGCACAGACTTAAATCACCTAAAAGACGACCACCGTTGATTAGCGGAGAGGGAAACGACCACGGAAAAGACACACTCTGACCTTCCCACAGAGGTGACGGAGCTGAGGAAATCCCTCAGGGACATCAAAGCCAAGGTGCAGGTCCTGGAAGTGAGAGCAGAAGACAGTGAGGGGAGGTCTCTTAGAAATAATCTGTGCATAGTGGGGATTCCGGAGAGAGATGAAGGATCAGATATGGTGCAGTTCCTGGAAGACTGGCTCAAGACCAAAGTGGCTCCAGAGGGGCTTTCACCATTTTATGCGCTGGAGCGGGCGTATAGGGTCTAACCCTGGGCAAAGCACTACGATACGCTCGCGTAGTTTGCGAAGTTTGCGCTACTTCGCACTATGCGAATTGCACGTAGCACAGTGCAAACACGCGTAGCGTAGCATAGTGCAGCGGTCATTTTTTGCTTGCTCGCGGTCCTCAACGTCAAGTTGGCGACCGCGAGCAAGCAAAATGACATCCCGGCGAGACTTTTTCCTCGTTCGCGATCAGCAACATCAAGTTGCCGATCGCGAGCGTGGAAAATAAACCTCCCGGCGAGATTCTCAACGCGGGGAGGTCAGGTTTCTCATTGCGAGTGGTCCCGTATGCTCGCGACCGCTCGCGATGAGAAACTACCAATCCGCGTTGAGAAAGCTGCAGCTCGAGTAAAAATCTACTCGAGCGGCAGTAAAAGACAGCTCGCACTGTGCAAGATGCCGTTTTCAATGATTGCACAGTGCGGACAAGCATCCGGCACTGTGCAATCATCGCGAACAGCGCACTACGCAGTTCGCGTAGTGCTACGCGTAGCTCGCGTAGTGCGAAGTGCACTTCGCGTAGCTTCGCGTAGCGCTACTTCGCGAACTACGCCGAGGGTTAATAGGGTCCCATCCAGGATGCCCAACCCGGGAGCTGCTCCACAACCTATAGTGGCAAGGCTACTTCACTTCAGGGACCGGGACCATATCCTCAGGCAGGCCTGCAAGAAAAATGACCTACAAGTGGGAAACAGCAAGGTGATGGTGTTCCCCAACTTCACTAGAGAAGTGCAAAGACAGAGAGCTTCATTCCTGTCAGTTAAAAGGAAGCTGAGACAACTACAAATCCCATATGCAATGCTGTTCCCAGCACGGCTGAGGGTGGTCGGACAGGTGGCTGTGCAGTACTTCCACACACAGCAGGAAGCCTGGGAGTGGCTGGACTCTGGCCCGGGACGCGAGAAGCGGGAATCTCCCTGTGGTCAGTGACAAAGAAGAAAGTCGGGGGATCAGGAAAAACCGGGGCGCCCTCCTCAACTGAGGCTAGGGAGGAGCGACACAAAGCACTCATGGCGGTGGCAGAACTAAGCCAGGAGGGGTCCAGCCCCAGTTCAACTCGAAGTGCCCGTGAAACAGAATGCTCGGATTGCTCACAGGCAACAAGCACAGCCAAAGACTCGTAGGCAGATCTCCCGAAGATAACAGCCAAATCTGTGGATGAAATTGTCTAAGTGAGGACGGGGGAGGAGATGAGAACACTGATTCTATCAGCACATATCCTTTTGGAAGCGGAGCTGTTGACGGGGCGGGGGGTTCACCCGGAGGCAAGATGGTGGACTGAGTGCGAAGCTGGGGCTGAAGATCCAGATACAGAGATGGGGGGGATCCGGCTAGAGGGGCTCCTGAGCCTAGTCGGTAGTCTCCACAACCCCAAAGTTACTAGACACTTTATCTTTTTCTTCCAGTTTGGATGTGATCTGGACTACCTTTACCTGTCCTGGGGAGGGGGAGTTGGGGGGTTTGTTTGTTTCAGGGGTTACGTTCAGGGGCCAGGTATGTCGGGGGTAGGAAAGTAGGGGGGAGTTGTCAGCATAGGCCCAATGGTTTCCGCCATAGACCTTAAGTGCATCTCGTCGAATGTACGGGGGATGCACACCATGACAAAGTGCCACAAGATACATGCATACTTAGTATGGAGGGGGGCCCAAATCGCAATGCTGCAGAAGACACATATAACTGCGAAAGAAGGGGTCGCGTTACAATGCAGATGGAGGGGACAGTGTACTATATGAACTATTCTGCGTTTGCTAGGGGGGTCCTGATATGGGTGAGAGCTGGGGTCCCATTCCAGTGCACTAAGCAAATACTTGACCCTGAAGGGAGATATGTGGTCCTAATCGGTAAACTTGATAGGAAGGACATGACGATAGGTAGCATATGCGGACCAAACACCGATCAAATCTCGTTCATAGCACAACTCTCTAGAACACTTGCACAGGTACTGACGGGATCAGTGATATTGGGGGGACTATAATTGTATTGAGGATGTGGAGCTTGACCGATCCCACCCACCCCTAGCAGACTCGCCTATTCATAGAATGGCGGAAGCACACAGGAACTGGCAGCAGCAATGGGGGCTGATGGATACTTGGAGGGTACAGCACCCGGGGGACAGAAATTATTCCTTTTTCTCACACCTACACGAGCTACATATTAGGTTAGATTCAATGCTGTGTTCCCCAGACATACATGAATGTGTGCAGATGAGTGAATATCTAGCGAGGACGATATCAAACCACAACCCGCTGCTGGTGGGGCTGGTCTGGATGAGGAGTAGGCCAAGCATCCTAACATGGCGCCATACACCGGAGGCACTAGAGGACCAAGAATACCAAGCAGCAATATGCACAGCAATTAGGCAATACTTAGATGAGAATGCTGGGTCAGCTGAGAACCCTTTGGTGGAATGGGAGGCCTTCAAGGTTGTGATAAGGGGCAGGTGCATCTCTGAGACGGTGGGGGTGAGGAAGGTACTTCTGAGGGACATGCTGGCAGAGGAGCAGTGTCTCCGGGAGCTTGTGAAGGAGAGGCCGGAAAGGAGAGACATGCAAGAGGAACTGTTAGCAGCTAAAGAAATAGTAGCAGAACATGTAGAGCGCTTGCGCTGCTTTGACTATAAAAACTATATGCTACGTGCTCACATAGAAAGGGATAGACCCGGGGCACTGCTGGCCTGGCTGGCTAGGAGAGGATCAGTTATCCTAGAGATGAGGGACAAGCAGGGAGAGGTTCGGTATTGACAACAGGACAACAACAACATATTCCTGGGTTACTATACCAGTTTATATGAAAGTAGGGTATCCCTCACAGCTGCTCAGATAGATGATTTTATGGGATATATTGAATTGCCAGCAATACTAGAGGAAGAGGCGGAGGCATTCGGGAGGGAAATAAAGCTGGGAGAGGTGAGGAGTGCCATCAAGGCCATGGCCAGAAACAAAACGCCAGGGACAGACGGGCTCCCGGTTGAGTTTTACTCCACGTATGTCGAACTCTTGGGCCCCTGGTTAGCGGAGATATACAACCGGGCAAAACAGATTGGGAAACTGCCAGAGTCCACAAGGGAGGCAGTGGTTATCCCGCTGTTGAAACCAGGGAAACCGGCATATGATAAAACGGCATATAGACCACTCTATATGCTCAATTTGGATTATAAAATTCTGAGCAGGATTCTGGCCACTCATCTCCTGCCGCATATGGGGGACCTCATACACCAAGACCAAGCAGGGTTTATACCGTCCCGGAATACTGCGATGAACGTCCAGAGACTATTGCGTCTACTTGAAGCTGACTCATACTGTAAGGAGGAAGCTGTTATCTTTGCAGTAGATGTAGAGAAGGCCTTCAACAGTCTCGAATGGTCGTACCTGTTCCGGGTGATGCAAAGGTTCAGTTTGGGGGCTGAATTTGTGGTATGTACCTTCTTACTTTACACAGAGTCTACGGCCAGAGTTAGGACGGGCAAGCTCATATCGGACGCTACAAGGTTGAACGGGAAACACAGCAGGGGTGCCCACTATCGCCGCTGCTGTTTGCCTTGGCCATGGAACCACTGGCAGCTAGAGCTAGGAAAGGATGCTGCTACCGTGGGCTGGAGGCATCAGGACAAATGCACCACATAGCACTGTATGTGGATGACCTACTACTATTCCTTAGCAATGCGGGGGAGGACCTTCAGGGAGCCCGAGAACTGTTAGCGGCACTGGAGAGAGTAACAAACACCAAAGTGTCCATGGGTCTAAGCGAGCCTAGAAATCACTCGCAACGCAACTGGCACTAGCAAAGAAAAAAAGAAGAGAAAAGAAACTAAAAGAAACCCTCTGGTGTAGGCCGTGGAAAATCCTTTTAAAAGGACGGAATCCCATCACTCACCGTGGTGACATGCTTCATCATCTGGGATCTCCTCTTGTCTGCATCCTAGTGCAGACAAGGGCTACAACTCCCTCACTTCCAGAGGGTCTCTTGGGTCTTGGCCGTTCTCTCTTTAGGTCGATTATCTCGTAGGTTGGAACTACGTTTGAACGAGAACAAAGGTGGAGGGAGTTGCTCATTCCTGATGTTAAGTATCCACCAATTCTTTCATACGCATTTTTGAATCTCGTTAGACAAGGTACTGTAAATTTTTCAGTTTGGGGAATATGTCCATGATGTGGTCTTAAAAACTTCCCTTAGACCCTCGACTCCTCCGTTTGTTATTGTTGGCACTGGAGAGAGTGGCAGGCCTTAGGATAAATTGGACGAAGTTGTGCCTCTTCCCTGCCATGGAGGGTAGAGAACGACCACTGGCTGTGGAGGGAATCTTATGGGAGAATAGATGCCTGCCATACCTGGGGGTCTAGATCTATCATGACCAGGCGGACCTGCTAGAGGGAAACATGAGCATTAAGGGGAGTGAAAGCTTGTTTTGATTTTTGGGGGAAACTTCCCCTATCAGAAGCAGGCAGGGTAGCCTTGCTAAAGATGGTGATGGTGACCTTGCCGAGACGATTGCCGAGACTATTGTATTTTTTGGGGGGACTGCCGGTTTGGATACTGGAGGGGATGTTCCGGAATCTCCAAGCATTGATGACGGGATTTATATGGGGAACGGGGAGACGCAGAGTAGCACTCACAACACTACTGAGACCAAAGGCAGCGGGAGGATGAGCGGTGCCAGACTTTGAATATTATTATATAGCTGCCCAGCTGCAATGGCTCACGAAATGGATAGCGAGCCGAATGAGAGGGATGGCGCAACAAGGGGACGCGGCACCAAGTCTGAGTCTCCTCTCGCGAGTGGTTCTGCAGCTTCCCATCCAGGAGATATCACCACTGAATTAAAAGTAATTCGCAAATGTTGGAATAGAAGCCTGCAAAGATCCAAGACTAAGTGCCCATATGCCCCAGATATCCCGTTATCTATTTGTGAGGCACTCCCACATGGGGGAGACTGGCGAGGCCTAGAGGGCTGGATAGAAGCAGGAGTGACTACTGTTGGGATGCTGTACGAAGAGGGAACCTTGCTACCCTTTAATGATTTCAGGGAGAGGTATAATGTACCCCGGGGAGACTTTCTACTGCACACTGCCTTCACGACGGTGATACGCAAACAATGGGGAAGGGGAATTTCAGAACCGCTTACATCAGAAGGATGTCAATATGAGGCATCTGCTGCAGGGACATATAAAGCAGTCACCTGTTTATACAGGAGGCTCGGCCATACGACACTCCCAGACCTTAGTGAGTTACAACAGAAATGGGAGGAGGATTTGGGGGAACCACTTGCCGAAAAAGCTTGGGGGAACTGGTAGAACGAGCAAGCAGGAGCACCAGAAACACCAGATTTCAACTTGTTCACTTCTATGTCCTTCATAGAGCTTACCTAAAGTCTGGTCGCATCAATAGGTATTTCAATATAAAAACAGCAGCATGTAATGAGGAGGGGGCGGAATTCCTTCATACGTTCTGGAGTTGCCCAAAAATAGGTGACTTCTGGGGCGCGGTGACAACAGTGCTGGCTGAAGTGATGGAAAGGGAAGTAGCCACAACTCCGGGATACTGCCTTTTGCATTGGTTCCCCCACACTGCTAAAAATAAGGTCACAAGTAAGTTTCAGGACTTGGGCCTTATATTGGCAAAGAGGGATATCACAAGCCACTGGAAAGCACGGGGGGCCCCAGTGTAAATAGGTGGAAGAGGGAGTTTATACAGTGGGCGGACTGTGAGGGAGCAGTAAGGCTTTGGATAGCCAAGAAGAGTGAGAGTGAGAAATCACTAGATGCAGCAAGAGCCTGGGCAGCTCTGGTGGAACTGCTACTTTATCCAGAGGCTGAGGCAGAGGGAATACCGCAGGGAGAAGCACAAGAACAAGAGACAGGAGATAATCGTCCATAAACCATTAAGGATAGAAATGAGGAGACGAGGGCGAGGAAGGCAGAGAACCCCCCCGCACACATAGCCATGAGGGCTAGAGGGCAGCGCTTACGTCCCACGGGTACAAGTGCACACAATACTCCTCGAGGGAGAACTGATACTTGCTACATATGACATGCCTGGCTGGGGGAGGGATGGGAGGGAGGGGGGTAGTTATTGGCCTCTTGCAGGAGGCAAGCAAGTTGATGCAGCAAGCTAGAGCTCGAATCCCCATGAGGATTATCGCCGCTAATAGGCGAAATGTGGGGCAGTGGGGAGCACTAACTGAAGCAGGGTACTATATGGATTGTGCTGCCAATACAAGAGAGCTATCAGTAGAAGGGAATATGGGATGCGAGCAGACACCAATAATGTTTGGATATAACTGTATTTGCATTGCTGATTGTGAGGCGCCAAGAGCAACTGTTCAATAAAATCTGTTTTAAAAAAAAACAGCATCGTAAGTTTTGCAGACAACATTTTCACAGAGAGATCACAGTTTTCAGGCCAAGAAATAAACAAATTCAAAATCACATTCCACAGTTCACTGTGCTTTGGTACAGGTGGATTTAACATTTTTACTCCATTTAAAAGTCGACGTATGATCGGATGCTCCAACAGCTTTTTCATTGATATAAGGATGATTGATGAAAATGGCAGATCAGTATAAATTAATGGTATGATAAGTCTTACCTCCATTAGCTTGAGCTGCCAAGAGGTTTACAATGTAAGCTACATCTGCTGAAAAGGGATGGATAGATTTTCCCATACACCAGCTTGCCCAAAGAGACCAAGCTGATTTGTAAGCCTCGGTGGTACCAGGGGCCCAGGACTCCTAATGTATTCTGAAGCTTCTGGAGAAATGAAAGGACAGGGCTGAAAGATCGCGCTATTTTCCAAGCTGAAAGAGTAAGAGAGTTGTCTAATACCAGCTTGTGTGGCTGCCCAGTGGATCCAGAAGAAGGTTTGGAAACGACAGCATGAGAACGGATAGTCTATCTTTAGCTCTAGGAGAGGAGGGAACAAAACCTGAGACTGACAGTAAGGAACTACTTGCACTAGAGCTGACAATTGACGTCTGGTCTGGGCTAAAACCCTGTTGAGCATGGTAGTTGTGAATTGAGTCTGGAGGTGAAAAAATCTATGTGGAAAAGACCCCATTTGTGCATCAGTGGCCTTAAGATGGAAGGATGAAGTCTCTCATCGCTTGAGTAATGGAGATGGCGGGAGTGCTAGTCTGCCGTGATATTGAGGTTTCCTGGTAAGTATTCTGCACAAATCAAGATTTTGTAGAGAAGACAGAATTCCCAAAAGCTCTTTTCCAGTTCTGTGAGCAGCCTGGATCTGGTACCGCCCAGATGATTGATGTACTGGACCGCAGAAATGTTGTCCACTCACAGAAAGGTGGAACATTGCACTAGGTTTTTGATTGCAAATGAGCCTGCAAGCATTTCTAAACAGTTGATATGCAACTTTGACTTCTCTGGAGATCATGTATCCCCAGTTGAGAATGGTTCACATCAGGCGCCTCAGCCTGTCATGCTTCCATCGATTCTAATACAAGATAGGGGGCTGACGCAAAGATAGTCCTGCCATTCAAGGTGTCTAAATGGTCTATCCACCACTGAAGTTCTAGCTGAGAAGCTGGATCTAGGGTGATTACTTCTGAGTAGGCAAGACCTCTGCGTTAGTGCCGCATTTTTAGTCTTTGAAGGGCCTGATAGTGGAGGGGCCCCGGAAAGATTGCCTTTATGGAGGATGACAGAAGACCTACAGTTCTTGCTAGAGCCCTGAGAGAAATTAGGGAGCTTTGAAGAGTTTGAAGAATCTCAGACTTTATGGCTTTGACTTTTGACAAAGAATGGTGAAGAGTGGCGCTTGAAGAATTTATTAGAAATCCTAAGAATTCTATCTGCATTGATGGTGATAGTATTGACTTTTCTTTGTTGATAAGAAAACCCAATTCTGACAGAATGAAACAAGTGAAGTGTAGGTGGGATTGAAGAGTCTGAAGGTTTTGACACATCAGAAGTATATCATCTAAATAGATAAGACGGATCTCTCGAGATCTGCGGTATGCAACTACTGGTTTAATTTATTTTGTAAAGCACCATGGTGCTGAAGAAAGACCAAAAGGAAGGGAGGAGAAACAATATGTCTGGCACTGCCATTGAAATTGAAGACATTTTTCGCAGCTGTAATGGATGGGTATTGTAAGGAATGCATCCTAAAGATCTTACCTGACCATCCAGTCATGCTGAAGTAAGGAATCCCTGCGGTGGAGAATAGTTTCTATTTTGAAATGGCGGTATACCACAAAGTGATTGAATAGTCTGAGATTGATGACGGGTCTCACCTTTTGTTTTTCTTTTGAACTAAAATGATGGAACTGAAGAACCCCGAAGGATCTGGGGAGAAGTGTTGTTCCGCATGTTTTTGTAGTAATCAATCAATCAATCACGGCATTTATAGAGCGCGCTACTCACCCGGGAGGGTCTCAAGGCGCTGGGGGAGGGGTAGAGTTACTGCTCGAACAGCCAGGTCTTGAGCTGCTTCCTGAAGGAGAGATGGTCCTGGGTTCGCCGAAGGTGAGTGGGGAGGGAGTTCCAGGTCTTGGCTGCCAGGTAGGAGAAGGATCTTCCTCCGGCGGTGGTTCTGCGGATGCGTGGTACGGTGGCGAGGGCGTGGCTGGTTGATCGTAGCTGGCGTGTGGGCGTGTAGAAGGTCACGCGGTCGTTGAGGTACTTTGGGCCCAGGTCGTGGAGGGCCTTGTGTGCGTGGGTGAGGAGTCTGAACGTGATTCTCTAGCTGACGGGGAGCCAGTGCAGGTCTTTCAGGTGTCCGGTGATGTGGCTGTGTCGGGGGATGTCCAGGATGAGTCGTGCGGAGGCGTTCTGGATGCGCTGGAGTCTTTTTGAAGTTTGGCTGTGGTTCCGGCGTAGAGGGTGTTCCCATAGTCCAGTCGGCTGGTGACGAGTGCCTGGGTGACGATCTTCCTGGTTTCAGTGGGGATCCATCTGAAGATCTTGCGGAGCATGCGCAGGGTGTTGAAGCATGAAGATGAGACGGCGTTGACTTGTCTGGTCATCGACAGGGAGGAGTCCAGGATGAAGCCCAGGTTGCGTGCGTGGTCCGTTGGCTTGGGTGCGGTGCCCAGGGCCGGGGGCCACCAGGAGTCGTCCCAGGCGGAGGGTGATGAGCCCAGGATGAGGACTTCCGTCTTGTCTGAGTTCAGTTTAAGGCGGCTGTTCCTCATCCAGTCGGCGACATCTCTCATCCCGTCGTGTAGGTTGGCTCTGGCGGTGGTGGGGTCGTTGGTGAGGGAGAGGATCAGCTGGGTGTCGTCGGCGTAGGAGATGATGTTGAGGTTGTGTTGGCGTGCGATGGCTGCGAGGGGGCTCATGTAGACGTTGAAGAGGGTTGGGCTGAGTGAAGATCCTTGTGGAACGCCGCAGATGACTTCGGTGGCTTCGGAACTGAACGGGGGAGGCGGACTCTCTGGGTTCTACCGGCGAGGAAGCGAGATGATCCATTCCAGTGCTTTCTCTCGGATTCCGATGTTGCTGAGGCGCTTCACTAGGGTGCGGTGGCATACGGTGTCGAACGCCGCGGAGAGGTCCAAGAGGATGAGGGCAGCTGTTTCCCCGTTGTCGGTTAGGGTTCTGATGTCGTCGGTGGCTGCGATAAGGGCGGTCTCGGTGCTGTGGTTGGCCCGAAACCCGGACTGCGAGGGGTCGAGGATCCATTCGTCTCGAGGAAGGCGGCAAGCTGTCTGTTGGCGGTCTTCTCGATGACTTTGGCCGGAAACGGAAGGAGCGAGATGGGACGGTAGTTCTTGAGGTCGGTGGGGTCCGCCGTTGGTTTCTTCAGGAGGGCGGTAAGCTCGGCATGCTTCCAGCTCTCCGGGAAGGTGGCGGTGTGGAAGGAGGAGTTGATGATGTCCCGGAGATGGGGTGCGATGGTGGCGTCGGCTTTGTTGAAGACGTGGTGTGGGCAGGGGTCGGTTGGTGATCCGGAGTGGATGGAGTTCATCGTGCGGGTGGTGTCTTCGGTGCTGATCGGGGTCCAGTTGCAGAGGGTGGTGGTGGCGGGCGTTGGTTCGGCGGTAGGGTGCGTGGTTTGTGCGTCGAAGCTGTTATGTATGTCGGTGATCTTGCGGTGGAAGAACGCGGAGAGTGAGTTGCAGAGGTCTTGCGAGGGGGTGATGTCGTTGTTTCCGGCGCTGGGGTTGGAGAACTCTTTGACGATGCTGAAAAGTTCCTTGCTGTCATGGGCGTTGTTGTCCAGTCGTTCTTTGAGTGCCGACTTCTTGGTGGCACGGATCAGCTGGTGGTGTTTGCGGGTGGCGTGTTTGAGGGCGGTCCTGTTGTCTGTGGTCTGGTCGAGTCGCCAGGTTTTCTCGAGAGTGCGGCAGTTCTTCTTGGATTCCTTGAGTTCGTTGGTGAACCAAGGGGTTTTCTTGCTTCCGGGTCTGCTGGGAGGGTTTTTTAGTGGTGCGAGGTCGTCGGCGCAGGCGGTCAGCCACTTGGCGAGGTTGCTGGCTGCTTCGTTTGGGTCCGTTGTGTTGGTGGGTGTGTTCTGGCTGAGGGAGGCGGTGAGCTGCTCGGCGGTGATCTTGCTCCAGCTCCGGCGGGGAACCTGTTGCGGGTGGTGGTGGGTCGCAGTCTTTCTGAAGCTGAAGTGGACGCAGCTGTGGTCGGTCCAGTGGAGTCCGGTGGCGTGGCTGAAGGAGATGTGCTTGCTGGACGAGAAGACGGGGTCAAGCGTGTGGCCGGCGTAGTGGGTGGGCGTGTTCACCAGTTGCTTGAGTCCGAGGTTGGCGAGGTTGTCCAGCAGGGCGGTGGTGTTTCTGTCGTTGTTGTTCTCCAGGTGGAAGTTGAGGTCCCCTAGGAGGATGTAGTCGGCGGAGGGCATGGCGTGCGGGCTGATGAAGTCTGCGATGTCTTCGCTGAATAGTGTGCGTGGTCCCGGGGGTCTGTAGATGAGGGTGCCTCGGAGGGTGGTCTTGGGGTCAGTGTGTATCTGGAAGTGTAGGTGTTCGGCGGCGGTGAAGGTCTCGTCGGAGTTAGTCGAGATGCGGATGGTGCTCTTGTGTACGATGGCGACTGTATTTCTTGTGAGATCATGTTAGATATTTCTGTGGAAAACTTTGGAGGAGGAGGAAACATAGTTTGGAAAGGCTTTGCTTAGAGGTCTACAAATTAGCCTGGGTGGAGTTCGCAGAGTTCTGCTACGCGGAACTCCGCAAAGTGCAAAAAAAACTCTGCCGTGCTACGCGGAGCTCCGTAAGCGGCAGAGTGTGTTAGATAAATGCAGTTCGCAGTGATTTTCAGTGCCAGGTGCTTGTCTGCACTGTGCAATCATCGCGAACAGCACCATGCACAGTGCAAGCGAGCGCTGCTTCCTTTCTTCTGCTCGAGTAGATTTTTATTCGAGTGGCAGCTTTCTCAACATCAACGGACAGTTTCTCAACGCAAGCGGTCGCGAGCATGCGCGAACACTCGCAATGAGAAATCTGACAGCCTGCATTGAGAAATCTCACCGGGAGGTTGATTTTCCATGCTTGCGCTTGCCAACTTGATGTTGACGATCGCGAATGAGGAAACATCTTGCCGGGAGGTGGATTTTCTTCGCTCTCGCTCGCCAACTTGACGTTGACGAACGCGAGTGAGGAAAAAAACTTTTCGGAACTCCGTGACCTCCGCGCAACGCGGAGTGTGGGAATCTCCGCAAATTCCGCGAGTGGAGTGGAGTTTACCGTCCAGACTTATCTACAACATAACCTTGTATTGTGTTTAGAACCCAAGGGTCTGATGTTAACGTTTGCCACTTTGTTAGATAATATAACAGGCGACCTCCTTCTGGAGGTTGGCCAGAACAAAGAGTTACCTTTCTGTGCATTAACTCTGAAGCTCTTCTGTCTCCGACCTCCATAACCTCTGCCTCTTTTGGGGATAGAATTGAGGCTTGTAGTCTTAATAGGAGGAGTAATAGGAATTATTGTTGTTGTAGGAGCCTCTGTAACCCTGGTGGTGGTACTTACGGCCGGAAAAGCGGCTCCTGCCTCTACCAGCCCTTGCAAAAACCCATTGGGAAAATACTTTTTTAAGGGATTGATGTGACTTATCAATAGAAGTAAAAGCTGTAACATATTTACTGAGCTCTTTAATAAAAGAGTCGCAAAAACAAAAGTTCTTCCGCCTTGATGCCTGGGTTTAAAGAAGCCAAAGTTTCAAACTTAAGATCCATGTTGAATAAAAGACCCTTCCCCCTTTCATGGGTAATGGTGGAGTTTGCATTGCCTAGAAGGCAAAAGGTTATGTGAATCCATAAGGATACTTCTGGATCAACAGAATCATTTTCCAATCTAGCTGCTTCTGCTATATCAAAGATGCTTGCCATTGGCCCAATATTATCAAGCAGCTTGTCCTGGCAGGTAGACCAGGCTTTGTCCACACCTTTGCGGTGATGTTTTCCAAACTTGGTAAAGAAAGTGAGTAAGGTAGGGCAAATTGTGGGAGTGGAAGTAATATTAGAGGGTAGCGAAGCCCTAGGACATTCTGATTTCAGTTTGGTCCCGGTTTGTTTGTCTATGGGCAAGCACAGTCTAGAAGAAATGTAATTTCCCACATGTTCAGCGGGAGACCATTCAGCTGCGTTAGGATGGAGTATAAGACCAGGATCAAAAATACGGATGCCTTCTGCGTCTAAGATATTTTTTGCCACAGAGGGATATGAGGGAGAGGACAGAAGTTTGGGTTTTTTGGAAGGGGGGAAGAAAAAGGATCAAAGGTCTCAAAATTATCTTTATCGTCATCAGTGTCCTTATTCCCCATATCGTCATCTGTATACATAATTTGAGAAATAATAATATTTGATGAGTTTTATTGTGTATTTTTTGTTTTAACTTTGCTTTAGAAGGTTTCTTAGAATTCCCCTCCTGGATTGGGGGCCTGGGAGGAATGACGTCCTCATCCATGGTGAGGAAACCTCAATAGTCAATAGTGCAACTTGGGGAGATGAAGAGTCTGAATGCACCTTCTTTGACAACTTAGGTAATGCAGTGGCTTTGTGTCTCTACTTTACGTGCAGAATGGGCGATACATGTCTTTTGCATAATATTAACCACAGAATTTTCAATATTTTTTGCCATTTTAGTCATAGAGGCTGCCACAGCCTATTCAACAGAGGAATGGATAAATTCATTTAAATAATTCTTTAAAGTTTCCCCATCCTCATCATTATCCTGGGAAATGGGTGAACTGTCAAGCTCTATGTTAAAAGAACAACCAAAACCATCAGATAAATAAAGAAACCAGAAAGAAGGGGGTTAAAAGTGAAGGGCTGTTTAGAACCAGCCGGTCCCTCCCAAAAGGCGTGTATGTACAGGAAGAAAGTGCGGGAGCCTCGAGCATCTGAGAGAAAGCCACGCCCCCGGGGAGTGGCTAACAGGCAGGGAGAGACCTCTCACCGAAGCTGCAGACAGGTCCATGTCTCCCCAGATATCAGCATTACCGGCACTAAGAACCCCACAACAGGTGGCGCAAACAGCACCGGAGGCCGTAAACAGCAGGGCGGCACAACAATGGAACGTTGCAGAAGCAAAGTGACGAGTGACACAAATGAATGGCTGCGCCACAGATATGGTGAACTTGTGCTGCGTGCAGCAAAGAATTCTCTCGAGGGTGCGCGAGGCGCCTGAAAGGACAGCAATAACGATGGGCCAAAATAGTAAGGCTAGGAACTATACACATACTATTTAAGGCAATATGATATAGAAATAATGATAACCAACATATCAGGTAACGGAAATATAATTAAGGTACTTATCGTGACTGTGAGCAGCAAGATTAGAGAGGGCTGTTTGCAGTCAAGCAGACTGATATGGATGTTACAGTTACCCCATTGGTCGGAAGTTGTTCTGTTTGTTATCCCATTGGCTAGTCTTCCCTATGCCCTATTGGATTTGTAGTTTTGTTTGAGTTTCTTTACAGCTGCTATTAATAAAATGCAAGATTAGACAAGCATAATAGGAGCCTCTGGTCTTGCAATAAAATTTAACCTAGAGACATATCACTTGTATCTTATCCCGTGTTGTGAAAAAGCACATGTATGGAGTAGGTGGTCAGCCTGGCTAGTTCAGTTAGTAGAGCACGAGACACTTAATGTCAGGGTCATGGGTTGGGCACATTGACTTTATTTTTTTACAGTTTACATATAGTTTTGATATTTCTTGTTTGTCATTGTTTAATAATGCATGCATGACTCCTAGATTTATGAGGTTATGGCATCTCAAACTGGAGAATCTTAAATATGAGGAATTAGAAAAGTAATGTCACAGAGCAGATTGCATCTGTGGGCAAACCAGAATGCATTCCAAGTACATACAGCCTTCACTCCGCGTCACCACTGCTTGCGTCTTGACTTAAAGGTATGAAATGAAGCCCTTTGTCTTCCAGGCTCCGACGCAAAATAGAAAGTAAACCTTGCACTATTCAAGGAGAGCGGGAGGGATAAAGATGACAATAATAGTGTATTTATACCTGAGATTAGTAGCACTGTTGAACGTGGATCCGTGTATACGAGTATGTAATGTCGAGAAGAACATCCATGGAAAGTGGGTGAAGGACTGTGGGTACAGTTTTTGCAAGAGCCAGATGGGAACAAGGCACAGAAGAGAAATCCCAGAATGTAGAGTGTTAAAAGCAATGAACTGGAAATATAAATGCAGAAATCGTGACACTTACCTGAGGACTGGCTTTTTATCTTGGTGGAATAGAAGCAGGCCCGTAGCCAGAAGTATATTTTTAGGGGGGCATGGCCCTCAGCTATTACCAAACATTAAAACTGTTCTCTTTTGGTGCATTCTTTCCCAAATACTGGTTGCACTACTAAATACCAACCCCCAGAATATTGGGATACAAGAATGTCGAGGACATAATATTTAAAGTTAATTGCCAATAGGGAAGTATAGATTTACTACTCCTAACTCCACATTTACATACCTTGAAAGTATATATATTACGTAGGAACACATATGTGGAGCAAGGTATAGAAATACTATACTTAACTACCTGTCATTATATTCTATTCAATATTCTGTCCTTGATATTCTGTGCCATCGATATTCTGGTTTCAATATTAAGGTGCATACAGTGTGATTCTATGTGAAGGAATACCTGGATTTTCTAAGACACATATTACATCAGACTCAATCAACTTTTCACAATCCAAATTTAAATCCTATCAATTGGATGGGATTTAAAGTTGAAGAATGTAAAGTTGTAAAGAAGGCTGACTCACAGCTCTGAGGATTTTCTAAGCTGTGCAAGCTTTGTGTAATACAAAGCTTATCAAGTTATTTTTTATAATTTCTTAAAAATAAAAATAAACTGACCTCAGCTCAGAACCCTCCCTCCCGCACCTCTTACCTCAGGTGGTGAATGTCCAACCTCCACACTCAAAATTGTTTTGCTGAATCATGTCCTACCTGCAACATTTTGCATCAGGAAATCATCCCACCTGAAAGGCTCAAAAGGATAAACCTTTTCTCACATAAATTTAGTAAACTCCATCTGCTTCATTAAGCATGGAGTTTTCAAATTCTGAACAACTTTGTAATTGAGTTTTTAGTTTTACTCACCACTAGTTTAAAATAACCTTACAGACAGCTGAGAAATTAGTGGCAAACAGTGTGTTTTGAACATTTTAGGGATGCTACAGGGGTGAAAATGAAATCGAATTTAAATGCAATTTTCCAAAGGGACGTTGGGAGGTTCCACAATGAATTCCACTGTAATGTTGATACAAAAGATGGGTAGTTCAATGACATTTCATCAGAAGCACCAATCAGAACTATATAGTCTTTAAGCAGGTTCTGACATTTGCATACACACCTCATAGTTACCGGCAGGTTGTATGAAAAGTGTTGTACAAAAGGAGACCTTTGTTATAAATCGACCAGCAAGACAGGTAGGCATGGTAGAGTATAGATGATTGTGCGAGCCTGGGATGGGTCCATTTGAGGCATGTGGACTGATTAAGGACACTAGCAGCAGCACTGCCTCTCATGCTCTGAGTGGTGGTTTCACAATTTGCAACTAGGACCCTACTCTGTGATAATATCTCTGTTTGGTGCTGCTTGTATGGTACTGCCCATTTGGATGGTTCAGAATCCTCTACTCTCAGAATTAAGGACATTTTCTACTCTTTTATTTGCAGTAGATGTCGTGCGCAGAATCCTCAAAGTGGCACCTTCTATGTGGCTAACATTGCTTGGATGAACATGGGCATTTCTGAGTAGTGAATGTAGAAAGCATTTAAGCCTGCCATGTGTACTAGAAATGGAAAATATTTTCTCACAGAGTGATTGTTCGGCATTACTACAGGTGCAGATAAAAGTCAAGCTTCATGTTATGAAGCAGTTAAGAAGCTGTCATATTTAAATGTACATTAGAAAGTCAAAACACTTCCTTAGTAGAACTGTATCTTCTCAGCAAGTAGATTGTACTTTCCAGCGACTATACCAGCAAATGTAGACATGGCTGATATGCATTAAAAGAGAAAGCGTCAGCACTTCTCACCAAGAGTATATATTAACAAATAGCAAGGAGGTTCTGTTGTTAAGTAATTTGTAAAAAAGCATTCTGTAACAAGTAACAATGGTTAGACCTTATTAGGATTTTAAAGACCACTAATCAAGGTGAATATTGGATCTTACACTAAGATCCCTTTCAGAAAATAAAGTGCAAAATTGTGCTTTGAAATTACATTGGGGCAATTGCATTGGCCAAAACATGATGAGCTATGAATTCCACTTACAATCTCTAATTATGATTACTCTCCTTTCTCTTAATCTTCTCTCCTTTTCTAGAAACTCTTCTCTCTGTCTTCTCTTCTATCTTCTTTGTACTTCGCAATATCTTTTGTTCTCTCTCTACCCCCTCTTCTACATAGACCATGTATGACAAATGAAACTTTCTTTTGGCTGTGCATGGCCATTTGCCGCACCTGCCACATTTCTTTGACCACAATGCTTTTCACTGTTCCCCAGTCCCTGAGGTCTACGATCCTGTGGATCTCCTGGAACTGGATAACTCCCCTACAATCTTGGAACAAATAACTTAGTGCAATGTGACCATCATATCCCTGCAGCTTGTTGTCAGTTCTTGTTGGACAGCACTTTTTTAACTGATTTAGTACAGACAATGACCTGTTGACATCCACCACACTACTTTCACAGTGCGGTGGACTTCAATGGGTCATCCCCAGTACTGGAAAAGAAAATTGTTTCTGGTAAAAACAGCTGAAACATTTTGTCTTAAATGGTAAATGCTTCCCACGAGTCCCAAGTTTGATTTTTTACTTTGCTATATTGCACAGCATGCTGTGTGAACTAACGTTACACAGTGAAAGAAACTTGATAGCAGATCATGCTAATGAATCTGCCGGGATCCACAAATGTCCTACCACACAGCGTTCCAACACTTCTCCTGATAACAGTAGTACTCTCCTTATGTGACTGACCCATCGCTCGTGAAAGGAAATGCTCCCTAAGACAAAAGGAAAGAATAAGAGTTTGCCTTGTAAATTCACCAATTCTGAATATGTGGGTTGCTGTGGTATTAAGGCCAGGGCTCAGTAGGCACTGAGGGAAACCTTTCAAGATGCATGAATGGTGGAGAGATGCACACCTGTATATTCAATATTTATACTTAAGTTCAACTTTTTCAAAACTGTAAAGGCGTGCTCGCTTGCTTCACGCTCCTCCCAATTGCACTGCAATATAGAAACAACACACGGGAACCACATCCGGTCCCCATACAAGCTGCACAGCCATGACCATTGTCGAATGAATCCAATAAATCAAGTTTCTTTGTAATTTTCAAATTTTCTCATTGTTTTTCGCTTCTCTTTATCCATGTTTTTGTCAATTTATTTTACTCATTTCCAAGCTTATACGTTGTTATTCATAAAAACACAGGAGAATTACGTGTTTTCTCATGTCTCGACTTTATTTAAAAACCCAATGCATTTCTGGATATTCCCTTCGTCAGGGGTATCTAAAACACAGACACAATGAACAACCGTCAGCATGGTAATTACATTCCTTATATCGATACATGTATTAAATGCATCAATATTACTCTGAATAGATGAAGTTTGAGAGACTCTGCGTGCGCAACAACCCACATTCTACCCTTAAGTGCTATGTTTTTAATGATCTCTCATGAACGTTCCAAATTTTTTGGCCCACTTGTTGCTCACATATTGCTCCCCACAAAAAGTCCCGTGCTCAGATAGTATAGGTGACCCCGTGTTCACCCAATGACCGCTACTTGATCTCCATTACAACAATCACTATCAAAGTGCTTACAGTAATGTGTGTGTTTAATAATAATTCTATCATTTTTCGGTCACAACTTATTCCAGCAGCATCACTGAGTCAAACCACTTCAAAATCAAATTAACATGCCCCCGCCCGTCTGCGCATGCTCAGTGTCCTCTGCATCAACCTGATTCAGCTTTTACGTCATTTATTAACCCTCCACCTGCACCAGGTGATCAGTCACGTGTTGTTCTGGTAAAATTTTAACTGTGAAGCGGACTTCCTTGACTCGCTAACTTTAAATCCTACTCCTTCACTACAAATACCGTTTTACCCACACTGCCTTATGTGATGAATTTATCAACCCCCACTTTCATTCTGCGGTCCGTCACATGTTATAAAAAACTTCCATTAAACAATGTTATCCCTAAACCTTACTCTATCACTGGAGGTACTACCATTCCCACAATGCCTTCAATTGGTGTTGTGCACAAAGAGGTTAGCTCCCCGCTCAACACTGTCCATTAAAACAATAAAGGTGACCAATAATAACACTGCTACGCATGCAAAAGCTCTATGCAAGTGAAACTACGTGAGTATTAACAACGTGAGTATAACAATCTTCCTGTTTGCATACACGATTACTCTATATCCACTAGTCGTGTGCCAGTACAGGAGTTACCTCAATGCCTTCATATTGTATTACGCGCCGAGATCGTTTCACTCCCCACTCAACGCCTGGCAATTAGAACATATAGACATAACCTATGTTGCCACTAATGCGCAATCAGAAACTTTACAAAAGTAAAACAACGTGAGTCCTAACGTCATGAGTTTAACATTTTTACAATATTAGCATGCATTGTTGAAACATGTCAGCTGATTATATTCCTGTGGTATTTCCAATGCTTCTGTTGATCATTCTAATTATGATTACTCTCCTTTCTCTTAATCTTCTCTCCTTTTCTAGAAACTCTTCTCTCTGTCTTCTCTTCTATCTTCTTTGTACTTCTCAATAACTTTTGTTCTCTCTCTACCCCCTCTTCTACATAGACCAAGTATGACAAATGAAACTTTCTTTTGGCTGTGCATGGCCATTTGCCGCACCTGCCACATTTCTTTGACCACAATGCTTTTCACTGTTCCCCAGTCCCTGAGGTCTACGATCCTGTGGATCTCCTGGAACTGGATAACTCCCCTACGATCTTGGAACAAATAACTTGTGCAATGTGACCATCATATCCCTGCAGCTTGTTGTCAGTTCTTGTTGGACAGCACTTCAGGGTGAACTTGGTGGGTTTTAACTGATTTAGTACAGACAATGACCTGTTGACATCCACCACACTACTTTTACAGTGTGGTGGACTTCAATGGGTCATCCACAGTACTGGAAAAGAAAATTGTTTCTGGTAAAAACAGCGGAAACATTTTGTTTTCCAAAATCAGTCGTAAATGGTAAATGCTTCCCACGAGTCCCAAGTTTGATTTTTTATTTTGCTATATTGCACAGCATGCTGTGTGAACTAACGTTACACAGCGAAAGAAACTGGATAGCAGATCATGCTAATGAAATCTGCCGGGATCCACAAATGTCCTACCACACAGCGTTCCAACACTTCTCCTGATAACAGTAGTACTCTCCTTATGTGACTGACCCATCACCCGTGAAAGGAAATGCTCCCTAAGACAAAAGGAAAGAATAAGAGTTTGCCTTGCAAATTCACCAATTCTGGATATGTGGGTTGCTGTGGTATTAAGGCCAGGGCTCAGTAGACACTGAGGGAAACCTGCCAGGCCCGGACATTTCTAAAAACAAGGTACCTAGTGAAGTCTGGGGTGGTGTAGTTTGCATGGATCCCAATACTTTTTCTTAACCTGAATGCCCTTCAAAAAACTAACTTTGGCTAAATCGCAGATTATCTTCATTTTTCTGTGAAGGAAAATCTCAGAATCTGTGAAGATCCATAAAATTCCTACCATCCAGTTTTCCCACACTTCTCCAAATAAAACCACTACCCCAAATATTCACCAAATAATAATAATTTTGTACATTAATTACATAGGACCTCATAACAGCAATTTATTTGCTATGATCATAAATTAAATAAAGACAAAGCTGAATATCAAAGGAGTCAAATTTCAAAAAGCAGATTCACAGAACTTAAATTACAATATAGAAAAATCTGAAAATGTTACTTGATGGTCTGCAGAGATGTCTAGATAGATCAATTGTAATATAAGTGCTCTCAGGCTCGGGTACGCTCATAGTGGTTTCCACAATGATTGGCTCATGGAGATGAATCTTCAGTGTGTTGATGTTGGCAGGGTTATATAGATATTAAACCATTTTTGAAAGATACTCTGTTATAGAAGCCCATATAACATGGCAGGCTATGTTGGGTCATTTCAGATTCACACTACCTCTAGCTAGGGTATTTGCACCCCTCTACAGCAGACACATTAACATAACAAACTATCTGACTCCTGCAAACAAAATAACAATCTATAGAGCAGATACATTACCTCACCTGGCTATATTTCACAATAGGCCCGTGCAGGCTGGAGCAATGTCAGTAAAATACTTGACTTGTGTTAACTCTGCACCAGCACAACAGGCTAAACAAATCATCATATGCAAAAGAAACAATTGATGGACGGAATGCTGGACAATACAAACATTCACCCTCAGTCACAAGGATCTGGGTTTAATCCATCATTCTTTTGCTCACCATACCACCCCAGTTTGGACCCAGCCATATGCAAATCAGTCTTGACCCTGTTCCATGTGGAAACAGTCCAGCCCGAACTCCCAAGTCAAGTCCTCCCTGGACCGGAAACGAGCATCCTGGGACCGCTTTCAGGGCATCACCCTTCATCAGCCAGGCTAGCTTGAATCCAGTGGTGTAGTGAGCACGGGACCCATGTCTGGGCATACCCTTCCCACTTAGGGCAACATATGCAAAAGAAACAATTGATGGACGGAATGCTGGACAATGCAAACATTCACCCCCAGTCACAAGGATCTGGGTTTAATCCATCAAGTTGGCAGGGTATGCCCAGACGTGGGTCCCTTGCTCACTTTGCCACTGGATTCAAGCTAGCCTGGCTGATGAAGGCTGTTACCCAGAAACCGGTCCCAGGATGCTTGTTTCCGGTTCAGGGAAGACCTGGCTTGGCAGTTCGGGCTGGACTGTTCCCATGAGGCACAGGGTCAAGACTGATTTGCATATAGCTGGGTCTGAACTGAGGTACGAAGTGAGCTAAAGAATGATGATGGATTCAACTCAGATCTGTGACTGGGGGTGAGTGTCTGAAAAGTTTCAGCGCTCCGTCCATCATCTCCTTGTGTTTGCTTTGTTCGCCCTAAGTTGGCAGGGTATGCCCAGACGTGGGTCCCTTGCTCACTTTGCCACTGGATTCAAGCTAGCCTGGCTGATGAAGGGTGTTACCCAGAAACCGGTCCCAGGATGCTTGTTTCCGGTTCAGGGAAGACCTGGCTTGGCAGTTCGGGCTGGACTGTTCCCATGAGGCACAGGGTCAAGACTGATTTGCATATAGCTGGGTCTGAACTGAGGTGGCGAAGTGAGCTAAAGAATGATGATGGATTCAACCCAGATCTGTGACTGGGGGTGAGTGTCTGAAAAGATTCAGCACTCCGTCCATCATCTCCTTGTGTTTGCTTTGTTCGCCCTAAGTTGGCAGGGTATGCCCAGACGTGGGTCCCTTGCTCACTTTGCCATTGGATTCAAGCTAGCCTGGCTGATGAAGGGGGTTACCCAGAAACTGGTCCCAGGATGCTTGTTTCCGGTTCAGGGAAGACCTGGCTTGGCAGTTCGGGCTGGACTGTTCCCATGAGGCACAGGGTCAAGACTGATTTGCATATAGCTGGGTCTGAACTGAGGTGGCAAAGTGATCTAAAGAATGATGATGGATTCAACCCAGATCTGTGACTGGGGGTGAGTGTCTGAAAAGTTTCAGCGCTCCGTCGATCATCTCCTTGTGTTTGCTTTAAACAAATCATCATGCCATATTAGAATCTGGAGATTCCTGATTAAAGATTGCTTCTGAATGAGTGGTAGGTTTGGGTAATGGCAACCACTTATGTATCAGGAAGAGGAAATGTCATTAGAGTTACTGGCTTAAGAATAACATGACTCAATGTCCTGTACAGTTGTGCAATCCCTTCACACAGCAAATTCTTGTTTGATATACCATATGTGAAAGGTGAAAATGGAGTTCAGTGAATGCTCATTAAATTCTTGGCCTCTCAGCTGTGACAGCAAACTAGTGTTGACACCACCTTTCATATCAGCTCCTCACACACACCGCTGTGGTGTACCACGGGGGTCCATCATATCCCCTCTACTGTTCAACACCTACCTAACTTCCTTACCAAACCAGATTAAATCATTCAACCTCAACTGTTACAACTATGTAGTATACACTCAAATAATTTTTTAGTTTTAGAAAATGAATGGTCTGGAAGTCCTCTACAATTTAAAATTTGATGACTGACTTTGAGCCATAATCATATGGATGATGAATAACCATCTAAAGCTAAATGCCCATAACATAGAGTTTATGACCTGCGGACAATAACAAAATTACCACCCTAATGCCATATGGACTAAGGAACATGAAGCCCCTCCACCAATATAAAGAGAAATCAGAAACGTAGGAGTAACCATCAATTCAGACCTATATTTGATACCACATTCACAACATAAAACAGAGTGCCTTATACACTATGAAAACACTATATTACTTCCTCCCATACCTTGGATACCAACAGAAACTGCATGCCATTACCTCACTCATAATCTCCAAGCTTGACTATGCCAACAGTCTGTGCCTTGGCACACCCTCATTCATAATACGCAAAATACAACTCATCCAAAATGCTGCTGAAAGATTTCTTCCACACTTTCACCCAAGACAACACTTAGACATGGATGATTCCTGTCTTGCAATCACTCCACTAACTACTTATAGCAACAAGCATTTGCAATGCAATAAGTCTAGCATTTGCGAGAGTTTGAGCTATCGGCATTGTAAATGACAATGTCTTTTTTAATGTGTTGTTTTTAAAACAGATAAATAAAAGGCATTTTCATTTACAATGCCAAAAGCTTAAACTCTTGCAAATGTGAGACCTATTGCTATTTAAAAAATAGTGCTCGGAGGATGTAATTAAAGCCTACCGAGTAACAACACCCGTAACAGGGGGTGTCGCCATGGGAGGTTACAAAATGAGACAAGGCGGTACTAAGGTGGGTCCACTAAGCATATTGACCAATGAACAGCCACAGTTTACAGTGGACAATGACACAAGCCAATGAAAAATAGTGGCGGAGAGTGGGCGGAGCTTCAAGGCCCTACCTGAATACAGCATGCCTTGCAGAGCAGCACATGCGCTGCCCAGGCTCGACCTAAAAAGGGCAATGTTCAAGGCACTCTACATTGTTCACAGAGTCTCCAAGGAAAGGACAGCTATAACTACAAGCTGAATTCAAGCAATACAAACAAATCAGGACACTTCACTCCAGGCTTGCACCACTTATCACATCACCTGACCTTAAGAAATCTGTAGGAGGTATTGCTTTCTCACTACAAGTCGCCAAGCTCTGGCACACCCTACTAACCAGCATTAGAAGCATCCAGGAGCCTATACACTCCAGAAGACAGTTAAAAACATTGTGATTTCCAAAACAACTACACCACACATCCCAGCAACAGATCATGGAAAGAAAGTCGCACCCTCAAGCTCAATCTTTAGCTTACAATCCATAGATTGGAAACAACCCAACCATCAAACTACTTTCGATAACTAGGTCAATTAAGGAGACTTGACCTATGCTTCGGCAGGGGATTTTGGTGCATTCCCAGATTTACTAAGGCTAGTAAACCTGGGAATGTGTCAAAATGCTATGCCATCACCAGTGAGTCATAATGAGGAGAAATATCTTTATTGCTCCTGTTACTTCCCCTTTCTATGTGTGTTGCATTCTGCAGCAAACATAGAAAGAGGAATATGTCGCTAACGATTGTTTTGTGCAGGAAGTTGTCCCTTCCTGCACAAAAACAATCCTGCCTTTAACACAAACAACACTGCACCATTGGCACTAACCAGCGCACAGGGCACCAGCGCTGGAAGACAGCATAAATGTGCCATATCTTTGTAAATATATTGCATTTCTGCTCTCTGCCTTTCGTACAATGCAGTGTAGTAAGTTACCTTGTTGAGTTGCATGAAATATAAGCCAATCTGCCCTAAAATGTCTGATTGGACACCCCAGTGCAATAACCGCTAAGCAGACTATAATCGTACAAAATACCATAATGGGGCCCATGGAGCTGTTCAAAGCTGCCAGAGTACTGAAAACCATAAACTATGTGTCTGTGTCTCCCACACCTCATCATCCACCACACTGCTACATGGTGCATCCCAAAATACGATAACCGCAGAAAGCGGTCATCATGCACGACATGGAAATACTTCCCACATTGGTTCACAAAACTAAGACATCACCCTTCTGACCACACACCACCCTATATGGTGTAGCTTGCTTCCCATGTAGGAATGTGCTTCAGTGCCATACATAGGGGTAGTAAATCCTATACAAATGGTCAATACAATACAATACAATATTTATCCCTTGCATCACCAAGATTTGTTTTGATCCTACAAAAATCTTTGTTTCATCAATCTTCAGAATTATATAACAAAATGTACTTCATTTGTGCTTTCATAACTGCTGGTGTATGTTGAAAAATGTGTACAATTCATTTACAGGTATTTACATTTGTTAATTAAAAACAAATTGACATCCTACAGTATTTCTTTTTCACACTCCCTGTACACAAGGCCACTGGAATTATGAGATTCTGTGGCCAAGGAACTATACAATTCTGAAGCTGCTGTTTTTTCAGTATAATAAAGAATTTTCTGCATTTGACACAAAACCCATCATCTGCTGCATATTCTGCATATTTTAACAAAAAACTAATTTTGTTTCCAGCTGAAACAGATCAAAATTTACTAAAAATGTTGCAACTTTTGCTGCCGTGTAGTGGAAGGTCCTTCACAAAGGTTGAATGGCCACCTTTCAGTTACACACAGCTATATTTGGATGTGGAACCAATACTAATGAAGAGAAACCTTTACCCAGACAGTGCTAAAGTGTAAAAATGACAATATAATGAAGTGATACTATTACAAAATGTGGGACATTAAGGTGCATAATTTGTGTTTTCTTGTCACATAAATTAATCAACACTGCCACATAATTTAGGCTTCCGCAGCTCCCTAATTCCAGTGGCACTTTCCTTACCACAGAAAGATTGTCATATAGGTCACTTTACAAAAACCTTTCACTTTGCAAACAGAGAAAAGTAAAAATTTTCACGTTAAAAGAATAAGAAGCAATTTGTCAGAAGACATAGCCTGACATTGAAAATGTCTTGGAACAGGCAGCAAATATAACAAAATAAACACAACACATAAAGGGATTTTTATTGCTCATTCACCTTTTGAACTCTCGCACCTTTATAGTGTGCCAGCTACCTCTGTCGTTTGGGGGAGGGGCAAAGATTATTATGGTCTGGCCCGGCTCTCAAAACCCCCCCCCCCCATGGCTATGGCCCTGAATAGAAGTGGGATGATAACAACATTCAAAGGTGCTAAAAATCCTTTCTAAATCTACCACTCATCGAAAGCTCATCCATCGATACAGTTTAGCCTATACAGGCATAGCCAACAGGTCTTGCCTTTTGGACATTATAAGTGTTTAGCCATGCAGCACATTATACTGGGTGCTGTGCCGCCAGAGATTGAAGAGCTATACAACTACTGCACACTATGGGTGAAAGAAAGAGTGAATAGTTTTCTGGCCAATCATAGTCCCTATCGTTCTTTTAATTTAGATAAATTGCAGGACTGCCATATATCCTGTTCAATGCAGCTAAGCCCTGAGGTACACCTAAAGCTAGAAGGGGCGAATTTGGCGAGGAAAGATCACGCTTGCATATTACACCTAGCTAATTGCGGTGACATGGGTTTGAGCAGGCACAGGACCTTACTTGAAATAAAAAGAGGACTAACAGAATGTCAATTGCGCCTCTAAATTATATAAACGTAACAGCCTTATTTGACGTACAATACCTATAGTTTCATAAAAAGAAACAGCAGAGGTGAAAATAGTACAGGGACCTTTTGTGAAATCAAGAGTTCTTAAATGGAATAACGTGGTATTTTCAGTAACAGCCTTGCTAGTTATATTACAATGGAAACTGTATTTGTCCAGATTTCTGGCACAAGTAAATAAATGTTAATAACTAACATTATCAGGCTTTATTTTCTCCTTCTTAATTATACTGTCTAGCCATTTAAAATGGCCGCCATGTTCAGGAACAGCTCCCTGAATAATTCTGATATAAGTCATTCCTTTAATGTTTTTGAAGCAGCGTGCAAGAGTTTCCCAAATAAAATTGTCGGGTTGCATTGTGCCGAAGTTAAATATCTTTTTTTTACAGTTTTCTATAGCGCAAATTCGACCCAAAGGCATTGGAGTGCTTCACATGAACGCCAGCTCCATTACACAAGGGCACGTTTTTTAAGGCATGTGGAGATTAAGTGATTTGCCCAGAAACACAGAATGTTAAGCCAACGCCAAGGAGCACCAACAAAAACAAGCATTTGCAATGCAATCGGTCTCGCCTTTGGGACCTTATATGTATTTAGCTATGCAGCACATTAGCCGGGGTGCTGAAACATCTACTGTTTTTTAACATGGAGGGAAAATAAGCACCAAACCGCGTGAAACGCCAGGTATAGGAACACATGGAGAGAAATATTGCCTTTTAGCAGGCAAGAAGGATGTGTGCATAGCCTCAGGTGGTAGCGGAAGCAACCGGGGGTAAGAGAAGGCCAAGGGAGGATGTTTGCATACGGCGTGTGCTTGTATCTCCTGTGAACTGGCGGTGCTTTGATTGTGTATACAGGGTTCGCTAGTGTACAGCGGAATTCTGTACCCCTGTGTTCAGGGAGGCTCTGAGTGCACGTGTTCCGAGAGTCCGTATCTATGTGCACTGTAAGAGCCGCTTTGTACAAGTTTGATTTGAGTACCTCTGTGCACAGTGAGTGCATGCACCCAGTATGTGCCTGCATTTATTTCTATGTACACCAAGGGTCTGTGTTGCGTGTGTGCCCTGGGCTCTTATTTCTGCGCCTATGTCTGCGTGCAGTGAGTGACTGCATCTTAAAGTACAGTGAATGTCTGTGTATTTTTTTGGAACAACCTGCACCTCCGTGTACAGTGAACAGGGCTTTAAGTAGGATGAAAAAACCTGGGGAGTTTCTCAAAGGCGTGATCGATGTAATTAAGGGCGGCTTAATAACACTTAAGCCAAAATCGGTGCTTAGCATAGTGTGCCGCCCGACTGGCATTTAGCTGCTTCTGCCATTGCATCAAGATAGGTAATACAACAAGTAACATTACAGCTTCAACAAGCAAGGACTATTGGCTTTGTCAATGTTTGACAGTTCCATAAGCTAAATAAACAAACTACTATGGCTTCGTTGGTAAGAATATGGAAAATGTTTGAGTTCTGAAATGATGAGACTGAAAGAACTATAGGGAGTCTGGCAGAAGTTACATCAAAGGCAGTGAAGGGTGGCACTGGAGTTGAAAAAAGAAAAAATCACCGAGGATGAGGGCAAAAATGGAGAGCCCGGTAGGGATCCTTGTTAGTATCTGCTTTTTAGAACTGCCGGTGCTGCGCACTGGCAGGACCCGGCCTACTTAAAGCCCTGAGAGTAAATGCCTGTCTTGTGTGTAGTGCCAGTGCCTCTGTCTTCTGTAAGTATTGTGAGTGCTTGTGTCTCTCTCTACTATGAGTGTCAGTTGTTTACAGTGAATGCTTGTGTATTTGTGTACGGTGGGAGTCCGCACCTGTGTGTACAATGAGTGCCCGTGCCCCTGTGTACTGAGTGCCAGAGCCAAATCAGCCAGTCAACGAGTATCTATTCGTGTTTTCTTATGTTGAGGCTTTGTTTTTACCCCTTAGTGCAGTCTTCTGCAGTTTGTAGAATATAGCGTCAATTCGACCGGAAGGGATCAGAGCGCTTTGCATAAGCACAAGTTACATTACACAAGGCCACATGCATTGTTCAAGGCATCGGGAAATTAGAGGATTTGCCCAGAATCACAAGAGTTTGAGCCAAAGCTGAGATTGGAACCGGTTTCCTGAGATCCAAAGACTGCAGATCGGGCTGTAACACCACATCCCGTTTGGAGGGAGGGAGGCAGAACCCACATGGATGCTCGGCTCGTTATGGGCTCGAGGTTCCGCTTTCATGAACAAAAATGATAATTTAGCTGTAATTAAATAAAGGATTAAATAACGCAATGCCTTGCAGCCAAAAGGTTAATTTAAATCACCATTTCCTTTTATTATTTACAATATTTGTTTCCAACAGCAATTCAGTTTCCTGAACCAATAGGGAGTGTAGGCGGGTGATGGTAGAGGGGAGTAAAGGGGGGGGGTGCCAAGGTAGAAGCAACACGAGGGACAGTGTGTGGGTTAAAGTGAAAGCAATATGGGGGAGTGTGGGTGCAGGCAGTGGAGCGAAGCACAAGGATGAGCACAACAGGAAGGGGCCGGGCCCTAGCCGTACTTGCAGTGCTGGGAGACGTAAGGGAGGGGAGTGGAGGTGAGGGGGTGTCTCGGACGTGAATCCTGATGTGTTAATGAAAACAAGGCGAGCTCTCACTTCTTGTGCTTGGCACTCAGCTCTGCCACTCCCAGCTCTGTAAATCAAAAGTGAAAGCGCTTGCAAAACAAACAATTCATCCTCTCGTGCTCTAGAAGCTGCAATTTTTCATGAAAACACATATTTCGGATGCTATTTATTAGAAATTTAACAAGCATTTGCAGCGGAGGCCAGCACTTACCAGCATCATCATGGGTCCGTACCGCCTTGATGCTGGCTGCTGCTGGCAGCTCCGGTGCCGAGGCTGATCTTCGGAGCTGGGAAGGGAGCAGTGGGCTAACTTGCCTGGTCCAGTTTGGTTTTGGGTCCTGCTGGCTGACGGGCTTGTATTCCATTCTCTTGCCCTCGCCGCTTCCGTCTCTCCCGGGTGTTACAGGCTGACTCACGAGCAGCTCCCACGGCTCAGGTTTGGGGCGGGGTCAGCGAGAGATTCCTACACTGCGTGCGGCGATGAGGCATGAACGGGGAAAGACTGAAAGTAAGCAAGTTGGCCGCTCTGAGTTTTTCGCCACCGCCTCTCATCACGCTAAGTTGGGCTAATGCGCTGACAACGCTCTCCTCCCGGGACTCCTTCCAAATCATGGCATACGGTGTGTTCGACGCAGGCGCAGCCCCAGAGGTATCGCGCGCATGCCAAACCAAAAACAAGTGCGAATGTACCCACCAATCAGAGGACAAACAAGCATTTAAAATGCAATAGGACTCGTATTTACGCGAGCCCTATTGCATTTTAAACGGAAGTGCTGGCATCAAAGAAGGCACGAACGGGAGGGGGTGGGAGGGGTGGTGGTGGTTGAAAAAGTCACGGACTACGGGAGGGAACGGGGAGAGGCAGGGGAACCAAACTGTTTTTACAGTAAAGGGGCTGATAGCCTTGGAATGAAAAACATGACGACATGCCCCTCAGGAGGCGGGATTACCAAGCCAAGCACCAATCCGAATGCCGAAATTATGATCCAAGCCAATCAAAAGTAAGGCTGGAAAGTGGGCGGAGCTTCCCCCACTATACTGTATACAGCATCTCTCGACGAGACAGCGCATGCGTTGCCTAGGCGAAACCTAAAAAGACAACGGTAAACATAAGCAGGAAACACTTGTCAAGTTTTCTGTCATGAGCGAATAAAGGTAATTGACTGTAATATTATCCGGCTTTATTATCTTCTTCTTAATTATACCATTTATGCGTTTAAAATGGCCACCATGTTCAGTAAACATTCCTAGAATAAATCTGATATAAGTCCTTCCTTTATTGTTTTTGAAGCAGCGTGCGAGTGTTTGAAGCGTCAGACCAGGGTAAGAGTCCTGAAGAGAGGTTGCACTTTTCTGGAGTGTTTCCCAATTAAAATTATTGTGTTGCATTGTGCCAAAGTTAAATATCTTTTTTTTTAGAGTTTTCTATAGCGCAAACGCAACCCAAAGGCATTGGGGTGCTTCACGTATTTGCCAGTTCCATAATACAAAGTCATATTTTTTAAGGCATTTGGAGATGAAGTGATTTGCTCAGAATCACAGAAAGTATGTTAAGCCAAGGTGGAGGAATACAAAAAAAAGCCAACGGCAAACACGAGCAGGAAACAAAGAAAACAATTGTCCTTCAAAAATAACAGATAAAAACAGAAGCATGAACATACCAGTATTTGGGCGCTGCTCTGTGGAAGAAAACAAAACACAAAAAGAATCGACAAAGAGGAAGGATTTACCACTAGCAAGCAAGCATTTTTGAAAGACGATCGAAGGGATGAATAAAAAGGCAATGGGCCCACAGAGTGAATACAGCATGTCCCGAAGAGAAAGAAGTTGATGCGCTGCCTAGGCTCAACCAAGAAAATCTCTCATGCAAGTAAATTCTCCTAGGCTGATTAGCTTTCTTGGTTAGAGTGTGATGCTAAAAATGCCAGGGTTGCGGGTTCAATCCTTGTAGAGGCCATTGGCTTCTTGCATTTAAAAAATGTGCAGTATGATTTCATTAACACAGGATACAAAGGCGCAGTTCCCCATACTTTAAATGCACCTAATACTTCCCTGTACTTCACTGACGCTTTCTCGCAACCAGTACTATGCGATTTCTGATGCAGTGTTTAATTAGGCTGCACAAACAGCGATATTTAACCCTTTCTTAGTGTAATGTCTTTGTTCACTGTATTAGAACAGATAATGCACATTCACTGCCAAGAAACTGAGCAAAAGCACAGAGTCGTTTTCTTCTTTGAAAGTGGAAGCAAAGCTTGCATCAAAGAAACTATCTTGAATATACTTTGAGACTGAGGTTAATACAATTTCAGTGATAGAAAGGCTTTTGTGTGTGTGTGTGTGTATGGAATAAGAGTTAATCTATCTGCCTTATGTGTAATATACACTTGATTGGAGCTGAATCATTGATGGAGCTGTGGCTTGGTTTGGTTAAAGTGCCTGTTGAGTAAATAAGAGAGCCCGAGTTTGAATCTCAGCAGTGCCCCACATTTTAGCTGATTGCTTCATGCTAAATTTTGTGAATTAACCAAGAACGAAGGCAAACAAACATCTATTTTCTATAAAAGTGTAATGCACAGATATACAGCCCTTGTTTTATAAAGAATCTAGAGCACACACTGACACACATTTATTTAGGTTTCAAACAGCAATGCACTGTACAGCATTCCACCCATCATTTGTTCCTTTTGATTTTGTCAGTGTCATAGACGATATTATGAGTGATGTAATATGTAGGGTAATTAGCAGTGCTTAGAGAGGGTGCAAGTTATAGTTACCTTAGGACACAAGTTATAGTTAATTGAGATAACTATAAATATAGCTGGTGAATTTTTGTGGTTTTTGTGGTAGAGTTTAAAGCATTATGTTGTATTGAACATTTCACCTAATTATAACGTTACATTAACCTTTGGATATTTTAGTGCATTTCTATTTTTTTTAAACATGAAGTAATATTTTATTACCACAGGTAAAAACACACCCCCTTCGTGCACGGCCTTCAGCAGTGCGCAGTGGGGTGTTGACCACAGGGCCTGTGGCCAACCCTCGCTAGCAGCGAGCCCATGCTGTGCATGGCCATTGGCCGTGCACAGCAGTGGGTTTGCCACACTGCCTGGTTTATTGCCAGGCCCTCTGGCCAACGCTCCCGGAAGCAGCCAAAACCCCTGCAGGAAGCAAACCCTATACATTGGCTTCATGCCTATCATCCAAATTCCTGCAGATAGCCACCCAGAGGCAACCAACCACACATGGCCCTTGGCATGCCAGCCAGAGCCTGCATCCAACTCCACGCAGAAAGCCAACCCCACGTTGCACACTGCGACCCCATCTCCATTGCTAAATATAATAAAAAAGGGAAGAAAGGCCACAAAGTCCCTCTCTGCAAGCTTTAATAGGCCCAAGGGATCCCATCCCCTTGGCCCCATATTATTATAAAGGGGAGGGAGGCTGCGCACCACACCTCTCTAGACCTATTTCGGTGCCAGTGACCCCATCCCATGGGGCACTTCAAAATTATAGGTGGGTATGCCTCTGCCGTACCAGGGCACCCATCAACCACCAAGTTAGAGCCACGAAGCGGCCCTCAGAGCTGCTGTGGACCCAGCCATCTCCGAGCAGTAGCCGGCATTGCTCCAGCTAGGAGAGAGCAACTGTTTTTTGCTTGTTCACAAAACCAAATAGAAGTCTGCTTCCAGCTGTCAGGAGCATGTTTAAATCTCCTGCCACATGGGAGCAGACTTGCATGTTTGCTTCCGTCCGGCAAGAGATTTAAAAATGCTCCCATGATAGTGTGGTATCAAACAACATTGTCTCACAGGGTAACACTAAAATAATTAAATTATAATAACTTAATTGTACAGTAAAAAGAAAATATGGCACCAGAAAATGTTAATGCAGATATATTGTTTAAAACTTTAAAAAGACTTTGAAAGCAGCATCAACACTACTTGAAGACTGTGTATTACGTGCATAGTGAACACATAGTGCTCGTGAAAGAACACTGAACGGGGCAAGTGAAACACGTGGATGTGAAATGAGAAAGTTGTGAATGGAAATTATTAATTCAATATTATGCATGAATATTCATTGGTTCAATGTTATTCTTTACAAAATCTTGACATAAATCATAATCCATAAATCTTCTGACGTTTGTCGACAGCGTTTCAACCTTCACAAATTGAGGTTATCATCAGGACAATATGTACACAAAAAAATGATTGCTGCCTGAAGAAAAAATAGAGGCACAGATTTAAAAGAACGTCCAGAGCAAAACTGGACCACCAAATATTAATTTGCGGTTGATGGAGTGAGGTTTGTAAAATACATCCTCACGAAATTAAGTAACCCCATAATAATGTATTGACTGCATGAATTAATCAACTCTGAATGCACACATTTACATAAGGGGCAAATGCATTTTACATAATATACTAAACCATGTTGGCACGAGTATGTATTAATTGTTTGCGCATTGAAAAACCGTACTACTGCATGTTTATGCTGTGTTGTACATTGCACATTTTGCATGTTGTGCACAAAATAACGAAAAGGGTGCTTTAAATTAGTAGCTTTCGCTAGGTAATAATTAACACAAGCATTAGTATGGTGGGAGGTAAACATAATGGGTTTATTTTCATGAATTAATACTCTTTTGTGTTTGTTTACTTTAGTACGGAATTGGGCCTGCATGAAAATGGCCTCTCGTTGAAACCAGCATGTGGTTGGCCTGGTCGGTGTAAAATGCGCATGCGCCAGGACGGGTTGCCTGCTCGCAGACTGTAGAGTGTACCGGATGATGTAATCCGTGTGAAAGCCATGTTGACCTGTGTCCTATTGTTTATGTGCCAAGTTGCGACAGCGACTGTGGGAACAGCCATCACTACGTGCAATTCGAATGTGAAGGCGGATATCAATATGAACATTGTAACCGAATGTATAAATATGAATGTTAGTGGTATATGAAATGAATCGGTCTTAAATCCTTCCTTTGTTAGAACCAGTATAGGATGGATTTGTGGGGAGAACTGGATGAGGCGACCCTAGTATGATTGATGACAACCAATCACAGACCGAGTTTTACTGATACTGCAACATTGTAAGATAGCGTACTGGAGAGAAGGGTATAATTCATATCCCAATTGGGGTGTGGCAAAAGAGAAGGCAGAAGGCAGAATGGCGAAGCAGTGCGGTTCGGTATAGCAGTGCAGTCTGGTGTGACAGATCAGAGAGAAGAGCCGATCAGAACGCACAGAGAAGATCCAATTCAGAGAGAGCAGACCAGCACAAAGTCAGAGAACCTTTAGGTACGAGAACGTTGCGGGAGTGCTTGGGAGGAGATTGCGACCGAGGAGGTAGATTAATTGGGAGATAAATCTAGTAGTTAGTGTAGGACAAGTTTAGCCGCATCTGTCCTGTTAACTTTGTCCTCTGAGCCTATCACTAGGGACTTCTTGCCACAACCTCGGCCAAGGAAGTGGTTTTCCTGATTCTTTGGTGGGTATTACCCTCCTTGATTGCTTTAATTTGCAAGTATATTTCTGCAAGTATTTATGCTGTACCTTCTCTTCCCCATTCCTATGCATGCTTTAATGTCGATGCAAATGATTCATTTTGATTACATTGCTTGATAATTTTGTTCTCTAATATGCAATCTTGTGTATGCACTGATGATCAATTTAAGAGCATTTAATAATATAAAATCATTAACTGAAGAAGTGACTTTGTGGTTATTTAGTTAAGTATTAAACTGTTTAGTTAATCATAGTCACCATCAACTCTTCAACTAATGGTCCATCGACCAAAAAGAAGAAGAAAGTTGAGACTACGAATAGTTAGAATTAAATACAAATGTTATTAATGTGAAGCGTAGTGTTGTACTTAATAAAACTGACAAAATAATTCCCCCAAAATTCAGTGCCTGTCCTCAGTGATCATTTATGGGTAATGTGTGATGGGCCCGTTGTTTGGTAAAGCAATTTATGTGTGATGAGATTTTCCTTGGTCCCTGGTCTCAGAATTTAGGGGTTGCGCTGGATCAGTTTTTCTGGTAGCAGAATGATGGTTATTATTGATTAGTTTGGTGATTTATTGATTATTGATTATATGTTTAACATTCTATGTAAAGTGAGTCAGTGTTACGTTTCTATGTAGTCTTTGGAACACAGGTACAGAAGGGTATCTGGGAAGCCGGCAGAGTAAAGGTTAGCCTGAAATAAGGCAGAGGAAAAGTGTGAGAAGTGAAATCAAACGGGAATAGGTACATTGTCTGTTTAGGTTATTTTAGGGATTATTGACTGTGCGTGATAGCGAAGGGTCCACCTGTGAAACTTTGGCCTTATCCCCAGAAGAGTAGTGAGACCTCCTTTTTTCCCAACAAAAGGGCCCTCTTGCGAAATTTTGGCCTTATCCCTAAAGAAGTAAAAGGTCCTCTCCTAGCTTGGGTGAAGGGAAGGATAGCGGAATTGTTATACTTGCCTACATTGGAAGAAATGTTCTTGAGAGTGAAAAGCTATCTCTCTATGTAGAAAACAGACAGTGTGGTATTGTTTAATGTTGTGACTAATAAGTTATTGTAAAGAAAACCGGACTTAGAAAAGTGCTGATAATTTTTGTAAAGAGAGGGTCAGTGGCAGGAGGAGAAGCTGACGTCACAGAAAGCCACGCTGGCATTGGTCAGTCTGTAAAGACAGAGTGAGCACAGATTGGCTGTTTGGTGTGAGCCGCGCTGGTATTGGACAAGATAGTGGAGACGCAGAAAGCTCCAATTGGAAGAGTTAGAGTGTGTCGCGCTGACATTGGTCAGGTGTTTAAGGAAGTAAAAGAGTTCAACAGGTGAATTATAGTGAATTGTGTTGACAAAGATTTGTATCGAGTAAAGGTGTTGAATAGCAACGAAAATGTATTTCGAACAACCGAGACAAGAGAAATTGACTTTGTTTGGCAAAATTAAAAGATTATTTAAAAAGGACAAACCAGTAAAAACGAGAGAAGGAGTTCCTATCCCTCCACCAAAGACACCAGCGTCTTATATGATGTTAAAATATGGTTATCACACATTTATTTGGTTAGAAAATTGGGTAGGATATACGAAGAATGATGGTACACTAGCTTTTCCAGAGCATGGTTCTTTTAATTTGGCAGTATTACGTAATTTGAGAGAAAAGATGATGGCATTAGACCCAAGACCTAGACCTACACAGGTTGAAGCACTAGTAGAAAGGGAGGAAGAAATGTATGAAAGAGAAAGACACAGAAGTGGTAGAGTTAATAGATTTATGTTTGGAAGATTTCATGATGAAAGACACGAAGATAGAATGAAGAGGTGGAGAAATGGAGAGATAACTGAAGGATTGTATCCAGTTTTAATGGTAGGAGAGACTGCAGGAAATAAATGTAAAGAAAAGAAGAGACATTTAGAGCAATTTGGTTATGGGTATAACCCAAATGAAACTGATGATGAGCTGCTGGATGACATATTAGTTAAACGACCACCACCTTATCAGGAGAATTCTGCGATGGTGACTCCAAATGCACCGTCAATGGAAGCCCCAATGACACCTCAATCGACACCAGTTCCAACTGTAAGCGCTGTAGAGCAGGAAGGAGAAGTAGAATTTGCCATGCAAACTAAAGAATTAGTTGAAAAATTGAATCAGATGAATATGAAAATAGATGCAATAACTGTGCCAGTAACTATAGGTCCAGCAATACCTGTATTCGAAAATAGACTTATCCATGAACCTTCCTTAACTGTCCCATTAAATTCTGCCATAAACTCGGCTAGTAGTAGAATTAATGCTGTAAGTGTCCAAAGTGAACAACCCACTATAGTTACCAGATCAACACCTCCAACTAATTTAACAATAATCGAAACACCTAAGGAAATAATGTAGTTACAACCCAGAAGGATAGAGTTGGATGAGATTCTCAGAAGTGAGGTTTCGATAGGTCCTACCACTGAAGAATTAGATGATTGGGTGAAAGGGTTACAAAGGAGAAAAACAGAACCACAGCCTATTTGATGTATGTAAGTTAAAAGTAGATCTGGAAGAAATGATCATTGGGACCATAAGTCCAGACAGGCTAAAAACTTATCAAGATGATGAATTGATGTATCTGTGTAAGAGTATTACTTGGAAAGCGAAAAATCTACATGAAAGGTTAGTGGAAGTTGCAGAGGAGTTGGGAGTGGATATAGGAAGATCAAAGGTGTTGCAGAAGACATATAGAGTGGATTTTACTGAAAAGGATATAGAAAATATGAATACGTCTGGTAGACGATTGCAGATAAAAGAGTTAATGGTTGTTTTAAGAAAATGGGGAGACGTGGAAAGATGGAACGGTAGATGGATGAGGAAGAAAGAAGAATTAGCTGCTAAAGAAATACATTTGCATCCCGTAAGAGAAGTGGAAAATGTAGCTTTGGAATGTCCCATGAGGGAAGTTCCAGGAGGAGGTTATGTGCATGTCCCATGGACTAGACAGGATATATTGTCTTTCGCCAATGAGTTTCCTAGGTTGAGAGAAAAACCTGTGGAATGGTATAAACAAGTTGAGAGGTTCGTGAAAGTATCAAAAGTATTGTTAAAAGATTTAGACGGATTATTTGAAATTGTTGTCCCTGCAGATTTATGGACTGAATGTAAGATTCCAGTTGATTGGCCGAAAGATGAATATCCTAGAGATGCCAAAACAGGAGCACCTTCTGATGAGGTGATGAAAAAATATCATCAAGTGATTACTTTCTTGAAAAGCAAAATTTCCCCTAAGGAAACTGATTGGGTAAAAATTGATAGAACAACCCAAGAGCCAAAAGAATCTGTGCATGCCTATTATGAGAGATTATTACAAGTCTTTAAGCAGTATAGTGGTTTTGAGAATATTGGAGACAAAGATATGAGTCATTTTGTGTATAGGTTTGTGTATGGATTAAGACCTGAGATAAGTCAGATGACACAGCAGCACATGTTGTGTTGGCAAGCCAAGATGATCAATGAGATTTTGAGGTATGCGAAGTACTGTAGTGACGACATTGAGTCCCGTCATCGCAAATTAAAAGAAAAGATGATGTGGGCACAAGTAAAGGTAGTGGAGCAGCAAGAAACTCAGTTGAATTCTCAGGCTATAAACCAAATGGGAGGAGTTAGTCAGAATGCTCAGAAATCCAGTGGAGGTAGAGGACAAATGAGCAGAGAAGAGGCGAAAAAGAAATTTCCTTGTCATGGGTGCGGAAAGTATGGACACTGGAAGAATGAGTGTAGATCAGTGAAGAGGACTAATGGAGGAAATCAAATTTTAACCCCACAGGTGCAGAGTGAGATAGTTGTGCAACAGACACCGCAGCAGCAGGTAGTTACTACCCAATATCAGGTCCCGCAACCACCGTTACCACATAGTGTAAATGCTCAAAGATACAGTGCGGATACAGGGTTTCACGGAGGAGACCAGGTTGGTAAAAATACTTACACAAATGTGATTCCCCAATTTTGGATGCAATGTGATGGAAGTGATGTTGAATCGAATCAATGACGGTGCCTGAGGGGGGAGGAAGAGTGCGTGCTTGGCGCTGCTCTAGAGGTAGATCAGTCAGGTCCATTTGTTGATGGAAAAGTAGAAGGTAATGATATCACCTTTATTGTGGACACTGGTGCTACCCGTTCTACTGTGAGAACAGCAGAAATTCCAAACCTACCTGTTGGACTTGGCCCTTTTTCCCAGAAATTTTTCGTTTTTCCCCTAGCCGTTTTACCATGTGTGAAACTCACTCAAGATGGCTGCCACAGGCCCCTGCTACTGCAGAGGGGCCTTACACGCATACACACTAGTAGCCAGGGTCAGGCTGGGATATAGGGATACAGTATCCATTCCATCCCCGCCTCTGGGCCACATAGCCAGGCATGTAGAAGGTTCTAGAACCTTCCGGGCTGTGGGAGGAGTTATGTTTTGCCGCCTTTGGGAGAGTCACCTGACCTAGGAGTATAAAAGGCTTGGAGGGAAAACTTTTAGTCAGTTGGGTTTAGTCAGTTGATGAGGCACCACTGAACCTGGGAGAACCTCTGCCGGAGTATGAGGCTTTAGGGCCTAGGGGAGACCTACACTACTGCTGCTGACAGGGCTGAGGTCCTGCTGTAGTAAGATAGCTGAGGACGCCCACCACCCACTGACCTTGCCCAGTGTGAGGGGACCCAGGGAACCACCTTCAGCGTGCCGGGAGGAACATCAAGCACTCCCAGAACCACCAACTCATTCCCCCCCCTCATAAGAAGAAACTCCTGACAGGAAACTTTGACAAGGAACTTATAACAAGGAACTTCTGACAAGAAACTTACAACTAGAAGCGCCTAAGAAGCAACCAAGCTGAAGCAGTCGCAAGACCCTTAACTTGAGGAGGCCTGTCCGTCAGCAAGGCCTAAAGCCTAAAACTGCCCAACTGGGGATCACCAGGTAAGCGCCGTACCCTGAAGCGCTAAACCTTAACCCCCTATTCACCTTTGCCTGTTGCTGGGCTGCCCCCAAGTACTTTGCCAGTCAGCCCTGCCCACAGGCTGCTGGTGCACCATGTGTGCTGTTGTCCCTCAGGTCACTGACCTTATGATGAAGATCACCGCCGCGGCCGCCGCCGCCTGAGAGGAGAAACCGTGTGGTGAAGTGCGCCGTCGCGCCCTCATCAAAGGAAGTGCTGAGGTGGAGGAAGCCCCTCAGGTGTGTGAGGTGAGGGCGCCGTCCGCGCCCTCACCGAAGCCTCCAGGAGCCCGGGGCCCTCATCGCCGCCGTCGCGGCCAAGGAGTCGTGCCTGCCGCCGTCGCGGCCAAGAGGGTGTGCCTGCCGCCGTCGCGGCAAAGAGTGCCCCGCCGCCGGAGCGGCCGAAGAATCGTCGCCACCGCCGAAGCGGCCCAAGAAATTGCCACCGCCGCCGAAGCGGCCCAAGAAATCGCTAACGCGATCTTCAGCGAGCCTCCCGGCCCCGCAGACGCCGTTGCCGAGCAACCAGGGGTCGCTCGGCGTGACCCGGGAAGGCCGCGCACCGATTGGGTGCCGGCTCCCGGTCCGCCCAGCGCCGAAGGAAGCCCGGGAAGAGCCCCGGCAGTGCAGAAGGAGACGGGGAGCCGGCCGGAGAGGACTGCCGGCTCCCGCTCCCTTCCCCCAGCAGCCCTGAGCCCACCTGCACTTACCCTGAGCACGGGGGCCGGAGGAGGGTGATCCCGGCCCCCGCAGCGAGCCGCATTCATAATCCCTGATCCCGGGGGCCGGAGTAAGGCACACCGGCCCCGCAACGACCCGCAACACCGGCCAGAAGGCCGAGACACCCCCGACCGGGCCCCGCCCAACAGAACACGGGCCGGCCCGGATGAACGCCAGTCGCCCTGAAGCGCGACCAACGACCACACCACAGGTGAGCCCTGGAGGCCCCTAGGGCCCATAAGACGCCACTGGGGGCCGGGGGCCACTATTAGCCCTTACTATTATAGTCCTACGAGGCGAGGCCCCAGAGAGCAGTGGGCCTGGCCTGAATTAACCCCTAAGGAACCTAGAAGCCCCAGAATACAGGACATGTTGAGGGATTCCCACATAGTTCATTCATGTATTGATGATGCCCACAGTATGTAATGATTTATGCCAATGCCTATTATAATTACTGCCTAGGCCATGGTTTTAGCTGTTAAGTCTTTACCACAAGGGAAAGTGTTTAATGGAGTTGAGCTGAAGTGTACACCGCCAAGAGTTGAAGTATTTTATGTTACAGGTGTACTGGAGTTCCGACGCCCACTGTATTGAATGTGGGTGCGCCTAGATTAATGCAGGCCTATTTAAATGTAACGTGAAAAGCCTTCTTTTAAATAATTGAATATGCTAAAGTAAACTATATGTTTAGGCCTATGTTTTATTAACGTACCTTAAGATCATTATTAAGTGCTACATGTAGGAGATAATTCCTGCGGCCTCTTAGTGGCCTACAATGTTGAAGAGCTATGCAACTTTATTTAAAATGTGCACCAGTTGAGTAATATAATGAATTTGAATGTAGATCTGAATTAACCTGCCTTATCTGATGCCAACTTAATTTATTTATAAAAGATCTTGATTTTAAATACAAAAGCCTGGTGTGGTGTCATGTTATTGCGTTCGCATTTGTGAGTCAAAGTGAGAGTGTGCTGCACAACTGCCTTACACATTGCCTTCGCGTGCCTTTCCCGCTTCACGCCATGCTACCGTGTCGGACTCGGTAACCCCGGTTCCAACACTACCCCTCTCGGGAGAAACTATCCAGGTAGTAGGAGTCTCAAATAAACAGATAAATACTCCAGTCACGAAACCAATTGAAGTACATATTGGTCCCTTTAAAGACATGCATCGGTTTGTAGTGTGTGACTCGAGTCCAGTGAATTTGTTAGGAAGGGATTTGTTGTGCAAGATGAATTGCACAATTTACTGCACACCGGATGGAATTGCATTTCAGACACCTGATGAGGATGTTGCATTTAAAATGGTGTTAGCAAAGCAAGGATCAGAAGTGAATGAGTTATATTTGCTTCTTACAGACAAAAGCGTGCCTGAAGAACTAATGAAGATAGTGAATTCAGAGGTATGGGATTTCTCAGGACAGGAGATTGGGTTGATGAAGAAAGTGGATCCGATTAGAATTACAGTGAAAGATGGTGTTGATTATCCAAATACACCACAGTATAAAATGAAACCAGAAGTAATAGCAGGAATAACTCCTGTAATTGATCAAATGATTGAACAAGGAATTTTAAAAGAGTTAATGAGTAGTCCTTGTAATTCACCTATTATGGGAATGAAAAAGCCAAATGGAACTTATAGAATAGTACAAGACTTGAGAAAGATAAACAAAATTGTTGTGCCCTGTTGTCCAGTAGTGCCAAACCCAGCAGTGATTCTTTACCAAATCCCACATGATGCGGAGTGGTATACAGTGATCGATTTATGTCATGCATTCTTTTCGATTCCCCTGCATCCAGATAGCCAGTATTTGTTCGCTTTTCGGTTTGGGGATCATGTTTTGGCATGGTGCTGAGTTCCTCAAGGCTATACTGAGAGTCCTTCTATTTTTAATCAGATATTGAAAAAGTGTTTGGAGGATTTGAAATTGTCTGAAGAGTCTGTTTTGGTTCAGTACATTGATGACCTATTGGTGGCATCAAAGACTCGAGAAGACTGTGTTGCAGACACAGTTGCTTTACTGAACCATTTGGCAGAGGGTGGACATAAAGTGTCCCCTGCAAAATTACAATTCTGCCAACGAGAAATCCAATACTTAGGTCACAAGATTGAGAAGGGAATCAGAAAGGTAACATCAGAGCGTATTCGAGTGATCAGGGATATGAAACCGCCAACGACACAGAGGGAAGTGCGAATGTTTTTGGGAGTGGTTGGATATTGCAGACATTGGATTTTCACTGATGGCAAAACCTCTACAGAAGTTAACAAGGAATGATGTGAAAGATCCCGTTAAATTGGATGAAGAGAGTATGGATGCTTTTGTTAAACTGAAATACAGTTTGTGTAAAGCTCCGGCATTGGGAATGCCTCATTATTCAAAGGATTTTGCATTGTATTGCAGCAAAAGAGACGGATGTGCACTTGCAGTTTTAACTCAAAGGCATGGAATGTCAAGACGACCTGTGGCATATTTTTCAGCTACGTTAGATTCAGAGTCTGCCGCATTACCTGAATGTTTGAAAGCAGTAGCTGCTACTTGTGTGAGTCTGGAACAGAGTGAAGGAATCATAATGGGTCATCCTGTGAAAGTGTATGTGCCACATTCTGTTGAGATCCTTTTAACAAGAACATGGACTCAGCACCTTACCTATAGTCGGCTGACTAGGTATGAGAGAGTGATTCTGGGTGCAGAAAATGTGACAATAGTGAGATGTACAAATGTGAATCCTTCTACTTTATAGCCAGATGTTTGGGATGAAGAAGTAAAGGATGAAGCTGAACATGATTGTTTGGATGTGACTGAATTTTGTACCAAGCCCCGTCCTGACATCAAAGATGTTAAGACCAGAAAATAGGTTAGACCAAATAAGTGAAACTTCAAATCAGTTAGAACAGGGTGAGTCACATGACGAATCAGTGCTGCGACCAAAGAGAGTGAGAAAACCAAACAAAAAGTTCAAGTCACCTGACTGGATTTATATAGTATTGGAAGAAATTGAGGAAGAAGATTTAAGCAAAATAAGAAACAGCACTGACAACGAACAAGAAGAGAAGAGTGATCTAGATCCACCTTAAGAGACTGTAAACAAACTAAGGTGTAGCGTTATCAACTGAAAAAGTTTCTCTGAAAATTCAGAAGACGTTCTGCAAAATTGGATTAAGTTAAAATAAAAGAAGGGGTAAAGAAGAAAGCCTTTGAAGTGTGGGATCACACTACATTTTACTTTTGGTAGAAATAATACATTATTATGGCAGATATACAAGTAACTAGACCTAGATGTAGCCTTATGTGTAGATGTTATAAGGTTTGCTTATGTTTATTGTGTATATTGATAGTATTCTGGTGTGAGGGGGTCGGTGAGGACGGGCTGTTTACCCCCCTGTCTCCATGCTTCTCTTACCCCCTGCCCACACACAGAGACTTGTATGGACCAGGACAGCATGGGTTAATCACGCCGGCTGCCTCTCGCCTCCAGGGACGTCACGGACAGCTGGGACTTGTCCACCAATCAAACCACCGAGGGGCGGAGTCACGGTCCCTAAACGCGGAAGTCACCGGAAAGGAAGTATCGTCGTCAGGGAGAGAGCAAGAGGACGTGGAGAGAGACGCCGCACCGACGGAGACGGATCGAGAGGAGGATCAAGAGAAGGAGATCGTAGGAAGCCCCGACCCTCCGGACCCGGACGAAGACGACGGAGTCGACTCCTGGACAGAGGAGTGGTGGACGCCCCCGGAGGATGCTGATGAGCCGCCGCAGCTCTGGAGAGTAGCGTCTGACACGGTACGTGGCCTGGGAAGGGGAGTGGGGAAGGATTTTAGGGGAGGACCGCAGTAAAGGCTGGACCGCCTAAGGGATTCACGGAGTAGTTCTCACCGAGTGTGTGTGTTTACCCCTCCACTGCCACTACCTGCACGACGCCCGATCCCTCACGGTTGCTTCTGCTTCCAACACCCCCCCCTTTTCACTAATCTTCGAACGCTCGTTTGGCGTGGGTAGAGTGTATCAGGTGCCCCGCGGGGTTCTCCCCAGAGGTCTGTTGGGAGACCGTGTACCAATACATTATCCATACTGTGCACCGCTATGCTACCCTAGTCCACTCCTCTTTCCTTATCACACCCGCCGGTGGACTGTATACCTGGTGAAGGGTTCTGTCTTGCCCTTCTATTGCCGCGGCAAGGTGTAGTAATCGCCCCTCTCTTGTGTTGTTTGTTCCCTATATGAGCCTCCCGGGTTATCCACCCCTGAAGAGAAGGAACGCACGCCCAAGAGGACAGAGGAGCAGAGGTCCCGCTATCGCCTGGGAAGAAGATCACAGTTGCGCCCTACGCCTAGCCCCCGCCTACTAAGTCTTTCATGTATACCAACCAATAAAGCACAACAACATTGAGCCCATACTCCGGCCTCCTCGCCTTTTCTTCCGCCCGTCCCTCTCACACCTGGTGTCAGAAGTGGGATCCGGGAAGATGGAGGCCGCGATGAAGAAGATGGCGGAAGGGCAGGATAAACTGGGCCAGGTCTTGGAACGGTTCCTGACCGCCGCGGAAGAGGACAGAGGGCAATTACACAAGACCCTAACTGAACATACCCAGACACACGAAGCCACGTTTGGCAGGTTGGCGGACACCCTGGGGCAACAGAGAGGGTTTTCCACACTCCCGTCAGTAGTACTGCAGAAGTACGTCAACGGCGAGGACCCCGATTTCTTCTTTTCCAATTTCGAGCGCATGGCCAGGGTTGCCGGTTGGACCGCAGACAAATGGGGGCAGTATCTAGGTCCCCTGTTGACAGGCGACATGCAAGCGGCCTACCAGGCAGCAAACCCCCTTGGCCTCACCCCGTATGCTGACGTAAAAAGGGACATACTAGAAAGGCTAGGGTTAGACGAAGATACCTACCGAATCCGGCTACGTCAGGTCAAGGAGGGGCTTCAGGAGACACCACAAGCCCTCTCCTACCGCGTCCGAGACCTGGCTGACCGGTGGCTGAAACCCCTAACATCGTCCAAAGAGGACATTATGGAAAAAGTCTATTTGGAACAGTTCCTTTCTTCCTTGCATCCCCCTGCCCAAAAGTGGGTTCGGAAACACTCCCAACTAACCTTTGAGAGAGCCGTCGAAATCGCGGGTGCCTTTCATAGGGCACAGGAGATACAGCGGGGCAAAGAGGATCAACACTGGAGACCATCAGGGGGAGGCCATCCTCGGGCGAGTAGACCACCTTTTCCCTCTCGTCGACCAGAGACCCTGGCTGTGGTGCCAACACCCTTGTTCCCTTCTCCTCGGTCGGCCCCAACACATATTGGCCCGCAATGTTTTTCCTGTGGCGCCTACGGCCACATTGCCCGAGTGTGCCCACAAAGGGAGGAACCGATGGAGGTGGGCCTCACCCGCTCGTACTACTGTAACCCTATGGGAAGAAATCCCCCATATCATAGGACAGTAAGGGTAAATGGGGAGAACCGACGGGCCTTGATGGACACGGGTTGTTTGCAGAGTGTGATACGGCCTTCGGCTATACCTGGAGGGGTCACCCGAACCACGGGGGAGGTCAACATACAATGTGTTCACGGAGACAATAAAAGGTACCCCACTACCAACGTGCAGGTCCAGCACGGACCCTCTGAACAGCCCGTGTCCCTGCGGGTAGGGCTGGTGCTACGCCTGCCAGAGACATTGGTTCTAGGGTCCGATTATCCATACATGTCTACAGTGATACCAGAACAAGGCGTCGATCAGGACGATTGGTGCCAGTCAGCCCCCTTTGCCAATGAACCCTCCTTGGCATGCCCCTCCGTGAAAGACCCCAAAAGCCGGAACCAGAAGAGGAGAGAAAAAAGACACTGGATGCACATAGCCCTAACCCAGACTAACAAAGATCCCCTATGGCAATACGATAGGGGCTTCTTTGCGGCCCAAAGAGAAGATCCAACCCTAAGAGAGGCATGGAACCAGGCCACCGACACCGAGAACCCAGACAAAGTAGGTCCTCAGTTTGTCATGAAGGAGGGGATGATATACAGAAAAGGGGGGAAGAACCAACCACTCCAACTGCTGGTACCCCAGTCCTATAGAGAGAAAGTGATGTTCCTCGCACACAGTCATTTGTTGGGGGGGCACTTTGGTGAAGAAAAGACAGAGCAAGACATCCTAGGGAAATTCTTTTGGCCAGGCATTTATCAGCAGATCCGTCAGTATTGTAGACGGTGCCCCATTTGTCAGAAGAACAGTCGGTATCGACCCCGAAGGTGCCCTTGTGTCCCTTGCCCATTATTGAGGAGCCCTTCTCTTGTGTGGGGATGGATATAATCGGTCCCTTGCTCCCCTCCCGAAGCGGGTGTAGGTACGTGTTGGTGATGGTAGACTACGCCACCCGGTTCCCTGAAGCGGTGGCCCTGAGACAACCAAACGCCCAACAAATAGCTAAAGCCATGGTGAACATATTTTCCAGGGTTGGATTTCCCCGGGAAGTGATATCCGATCAAGGAACACCCTTTGTGTCCCGCCTTATGAAGCAGGTATGTGCCCAGTTGAAGATAAAACAGATCCGCACGGCGGCCTACCACCTCCAGACGGACGGGCTGGTAGAGCGATATAACGCCACCCTGAAGACCACCTGAAAAAAATGCTAGACCTTGAAACCCGCCGATGGGAGGAAATGCTACCCCTAGCCCTGTTCGCTATAAGGTGTAAACCCCAGAGGAGTACTGGGTATTCACCTTTCGAACTCTTATACGGACGACAACCCCGTACCCTGCTTGACATGGCCAAGGAAGAATGGGAAGAAAGGCCAGAAGGGACCAAACCCCTCCCCGAATATGTTATGAACCTGAAAACCCATCTCCAGGAAATCCATAGCATATGTAGAACACACCTGGAGAATGCACAAGAGGGCCAGAGACGACAGTACGATAAAACCACTAAATCACGTACATTGAAGGTAGATGACTACGTCCTCCTCATGATGCCCACTTCTGACCACAAACTTTTGGGTCAGTGGCAGGGCCCCTTCCGGGTCGTGGAAGTAGTCACCCCCGTCACTTATCGTCTTGAGATGGACCCCCTGAAGAGAGGCAACACCCAGATATTCCATATTAATCTGCTGAAAAGATGGTACGGGGAACCCCCCCCGTTCCTGTCTCTCTGGCCCAAGACCACCCTGTAGCATACCATCAGAGCAGGGATCCTGAGCTGTCTGTGGAACAGCAGAAGTCCCTAGACACCTGCCTGTGGCCCTTCAGGGCCGTCTTTTCCCTCCACCCCAGGTCGAACCACCCTCACAGAACATTCAATCACCACTTTGCCGGGGAAGTGGGTAAAGCTACGACCGTATCGCCTTCCTGAATCCCGCAGACAGGCGGTGGAGCGCGAGATACAACAAATGCTCCACATGGGTGTCATAGAACCGTCCAAGAGCGAATGGAATTCGCCCATAGTCCTAGTACCGAAGCCGGACGGTTCTATTAGATTTTGTATCGACTTCCGCGAGGTCAATAAGATCTCCCAGTTCGACACCTATCCTCTACCCCGGGTGGACGAACTGGTGGAAAGGCTAGGAAAAGCACAGTACATCAGTACGTTAGACCTCTGTAAAGGGTACTGGCAGGTCCCCTTAACAAAAACCGACAAGGATAAAACAGCATTCTCCACCCCGGGGGGGTTGTATCAGTTCACGGTATTGCCCTTTGGGTTACACGGGGACCCGGCAACTTTCCAAAGGCTAATGAACGACCTACTCAGACCCTGTGCCGCATATGCCGCGGCATACATCGACGACATAGTCATTCACAGCCCCACCTGGGAGGAACATCTATGCCACCTGGCTAAGGTCGTTCAGACCTTAGGGGAAGCCGGTCTCACCATTAATCCCACCAAGAGCCGGCTGGCTGCTCGGTCGGTGAAGTACTTGGGGTACCTTCTTGGGGAGGGGCTAATCAAACCACAGAAGGAAAAGGTAGCCGCCATAGCCAACATCCCATTTCCCCACACCAAAAGAGAGCTGAGGGCCTTCCTAGGCATTCTCGGTTATTATAGACGCTTTATACCTGAATTCTCGCAGACGGCTGCCCCCTTAACCGACCTGCTACAGAAACACAAGAACGCAGAAAAGGAGTTACGGCAACCTTCCCTCTGTCTCCAGCGAGCCTTCCACGCCTTGAAACAAGCCCTTACCTCCGACCCTGTGCTCCTGAGTCCTGAGTATGACAAACCATTTACCCTCCAAACAGATGCATCAGAGCAGGGACTGGGCGCGGTATTGTCTCAAACCGACCCCCAGGGACAAGAATGTCCCATACTGTACATAAGCAGGAAATTCTTCCCCCGCGAAACACGATACTCCGTCATAGAAAAGGAGGCCCTAGCCATCAAATGGGCGATTGAGACTCTCCGGTACTATCTCGAAGGTAGGGAGTTTACTCTGTATACCGACCACGCCCCTTTGGAGTGGCTTTCACGCAACAAAGGGTACAACGACCGGGTCATGAGGTGGTTTCTGGCACTTCAGCCCTTCCATTTTACCATGTTACATCGGAAGGGCAGAGAGCAGACCAATGCAGACTATCTGTCACGCCATCCCCTTGACCCGTTTCTTGCCGGCAAGAAAGTAAGAGGGGAGGGATGTGAGGGGGTCGGTGAGGACGGGATGTTTACCCCCCTGTCTCCATGCTGCTCTTACCCCCTGCCCACACACAGAGACTTGTATGGACCAGGACAGCATGGGTTAATCACGCCGGCTGCCTCTCGCCTCCAGGGACGTCACGGACAGCTGGGACTTGTCCACCAATCAAACCACCGAGGGGCGGAGTCACGGTCCCTAAAGGCGGAAGTCACCGGAGAGGAAGCGTCGTCGTCAGGGAGAGAGCAAGAGGACGTGGAGAGAGACGCCGCACCGACGGAGACGGATCGAGAGGAGGATCAAGAGAAGGAGATCGTAGGAAGCCCCGACCCTCCGGACCCGGACGAAGACGACGGAGTCGACTCCTGGACAGAGGAGTGGTGGACGCCCCCGGAGGATGCTGATGAGCCGCCGCAGCTCTGGAGAGTTGCGGCTGACACGGTACGTGGCCTGGGAAGGGGAGTGGGGAAGGATTGTAGGGGAGGACCGCAGTAAAGGCTGGACCGCCTAAGGGATTCACGGAGTAGTTCTCACCGAGTGTGTCTGTGTGTTTACCCCTCCACTGCCACTACCTGCACGACGCCCGATCCCTCACGGTTGCTTCTGCTTCCAACACCCCCCCCTTTTTCACTGATCTTCGAAACGCTCGTTTGGCGTGAGTAGAGTGCATCAGGTGCCCCGCGGGGTTCTCCCCAGAGGTCTGTTGGGAGACCGTGTACCTATACATTATCCATACTGTGCACCGCTATGCTACCCTAGTCCACTCCTCTTTCCTTAGCACACCCGCCGGTGGACTGTATACCTGGTGAAGGGTTCTGTCTTGCCCTTCTATTGCCGCGGCAAGGTGTAGTAATCGCCCCTCTCTTGTGTTGTTTGTTCCCTATATGAGCCTCCCGGGTTATCCACCCCTGAAGAGAAGGAACGCACGCCCAAGAGGACAGAGGAGCAGAGGTCCCGCTATCGCCTGGGAAGAAGATCACAGTTGCGCCCTACGCCCAGCCCCGCCTAACTAGTCTTTCATGTATACCAACCAATAAAGCACAACAACATTGAGCCCATACTCCGGCCTCCTCGCCTTTTCTTCCGCCCGTCCCTCTCACATCTGGATACTATTAACAATTGTAATACCTTTACATTTGATAAAAGAAGATACATCACGTCGTAACAATTTAACAGGTCCAAGGGTAGACACTGACATTAGGCAGACACCAATTACTCACTTGAATCAAATAGATGCTAGTAGTTTACATCACAACAGATTAGTTACTAATGTTTCTCTGAATGTTTTTACTAAATTGTTGTATGAATATGTAGAAACAATGGATGTAAGTGACTGTTATGTATGTATACAGTTGCCATTGTCTGTTTCCGAAGGTGTGACTTATCATCACCTTCCTTTAACTTATGGTGTGACCTGTAGTGTCTTATCAAGTTTGTTGTATAGAACAGGTAAACTAGACTATTATTATTCCAATGTAGGTACCATATTTTCTAAAGTCCCTGTAGTACCTGAATTGAATAAGATAGCACATGCAAATGTCATGGGAGATTTTTTCCTGACAACCAAGCCTTTAGATATAGAATACGCTAATAAAAACAACCTAACATGTAAATTGAAAAGGAAGAGAAAATCTTTTTGGAGATGGTAGAGGAAAGAAGGGCTAAGTTTCAGAGAAAAGCTGTTGAAGAGAAATTGAAAACACCACCTTGGGTTTTTAGAGAAGGCAAATATGACAAAGGAGAGACTTATGCTGCAATGGCCCTGGATTGGTCACAGAAGGGAAAATTATGCTTACGTAGGGAGAAAACTAACTATAACAATTATTTCATCGGTTCCAGTGAATGTGAAGATACCTATAAAATTATTGGGGGTTGGGGATTAAAAGGAGGAACTGACCCTGTCTTGCCAGGCATATATTATGTCTGTGGGAGGAAAGCCTATTATCGATTACCAGATCACTGGTATGGGACTTGTTATGTTGGGATTGTCTTTCCAAAAGTCTATCAAGTAGACAAAAGTACAAATGGAATCGATGAAGTAAAGCAAGGACTAAACCGTGCAAAAAGAGAACGTTTTTCAGAAATTGTAGGCGATATATTTGGAGCATTGATACCTGGAGTTGGAGTTACACTGAATGCATACAAAATTCAACAATTGTCCACAGTGGTTGATCGTTTATCAACTGATACTGCTGGAGGATTCCTGATGATTGACACTGAAATGATTGCCATGAGATCTATGGTTATGCAAAATCGACTTGCCCTTGATATATTGTTGGCAAAAGAGGGTGGAGTCTGTGGAATGCTGAAAGTTCAACATTGTTGCACTTACATTCCAGATAAAAGTAAAAATTTGGAAGGATACATTCAGAATATCACGGATTTGCACAAAGAGGTAACCCAACTAGAGGTTGACGGTGTTTGGGAGAGACTAAGTAAAAGTTTCTCTACTATAAGCAATTGGTTTTCTTCTATAGGTAGTTCCTTAGTAGGAAGAATAATAGTACCAATAATTTTAGTAGTTACCATGATATTCATGATACGAATGACCTATGTTTGTGTGAAGAAAAGTCGCAAGGGAAAGAAAGAAAGAAAATTAAGTAGAGAACATAAAGAAAGAGAAAGGGAGATAGAGGAAATGGAGATGGAAGGTTTTAAAGAAAAATTGTATGAAAAATGTAAAGAGCAAGGGTCAAAAGACAAAATAACAACTATATAATTTGAAAAAATAAACCGTATGTTTTGGGATTTTATGATGGTAAAACCATCAAAGGGGGGATTGATGGAGTGAGGTTTGTAAAATACATCCTCACGAAATTAAGTAACACCATAATAATGTATTGACTGCATGAATTAATCAACTCTGAATGCACACATTTACATAAGGAGCAAATGCATTTGACATAATATACTAAACCATGTTGGCATGAGTATGTAGTAATTGTTTGCGCATTGAAAAACCGTACTACTGCATGTTTATGCTGTGTTGTACATTGCACATTTTGCATGTTGTGCACAAAATAACGAAAAGGTTGCTTTAAATTAATAGCTTTCGCTAGGTAATAATTAACACAAGGCATTAGTATGGTGGGAGGTAAACAAAATTGGTTTATTTTCATGAATTAATACTCTTTTGTGTTTGTTTACTTTAGTACGGAATTGGGCCTGCATGAAAATGGCCTCTCGTTGAAACCAGCATGTGGTTGGCCTAGTCGGTGTAAAATGTGCATGCACCAGGACGGGTTGCCTGCTCGCAGACTGTAGAGTGTACCAGATGATGTAATCCGTGTGAAGGCCATGTTGACCTGTGTCCTATTGTTTATGTGCCAAGATGCGACAGCGACTGTGGGAACAGCCATCACTACGTGCAATTCGAATGTGAAGACGGATATCAATATGAACATTGTAACCGAATGTATAAATATGAATGTTAGTGGTATATGAAATGAATTGGTCTTAAATCCTTCCTTTGTTAGAACCAGTATAGGATGGATTTGTGGGGAGAACTGGATGAGGCGACCCTACTATGATTTATGACAACCAATCATAGACCGGGTTTTACTGATACTGCAACATTGTAAGATAGCGTACTGGAGAGAAGGGTATAATTGATATCCCAATTGGGGTGTGGCAAGAGAGAAGGCAGAAGGCAGAATGGCGAAGCAGTGCGGTTCGGTATAGCAGTGCAGTCTGGTGTGACAGATCAGAGAGAAGAGCCAATCAGAACGCACAGAGAAGATCCAAGACAGAGAGAGCAGACCAGCACAAAGTCAGAGAACCTTTAGGTACGAGAACGTTGCGGAAGTGCTTGGGAGGAGATTGCGACCGTGGAGGTAGATTAATTGGGAGATAAATCTAGTAGTTAGTGTAGGACAAGTTTAGCCGCATCTGTCCTGTTAACTTTGTCCTCTGAGCCTATCACTGGGGACTTCTTGCCACAACCTCGGCCAAGGAAGTGGTTTTCCTGATTCTTTGGTGGGTATTACCCTCTTTGATTGCTTTAATTTGCAAGTATATTTCTGCAAGTATTTATGCTGTACCTTCTCTTCCCCATTCCTATGCATGCTTTGATGTTGATGCAAATGATTCATTTTGATTACATTGCTTGATAATTTTGTTCTCTAATATGAAATCTTGTGTATGCACTGATGATCAATTTAAGAGCATTTAATAATATAAAATCATTAACTGAAGAAGTGACTTTGTGGTTATTTAGTTAAGTATTAAACTGTTTAGTTAATCATAGTCACCATACACTCTTCAACTAATGGTCCATCGACCAAAAGAAGAAGAAAGTTGAGACTACGAATAGTTAGAATTAAATACAAATGTTATTAATGTGAAGCGTAGTGTTGTACTTAATAAAACTGACAAAATAAACCCCCCAAAATCCAGCGCCTGTCCTCAGGGATCATTTATGGGTAATGTGTGATGGGCCCGTTGTTTGGTAAAGCAATTTATGTGTGATGAGATTTTCCTTGGTCCCTGGTTTCAGAATTTAGGGGTTGCGCTGGATCACGGTCCATATTGTAGGTACCTGAAGAATATCCAGAGAATCTTCAAGGTAAGTAGAGAAGATGAGGCTACAATTAGCCAGGAAACAATAAAAAAGCAGGGCAGTTTGGCCTTGAAATACTTTGTCAAGGAGTAAGTTACATCGAAATTGTCACAATAAGAGCGTATCAAACCAGTGTGTCTAGGCGTGGAACCTACATTTGCTTAATAGGCATCAAGAATAGGGAAATAGCTCTCCATGAAGGAAAGGCCAAATCAATGTACAGCGTGAGCAGGACTGCTCACATTAATGTCCCAGGTGTGCCAGACGGTCGCACTGCAGGTTGGCAAAATAATTCTGGAAAGGAAAGAACAACAATGGATTCTATGATCGAAGCACCCATATGCTTGCAGAATTGCTCACATTGGGAATGAACACTCACCAATAGTGAGTGCCAAGTAGGCCTGGGCAGATCTCACAGAGTTTCATTCCTTGGAATTATGCGGAGTTAGCAAAAAACTCAGCTGAATTTCAAGGAGCAGGGTATTCCTCAGCGACCCCTAAAACAATTAGTGAAGATGACATTAGAGTGTGGGTTCAGCCCTAATTAAAATTAATGTTAAGGTTCTGTCTTTACTCTTTCCTTCTCCATGATGGCGATTTCTTATTGTGGCTTAAATATGGAATACTTGAGAATTAGTGTACATATAGGCACAAACTTATTGTCTTTACACATAGTCCTTCACTCGCATTTTAGTTACTGTAGGTAATTTGGACCTCTTTTCACACTAAACATATATCGTTCATAATTGTAATGCGACAATAAATGAAAACTTTGGATATTAGCGCTAGTGATTTCGATTTTGATAGTATGTAATCGCACCCGAGTAACACGACGGTTATGCTTTTACACTTACAGGGACACTACCTATTGTGTATTTACCTAAGGATACAGGCATGTTTATGTGGCTTCAGTATGGATACTATATATTGGTTACTCCTCACGATAAAGAGATTTTATTAGAGATAATACACACTGCTACCCGCACTATACGACAACCAAATCTAATACATTCGGTGTTTTAACTTACGGTAGCACGCAATGTCTGTATATGAGGTATCGGTGTGGATAGATATGTCTCATGACCGAGATTATGTTTTAACCACTCTAAGATGGCGGATCACATTTTTTCATGCCGACACGTGATTAGGATACGGTAGAGTGTATATATATCCAATTCAAGATGGCGCTGACGGTGCACGCCAACGGATTGAAATATCGGACGAGGAACCTCGTGAGTCACGGTAAGGAGCAGTGTTGCCAGATTGGGCTATTTCTCGCACAATTGGGCGATATTTTGCCCGATTGTGCGAGAAAAAAATCGTGTTGGGCGGGCTACCGAAATTTGGGCTAGAATCCGCACAGTGTGCGGCGGATTCAAGGCATTGTGCGGCGCACCCGCGCTGCAGCCCATGGCTGCCTGCCACGCCCTTTCCGAATTTTAGGTGTGTCTGTGCCTTGCGGCCCCTGCCCACAAGTAACACCTGCAGGGCCATATATCTTTGCGGGCGGGAAGCTTCTTCCAATTAGGGTCCTGCAAGATCTGCAGTGACCTCTGACCTGCCCCCAATAATGGGCTGACCTGGTTTTATAACCCATCACCCCCGTTCCGAAATTTAACAAGAGACGCTTTTAACTAGGTTGCTGAAGCAACATGTCGGGGAAGAAGTCAGACAAGGTGAGTGAGACGCTGTACAGCCCTGTGGAATATTCTGGGGACTAATCTTGCGAACAGTAGAACATGTATTTTAGCGAACGAGCCCAGGTTACAGGCACCCCTCAATAGATGCACAGACCGAAGAAATGTAATTTTAATTTGAAGCCTTCCTGAAAATTGAACAGTGCCATGTAAATCAAATTACCTCAGCGAATCTTGATCAGTATTTTACTGCTAAATACTTATTGAAAAGGAAATGAATGACGCACGTACCGCATCCATCACAATGCTGAAGAATCTTACTGAACGCAAAAACCAATGAAATGTTCTGTGCTGGTTTGTTTGAGCGCGTCTACTATCTGTTTATGAAATATATAGATAGAGGCACATGTTATTGGGTAGAACATTATGACTGAGATTTTCAACAAGGCAATAATTACTAGAATTAAATAACTTTTTTAAAAATATGACTTTTTTTTTTTTTTTTAAATAATTGTGAACACTTGGGCATCACCTTGGAATATATTTGAGAGCAGATCAAACCCTTTGGGTTAAAGTCCTTTATCAATAGTGAGGACTACTTGGTTTGAAACAAGCGGGGCACATATGTATTTTTTCTATGTTTAATGTGTGTCTCGTCCAAATTGTTTTTTATTGCTGCGGCAAACTTCCTGTCATTTAGTGGTCCCTAGCTTTTTTCATGTCTTAACATTTTCATTTCTTGCCTAATCTAATCTCTAAAATCTCCACCCCATCTTTTGCTCTCAGTGCTTCTTCTCAGCAGTCATCAGTCACACCCTCAAGCACAAACATCACACTGACTCTCTTGGTGATTGCCACTAGGATGAACACTACTGAAGATGGGCTGAAAGAATAAACTTTTAATTCTGAAAGTAGATGAATTCTTCAAACAAATAGCCTGAATATAAAACAACTTTGTAACTTGGCCTTTTTACAAATAGTGTGAAAGATGCCACTGAAGTGACAGGTGGTTCGGATTCTATTAAAGGCTCAGTGGCAAATGTTATGTCTTGCACTACTTTTGTGAAACGTTGAGCAGCAAAGGAATAACCATTGAAAACAAAATGCAAAATTGATGCCAATGTAGAACATATAAAATCCTAAGCAGCACTCAGTCATTATGACCTCACACTGTGTCCCCAATTCCAGCACAGTGCTTCCGTTAATTCGCCCTGCAACACTTCACACATCCTAATATTTGCAGGTCTGAAACATGACAAAACACAACAAAACAGAATGATGAACAAGCTGAAACATCAGGAGAGTCATAGAAGCACAAACAAACCATGCTTCTTCTAGAAATCAGCCTGCAACAGGTTAAGCTCAGTCCTAGAACCAGTAATCTCCAAGAAAGCCTCATATTTTATAAGTAATCAGACTAAACCAGTCAGAACAATTTTGCCCACCTCAACCTGCCACTGCCAGACCCTGAAGGATGCTGCTATTCTTGGCTCAAGGCGCTATGATGGGTGCAGGTTACTCTTAACCTGAATGATAATACTGCAGGCTCAGAACACTGGCCTAGCCAATGGCCATGGGCCCTAGTGCAAAGAAGGAACCCCCCCCCCCCGGGCTGCTGCTTGAAGTCTGAAAGACAATTATCAGTGCTTAGTGTGCCCCTCGGGCCTCTGTCCCCTGGTGCTACTGCACCTGCTGCGCCAATGGAAGCTAGCCACCTGGCTCAGGAATCGCACAGTAGCATTAGCCATCAGGCTACAGCTGTCCCCATGACGCAAGGTTATTAATTGCAGCACAGTCCCAGAGGGTAGAGCACACACTGACATGCGATGTTCCAAAATATTTCTGGTAACTGAGCCTCATTTGTATTTCCAACCCCCCCCAGTTCTACAATATAACTGCAGCACTGGTTTCTATAAACTCTACTGCCGGGGGTTGGGGGGTCCTTACTTCTCTTCTTCTGCCTTCTCTTCTCCTTCCTCTCTCCCTCCCTCGGTGCATCTCACGCCTACAAGAAACGATGCAAGGTGAGAAGTCTACTCTTCCTTCGGTTGCAATGAGTCAAACCAGTAACCAATCGGTGCAAATCCCAGATGTGGCTTGAATCCAGTATCATGGTGAGCCCGGGACCCATGTCTGGGCATACCCAGCGCACTTAGGGCGCAAATAAATGATGGATTTAGGCCCAGATCTCTGTACTGGGGTGAATGTATGACATTGTTCTGCATTCTGTCCATCAATTGTTCTTTTTGCATTTGTCACCCCGTGTGGGACGGGTATGCCCAGACGTGCGTCCCGTGCTCTCCATGCCACTGGAGCCATTTGCAATGCAATAGGTCTTGCATTTACGCGAGTTTGAGCTACTGACATTGAAAATAACAATGTCTTTAATTTTTGTTTTCGTTTTTAAAACATAAATTAAAGGCATTGTCATTTACAATGCCAATAGCTTAAACTCGCATAAATGCAAGACCTATTGCATTGCAAATGCTTGTTTAATGTTGTAGTCAGGCTACACGTAAGTTAATGGAGTGGCAACATTGGGCTATTTTGGACTACTTTTCCGTTGCTTTTGGGCTTGACAGTTGTGAAAAAATCTGGCAACACTGGTAAGGAGTGAACTTCCCTCCGAGGAGTAATGTGTATATGCAGAGGGTTTCGTACTAGAAATTCTGTCTATTAGTGTAGATACTTTATCTTTTTTCTTGCTCAGTGTGACTCTATTCACGTTACACTTAGAAGGAAATACGGCATCTGGTTAATATGGTATTTGGCTGTTAGTACCGTTTTTAGGTCTCGCGCCTAGCGTTGCAGTGCGCAGCACTGCTCGCACAGCGCGAGACCTCTAGAAAGGGCTTCTGAAAGCTGCCCACATGCTCGTGCGTGTGGTTTTGCTTTGGGAAGCCCGGCATTGGCTGGAGCGTGCGTTTTTTTTACAAAAACGGCACGCGATTGGGCAAAGGCGGGCGCATGTCCCGCCTTTGCTCCGCCCATTCCCGTCTGTGTCTAGGACGTGCATCAGCACGCGTCACAGAGACAGGCTCCCTCGCCCCCCCGCACCTCTGTGGTGCGCGCGCACCACTGGTTTCGATTCCCGCATTCGGGTTTCGATTCCCCTTCTGGTTCTGCCAGGCAACAACTGTGTCCTCATGAGTAAACATAGACGAAGGACAAGTCTTCTGTTATTCCCGAACACTGAGTACAGACAACAACACGGAGACAAAGAGTAGCTTTTTTGCAGTCGTAGAAGAGAGAGAGTGACTGCTTCCCAGCAGCACAGTGACTACTCCCCTAGAGCATAGTGACAGTACCCTCGGACCACAGTGACAGCGCTCTGCACCACCTGCGCAAACAACCCTCGGCCGACCCCCAGCCCATGTCACCTGAGTGCCCGCAAGCACAGCGGCTGACCGGAATTGCAACCCATCTAACATGGCCTCAGAAGGATGAAAGGCTGAGGGCATGAAGACTGGGCCTCGAACTGCCATCGAAGGAGACCCGTGGCTCCCTGAATACTCTCCCCCTTCGAGTTGGAGCCACAACAGCCTCGCCCCCACCGGGCGACCATCCGCTCCACAGCCACCCGCGCAAACCCCCTCCCGCCTGCCTGCATCTCTCCCTGCGCTGCGCCCACTGATCCCTCCTCAGAGAAGCCCTCCCGAGCGCCACCCTAGGCCCCGTGGCCACTGGCGACTAGCTGTACATAGTTAATTAGCCTCGGAAGGATGAAAGGCCGGGGAAGAAGTATTGGTCCCGCACCCGCCCTCCGAGGAAACCAGCGGGTCCCCGAATCCACTCCGCATGCGAAGCAAAGCCAGCCCGGCCATCAACTCGAGGGCGGAGCACCGACAACCCTGCTCCATTGTACCACCGGCCTGTCGCCCTATTGTGCCAGCCACTAGGCGACGACTCCCCCCCCATCCGATGACATTGCAATCTTCGCTCCCCCCTGCACCCTATCGTGGTGTGCCACGGGTATCCCCGTGTCACAGATGCAGCAAAACCCAGCTGGGGCAACCAAAACATTATACCCTGCACCAGTTGGATTACGGCGGCACCCTATTTGCAACCGCTACATTGAAAGCCGAAAGCGCTTCATCTGCGCCCCCCACATCAAGGCGCCACCATGCTCGTGCTCTGCACAGCATGCCGGATGGCCGACCCTCCCGTAGGTCCGCCCCGGCCTGCATGAGCATCAAACTGGGCTGCCCCTGCCATCAACACCGCTAATCCCCGCCACTCCCGTGGCAGAGCCCCAATGCCCCCAGGACTGACCTGAAGGTGTCACCGCGGAGCCCCCCCTCCAACAGCCGGCGTCCCTGTAAGAGCACCCCCGAAGACGGCGCAGGCCACAGCCTCCTTCCCCACTTTGAACCCCGGGGGGTGGGGGGGTGCGGGGGAAGCCTGCCTGCACCCCCGTGCGCGCCACCTCCGCACTGTTGAGCCACGCCAAGACCCAAACTTTACTCCCTTGCTCCAACGTCGGTAGGTCTGAACCTTGCCCCCCCTCCTTATATCCTGCCACTCACTGTCACTGCTTTGCGCAACAACCATGCGCTCCTGCGCCTGATTCCAACCCGCACACTCCCACACTGGGCCTTCTGCATCCCCTCTCACTGCTCCCATCCGCGCCCGCTCCCACGGTCCGCCCATCAAATGGATTCCGAAATTCCAACCGGACTCCACACTGAAGCCCTCCCCCCGACACTCAGTGCGTCTCCCCCAGGCCAAACACCTCATCTGTGCCCCTGGCTCACCCCCTGGCTTCAACATGTAACGAGACCCGATGCTGCCTCTTCCCCAGCCGCCCACATTAGTGCCCCCTGCCCCTCCCCCTGGCGCACTTTCGTCTCCCTCTAACCCTAATCAATGTGTATGAGTCTGTCTCAGGTCCAGGACTACCCGTTGCGTCACACCCGGACAAAGTCCGTTCCCCAGGATATTGAACAACTTGCCCAGGACCACCGGATGCTAGTCCACACCGAAATCCGCAACTTAGCCCACTGGCCCAAAGTCGACATTTTTGCCCACAAGGCCCGTCGCCTCCCCCTGGGATCCCGATGTTGCCTACTATTGCCTGCTTTTGCCTGCTTTAATAACATTGTGCTCCCGATCCCCCTTTTCGCAACCTCCACAGTGAGCTCCTGCCGTCCGAGAAACAGTCTTCCTTCACAATCGTTACCCCTGCAACCAACCTTCCTGCACCCCGTCACACATTATTACCCACTTATCCAAATTCGTGCCGACACTCCGGCCGTCCTCCATTAAATCTTCTGTAGTGCTTCTCATCCTTCACAGCTTGTTAAATTGACGCTATGCCCTTTCCCAGTATTTGCGCGTACATGACCTGCTTGATAACGCCCATCCCAAACACTTAAAAGCCACCCGATCGTGCCCCCCCCTCCCCATCACACCTCATCTCGCACATTCTCACGCAGTACTCCGACTTTCGATTCCCCAAACCCATAATTCATCCCCTCTTCCTTTCGATTTGATCGCCCCCGCTTCCTTCACCCAACTATCCCATACCTCCTATTCCCCTGAACAACTTCCTTGTCATTCTCGAGTCGCCTTCCTTTCATTTTCGAATTATGTCTGCTCCTACTGCTAACTTCTCCGCACCCGAATTTCATTCCGTCTTTTAATTTTTTTTGTTGTTGTTTTTTTGTTTTGTTGTTGTTGTACTTATTACGAAGGTCTATGCAACGACAATGCCAGTCACTGCGTGCATTTTAACACCGCACCAACCATGGATCTGCAATTAAGCAGCTCCCGCTGACCTCTACAGACCTTCGTCACTTGGTGGCTTTTTATCACCTACACACCCATCCTTACCAAATGTGCTTCGAGGAGGAAATCTACCCATGGGTGGGGACCTCCGCTATATGAGCCACTGTGCGCTCTCAGGCCAATAAATCGGTGAAAGGTGAGTTACACGAATAACTTAATACCCAGAAATATAATGTAACAATTTCTCTTTAACCCTTTATTAATGCCCCATAACGTTCTTGCCGTTTATTAACCACTTCAGTTGTAATATTAATACCCCGCCAGCTGCCCCACACATCTCTCCCACCCTCTCCCCTGGGCAACGGCACCTCATCCCCCCGAAGGCCGACTGCTCCCTGAACCCCCTCCCTCCTCACCTCACACTCTGCAGCAGCAGCACCTCTCTTCTCTTGAAAATTCCCAGGAGAAAGAGGGCCCTGTGCCTGGCGCCTACGCTTAAGTACCCCCCCTTATCTACTAAATTACTGAGGATAAATTTATGGCTGAGCTGACCCAGCGCTGCGATCTGCTGGTCCAGCTCCTTCCCTGCCTACCTTCCCTTCTCTCCGCCCCATACTGTCCGGGTTCTGCTCCCTGGGGGTGGCCTCCAATAAGACCCCCGGTCCAGCCACTCTCCCCCTCGGGGAGTGGGGGGCCGAACCAAGGAGCATAGTGACAGTACCCTCGGACCACAGTGACAGCGCTGTTGACAGCTGCGCTCGGGCCGCTGTGACAACCTCCGCTGGTATGGTGAGCGGGGGCGGCGCTCAGTGAGCGCCTCCCCGGAGACCTAAACTCTTTGCCGCAGGTCTCAGTTCAGCCCCCTACCGGCCCCCGTTCCCCAGCCCACTCCAGGGCCCCGGCCACCGGCAGGATGTGGCTGAAGCTCTGCTTCCTGCTGCTTTATTTCTTGGTGCTTTTCGCCCTGGCACGCTTCCTGGAGGCCGTAGCTTGGTACGAGACGGGCGTGCTGGCTGGGCAACTGGTGGACCCGGTCACCCTCAGCTTCCAGAAGCTGCGTAGCATCCTGGAGTGCAGGGGCCTGGCCTATTCTGGCCTGCCCGAGAAGAAGGACGTGCGGGGGCTGCTGCAGAGATCAGGTAAGGGCATTATTCTGTTAATTCTCGAGGACTGGGTAAAGCTGAAATCATACAAACACTCATTTGCAACAGTTGCAGAGATCACCCAACTTCTGCTCTTCATAAGTGTTTGAAGACGGGGCACTGGCAGTGCCAGTTCTGCCCCTACTAATGGCATTGCTGTAGAAGTCTAGAGTGGCCGTTCTAAGCTCCCCATACATGCAGGACAACCTTTGAAATTGCCTAATTCAGAGCTGGGCCACAGTTCATGTCTCCCTAGCACTTCTGCGCACACAGTATTTACTTTATGCAAGCAGCCTACATAACTCTTTCACAAGCTAAGGGGCAGTTCCGCGTGCACTGTTGACTGACCGGGTCATGCAGCTTGTCCTGTATATTCCAGGTATGGCCTGGGTTGGTCTGACACAGCAAATATGCCTGGCCACTAAAAGGAAAGAGGCCCTCAATAGCCAATCAGCTAAAAAAGTGGGCCATGTGGGGGTAGTTTTGAACTTAAAAACTCTCTTTATAGGTGTTTTGCAAGGTATGGGAGTACGTGCATTTATGCCTGCAGCTGGCAATGTTAATGGTGATATCAGGGAAATCAACCGTAAAAAAAAAGGACCAATATGCCCACAAATAAAGCCCACCCACTGACCTGTCATACTAGCTTTTTCTTGTACTGCCAATTGCTTCATAATCAGTCAAGTATAGAGGTACTGGAAAATAGTAGCAACCAGCCTGGTTCCTGTAGCAGTTCTTGTGTGGTGACATATTTTTCTTTTAGTCAGCAGAAAGGCAATGCTATCCACACAGTTCCATGCCACACAATTCAACTCCACACATTTCCAATCTACATCACATACTTCAACACCAAACCACATAATTCAACTCAACAACACAATTACACAGCACACCACAAAATTCCACATCATGGCACAAACATTAACAGCACACCACATAACTAAACTCCACTACATAGCACTCCATAACAGAAAATGCACTTCCACATAATTACACTCCATAACACACAATCCCACTCCACAAAATTCAAGTAACTCAATACCACATAATTACTATTCACATATTTCCACTGCACACCATGCCACATAATTCCAATGAAACCACATAATTCCACTATACACCACATACATACACTCCATAACACATAGGTAAAAGACGTTGTCATTTACAACGCCAATTGCTCTAACTCAAGGAAATGCGAGACCTATTGCATTTCCAATGCTTGTTGTTATTCATGTTACATTAAGAGGGAAATATGGCGCTAGGAGAATACGATATTGGGCTATTTTTCCCACATTTTTCCATTTGTGCCTATAGTGTATATTTTTTTAAGAGAATTTAATGTTAGAGGGCTATCCCCTTGGCTGACTGTTAGACATGTATTTTCAGTGTCTCCTTAGTACCTACATAATATGTTTTTGTAACCGCTCATAGTGTGGTTTTCACCTTAGGTCATGAACGCGTGATCGTTGAGCAACTTACAGTACTCTTACTTTACTGGATGGATTACGATGTACCCACTCTAAGACAGATGTGGGTCTGCACCTTACATATCAGGTGAGCTTTTAGGCTCTCTATGGGAACACTTAATACCCGTCTATTTTGTGGTTTTACAGGATGGCTCCTTTATATTAGTGAATGGTTGATTAGTGTTGTTACTGCTTTATATTTTTTAGATTATAGTGCGTAGAAAACGTGATACGGAGACCTAGATACTTTGATTACTTACCAGGACCTCACTTGCAAGGATTGGACTTAGCAAGTTAGAAGGTGTTTTTTTTTCTACTTTCAATTTTTCTTTATTGAAACTATTATATATTGTTTAAAGGAATTAGATAACGGGTTGTATTTACACCCACAGGTACCTAGACACTGTTGTTTCCTATGAGAACTTGTTCGTTTGGATTAGTGATTAATAACTATCAGGTGACTAATAATTAATTTTTGAAAGATAAGGGTGTTTTCTTTCTCTTTTTATTTAATTCGCATACTTTTCGGGTTCAAGGTTGTCTTGTAGATTCTCTCTCTTTTTTGACTTGACTTCTCACTGGACTTTTGGGTGTGATGTTGACTTTGCTCTCTTTTTCATTTACGTACTTTCTTCTCTGGGTGATGGATACACTTTGGGTTTACCTACAGGTGCTGGTTCGACTTGTGTATCTGAGTTGCTAAGATTACTTCAGTAATTGTATATTTTTTCTTGGGTTCGCAGCCCTGAAGAAGTCAATTGTGTGTTAAAACGCACAACGAAACACGTGTTGGCTGTTTTTTGTGAAAATGATACTTCATCAAGCTGTGAAAACGCTACCAGAAAAATTTGGAATAAAGAATATGGACTTTGGAACAACATATAAAGACTCCAACTAATTTATTGGATTTAAGAAAAGTATAACGTGTGCTCAGGGTAGACTATTCTTTTTGTCACATCCCCTTTTCTATGGGGATATATGAGGTTGAATTGGTAACCAACCTCTCTCCCCTTGGAGCACCAACATTGATTGCATGCTTGTATTACTATAGCCTGATACGTCTGTAGAGCGCCTGTTCTCCTATTTCTATGCCTGGTTACCAATTAGTAGTTTAGCCTAAAAATAATCCATCACGCTTCCAGGTTAAATATCACCTCCAAATGATTCCTTGATGCGATACCAAGGCACAAACAGAGAGAATCCAGGTGAAATATTACTGGAGGATGCCCGGGCCCAGTCCTAGGTGAACGTGTGCACTGCCAGTCAGATACTCACCCGTCTTGTCTGTCAGGTGCGGCCTTTTCCACCACTGACATAGGAGATACCCGAACAGATCCAGTCACTTCCAGTCCCCTTCACACAGGTCTGGGCACCAACCTAGTGACACCTCCGCTAGGTACGCATGATGTAACCTGCTGCCTCCACGCTGTCCAGTGGCTGCAGTGCATGGCCAGCAACCTGCCAGTGGCGCGAGTCCGGCGTGAAACACTGCAGCCCTCTGCTGCTCAGAGCAGAATGCGCCAACCAGGCCCTAGGTGTGGGACTCAGGTCCAAGTCAGAGGACCCGGTGCTGCCAAAAGACTCAGCATTCCGATGTGCGATTTGATTTTCAGACTCGGGCCTTTCCTCTAGCCAGGGCACAAGTCCTAAAAAAAGAAGTGGGGGGACTCTCCAAGTTATGTGGTGTGACAGGAAGCAACATCACGACAGGAAGTGACATCACGACAGGAAGTGACATCACGACAGGAAGTGACATCACGACAGGAAGTGACATCAAATGTGCAGCAGATCTTTCATGTGCACGTATTGCAAGATATAACAATTGAAGCTGCTCAGTGCTTAAGCCTGTGACTTAAGGTCCCTGTATAGAGGAATTAACAGCCCAAATGTGGATGAAGTTTGGTGTACAACTACATTAGTAAAGACATTAAGTGCTGTAAGCGAGGCATACTAAAACATGGCACCATGAACAAAAGCAGAGTTTGCGCGTTGTAAAAAAACAAAGAAAACTACGTGCTAGAAACTAGGGGAATAACTAACTGACAGAACCGGAGAATATTAATTTAAAATGATTATGCATTACATAGAACCGTGGTGGGTGCACTCCCTGTCCCCTTAATGCGTCATTGGTTATAGGAGAACGTGCATTATATACTCCTCAGGTCTGCCTACATCATGCACAAATTAAACAACAGAGGTGAAGGTTCATTCAGTCTACTGTTAATGAAAGTTTCGCAGCTTCCCCAGGCATTCTCAGTAAAGTGCCTATTAAACTAAAGTGCTTGGCATTTGTGAACTCATGATGAACCAACAAAGCGTCCTCCAAGCAATCAAGGGGAATAGGCGTTTTTACTTTCTGGACAGCATGGTGTACATTTACAATCAGAGGCGCAACTAGAGTGAAATTACGGGGGGGGGCTAATAAAAATTTCGGGGGGGCTAATTCTTCCAGCAATCGGCAGAGTGAAGATGCAGGGGCTCTAAGAAGGAGTGAAAACACAGCAAAGCCTCATTAACAAGCAAATGGTCTTTTAAAGACCTGTGAAGTACTCGGGTGGGGCTGTGTGTGTGCCGAGGAAGCTGTCTCAGCCCGGGCTGCCACACACAGCAGGGGGAGGGAGGGCTGGAGCCCTTTGAGCACAGTGTGCATTGCGCGCCTGTTTACAATAGACTGTGTGGTTCTTGAAGACAAGATCAGCTTAGCTACTTCAAAATTAACATTGACTTCTATCAACTCTAAATCATGTTTTGTGACAGCCCGTTGTACCGTTGAATATACTATGACTAGATAGTGTGCTTCAGAATAGGGACCGCCTACGAGTGGGAATTACCCTTTATCTCCCAATTTCAATTATTTCTAAATCTGTTTTGGAGGAGATGGAATCAGGCGATAGCCTAATAATTAAATCTGATTAGGAGATGTAAGAAGCTGAATGCTGCATAGAACGGCCAGTTGGTATCAAACTCGCGGTGCAAGGGCAATTGGTGTCGCTGCGAATGAAAAAGAGAATGCGGCACGCAAGTGCTTTGCTGGCTCTCTCAGTCACTTGCTGATTTTCACCCTGTAGCGTTTACAATTTTAGCCAAATAATCACGTTGGTGTGTAAGAGTTCCATTATTGAAACCCCGATTATATTAACGTTTGTCCAGCAATGTTAAGTGCATTTCTGATTCGATATGTTTCTTTCTTGTTGAGAGGGTAGTCAACGTCCATCACTAGCTCATTGTTGGACAAGTGGAGCAGGAGTTGGTGTCTTCACCTTCTATAAACGTTTGGGTATGTGAAAGGGTTTCTCGAAAATTTGTCAGCGTTTGACAGTGTATCATGTCACCTCCATTGCACCAATTATATTCACCGGCATTTGCAGATTGGGTTCATCAGCACACTGCAGCGTTTCAAATAGTGTATTTTATGGGCTGTGAAACTGCAGTTGTTTTTGCTGAAGAGGGCCCCTGCGTTTTTCCCATATTGTACCGATTATGTGGGCGTTTGAGCTACTATCTATATATATATCTTAAAGGCTGCTAGTGTTTATATTGCTTCAAGTATTCTGTGTGATGCCCGAATGACATCATATTAAGGCTGGAGGTGGTTCGATGTTAGAATCACACTTGTCCGCTGTGTTTATTTATTGCACTGCAACCCTCTGGGTCCCCGGGCAGTGCTTTACAAATGAGATTGGCTGCTCAGCTGATGCATTCCTTGCCCAGGAAACAGCTGAGTCCCTTAAACTGTTTATTACAGAGCAGTTTGTCCACAATAGGGCGGCCGTGCGGGCAAGTGATGACATCATTGAAAGTCCAGCATTTGAGCAGGGGGGACGGCGTCCACCCAGTAAAATAAGTGGGGGGACGCCGTCCACCCGCGTGGTACCCAGACTCGTGCCCTGCCTCTAGCCCTGTCAATTCATCATCTCTCTCAATCTTCGCCTTCCTCTCTTCTCCCCACCTGTGCTATTGGTTTGCTTTCTTGGCCCGAAATTCCACCCACATTTTTATAGCTACACCTAAAAGCCAAAACCGCAAACAGTCTCATCTAGGAGGTCTCGCCCTTCAAACGTGTCAGCCTATCAGCTGCCTGCATTGCCCTTGAAGCACCGCTTAATGTCCAATAGGCTGTGACAGTACACTACATCGCCACTCATTAACTGCCTCCCCACATCATCCACACCCCTTGCCGCACACGTTCTGCCCCTCTGTTTAGGTTTCCATCTAAATATTTTTCTGGGCAAATTTCAAATTGACTAGTGTAGGGTTTCTTGTGGCTTCCAAAGTGTGTTCCTTGCTGCTGGGATTGGTATATTTCCTTAACAATAGCTTAGTGAAGGAACATGACATCCGCATATGACGGTAAAAGACAGGAGAGCGCATGTGTGCACTTGCACTTCACAGTGCTGGTCTCAGTGAACGTTGTTACGCATGCGTCAAATGAGAGATGACAGGTTGGAGAGTCCCGCTGCAAGTGTCTACATTACTTGCGATGCAGTTCTGACAGCAGAGGACATGCCCTGGGTTAGTCCACCAGTAAACTCCGTTCCGCCAGGGGTTGTCTGAGTTTTTTTGCTGAACTCCGCGCTCCAAGCGGAGGCACAAAACTCTGCCAACTCTGCTGACGGAGCGGAGTTTACCACCCACCCCTAGTGCCAAGTCCAAATTGAGAGGAATAAGCAAGTTGCTTTCCATTGCAAGCCTAAGGGAGGGGAATGACCGACTGCATTTGTCGCAAGAATGAAGGACAGCTCTGGGGATCAAGACACAAGACAATGCTTAATGCGAATCGGCCTCTGAGATATAGAAGGTAGAAGTAAAGGCACAACCCAAAGCACACTGACCTGTGGAGCATTTGAATTGTCCTACAAGTGGGATCCTGAATGAATCAGGTGTGGCAAGTCATGGGCAGGGGAAAAGCCTAGAGGTGAGCAACGAAAAGGACAATGCTGCGTGGCTAGCAGAGAGAATACTAGAACGCCGCCACGTCAAAGGAGATGGTCCTGGTCGGAGAGTCCGAGACCCTTGAAGGACTAGAATGATTAAAGAGACCCAGGGGGCACGAGAAGTGGAAAACAAAAGGGTTCCGATGCAAGAGTAAGAAACAAAGCACAAGGGCTCCCGATAGAGGACTGATATGAATTAACGTCAAAAAATGCTTCTCTCACAATAGGAGGGCATACAATCTGGTGAATTAAGCCAGCAAATACTACATAATAAGTATATATACAAAAGACAACAACTGAATAACCAAATCATTGCCCACAGATTCACATAATTTTCATTTCGTAGGGCACACATGGAAAAAATGCAATACGAAATCATAACATTAGGGTAGAAGAGGATATGTCATTCATGGGAAAAATATTATGCAGAGATACTCATAGACCGATAGGACAAAGGAAGTTCATGTAGCACCTATACTGTTCAACTCATCAAGAGTATTGAGAACATTATTAACTGAAACACAAAGAGATATCCAGAGTCATTTGCAGTGTAGTAGCTGCATGAGGTCACCGCCCCTTACTGGGAGGCAAGGTTGATTGATTACCTGCAAGGTAAAGTCATTTTCAGTGTAGTTAAGGGTGGTAAAATGGGACATTAATGGAGCATTTTCAACCTTACACCTGATCCGACCTTTATGTTGAATAATACAGACCTTGACCATATATGTTGTTTGTCCGAAATAAACCACGTCACATGGACAGAGGATAACGTATATGACCTTGGATGACTGCCAGTTGCTCAATTGTTTCAATGAGTCACTATTGGTGCCAGTTCTGAAGGTTTTGATATTAAAAGTTTGTTTGCACATGGTACCATTTTGAAATTTGAAATGCCCTACAATGGATGGTAGTCCCCAACTCGTAGTGATGTACTGGTTGGCCTTAATTTGAGGTATCCATGTGATGGCATGGACAAGATGATCACCTAGGTCGTTTCTGCTTTTATATGAAAAGAGGGGGGAACGGCAAAAATCACTTGGGATCGAAATACACCACAGTTCTTTTCGATCTATCTGTTGACCTTATTACGTGATATGCAAAAGGTATTCACAAATGGTATATGTTTGTTTTGACTTGTAGTCTTTGGGGTGAGTATGGTTTCTCTGGGACAATACCATGCCTGTTTTAATGAACAAGAAACCAGGCTTCTTGGCTATCAGTTTGTCCCTCAATGTGATTGCTTACCTGAAGTAGTCTTTTTTCCATTTACGATTCTGTCTTATGCAGGGGAATTGTCCATAAGGCAAACCGTCCTCTAAACGTTTTGGGTGATTACTTATGTATAGTAACAGTGTGTTTCTTTCTGTGGGCTTTTTGAAGTTTTTCACTTTTTGGACTTGTAAGGATAAGTGCAAGAAGGGTAGGTTGTTACTTTTGGCTTCAAAAGTAAACTTGAGGTGTTGTTGTGTTGTGTTAGGCCAGTTGACAAACAGGGCTAGAAAATCTACGTTGCCATGCCAAATGAGGAGGATATCATCGCCTGGCTCCCTCCCCTTTTTATTGAATACTGCCCAAGGGGATGGGGTCTCTTTGGCCTTTTTTTCGGCTCTGGGAGAGGGGCCCTCCTCCCCTTTCTTTATGATTTCAGCCCCAGGGGACGAGGTCTCTAAGGGCTAACAAGAGGCTGGGATGGGGGAGCCACTGCCCCCTCCCCTTAAATAATGCATTGGACCCCAGGGACTGAGGTCCATGGGGACGTAGTCTGCTTGGGGAGTGCACCATGTGCCCTTCTCCTCATACTTAAGTCACCTGGCCCTGGGGTATTGGTTCGGGGACCGGGACCCTCTCACACTCTTCTCCCCAGCATTTAAGAAGAAATGTAATCCAACATTTTCTTTTTTTTTTTGCCACGATCCTGCAGGACCCCTTTGTGGGATCACAGCAAAACCCGCTGATTTCTTTTTCATTTTTGGCTCATAAGGGTCACTCTCTGCAGAGTCCTGTAATGGCTGCTAGCAACTTTTTCTCATGTTGCTGGCAGCCAATCAGAGTCAGACTCCCACTTGAGCAAATTGACCTATAGGAAAAAAGCTCCCTGAGCCAATCAAAATACTCTATTTTTGAAAATTGTGAGAGTCCCTCAGACCCAACTATACTAATAAACAATTTTTCTAAACCTTAATTTCTCAAAAACTACTAAACAGATTTTCATCAAATTACAATCTTGCCAAATTTGGCGTAATTTCATGTAGCAGTTTTTGCACTATTGCTGCCTAAACAAGTCTATGGAAAATGTATGGGGATATTTGCTTTTGGGACTCCCTTTTTTCATGGGCCCCGCTAGATGGCTCACCTTGAAACTTTCCAGGAAGGAACTGAAGTAAATTTGCATTTTTCTGGAAAGTTTCATGAAGATTTGTGCTTCCATCTAATGGTCACTAGCACAATATTCTGATTACTGCTCAGGAATCCGGAGTGCAAAGTTTTGGTGTGTTGAAACACGCTGAAATTTTGAAACAGATTAGAGTGACCACCCCATGAGACAAAGTGGTTTTTCTGCCTGCAGCAGTGCGGGCAGAGAAACCTGTGTTTGTTCTTACTTGGCAGAAGCATTTTTAAATCTCCCGCCAAGTGGGAGCAAACAATAAGTCCACTTCCAGCTGGTGCAGCTTAAAAAATGCTCACATCTGTTGGTAGCAGACTTTAGATCTCAGGGAAACAGATCTAAATATTGCTCCTGCCCACAGTGAGCAGTATTATTAGCTGCTTCGTGAGGGTGGATGCAATGCCGGCTCCTGCTGGATGCAGGGTTTCGGCTGGGGCTGCAGGGTCCTCTGGGGTGTCATTAGTGATGTCACAAATGATGTCATACAACATGTCATAACTATTCTACAGATGTTATAGACTCAACGAGCCGAGGCGTAATAACATTATGCGCAAGTCAAAGCCGATAACATTGCTATACAGCGTTCACTAGCAGAGGCTACCAGTAAAATAGCTAATCTTACTGCAGAGATGGGGGAACTCCAACAACGGGTGTCAGACATAGAGGATGGTGGAGTAGCTACTAAAAAAATAAAGATAGTCATGATAGTCACCTGTTTCTTGTAAAGGCCAAGCTTGAAGAAACAACCTGTGCGTATTTGGCATACCGGAAGGGAAGGAAGGGGAGGATCCACGCCAGTTCAATGTACAACTTTTTAGAAAGGTGTCCCAGGAGTTATCAGACTGGAATAAGGCATCTCAAATACAGAGGGCACATAGACTCTCAATTAATCGCTACGCCAGGTCTAATACTATTGACTTTAGTGGGGGCATAAAGGCACGTCCAGTTTTGGTGTACTTTGGTCATTTCCTTTTGAGGCAAGCTATATCTATTAAAGGTCTGCCAACTGCTCCTGTGCTAATTGATTCAATGTCAATAGTTGCTCGCTCTGACTTTTGCAAGCCTACAATGGACAGGCGGTGGAAACTACGACAATTCATAGATCCTCTAAAGTCTGCCGGGGCACAGGTTTTTTATGGGAGCCAGCCAGGCTTAAAATTGTTAAAGAGGGTAAAAGATGGTTTAGCACTACAGAACAGGAGACAGCTCAGATTTTGTCTAAAATAAGGGGGGCGGCTGTACATAAGTTATCTAAGCACTTTTTATTGCACAAGAGCTGTGAGAACTTTGAGGGTGGTCTTCCAGTTAGTCTTTTTCTTCCCTTTCTTTTCTCGAGGAGTAAATTACCTTTTCTTTCTCTGCTAACATTTTCCCTTTTCCTTTTTCTGAAGGGGCAGGTCATTGTCGGGTAGCGCGGGAGGTAGGGAACACGGAGGGTGAGAGCTCTCAGGCTGTCAGACCGACAGTCCAGGGATGGCGGTGACTCTTCCAGCTAGAACAGGGGAGGGGGGATGGCGGTTCAAGGGGGAGAGGGGTGGGGTTTCAGAGGGGGCGATGGGGGTTATAAGGGCCAAAAGTCAAATTGGTCAAGGCCACTGTTCAAGGTGATTAAGGATAAAGTTGGAAATGTGACGAAGGTTGCAGATATAATCTTACAATCTTTTTCTGTGAAGAATTTAATGTGTGATGTGGGGCGCATTTGTTCTATGCTCATGCTAAGGACTATGCTAAGGCAGGCAGTATTTGGCTTAAAATGGGTTTAATAAGATGTGTATGTTGGAATGTCTCTGGCTTAAACAGTACTAGCAAACACCAGCTAGTCCAGGAAGAGCTCAATATGTACAAATCCCATGTAGTATGTCTTACTGAGACGCATCTGGCTCATAAGGACAGTTTTTTTTTTTTTTTTAATTTTTCAAAAACCTTTATTAAACAGTTGGCATGTTACACACATCGTTGTGATCGAGGACAGCGACATACTCTGCAATGAACATATAGCCCAACAGTTATACATAAAATAGCAGTAGTGCACGCTATCGCCCAGCCAAGCAGGTGAAGAGGGGAGGGCGTCAGAAGAGGCATGTGTGGTTATGGGGTTTGCGAGACGACCGCAATGTGTCCGGGGCTGCAAGTGGAGGGATCAGCGTTATTGTTGTGATCGATAGCCAGGGGAGAACCTACAGGAGGTGTGTCTGGGTTAGCAAGGCGATGAAGGTAGGATATGAGGGGGCCCCATATGTCAGGAGGTCTATTTGTGGCTGGCACCAGGTCCCAGAATTCCCCCAGGAGTGTTTGGCAGTGCGCTGAGTCGTCGAGCCAATGTTTACCCTGAGGTGCCGGTTTACGTCCCCAGTGAATCCCCACCCGCCTCTTGGCGAGCACTAGCAGCATTGCTACAAGCTTGCGATTGACGTCGGAGATATCTTTTACATGACCCAAGAGGCATAGCAGGGGGTCTGGTGCGATGTGCTCCTGAGTGATGTCGCTGATCGTGGAGCACACCTCCAGCCAAAAGTCGGAGACCTTACACTGTCTTAGGGACGTATGGAGGTAACTATACCCAATGGTGCCTGGATACACAAACTACTCTGCTCCTCATAAACAATATTCTAGGATCGATTTGGCTTTTGTTAATAACATGATATTACAGTCTGCGGCTCTGGAAGTGTGTCCCAGAGTGACATTGGACCACAATCCTATTTTGCTATCTTTCTATATCCAGGATGCAAGAAGTCAGAGGCGTACTTTTTCTTTCCGTCTCCACTTACTCATGGAGAAGGGGTACTTATTGAAGATTCGAAAAGAACTTTCAGAGTTCATAGAGAATAATGTTGGGTCCACATCCCCACAGACTGTGTGGGACACTATGAAAGCCTTTATAAGAGGTGTTACTCAGCATAATATCTACCAGCATAATAACAACAAAGAACTCTGCATGCAAGCAACCCGGCATAAGGTCACACACCTAGAAGTATTGCACGCTGATGCAATTAGGCAGGGGGGGGGGGGCAGGACCAACAGAAGACATATTTTTCTTTGATTGAGAAATGATCACACCTGGGAAGTATACTCTGGGAGAGGGTAGTGGTTAGCTACAATAAACATCGCTCCCTCCAGTATGAATATGGCGAGCAGGTAGGGAGAGTGTTGGCGCATCAATTGGCAGATAAAAGAGCCAGGAGTCACATTAAGGCTATTAAGGGTGAGGACGGAGCATTTACACACAGATACAGTCAATATTGGAACAATTCGCTGGGTTCTACAAGAAATTATATAGCCAAGTCAACGTCTTTGACGTAATGGGGTTTAGTCAATATTTACTGGGGTGCCCCCTCCCAAGGCTTAGCGCTTAACAAGCCAAGACCCTTCAAGAGGAAATCACTAGTGAAAAAATATTGGAGGCCTTGCTGCATTGCCTGCTGGTAAGGCAGCTGGTGATGATTCAATACCTGTAGAATTCTATAAAGTGTTTAAGGACTATATTGTGCCCCTGCTGTGAGACGTTGTACGATCTATAGGGGACAGTGGGGCAGCAGCGGTTTCTGTGTAAGGGCGTGGGGGCTGTGCCCTTCCCATCTTCAGGCCCTTTCAAACCTTTTGTTTTTAATATTTTCATGCGCATTACCTATACTTAAATGTCTGACTGCCTGATCGGCTGTCCAATGGAAGGAGCAGACAGCCAGAGCTGCATGGAGGTCCCGTGCTCTCCATGCCACTGGAGTCAAGCTATCCTGGCTGATGAGGGCTGAAAGCCCGGAAACCGGTCCTAGGATGCTTGTTTCCAGTCCAGGGAGGACCTGGCCTGGCAGTTCGGGCTGGACTGTTCCAATTGGGCGCAGGGTCAGGACTGATTTGCATATGGCTGGGTCCAAACTGGAATGGCATGGTGAGCAAAAAAACGATGGATTTAGGCCCAGATCTCTGTACTGGGGTGAATGTATGACATTGTTCTGCATTCTGTCCATCAATTGTTGTTTTTGCATTTGCCAGACACTAAGAGGCATTTCCAGTGCGTGCGTGAACGTACTGAGTATCTTTTACGGAGTGATGTCATTACGCAGGGCTTACCTAATTTCAGCCCTTGCTTCACATAAGGTGAGGTGGCGACACCGTAGTGATGAATGGAGCAGAACATATTAAGTCTTGCGGGGCGCTGTACGTTGAAACCCAGCGTGCTCTTTGCCACGTCATGAATGGGCGAGCACGTCTCCCCCTCCATGTTTTCCACAGTATAAGATAGTCCTTTCACGTGGTGCATCAGTCTGTTTGCTGGAAAGTAGAATGCCTGAACTGCAACTATGACTGTTTTTGCCGTGTTGCACTTGCTACTGGTTGGTGTGAATGCCTTTCACTGAAGGCAAGTTTGCTGTCAGAGACGAGTGACTTGCGGATGCGGCTCTACTGTTATTAGGAAGGCATAAAACATGAGGCGGATTCAAGCGGCATGCAGTACAGGTAACCAGCTGGGTATTTGATGCACAGAGGACTGGAGCCTGGTTATAGGTTTGGCCGTGCTCTTGCTAGCCTCAAAATTTACTTCAGTTGATTTTCTCTAGTAACAACTTCTGTCTGCGAACTCTTTCAATGGAGATGCTGCGGCCACGTTTATCCCTTGCCTCCTATTCATTCATTCCAACCTAATGGCATCTGTGACCTGGGGGCACAGTACAAACATTACTTTTACTGACAGTGGCCGTGATGCATTTATGAGCACATCGTAGGTTTGTCGGGTTCTAAGCGCTAGGTGGCCTGTGCTCTTTGTATTGCGTTTGATCTGTCCACGCTAACATTTCAATCACTGTGCCTTCACAGCACTTCATAATGTGAGCACTTCCCGGGGCAAGAGATTAAATAAGTGGGCCTAGTGCCATTATTGGCAACACACCCCACCCACACCACCAACACATAGCATGCATGCTAAATAAATAAATACACAACACAACTTTTGTTTGGGAAAATATTGCTGCAGGTTTATTCCATACAAAAGTATGCAATATGGTGGGTTATCTTACGGGCGATACAAGGGCAGGCAGCCCCCTCTGCTGTCCTGCCCGCCTGATGAGCCAAGCACTGTGGAGAACCCAATCAGTGCTACCTTATGGGGTGATCCTCTTTCCGGATCACGTGACACATTGGTCCCTTATTACTCACGCCCCTTTCAGGGCGGAGCGTAGCAAGGCAAGCCCCCAGTTGTTCAGGCCCACAACCGCCCGAAGGACTAACGGGGCGCCGATGCGGTTTTCCAGGAACCTGCCCTGAGGCTCCTGGTATTTGGCTCTGGCACCCCTATTGTGCCCCGCATTTGTACCCTTCTGTACCCATCTGCTTCCAGATCGCCCTGTAACTCCGCCTGCAACACAAAGAAAACATTACAACATTCCATGTACCTTGCCTGTCACCCCCATGCCGGGTACACGGTAGGGTGGGAGACGGCATGTCCGGCGCAACAGAGGACACCAGGATGGCGGGGGAAGACCTATACACCTTCCCCCACTCCTCGGCACGCCGGAAGTGACGCGCCTAGCACACCACAGGCAAGGAGGGGGGACTCCTTCCTGAGTCCCAGAATTGGAGGGGGGGTGGTTTGGTGCCCAAATGGCACTAGAGGGCTGCCTGCTTAGGGTGGCCCCCTGCGGGGGCAGCGGGCAGCCGCATAGTGCCATTATTGCCAACACACCCCACCCACACCACCAACACATAGCATGCATGCTAAATAAATAAATACACAACACAACTTTTGTTTGGGAAAATATTGCTGCAGGTTTATTCCATACAAAAGTATGCAATATGGTGGGTTATCTTACGGGTGATCCAAGGGCAGGCAGCCCCCTCTGCTGTCCTGCCCGCCTGATGAGCCAAGCACTGTGGAGAACCCAATCAGTACTACCTTATGGGGTGATCCTCTTTCCGGATCACTTGACACATTGGTCCCTTATTACTCACGCCCCTTTCATGGCGGAGCGTAGCAAGGCAAGCCCCAGGTTGTTCAGGCCCACAACCGCCCGAAGGACTAACGGGACGCCAACGCGGTTTTCCATGAACCTGCCCTGAGGCGCCTGGTATTTGGCTCTGGCACCCCTATTGTGCCCCGCAGAGGTACCCTTCTGTACCCATCAGCTTCCAGATCGCCCTGTAACTCCGCCACAGCTCTGGAGGCGGCCCCCGTCATCGCCAGAGCCCCCCACCAAAACAGCTATCTTCTCACCTGCAACCTGCCATTTCAAGGCCTCCTGCAAATCCAAGGGGAACAGGACCATTCCCACAGGTGACAAGTGGACCCCATCTTATCACAATAGCCCTAGACGTTAGCCTGGATCAGCTAGTGTCTGATGAAACCGAAGCCCCTATGGCCTGTGATCCTGTGTATTGAACTATTCACCCTCCTGCTGGAATGTTCCACTGCCTCACATGACTTAGCCCCGTGCCAACTCTGCACGGGACGATTTCAGCCAACCATAGTTCGCATTGTCCCATGTATTAGCTGATCTCACCTAGTTGCCGTCCTTCCCTCACTGTATGTGCCTGGACACCTGTGTCCCCCATCTATAGGACAGCAGCCCGCTTGGTAGGTGACTGCTCCCACAACCCGCCTGCCTACTTTGGCTATCGGGGCGAGAAGTTTTAGGCTTAACTGAAGCAACCCGTAACCTGCCCCTGGAGCAGAGTGCACGTATTTTGTTGAGGTTGACCCGACATTTGCGCCGTCTCTTTGAATGCTAAATCATGGCTCACAGGAATGTTTGTGACTAAAAGTATGTGACAATGAGCAGGTGTGTCCTCATGCACTTGCCATGTCTCCCTTATTCCTTATGGGAATTTCGCCCTGCTCAGTTCCCTCTGTGGTGAAACCCCCTAGGCTTCCCAGCTTAGTGATTCTGTCTGCTTTAATACAGTGAGCAGTGTATGCAATCTAGTGCCTAACATTCAGGATTAACTAAGCCCTTGTTTACCCCATACTAGATTATTCCCAAATTTGGGGGTTCACACTGCCCGCCCTGTGCAGCCCCAGCAGTGGTAAATTACCTGCTCCGTTAAATTTTTCATTTTGTTGAATACTGGACGTGCCAAATGTTCTTTTTACATAGCAGCCTTTTGTGCTTGACACCTTGTTTCCCCATTTATATGGACAGCAGCACCCTATGTTGGCTGACAGCATCCCCACCCAGCCTGGCTAGAGTGGCAATCCGGGGCGGGGCATATGAGCTTAACTGAAGCAACATGTCACCTACCCTTGGTTCTGTGGTGCACCTACTTTGCCCCGTTGGCCAGACAATTGCACAGACCCCTTTGATTGCTAAACCCTGGTGAACACCAAATGGTGTCAAATCTTGGTTTGAACAAATATATGTATTGCGCCCAATATTGGCGACACCTCACCCTTTTGTGGAGTGACAACTTACGCAGCTCGACAGGCTTGCTTAACTGCCGTCCGATCACAGATGCACCGTACCTGCTATCCATCTGTGACCCTGGATGCTAAAACCAGCAAAAGTGTCGGAGTCCCAGATTCCCGGTTTCAAATTTTAGCTGCAGTACACCTTCAGTGGATCCGCTAGGAGATACCACAAACCGCATTGGTCATGAGAACCTTAAGAAGCACACAATTTTTTACCTGGGCGTACCTCTAAATGAGACCGGCCCCACACAGCCGTGAGGCCAGACACGCCTATATTAAACCTATTTACTGGTTTTTGCCACTTGGCACCCTTCTGGTTGGTGATGTGGAATCTCCTACCCAGCATAAGCTGACCATCTAGCGTTGCCGTCACACCACCCGTGTCCCTTGAATCACCCTCCATCCTCCTGTGCAATAGTCATACTGCTAAGTGGGCAATCAATTCAACATCCCTCCTTTCCTGCCGGACTGTTGCCTGTTCAGTTTGCTCTGTGGTGACTTCACCCAGACTTCCCAGGCAGCTTCATTGCTGACCATGTGGGCAGTTGACCTTGGGGGAGTCTCACGCTTGCCCCTACAGCGATTATTTAAATTAAAATGATACTGTGTATCTGAATGAACTATGCACAGGTAATTGAAACTCTCACATGTGCGGTTGTTGTGCCCTTGCCTGACGCTCCATGACACATGGCTGGTCGCACTAGTCAATACAGCAATTATTTAAATTAATATAATACTGTGCATATGAATAAACTATGCCCAGGCAGTTGAAGATGTCACACGTTAATAAATGTGAAACATTCTGGACTTGTCCATCGAATTAAGCCAGTCACCACCCTAGGTGACGTCTTGCCCTCCCAAACTTCTGCTAGTATACCAGGGAGCAGACAAGACAGTGGGAGCAGGAGGGGAACAATCTGTATAAATACCTGCTCTTCCTTGAATACTGGGAATGCCAAATGTTCCTTAATACCTTGTAGCCCATTTGTGCTTTGACCCAAAGTTTCCCCAATTTTTGAACCGTAGCACACTTGCTAGATGGCAACTTCCACAACATGCCTGGCTGCCAATGCTATGGGGCGGAAGAATTTATCGCTAAGTCTCTCGCTTTCTACACTACTGAGTGAGCCCGGTACCGTCACCAAATTCCTGTACAATTACCATTTCTGCCTGTAATTGGGAATACGTTCACCCCATGAGTATCTTGGCGCTGCATAACATGTTCATTGTTACTCAACTCAGTGGTACTTGTTTTCTCGACCTAAGAAGGGTTAAATGCTAAGTGGACCTCCCAGGATCTGAACTTGTGACCAAGAGGTCGAACACAAGCCCCTTTCTGTTCTGCCGCTCCACAGGCCTGTGAAATTGTATCCCAGGGGCGACTTCTGGCACCTGGACCCTTACTTGGATATGCCTGAGCTAGAACCCACATCTAGAAGGCCTGCCAACCGGCTGACCACCTCCACCACCAGAGTGTCACGTACCCACTCAGTAGCCTGGATACTACCAGGTATAGATGTATCGGAAGACCCCTCTCTTGGCGCATGCCTGCCACAAATTTCACTGTGTGTCCTAGTCTGTTACAACCAGGGCGCAGGGTAGCCTGCAAAGCTAAGCCCATGAGGAATTGCCCGCCCCTGCGTGCAGACCAAGCATCCCTTGCTCTCCCTGCCGCCGAGACTTACATGTTACATATAGCTATTAGGCACTCGCCCCGCCCCCTGCTTGAACTGGACGTGGCCCAATTTCCGGTCACCGAATAATAGTCAATGGCATGACCGCACTGGGCCCCTCCTAATAAGACATTCTATATCATAATCATACCTTAAACTTGCGGGAAGCTTTAATACCAGTGCCAAGGTGTGACTAGGGGGTTGCTGTGGACCTGCCGACAATGAATCTCCCTGTGCTCCATCTAGGTTTACTAAGTGCCAGGTCCTATCCTCAGGATTCCGCAGTCCTCATGCCTGAATGCTACAGAAGAGGTTAGCTTTATATCATGCTGCTCAACGACCCGTTACTTGAAATTCACTTGAGGGATCTGAAACCGGTCTGGCGTATTCTTTGCCCTCTCTGGCGACATATCAATATAAATTAGGGACACAGCGGGACATCCAACTGCCACGTGGACTGGGCACGAGTACAGCCACTGGGTGAGGAGCGTCAAACAGGTCTACAAGGGCCATGGGAGGACTTGACGTGGCTTGTCCCAAAATAATTGCCGACAACCCACCCGAAATTATGCAACCGGAACAACCGATACAGGGGTCCATGAGGTGGCGCACACTGGGAAAGGAATGCCAAGTGAGTAAGTGCAACCTGCGTGCCATAGTTAACTATGGTCCCAACCTCCAAATAGCCTGCCTACAAACCCTGCTAGATCCGAGTGAGCGCCCGAACCCCCGACGAGGACAGAGAGGCAGAGCACGTGTGACGTGGCTACAACATGCCAAACGCAGTGTCGAACCCACGGCGCTCTGACCACCGGGCCCCGCACGCCCACCTGCAGGGCTCCGCCCAAGCCGCTTCCTCTCCCTCTCAATCCACAGTCATGCAAGCCAGACGCAAAACATGGAGATCCCATTCTGACGATGGCCACCATCAACCTCTGCGGAGCAGCCAGCTTGACGGTCAACCAGCAAACAATTTGGACCGAAGGGTCATGAGACTGCCCACTCCCCCAAACCTGTGGGTGGATGTTCACAGAAATTCGCAGGCTAAGTTGCGGGAGGCGTGCCCATGGCGGGAGTTGCCATGCCCATCTGAAATGGCACCTTGCTCCCCCCCCTCCGAACTAATGCAGGGTGCCCCCTCGGGACTTGTAAAAGCCTACGTCAATGGGGTAATGCAAAAACCATACCCACACAACTACCAACCGTGCCACTCCTATGAGTGCGACAATGCCGACCACTCGAGGCCCCCACAACTCTAAGAACGGCTTTGGAGCAGGCACTAGTTATTTTCAATGTACCTTGAATTAACAACCACTCTTGTGCTACATCTTCAAATTACACAAACAGGCCACCATGTGGCAACAGTCATCAGCGCCAGTGACCGTGCCAAGCGCTAGAAACCATCGGCTCAAATTAAACGCTGTGAAAATACCGTCGAGGCAAACGTGGACCTTTATCTATCCGATGGTGACATGTGACCAAGCACGCAGCTCGCCCCCGGCCAGACCGGGGATAAGTACAAGATTATCCCAGGGCAGCCCAACAACCCTTGCATAGGCAGCAGATGGGTCCAAGTGGAAGAACCATAGTGCACAACCACAGCACCCCATGGACACCTCAGCGGATGAGCCATATACCTAGTGATGCCCTGCATCTGCATCCAACAGTACTAGCGCTCGAAAAGGGGGTATCAACGGACTAACCTTACGCTTACAGTCAGCACGCATCTACAGCGATCTGGAGCTCAAGATTTCTTAACATGGAAGGGGTTAGCTCAGCCTTCCAATTTGCCAAGTTTACTGACTCGAATTGCTTCACGTTGAGTGAGAGCAACACTTAAGTGCCACCGAGAATGGTAACCATACTAAATCTGATGACTCCATGCCCCGCTTCAATACCTTTTATATTATTGTGCAGTGCAACCTCGCTAAGGCACTTCCCGTGCTATGGAGCAGCCCGAGGCACCGCCGGGGCTACACATGCGGGCCGCGCTCGGTCCTGGCCGTCCACTGCAATTGTACCTCGGAGGGGGGTGGGCCCTACTGGCATGACCTATTCTCACCCCGCCGGCCCGACCGGGGAAGGACATGTCACGCAGCTCCACCCTGCCCAGTTGTTTGCTTTAACGGAAAACCGCTGCCCAGAGAAACGGCCGGTCGAGTTTCACCAACATGCTGCCGCCTACAACCAGGGGCGTAACACAGGCCCCCGCACGACGTGAAAGAACTGGCCGCATGGAAGTTCTTAAATTACACACTCGTAATGGAAAGAGTAGGCACAAATAACAGTGGTATGTTCGCCCTCAGTTATTTTGGTGCAGACGGCGGAAGCTGCTTGTTTCTCCTCCCGTAGAACATGCAGACGTTACGCATGCTTTCTGCCTGCTAGTATCTGTGTTACTCTACAAGAGCCATGCTCTTCGTTACCACAGTGAAAACTTTTAAATTCAAAAGGCACAATGTTAATTTACAATAGAATTGCATGTATGCAGATCTCAACAAGACACCAGATCTTCACTGTCTTTTTGGTATCTCTTACCCTCTCATAATAACAGTATAAGTGCTTTTCTTGGTGGGTGTTGGATTTCCATTGCCGAAACAAATTGCTCAACATCACCAATGCTTCCTTAACTAGGATATCACACAGAGCTGGAGATATTTTGGGATCTACGACCCGACTCGCAGATCTTGTGCGGGTCTCAGAGATCCGGGGGAGGGGGACCGGAGGGGAAATGAAATAACAGGAGCCCTGAATTGAGGCCACCCCCGTATCACCCGCCCTGAGCCACAATGCATAAAACCAGGAGCCCTATTTATAAAACCTACACCGAGGCTCTAACCCGGGTCCCCAAGACCCAAGTTGGCAGCTCTCTTTATTGAGACACATCACTAACGCTTCTTCCCAGCCCATGCGCATGCAACAGCTGCATCGCTGCGGCAGGGGACACATCTACTGCCCCAGACAGGGGACACAAAGCGGGGGGAGGGGGGAGTGGACAGGACGACTCACTGCCAACTTTCCTGCTCAAATTCTCCGCCTAGGTGAAGGCACACACCGGGGGATCCGGAGGAGCCCCGATGACACAATCAGTCACACAACCCATCGCCCAATTCAGTCACCGACCTCACGACGGGCCGCCCGCTCTAGTCCTACACTCCTCAACACAGCTGAAGAGACACAGGCCCCTGCAACAGCCAAGGCGGCAGCGCCAGTCACCATCTAATGGGCTGCCCAGCACAGCACACCAACTGTCTTCCAAGCGAGTGCCACGGCGAGGACCCATGGCCCCAGGGGACACAAAGGCCGTGCTGGACCACATCGCGGGCCCTCCCCATGCCGCCCCCCATACAACCAAACACAAACTCCGCCCTTGGGGACTGCAGGTGAGGGGGGGAACAACACCCGGGCACTTACCGCAGCAAGCCAGCGTATCCCGTGTACAATGGCACCCACAAGGGGGGGTGTGGGGGACTCACCACCAAATGCGCCGATGGCAACCACTGACCCGATGCGTGAGCAGCGCTAGAAGGCCTGACCATGCGACGCGGAACTCGATGCACACTCCATGCGCCGCCAGACCTCAACCCCCTTCTCTGCCAATCCAAGCCCGATGCTCGGAGCCCAGTGCATGACTGGCATGCCTGACTTGCCCCTGGCCCAGATGCTCAGCGGCAAAGAAAAGGCCCCCCAGGTCCTCCCTGCCCCCGGAACTCACTGCGCACGATGACCACCGTCTGGTCCCAGGTAAACGACACCCGAGGCGCGCTGCCAACACAGCGTGTCCAGCGGGGGCAAAGGAGACCGCAACAACGCCGACCACCCGACACAAGTAGGGAATCGGCAGCAATCCCACAGCACGACCAGCAAGACGGCATGTCTGGCGCAACAGAGGACGCCAGGATGGCGGGGGAAGACCTATATACCTTCCCCCACTCTCGGCGCGCCGGAAGTGACGCACCTAGCGCACCACAGGCAAGGAGGGGGGACTCCTTCCTGAGTCCCAGAATTGGAGGGGGGGTGGTTTGGTGCCCAAATGGCACTAGAGGGCTGCCCGCTTAGGGTGGCCCCCTGCGGGGGCCGCGGGCAGTCGGATATCTTTTGGTTCGAGATTTTCTTACTTTAAATTGACCTATTTTACCATAGTCATTACAGGCCTAAGATTTGCATCTCTTCTGTGGAGATTATAGAATCTTTCTGCATTACAGGTTAACTATTGCAGAGCTGTTTAATAAATATTAAATGATAGTGATTATTTAATATATGACAAATTAAGAATTTGCAGCCAAAGAAAATGAAAGCAGAAAGCAATGGTAAATCTTTGGGCTGGGTGGCAATAAGATAGCTCAATACATTAGTGCTTTTGTTGAAATAAATTATGTGCAGGTCACAGGTTCAGATGCGAATATTTTAATACTTATGAGACCACATAGCAATAGCAGGATCAGTACTAGTTCCCACGTCATTTCATTTCTAATTGTACCTAATTGCATTATGCTACCCAGTACCAACTGAGGGTGAAAATTTGCAGGTGGATATATGCATGTGACTGTATGTGCATTTTATATATGTGTTTGATCACCAGTGACTTGGATCACCCTGGGGTACATGGCATATTACAGCTTTTACTGGGTGCATGCTAGCTAGTCCTAGCAGTAATGCATCATTTATGACATATTCTGGAAATTCTTTGGGACACGCTGGAAAGCTTGAGAAAAAATGACTAATTAGTGGCATATTTAACAGCCATTAGTGACACACTTTGGGCATCCATTGGGACATACTGGCTAACCCTAGCATAATAATTACCCTTTACTATTGTCTGGCAGCTACAGCAGGGGGAGCACCAAGGGAGCAGACGACCAGCAGGCAGAAGGTAACTGTGGGCAAGCAGGGAAAGAGGTCACTTGACCTTGGACCCCACCTTATAAAGGTGACTTGGGCCTGCCAACCGATGCCTCTAGCTAGCACAACCCCCACTGTCTAGTCACTAGAACAAGAAATAGTTTTTTGCATTTCCTCAAACAAAGAAATTCTTGCTCTTCCTGACAGTGGCAACAATTGCTGTATTAACACCGCCACCAAACCTGCTCCAAATTTCCGCAGCCCCCACCCTCCACTCATGGGCACCTTTGTGTATTCTCTGGGAGAGAGCAGATAACCCTGTCATAATAGTCCAGCAGTCATAACCAGGGGTATTTCTGGCAACATTCTTATTATCTCTTTTCTAATAGCGACCCTTCCCTGCCAAACTGCAGCCATTCTGAACAAAAACCAGGCTGTTCCTGGCTTAGGTGTGGCATACCATTGAATAACTGATTTCCTTCATGACCCAATTCTGGCTATCCCTTGCATAAGGAAGGGGAGCATATTTACCACACAATAGACCTGGTATTTGATGATGAATGGGCATGAATGGAAGAATCTAAACTAGTATATATATGTGAATGGTGAAAATGACAAGATGATGTTGGGTAGCTAAACAAAATTGCTCTCTGATCATATGATCTATTTGTAACTGAGCAATAGCGCAGCTGTGTGAACCAGTAACATTTGTATAGATGTGCTGTCCACATCCTGTGATTGAAATTTGTATAACTTGTGATTTGTGCGGCTCGCCCTTTTTATTTAGAATCACAGAGATAACATTTTAGTGAGCAGCTACTTGAAAGGGACTAAATGGGAAAATAAAGGGAAGAATGTATTATGAAAGTACATAAGACATTTGACCTTGCATAACCAGATTGCCTGTACTGCCTGTAATTCCTAAAGTTCCAACCTACTTTTAGAGGACAATACATTGAAAAGTCCACCGTTTTACAAACATTGTGTGAACATTTACTTGGGTAGGGTGAGTTTTGTGATCCCTTCTTAACATAAAGCTTGCTTGGCACAGCATAAAAGTGCCCCTTCAGGACAGGGCATTTTTACTAAACATCTGTGAAAATCCAGCTTCAAAATGCTCCCTTTTGCCCAGCTTCTAGTCAAAATCTTCTCAGGTGGAGAAAGAACCCCCTTTAACCTACCTTCTGGCTCACTTAATTCAGACACCTACGTCCTCCAATTCAAGAAAGGGATTTACGCCCTACCATTTTCAAAGTTTACCAGCCGCCACTGCAGTGAGGTTCTGTCTAGCTCATGGAATATGACAAACGTCGTCTTTTTCTTAAAAAAGGGAAAGCCTTCAGAGGAGTGTGGTTCATACCGACCTTTCTCTCTTAAATGCGGATACCAAGATGTTTTGCTAAGATCTTAGCCGTCTGATTGGCGCCTCTTATGCCAGGATTGGTATCAAGTCAGCAGCATGGTTTTACACTAGGTAGAGATACTGCGGCCCATGTTAACACAGCAATTGTGGCTTTTGACGTGGCAAAGAAATTAGGTATTAATATGGGGATGATATTGTTGGACGCCGAAAAGGCATTTGGTCGTGTAATTTGGGATTGTCTCTGGTCCACACTCTTGGCCTATGGATTGAATGGTCGCTACTGTAAATGGGTACAGGCCTTATATAAAACTCCTTGGGCTCAGCTGACATATGGTGGGCTGGTATCTGCACCCTTCCGGATACAGCGGGGGACTCAGCAGGGTTGCCCGCTGTCCCCTCTTTTATTTGCTTTATATTTTGAGCCGTTCTTACGCTCTCTGTACTTCAATACTAATATTCAGCCAGTTAGGGCAGGAGTGTGTCAGGTTAAAGTTACTGCATACGCTGATGACGTGGCTGTGATTCTTCTGACCCAGCATCAGCACTTGATCATATTAGAGACCAAGCCAATAAATTCTGTATTTTCTCAGGATATAAACTAAATGTCAGTAAGACTCAAGTTCTTCTTAATTTTTCAATCCACCAGACTGGTCCCTGGTGTTTGTTCATTCGCCTCATATTTGGGGGGCAGCTATCTTCCCAGGTAGAACGAACCGTTGCATTAAATTATGAGACTCTCCTACAGTGCGTGGTCCAAAGCTTTAAAAGTTGGCATAAGCTGCCCTTCAGTATCATAGCAAGGTGCAACATGATTAAAATGAATATATTACCAACATTTTTATATTTGTTTTGTACAATACCCTCACGGCTTCCAAATGCATTTTTTAAGAAACTTGAAGGGGCTCTCGGCAGTTTCATTTGGGGTATAAGACAGCACGGCGCGCAATCCGGCATATTAAGTTTCCTTATAATCAGGGTGGGCTACAGCTTCCTGATTTTAAGTTATACTATTGGTCTGCATTTGCTGGACGTCTTGGTAAATTGTTGGCTGGAGATAATTATATGACTTTTGTTATAGGTTTGCGCTCGGCTTAGATAGCAGATTGTTTTTACATCGAATTAATGAACCCAATTATTTCAAAAGAGTAAGATTTAAGGCTAGAAGTGATATAGTCTATATTTGGCGTGAAATCTCTGCTGAATACTCATTACCTCACTTTCATGAGTATCTCCCCTTGTGTGAAAACCCGATGCTCCCGGAAGTGTTTCACGATCCAACTGGTAAGATCTGGGCTAGTTATGGTGTTGAGTGCTTGGGACATCTATATAACACAAATGGGTTTCATATATTCAAAAGTTTGCAAAACTACTTTGCTATTCCTCACTGGCTCTTTTTTAAATACCTTCAAATTAGTGATTTTTTCATTGTATGCTGGGGGATAAAAATATTGGAGAGTTCGGATTTGCTGAGAGATTTTTATCAGGCACCCAAGAATTCGCTAATATGCACTATGTACCAGAATTTCTGTCAGAAAGGACTTAACGATAGCTCAAAGCTTGCACTGAAATGGAACAACCTCCTTTCAGAAAATATCACTCCTTCGGAAATAATTGCAGCATTAGATACTATGGAGAGGTCAGTCCACTCAGTAAACTTAAAACTACAGCAATTCAGAACGGTCTGTATGTTATACTATACGCCTGATAGAATAGCTAAGTGGTCAGGTAATGTGGAGAGTGACAGAAGGGAGAAGAATAAATGCCCTAAATGTGGATTGAAGGCTGCCAATTTGTTACATATGTTTGTTACTTGCCCAGAATTGGGGAAATTCTGGGATGACCTGAGCAACTATATTATGATTTGCCTTAGTTTAGAGCCACAATTAACAAATAAGGTGATTATGCTGGGGTATAGGGGTGTGGTGGACATAGGCCTAAAAAGTCCCCTCTCTGTTATAATTGTTTCAGCCAGGCTGGGCATAGCCAATACATGGGTCTCAACAACAACCCCAAGAGCAGCAGAGTGATGAGCAACCCTTAGGGGAATTTATGAGAGGGAACTTGCTTTAGCTAGGGCCAGGGGATTACGCTTTATTAAAAAAGTTAACCGAATATGGAGTAGGTTTAACTGGGATTCTATTTGATGTAACTTGATTTATTTTGCCTAAGGCAGTAATAATAATAATGTAGGTTGAATTATAATTCGTCACCATCACATATCTAATGGTTTTGTTCACAGCCTATTATGTTGATTATCTATAACATTTTGGTTTTGACAATCAAATGATTGCACGATTTTATAGCTTTTTGATTCAAATATTTTCTGTACCTTATCTATTTGCATTTTAGGATTCTTTTTTGTTTGTCTCTTGATAAATTTGACAATAAAAAAATAAAATAAAAAAAAACATGTCATGAGTGATAATAATATGTGATCTCATAACTTGACGCAAGGTATAGTAAGTGCTGCTAACTACAACTTTTGCATTTCTGTGTTTATTTAACTTCAAAACGTTAATGTTGTCACTGAGAATGTCACCTAACTATAACATTATATTAACCATTGTTTTTCTGCGAATCCCTTAAGTTTAAAAAAAAAAAAAAAGCAAACCATTTTATTACACTTTGTATTGAAGTTACTTTAACCTTTGTTTTTGTCAGTGAGTTTCTAGGAGTTATTTAATGTAAATTAATTATTTTTTGAGTTATATGTATGGTAGAATAATTGTATAATATATTTTCTCTGCTGACATTATTGTAAAAGAGAATGATTTTTCATTGTAAAATAACAGGGAAATGTTCTACAGTTTGCAAAATGTTTCTAAAAAATGATGTGTGAGTATAAAGCAGAGTAATACAGCAATATTTCAGTTGAGATTGGTCATCTCCTCAGTTCTTGTAACTCTCATATTGCGACATCTTCCCAGCAATTTATTTTTAAGGTATCATTACTTTCACAAGAGGCTTGCGAGCTGCTCGTGGGACACTTTCAAGATCGTAGCATTCTAAATTTCATCTTAATCTATTGTATAGAGTTCTTTCTCATGGTTTCGGTTATTAATCCTAATCTATAGTAAGAGAGTCATTAAAATATGGTTGAATATACATATTTTTTTTAAGTGATGTCTCTCACAAGATGCTCATGGGAGCCGGATGCTCAATCTGATTAGCTCTCGCGAACCACTTGTGAGATTGTACATTTAAAATTAAGTTAATAACATTGTTTTCCTGTAATTTTGAACAAAGTAAGACATTAGAGATGTTGATTAACTTGGAAAAACGGATTATGTATTGTTCTATTGAAGATATAAAGCAAGTATTTTTTACAGTTTGGTGAAATGCTTGCGAGACAGGAACACACTATGCACAATTATATTTGACCCTTAATTTCTATAAAACTACTGAATAGATTTACACCAAATCACAAAAAGCTCAATCTGGAGACCAAGATCTAGCTTCCTGCCGAATTTGGTGTAATTCAGTTCAGCAGATTTTGCTGTAGTCCATCTTAAAGAAGTCTGGGGAAAAGGCATGGAGATTTTGCGTTTTTGGACTCCCCTTTCTTTTCAGCCCCCGCTTGATAGATCACCCCAAAGCTTTCCATGCAGAAACTAGTCAAAACGTAGCACCTTTTTGGAATGTTTCATGGAGATTCATTAAATGGTGCCAAAGTTATTAGCAACACAAAAAACGATTTTCCTATGGAACAGCAGACCTATCTATAACTTCCTAGTGGCACTAGGAAATATATATATATATGTATATATATATATTCACTGAAAAAACCATAGGTTTTATGGACAGTTATAGTTAGTTGGACATTGCAGTCGTACAAAACCCGTGAAATTCCCCAGTTATAGTTAGTTCAGCTAACTATAACTCGCGCCCCCGCAATGCACTGCTGATGACGTCACATATTACATCACTCATGACATGGTCAGTGACATCACTGATGACATCACTGATGACATCTCAAATGACATCACTGATGAAATCATCCAGTGACTGTGTGTTTCTGTATAGTTTAAATATGTTTAATATATATAGGGAAAGGCGTATTGCAGAATGAGTGGGTGTATAAGTGTCTAAATGGATGATTTAGTACGTGCGTGACTGACTCTACAAGTGAGTGATTAAACATATCTTACTGAATGCATGGGTTAGTGACTAAACTGTGTGAATGTCCGTATCCGTCTGTTTGTTGGTGTGTAAGCGGATGCATGGATTTGCGAATAGCTACATGAGTGTCTATATGGGTTATTGATTGGTTCACAGAGTATCTGTATGGCTGCCTGAGTGTTTGTGTGGGTGGGGTGTGTGTGACTCTGTACATAGATGTGTGAGTGGGTGATTCACTGGGTGCATGATTTCAAGAGTGCATCTGTGATGGACTGCTTGGGTGGGTGAGTGTGTGTATGGGTGTGTTAGTGAGTGAATGTATATCTCAGTGCTACATTTAGAGTTGGGCGGATGCAGGACATTCACCAAAAAGTAACAGATATTCTGTCCACCTTTTTACAAGTGCATTGTTGGGGAGAGGAGTTGACCTAACAGCTAGGGCGGTCGACCTCGAATCTGGAGAACTGGATTCGAGTCTCAGCAATGACGCTGAATATCCTGTGATTCTGGGCAAATCACTTAATCTCCCCTAACAAAAATGAATGTGTCCTCATGTAAGGCAACTGGTGTTATGTAAAGCGCTCTGATACCCGATACCTTTGGGTCAAGTTCGCGCTATATAAAACTCCATAAAAAAAAAAAATACATGTGCGAGTAACTACATATGTAAAAGGCAGTATATATGTGTGTTAGAGTATTTAAATGGCTATAAGTGAGAGTGTGTGATTGTGAGAGAGGCTGTATGGATGCATGTGTGCTTGTATCAGTTATTGTATAAGAGCGTAAGAATGTGCTAGTATTTGTATGAGTAAGTGAGCTGGTGTGTGCATAACTGTATAGGTGAGTAAATGGGTGTGTGATTAATTTTTTGCATGACTGACTAGGTGTGTGAGTACCTCTATGGATGAGTGGCAGTGTGTGAGTGTTTATATAGGTGTTTGAGTGCATATGATAATCCTGTACTGAGTGACTGTAAGTATGAGTGACTGTACGGGTGAGTGAGTGGATGTGTGTGTAGACCTAAGAATCAGTGAGTGGGTATGTAGTTATCGGTGTTGGAGTGTCTATGGTTTTGCGAATAGCAGTCTGTAATTTAGAGTGGGTGTATGAAAGGTTATATTAAGGTGTGAGGAGGTGCATAAGATTATCACGTAGATGATGTCATCAGTGATGTCATTTGAGATGTCATCAGTGATGTCATCAGTGATGTCACTGACCATGTCATGAGTGATGTAATATGTGACGTCATCAGCAGTGCATTGCGGGGGCGCGAGTTATAGTTAGCTGAACTAACTATAACGGGGGAATTTCACGGGTTTTGTACGAGTGCAATGTCCAACTAACTATAACTGTCCATAAAACCTATGGTTTTTTCAGTGAATTTCAAAGGTTTTTTAAATGCTAATTTCTAACTATAACGTGCGTGAAACCTATGGTTTTTTCAGTGAATTTCAAAGGTTTTTTAAATGCTAATTTCTAACTATAACGTGTCTGAAACCTATGGTTTTTTCAGTGAATTTCTAAGGTTTTTTAAATGCAAATTTCTAACTATAACGTGCATGAAACCTATGGTTTTTTCAGTGAATTTGAAAGGTTTTTTAAATGCTAATTCCTAACTATAACATGTCTGAAACCTATGGTTTTTGTCAGTGAATTTCAAAGGTTTTGTAAATGACAATTTTTAAATGTATAAATTGTTATATTTTTTTCTTGATACTGATTTACTACATTTTTTTAAACTATTTATTTTTAGATATTTTATTTTTTAAATTACATTGTAATTACATTATACATTACATTACAAAATATACTTTCTCACAATCAATTACTTTAGTTTAAATACTTTGCAAATAGGCAATAGACTTTTAAGTACAGTAGTTACAGTTGTTGCAATGGGCAACACAATTTGAAACACAATGCAACATTGAGCTCAATGGGAATTTCTAGTTAAATGCAATTAGTTACTTTATGGATTACTTTTCTAGCCACAGGACTGGATCCTAGACTCAGTCCTGGGACATCTCCTGTAAACAGTTGAGTAAAAGTGTTTTGGTTACAGTAGTGATTTTTAAGGAACATTATTGTATTTTAAAAGTTGACACTTAGAAACTTTTTCACATAGAATCACCAATGTTATCCTAAGGGAGGAAATTCACTTAGCAGGTAAGTAGTGTTATCGTCACTTTTTCTTACTCAGTGGTGGATCCTGGATCCAGCACTGGTGCATCTCCTGTAAATAGTTGAAAGAATGTGTTTAAGTCATACAGGCGATTTTTAAGGAATATTTGTAGTTTGTGAAAATCGACACTTTGAAACTTTTCTGCTGTAAACCAGACAATGGATTCCTATGGAAGGAATTACAAGTTACTGGTAAGTACGGTTAAAATTACTTTTCAGGATCAGTACTGGGCTCAAAGATGCAGCACTGAGGTCTCTCCTGATAACAGGTGAGTAAATCGGAATTCGTAGTTCGGCTGATTTTAGAGGAATATTATAATGTTCCAAAACTCCACACTTAGAAGAATTTCCAAGTGAAACCAGTCAATGTTAGCCTATGGAAGGAAATTCAAGTTACTGGTAAGTACGGTTAGAATTACTTTTCAGGATCAGTACTGGGCTCAAAGATGCAGCACTGAGGTCTCTCCTGATAACAGGTGAGTAAATCGGAATTCGTAGTTCGGCTGATTTTAGAGGATTATTTGCGCAATGGTGAAGGAAGGGGGTGGGGCCTAAGGTGACATGTCTGCAAACACGCCCCGTGGTGCGTTTTAAGTTGGGGGATTAAGTCCCCTTGAATCATGAGGGTCCCTGAGGTCCAACTAGCCCACCCTGTACCTCCAGTATGTGCCAGGGAGCTGCGTTGCAGAGAGGTGTTCAGAGGCCACGCCCCTTTTTACACCTCTCTGCAACGCAGCTCTGTGGCGCTTTCTGGACGTACCTGGTGGGCTAGTTGGCCCCCAGGGACCCTCAGGATTGAAGGGGATTTAATTCCCCATCTTAAAATGCGCCACGGGGCCTGTTTGCACACATGTCACCTGAAGCCCCTCCCCTCCCTTCGCCACTGTGCAAACGCGCCCGTGGCGCATTTTAAGTTGGGGGATTAAGTCCCCTTGAATCCTGAGGGTCCCTGGAGTCGAACTAGCCCACCATGTACCTCCAAAAGCGCCACAAAGCTGCGTTGCAGAGAGGTGTATAAAGGGCGTGGCCTCTGTACACCTCTCTGCAACATAGCCCCTGGCGCATACTGGAGGTTCCTGGTGGGCTAGTTGGCCCCCAGGGACCCCTAGTATTCAAGGGGAATTACTTCCCTTCTTAAAACGCGCCAGGGGCGCGTTTGCACACTGCTGCAGGGAGGGGGCAGGGCCTCCGGCACAATGCCGTTTTTTTCTTCCTTTTTTTTTATGGGAGGGGGGATGCGTGGCCCCCCTTCCCTCGGCCACTTTTGGCCCCGGGGACCCCATCCCCCGGGGCCTGAGCATTTTTTTTTGTTTTATTTAAAAAAAAAAAAAGAAAACAGGAAGGGGGCTGCGTGGCCCCCCTTCCCTGGGCCTCTATTGGCCCTGGGGACCCCATCCCCCGGGGCATGCCCTCTTTTTAAAAAAAATATTTGGAGGGGGGCTGCGTGGCCCCCCTCCTCAGGCAATTTAAGGCCCCGGGGACCCCATCCCCCGGGGCCGGCCTTGCCCTTTTTTTTTTTTTTCTTTAATTGGGGAGGAGGGCTGCGTGGCCCCCCTCCCGGGCCACTTATAGCCCCGGGGACCCCATCCCCCGGGGCCTGGCCTCTCGTTGGAGACTGTGGGGGTCCCCAATCCCCCCACAGTCCCAGCCGGCTCCCCGCCTCCTGCGGGAGCCGGCATTGCTTTCCACATGGGGAGCAGCTAACATGCTGCTCCCCGTGTGGAAAAGCAATTGGGTTTGCATTTTGAAAGAGAGAGCAGGTTTCCTGCTCTCTCTTTCAAAATGCAAACTAGTTTGCTATGACAGGACGGGAGCCGCGATGCTCCTGTCCTGTCATAGCAAACTACAGTGTCCCGGGGGTAGGCACCCCGGGACACTGCAGGAGCCGGCCCTGGGGGGTGGTGGTCCCCAGGGCCATCACTGGCTCCAGGAGGGGGGCCGCGCGGCCCCCCTTCCAACTTGTTCAAAGCCCGGGGAGGTGGTGGTCCCCGGGGCTCTGGGGGTCCGTAACGGACCCCCATATTTAAATCTTTAGTGCCCCGGGGAGGTGGCAGTCCCCGGGGCGTGTGGGGGGGCTGGAGCCCCCCCACACAGGTTAAAAAAAATAAAAATAAAGATGCCCCGGGGGGTGGCGGTCCCTGGGGCAGCTGGATGGCAAAGAGCCCTCGCGCACCATTTTTTTAATAAAGCCCCGGGGGTGGCGGTCCCCGGGGCTTGGGGGGCCTTAGAGGCCCCCCACATTACAACAAAATAATCCCCGCATGCCCCCGGGACTTGGGCCACCCGGGGGCAAAATACCATCGAAGTGCGGGAGACCGCACTTTGAATTTTTTTTTTTTCGGCAGGATCCGCGAACCCTGAGCGCATCCTGCCGATTTGTTTTTTAACAAAATGCTTTTTTCTGCCCAGGGGGTCCTTGTGGGACCCCCTGAGCAGGCCTAGGGGGTCAGGGTGTTTCTACCCTGCCCCCTTTGTGCATTTTGCGCACTTGTTTTTGTGCCTCGGTTCTAACGAGGCACAAAATGGCTGCCAACACTTCCTGATTCGGAATGTTGACAGCCAGCTGACAGCCAATTAGCATGCAGCTCGTGATCGGGACGATGCGCGCAGGGTGCGCTGAGGGTACGCGGATCCGACGCGGCCATAGATATATATGTGATTTTACTTGTTAATTTCTCAGGAACTACTGAACGGATTTACACCATTTTAGCAAAAGGCACGACACTGAACCAAGGGCTACCTCTTTGCCAAATTTGGTGTAATTCCGTTCAGCAGTTCGGGCTGTAGCTGCGACTAAAGGTTCCTATGGAAAAATGAATGGGGAAAACACGTTTTGGGGCCCCCCTTTTTTCTTGGCCCCCGCTTGACGAATCACCCCGAGACTTTCAGGATAGGAGCGGACCGGAGCGCCCCAACAAGTTGGAGAATTTCGCGAAGATTCGTCAACCGGCGCCAACGTTATTTCAAATAGAATGTTGCGGATTTCCTATGGAAAATAGGTTTTAACTATAACTATCTACTGGCAACCGCCAGTAGATATATATATATCCTGCACCACGTATGCTCCTGCCAGGATCCTTGGCCCGTGGCAGGTGGCGCGAAATGTCGGCGGAGCAAGCCGACGATTAATGCCACACGTAGCAAGAAAAGAATGTCCGCGCTCTCGGGTAGGGCCAACGTGGATTTATTCACACACAGTAACGCGTTTCGACAGACGGCGCTGTCTGGCAAGGCATGCTTTTATTTCTTCTTGTCATTTACTGAAGTTGTTCCTTTTGCCAAGGTTAAAGCTTGTTGGGAGTGCACTCTGTCTGCAGGCAGCTTGTGTGAAATATATATATATATATATATATATATATATATATATATATATATATTCGATTCGTCCTCCAGAGAAGCCTCTCACGGACCTAAAAAGACGACAGCAGACCCCAGGTTCTTTGTGCAAATCCAATGCTGTTTATTAAAATGCCAGCAAGTCCGCCATTACGCGTTTCGACCCCCACTCGGGTCTTGATCACATGACGCATTGCATTATGGAGATACGACATTTAAAGTGATAGGTACCAGGAAATGACGACATGCAGTCAAAGTGCAAATGCATAGAAAGTATAGAGTTACTGTCAGCAGCATAGTCCTACAGAAGAAATATATGTATGACAATATATAAATATATATATATGTGCAAAGTTAGATGCGCCTTCAATAAATAAGCAAAAAGTATATATACACCATATAAATAAATAAATATACTGTTATGTGTTAAAAATATTCTTATAAAACACACAGGGGCCGATTCCGATCTCGGCCGGTAGTGCTCCGAATCGGATTCGGTTTTACCGGATCCGATCCGGAGCCCTATTTTCCGACCGAGTCGTACGCGCGTCCGGGCGAGCGAGTACGATGCGTATTCGCCGACCGACTCGTCCGGGCGACCCGACCGCTCCGACCGACTGGTTCCCGGATCGTACCGCTCCGACCGACTCGCTCGGACCCGATTCGCACCGCGCAATGGAGACGTTTTCCGGCCGGGTAAGTACGATGCGCACCTCGACCGCTCCGACCGACTCGCGCCGTCCGACTCGAACTCGCTGTCGGAGCCGTACTTTGGGGGTCCGTGTCTGACCCCCCTGTACGCGTCACCCGTGCGAGGCGCACACAGGGGGACCCATGGGTCCCCCCTACCTGTGCGTGTACGCCGCGGGCGCTCGCGGCGTACTCGCTGTGGGGGCGCCCTTGTCCGCCTCGCACCCATTGAGGCAATGGGAGCCCGCGTACGCGTTGTACGACCGGCTCCCATTGAGTTCAATGGGAGTCCGACCGACTCGTGTCCGGTGGCATACGAATGCATCGGACTCGTTCGGTCGGACTGCACGGGTCCGATTCGGTCGGAAATCTCTCCGAGGCCGGCTCGGTCGGAGAAATTACCGACACGAATCGGAATCGGCCCCACAGTGTGCAATCAGAAAATTCTGTTCTGTCTGTAATATACTTTCACCAAACTTTGTCCATGATTATGTTTATGCTCCTGCCAGGATCCTTGGCCCGTGGCAGGTGGCGCGAAATGTCGGCGGAGCAAGCCGACGATTAATGCCACACGTAGCAAGAAAAGAATGTCCGCGCTCTCGGGTAGGGCCAACGTGGATTTATTCACACACAGTAACGCGTTTCGACAGACGGCGCTGTCTGGCAAGGCATGCTTTTATTTCTTCTTGTCATTTACTGAAGTTGTTCCTTTTGCCAAGGTTAAAGCTTGTTGGGAGTGCACTCTGTCTGCAGGCAGCTTGTGTGAATATATATATATATATATATATATATATATATATATATATATATATATATATATATATATATATATATGATTGTATATAGATATAGAGATCAATCAATCAATCACGGAATTTGTAGAGCACACTACTTACCCGCGAGGGCCTCAAGGCACTGGGGAAGAAAAAAAAGGGAAGAAAAAAGGGGGGGGGGGTGCCGCTACTGGTCGAACAGCCAGGTCTTGAGTAGCCTCCTGAAGGTCAGCAGGTCTTGGGTCTGTCGTAGGCTGATAGATATTGATAGATATTTTAAAATAAAAAAATTAACTTTTTTGAAAATTACATCAATAATATTTACAATAACTTTAAAATTAAAATCAACAAACTTATATTAACTATTGGTGGGCGGAACTCATGGAGTTTCACTATGCAGAATTCCATGGAGTTACATAAAAACTCCATGAGATTCCTGCAGAGAACCGGGAGTGGGTGGAAATCAGCACATTGCGCAGATCATGCTGATTTTTAGCACTAGGACCTTGTTCCGTGCTGCACAATCAGCGCAAAAGGTACCACATGGCAAACCAGAGGGCACTGCTTATTTGCTCACGGTCAAGTAGATTTTCTATTCGAGAGGCAGCTTTCTCATTACAAATGAACGTGACCACCTTCATTGAGAAAATCTCACCGGGTGCCCTCCTAGCTCCTGAAAATGGCACTTTTTGGATGTCAATTCTCACTTGCCAACTTACGGTTAGCGAGCCACGCGTGAGAAAAAACTCTGCCACGCAGTGGCTGACAGAGTTTGGCCAGGACTCTGCATTACAAGTGTAACGCTGGGTGGTCAAATCTCCACGAACACTGCGAACTGAGCGGAACTTATCATCCATCTCTAATATTAACAAAAAGATATTTCATGTAAAGACGATACCATGCTGTCACACAACACGGCCAGGAAACTGCGCACACTATTATTGACAATCTTGTTTGCCCTTTGTGTGTGCTTTGTGTGTGTAGTGTCCAGCCCACACAGCATCCATCCCACTTCACATACTCCCTGGCCCCCTAAAAGTGCCAACACTGTCAAGCAGAGTAGGGGTTGTAACCCTCAGTTCCCAGTCCACTACCAGCTCCTGTCAGATGAAGCTCGTATTTATTCTCACAACACCAATATTACATGCATTGCTATCTTTGGCTCTGCTTGACTGCATCATTCGTTTGGTGGTTTTCACATTGTCATGCCCATGTAATATTTTTGTCAGAACTCCGGTTCTTGATCTTGCAGCCCATTCAGTCATATTTTGGGGTCTATGGAGAGAGCCCTCTTTGAGGGGCTGAGAAATGTGAACCCAGAATTTAAGTGCCTGCTGCATCGCCCTCCTGCCGAGGGCTGGATCCTTAGAGCCATCTGTGTGATCACAATTGAAGCAGTGCCAAACTGCTGCCCCACAGGTTAGAAAACTGCTGGGTGGTGGTGTTGGAATGGGGGGGGGGGCGTGGGCGAAGATGCGCTCAATTCCTGTGCCACTTTCTGCGTATGCGAGGGGTAGCCCAGGCCTAGAAAATATTGGACTTTGGGGAGGGGGGGCTGAAAATGTACTATTCCTACTTCAGTCTAAACAACAGTAGGGAAAGAGTTCAACTTTGAGGGGAATACATTTATTATTTCCACTCCAACATAAACAAACACCTGCAAAGTGTTGGATTAGGAAGGTTTATGCATAACTTTTCCAAATCCTAATAATTTTAAACAAACGTTTAAATACCCAACAGCATGAAATTATTAAAACATATTTAAAGTAAAAAATGTGTACAATAAAAATAAATAGAAATAATTATTAATACAAAAAGAATGTAAAATGGAAGAAAGAAATGTTTTTGAAAAATGCGCTTCTCTCCCTGCTACCCAAAAAAACACCTCCCAAAAAGTATAATAAATTATCAATAAAACAACAATAACATTTAAACATTAAATAAATATAAGAAATACATGTATAACCAATTATAAATAAAAATACATTTTAGAAATGTTATTATTGAACAGAATATTATTTAATGGAAACTTTCAGTACATTTACCCCCTATACAACAGAGGACGTAAAACTCTTAATTAAATCTACAAACTCAGGCTCTTTCCTGTATCTCTGCCCCGACAATTGTAACATTTATGCCACAGATTACAGCTACTTACCTTATAAGAGTTTTTAATTAAATGTTTAACTCAGTGTGCTTTCCTAAACAATGGAAAAAGGCCTCTGTGCTTCCATTAATAAAAAAACAACCCAACCCCAGCCTTCAGGAACCAAGCAGCTTTCTCCCAATCTCTCACCTTCTGTTGGTGGCCAAAATAGTGGAGAAGGCCATGAATCAGGAACTAGCCTCCTTTAAAAACACCAATCACCTTCTTGGTCCCACTCAGTTTGGATTCAGGAGTGAACATTGTATGGAATCAGCCAAATTGTGGCCTCAGAGGACATGAGGGCAACCTTATATAGGGGAGGCAGGCCAGCCCTCATTGTACTTGTTCTGTCGGCTGCATTTGACATGGTCATCTATGACCTACTGCTTGACCAACTCCATAACATCGGGATCAAAGAAGCAGCCCTGGCTCTATTGGGCTCTTTCCTTTATGAACAGGAAGAATTTGTTGCCCTGAATGAGTTTGTTTCTGATCCCTTTTCTCTGCCCAGTGGGGTTCCTCAAGCGTCCTCCTTGAACCCTACACTTTTTAACATATGTCACACCACTGGCCAGCCTGATTAAAGCCTCTGGATATTCTTTTGTATCCTAATCCGATGATACACATATTTTTGACTTACTCTCCAGTAATGAGAACAACACTGCCACTAGATTTCACAACTGTATGTGGGAAGTAGGTAAATGGATGAATGATAATTGTTGCACGTTTATTTCAGGGGCAGATTGCGGTGCTTCTTTTTGGCAATGATGTCTCCTTCTGGTCCCCTTCTTGGTGGCTGCAAGAGCTAGGAATGCTCCCAACTCCTGATAAGAAAGCACGTGTCGTAGAGGTCATGCTTGACAACAAACTCTCCTTCGAGGTCAAATTAATACAGTCACTTCTTCATTCTTCTTTACCCTAAAGACATAAAAAAATATCCTTCCATTCATTCCCTTCAAACTGCAGAAGACTGTAGTGATGACTGTCGTCTTGTCCAAAATAGACTATTGCAACACCCCCTATTTCAACATGTAACAGCGATTACTGAACAAACTTCAGACACTAGAGAATGCAGCAGCTTGCATGCTTCTAGGTATTCCTAGGTTTCAATTGTCATCACAAGCCCTAGCTAAACTACACTGGCTACCAATCAGGAAATGCCACTCCACTGGGAGGGTGTGAGTGCTGCTCAGTCTCATCAAGCAAGGATGGGAAGGTTGTGTATGGTCAGGTCACTGATATTCTGTTTTACAACACTGTTTGCAAGGAGTGTTCTGGACTGGATGAAGTAAGATGAGTAGAGTTTCTAACATGTCCGAACTTAAATAGCTATTGGTCTGAGATTGCCTTAATGTTATCTCAGCATTTTGGAAGCGATGTGCAGGTATCTACTAAGTGCATTATGCTGAGAATTTCTGCAGAGGTTGACTCTCGAATTTCTTTGATACTGACTATTACAATTTTAGTTGCCAGCTCATGTATCAGTAGGAGCTGGATTAGTCAGTTGGCACCCACAGTACATGAGTGGTTGCCTCTTCTCTCCCAGATACTCAAAACAGGCAGCCATTCTGAGCCTTAGGAGTTAAAAGCGTGAGAAGTGCCTTAATAAAATCTGAGATTTTCTATTTCTGCATAATGAGTACCTCTATATTTGCTTCCCTGTGTATTGCTACCCGGTGCTTAATGTGTGCTAGAGACCATTCCGCTGTCTAATATTTATTGCTTAAATGTTTAAGTTATGGCAATGTTTACTGACTTGTATGTGACCAATATTAAATAACAAAACTTTAAAATGAAATTGTTTGATATAGATTTTATTTTTGTATGGTTAATTTAGTAATTTATATTTAAGTTATAGGTTGTTGGGTTTGCAGGAGAATAGGGTGGTAAGTTACTTAAAATATACATTATTTCATTAGTTAATTTTAATGATATATTTAATTGGTAATACATTAACTTTTTGATTCATTATTTGTTATGTAAATTGGTTGTTGATTTTTAATTAAATGTTTAATGCTTATATTAACATTTCTAAAATGTATTATATATTTATGAATGGTCATTGTTGTATTTATTTATTTATTTAATATCAAAGATTATTGTTGTTTTATTTGTAATTTATTATATTTTTGGATGGGGAGAGAAGTGCATGATTTTTTTCTCACATTCATTTTGTCTTAGTAATCATTTTTATTCTTTTTTATTTATATGGCATACATTTTTTATTTTAAATATGTTTTTAGGTATTTAAAAGTTTGTTTAAATTGTATAGGACTATGAAAGGTATACGTAAATTTTCCTAGTCCAAAACTTTCCATGTGTTTGCCTATTTTGGAGTCGAATAGTAAATTTAACCCCTCCAAAAGTTTAACTCTGTCCCTACTATTGTTTAAATTGGAGTAAGAATTGTAAATTTAACCCCTCCAAAGTCCACTATTTCCCCTATTGTTGTTTAGATTGGAGTGGTAATAGTAAATCTAATCCCTACAAAGTTCAGCACGTTCCTTAATGTTACTTATTTGGAGTGAAATTAGTAAATTTAACCCCTGCAAAGTCCAACACTTTCTCTGCTTTTGCTTATGTTGCAGTGGGAAAAGCAAATTTAAACCCTCCAAAGTCAAACACTTCTGCTTTTGATTATTTTGGAGTAGCTATAGTAAATCTAACTTAGCCAAAGTTAAACAGTTTTCTTACTTTTGTCGAAATATGAGTTAGATTATTTAATCAAACTCCGCTGAAGTCTAAAACATGTGCTAGTGTTGTTTATTGCTGTAAAATTGTATCTTTTTTCTTAAATATTTTTTAAATGTAGTTTTCATTTACATTTTGCTTTTTTAATATTAAATAATATTTAATTAAATATAATATGTTATTGTTAATATATGTTTGTTGATTTAAATTTTTAAGTTATTGTTAATATTGTTCATATAATTTTTTTAATGTTATTTTCTTATTTCTAATATATCTCTCTCTGTCTCTCTATACCTGAGCTTGAGCCAAGTCCCACAAAAAATGTTTTTAAAAAAATGAGAAGGAGGCAGGGGAGGAATACCCTGACACTCTAGGCCTCTTGAACGGTTCCAGAGGGTCCCTGCCATTGAAAAAAGTGTTTAGAAAAAAAATGGTGGGAGCCGCGCTGGAGCCACGCTGTATCCACAGCTCCAACTGAAAAAAAAGAAGCACGGGCTCCCTCGCTTCTTTTTTAATAGGCCCCGTAAGGCAGGGTCCCGGGGGCATGTGAGAATTAAAGGAGGGGGGCACACGGGCCTCCCCTCTTGGGGCTTATAAATGCCTCTGTGACCACCACCTCTACGGGGCTTATGTGAAAATAAAGGGGGGTGCTCGAAACCCCCTGGGCCCCAGGGACCACGCCCTCCCTGGGGCCACTTACCAAAAATAAATTGGGAGGCTGCGCCGACTGCCACGGGCCTCAGGGACCACCACCTCCCTGTGGCCAAAGTGACATTAACAGTGGGAGGGGGCTGTGGAGCCCCCTTCCTGAACTGTTATCGGCCCCAGGGCCTGTCACCTTCCAGGGGCAGACCCTACTGAGTAAAAGGAGGGGGCAGTGCAGCCTCCCTCCTAGAGCCATAGATGACCCTCAGGACCGCCACCCCCTAGGGTTGGCTCCTGCTATGTCCTGGCAGCCTCCCTCCTAGAGCCATAGATGGCCCTGGGGACCGCCACCCCCTAGGGTTGGCTCCTGCTATGTCCTGGGGTGCCCACTCCAGGGACATAGCTTTTTTCTGTAGCTTTGTGGGAGCTTTAACCGCTCCTGCCAAGCCAAAGCAAATACTCTACTTCCAGCAAGTGAGAGCAGAGAAATTCTCTTTCTTGCTGGAAGCAGAGCATTCATCTGTTTCCCTGCCCAATGCAGGGAAACATATGAATTGCTTTCAGACACAGGGATCTGCATGTTTAGCAGCTCCATGTGTATGAAAGCAATTCCAGGTCCTACAGGAGGCAGGGAGCTGGCAGGGTCCCCTGTGGTCTCCATACAGACTGGGTGCCCTGGGTGCACCCGGGACAAATGGCCAGGCCCTGGTGGATGTGGTCTCCGGGGCTGAAATCAGCCCTGAGGAGGAGGGCTGTGCAGCCCCTCTCCTCCATTTCTAAATGTACAGGCCTCGTGGGATGGGGTCCCCGGGGCCGATATCAGCACAGGGAAGGAGGGCCACACCTTCCTCTCCTATTACAAATATATATTTTTAAAAGGCCAGGCCCCAGGAGATGGGGATCCAGGGGACAAAATTGGCCTGGGACGGGGGGTTGCACAGCTCCCCTCCCCATTGCAAAATGGCAGGGTCATGGGGATGGGGGGCCAAAATCGGCCAGGGGATGGGGGGCACGTGGCCCCCTTCCCCAAATAACATTTTTTATTTAAAAAAGGCCGCCCCAGGGCAAGTTGTTGGAAGCCCGCCCCCTTTCTCAACCACTCTGCAAAGGAGCCTCCTGGTGCACAACTTGTTAGGGGGATGACGTCCCCTTGGCTGCTGAAGGTCCTTGGGGACCATCAACCCCTCCTGTTACCTCCAGTAAGCCTCACACAGCAGGACTGCTGAGAGGTCATTCAAGTCTTTGCCCCCTTTCTCCACCACTCTGCACACGTACCTCCTGGTACACTACTGGTTGGGGGATGAAGTCCCCTTAGATGCTGAGGATCCTTGGGGGCCAAGAACCCATCCTGTTACCTCTACTAAGTCCCACACTGCAGAATTGCTGAGAGCTTGTGGGAGGCACAGCCCCGTTTCTCCACCACTCTGCAAACGCCCCTCCTGGCACACTACTAGTTGGGGGATGAAGTCCCCTGGGCTGCTGATGGTCCTTGAGGGCCAACAACGCCTCCTGTTACCACCAGTAAATCCCACACAGCAAGATTGCTGAGAGCTCATCCAAGACCCCACCCTCTTTCTCCACCACTCCGCAAATGTGCCTCCTGGTGCACTACTGGTTGGGAGACAAAGTCCCTTGGATGCTGAGGGTCCTCGGTGACCAAGAACCCTTTCTGTTACCTTCAGTAAGTCCCACACAGTGGGATTGCTGAGAGATCATCAGTGGCCCTTCCCTCTTTCTCCACCACTCTGCAAATGCGCCTCCTGGTACATTAATTGTTGGGGGATGAAGTCCCTTTCGATGCTGAGGGTCATTGGGGGCCAAAAAGCCCTCCTTTTACCAGCAGTAATTCCCATACAGTGGGATTGCTGAGAGATCGTCGGAGGCCCTGCCCCCTTTCTCCAACACTCTGCAAATGCGCCTAGTATTTTTTTTTGTTGCAGTGTTATATAGCGCAAACCCGCCCGAAGGTATCAGAGCGCTTTACATGAGCACCAGTTGCATTACAGATGGATACATAATTTTTTTTTCTAGATATGGGGATATTAAGTGATTTGCCTAGAATCACAGGATGGTTGAGCCTCCCACCAGACTCAAACCTGGTTCCCCAGCTTCAAAGTCGGCCGCTCTGGCCATTAAGCCACATCCTGTAGTTAAAAAAACCTTAGAAATTCACTTGAAAAAACAAAGGTTATAGGGACATTATAGTTAGGAAATACAATTTAAAAAACTTTAGAAATTCACTTAAAAAAACAAGGGCTACAGGGGCGTTATAGTTAGGAAATAGAATTTAAAAACGGAAATTCAATGAAAAAATCAAAGGTAACAGGGACGTTAAAGTTAGGAAATAGGATTAAAAAAACATAGCAAGTCACTGATAAAACCAAAGGATACAAGGACGTTATAGTTAGGCTCAGATTTCACTCATACAAAACCATAGAAATTCAGCAGTTATAGTTACCTGAGATAACTATAACTTATGCCCAGCAATGCACTGAGTATGACCTCACATATTACATCACTCATGACATGGTCAGTGACATCACTGATGACAACACTGATGACATCTCAAATGACATTACTGATGACATCATCACAAAAACCACTCAGGCACCCACTCATGCCCCCATACTACCTCTCATACACCCACTCACTCACCCACACAACCACTCACATACTCATTAGCAGACCCAAACAAGCACTCACACAACCACTCACACATCCATAGAGCCACTCAGATACCCACTCACCTATACAGGCACTCACACAACCACTCACTCACCCATACAGCCACTCATGCAACCAGTCATTCACCCACACAGCCACTCACACAGCCATACACTTAACCATACAGCAAACACACACAAATTTTGTCAGATATACAGCCATTCCCACACCCATACAGCCTCTCAACATAGCCACATACTCACCCATACAAGCACTCACATACCCACGCAACCACTTACATACCAATTCATGCATTCATAAAAGTATTCCCATATATGCTCACTTACCCATACAGTCATTCACTCAGACACTATCTCCAATACAACCACTCACACACCAACTCAACCAAACACTCACTTAAACAGCCAATCACTCACCCATACAGCCACTCACACACACAGTCACTCATTCATATAGCCATTCAGACACTCACTCAGTCACCTATACAGACACTCGCACAGCCACTCACACACATATAGCCCCTGACACACCCACTCACTCTCCAATCTAGTCACTTACACACCCACCCACCCACACAACTACTCACATACCTAGTTATACACCCATAGAGCCACTCACATACCCACTCACACACCCATACAGCCACTCACACACCCACAAAACCACGCACACACCCATATGACCATTCAGTTACCCACTCATACACCTATATGACCACTGATACAACCACTTACACACCTACAGACCTAGTCAGAAATCCACTCATGCATGCACTCACCTGCCCATACAGCCACTCAAACACCTACTCACACACTGATACAGCCAGTCACACATCCACTCAGATCAACACATGTTACCGATTGTATCACTAATTAGTAGTACAACTGGTACAATAATCTAAATTTTGTAGTAGGTTAGTATATATGTTTAGCACCCATAAACTCTTAAAAACACTAAGGGCCTCATTATGCGTCTGGTGGTTCATGGACCATCCGACTCCCTGGGTTCAGCGGTGGTGGTCTTCAGACCGACCTATTATCTTATGACCAGGGCTGTTGGGCCCCCCTGGAACCAATGCAACCGACAAGAATCAGAGATCCCTGATGGTGTCACAGTGGACTTGAGGGCTCAATATGCGGTGGTCCCACCAAGCATATTACAAGTTTCCTCTCTGTGACGGTTTTCATGGTGGTGAGCCTGCCATGAAAATCATGTTGGAGGGGAAACAAAGGGGGCCCTGTAGGGCCCCCTGTTACCTCAGGGCCTTAGAGTGCATGCAGGGGGGCACATGTAGTGCCCCTCTGTGTGCATACACCCCTATACTTGTGCGGAATGGACTGCAGCAGTCCATGCCGTGCAGGTAAAGATTTTGACGTTCCCATTGCGGTGCCTATGTCATAGGCACCGCCGTGGGAAAACCAAAGAACCACCCTCCAGACAGGAAAAAACTTCAAATCTGGCGGGCGGTTCAACCACGGGTTTGGCAGTATGGGAGTGGGGCAGTCCTGCTCCACCAAACTCGTAATGAGGCTCTGACATTCACTTGATTTTGTCATCAGTGATGCCATTTGAGATGTCATTGGTGCTGTCATCAGTGATGTCACTGACAATCTCATGAGGGATGTCATATGTGAAGTCATAAGCAGTGCATTACAGTGGCGTAAGTTATAGTTAGCTCCGGTAACTATAACTTCTGAATTTCAGTGTTTTTTTACGAGTGAAATCTGAGCCTAACTATAATGTCTCTGTAACCTTTGTTTTTTTTCAGTGAATAATATTTATACAAAGACCCAGGCGTAATACTCTGCTCTGCTTGCGGAGTTTGCGAATTTCAGGCATTCCACATTCTGCCGCGGAACGCAGAGTTCCCGAATTCCTCCTTCACAAGTGCAAAACGGAGTATTTTTTCCATTCACTCGTGAGCAAGCGCCACGATAAACTCGAGCCGCTTGCGAGCGAGAGTGATACTTTGTAGATGCTTGTACAGTTTCTGGACGCAAAGGTGCAAATATAGTGCTGATTGTGAATGCACCGCTCAAGCGGTTTTTGTGCTCGAGAAGCAGCTTAGAGGCTTTTTGAGAGTCTTTTCTTCTCCAATGGGCCATTGGAGTTTTTCTATATGAGAAGCCTTTTTTTTTTTAAACTTTTTTTCCAACAGGAAGGACATGCCCTAGAGCCTCCAACTTCCTATTCCTGCCCAGCAGGCTCTTCTTAGTGCTTCATCTATCTACTGGCCACTTTTCCTTTGGATTTGGAGCTGGAGGGATCACTCTCCTTGTCTGCTGCATATATAACATTGGTTTTAAGGACTTTGTGTTTGAGATTTCACAAGTAAGTTCAAAAACTGTTGTATAAGGGTGTTTTTTTGATTGGGGGCAAGCAACCAAATTTATTTGTACTTTTATTCGATTTTTTAAAATTTATTGTGGTGGATGGCCTGCAGTTTCAGTAGGGGCCTAGCTATTTTTTTACGTGTAATTTTTCTTCTTTCGTAAAGAAATAATGTTGCACAGTTTGGTACATTTTCTTCATGTTTTTTAATAAATTTGAAATATTAATTAAATTCAGTATATGGCCTAGTCTGCCAGTGGGCCTTCCAACCAGTGGGCCCAGTACTAATCATGGGTGCATCAAACAACTGTTTCTGTGTTGTTTGTTGAATTGAAACATCATTTAGGCCAGGGATGGCATTGGATTAAATTACAAAATGTGTTTTTTGGGGCTAGTTCACATGTTTTTTTCTGCAAACAGTGTTTTAGGTGGGGTTATATATTTGATGCCTTTGGAGTACGTGTGTTGTAAAATTGATCAGCCCAGTTGATTTTCTTTTTTTGCACTGCTGAATTAATGCTGTTTTCCCCTCTGTTACCAATTACCATGCCTCCTTTCTTTGTCTGGACAGTGTGTGAGTGTGTTTGCCATAGGCCACCATTTGTCTTTGTTCCCCATGTCATGTGGCCTGGGGCCTTCTTTTGTATATTCAGTGTCTAAAGGCATGTATGTGTTCCTTGTTTTCCATAGCTCCTGCTTTTTTTCGTTTGGTCATGTGGCTGGTGGCCATATTGTGTAGGCAGCTAGTGTGCTTTTGCCATAGACCTGCATGTGTTCTTTGTTTTCCATGCTTCCTGCTTGTTATTTGACCACGTGGCTGATGACCATTTTGTGTAGACAGCCAGTGTGCTTTTGCCATAGGTCTGCATGTGTTCTTTTTTGTGGCCATGCCTCCTTGCTGGTTGTTGTTGTTGTGACCATGTGGCTGGTATGCATTTTGTGTAGGCAGCCAGTTTGCTTTTCCATAATAACCACAAAGACCTGACAAAACAAGGGCTCAAACTATCTAGTTTCCTTTCGTGATACTGGATAGAGGGGGTACATTAACTCTGTATCCTTCAATCCTCTATTAATTATCCAGACAATTTGTATCCAGTATCCAACACTCCAACAAGTTAATAAAATTGTTTATCAGTCCTCACTCAATAAACATATCCCTTAATAAAGAAGTGTATGTGAAAACAAAAAATGTGTGAAGGTCTATAACGTGCAACCTTGGTTTTAACGTTGGTTCACGAGTGTTATTAAAATTGAAATTTGGTTTATGTGAACCATAACTCAATTTTATTTTGAGGAAACAATTTTTCCTACTTGCACTTTTTGGTCTGTCTCAGACATACACATTTCTGTCTGCACCTCTTTTCTTTATATTGGACACGTTTTGTTCTATTTCTTTCCACAGGTGAGAGAGATCCCGATGATGAGATACGTGGGCAAGCCGGTGAGAACCAACCAGTAGCCCCTCTGGTGGAGCGCACGTGAGGGACTCTCTCACCTTCACACATTTTTTGTTTTCACATACACTTCTTTATTAAGTGGTATGTCTATTGAGTGAGGACTGATAAACAATTTTATTAACTTGTTGGGGTGTTGGATACTGGATAAAAATTGTCTGGATAATTAATAGAGGATTGGAGGATACAGAGTTAATGTACCCCCTCAATACAGTATCACGAAAGGAAACTAGATAGTTTTGTCAGGTCTTTGTGGTTATTATGATTTAGTGAGTGGAGGGCGACCTGATGAATTACCCTCTGTAGCTCCTTATTGTGGCTAGCCAGTTTGCTTTTGCCGTAGGCCTGCATGTGTTCTTTATTTTCCATTCCTCCTGCTTGTTGTTTTGTTTGACCATGTGGCTGGAGGCCAGTTTGTGTAGCCAGCCAGTGTGCTTTTGCCATAGTCCTGCATGTGCTCTTTGTGGTGGCCATGCCTCCTTGCTGGTTGTTGTAGTTGTTTAACCATGTGGCTGGTGGCCATTTTGTGCAGCCAGCCAGTGTACTTTTGCTCTAGGCCACCGTATCTTCTTTGTTTCCCATACCTTCTTGCTCAGTGATGTTGTTGTGCACGTGGCACTGGCTGGCAGCCATTTTGGGCATCCAGCCAGTGTACCTTTGCCATACGCTTGCTTGGAAGGATGAGTTTGATAATATGCTTGAGGATCATTGTGGTATGTATATAATAATATGATTTTGATGAACAGTGCTTATATATTGCATGATTTTAGATTATAATTTGAATTTTATCTTTGTATTTTTTTATTTATTTTTTATTCTTTATTTTGTTTTTACTTTCACTTATTTTTAATTCTTTTTATTTTAATTTTGTTTCATTTTAATTTTGTTTAAATACAAAAAATCTTTTTTCAAATTTAATTTTTGTTTCAATTTTAATTTTTGTTTATTTTTTAAATTTTCTAATTTACATTTCTTTTCTTAATTTTTTTTTCTGTTTTGCCTCGGTCGATCAATCACCCATCCATCCATCCATCCATCCATCCATCCATCCATCCATCCACCATAGGAGCACAGCCACGCAACAGCATTCAGTTTGTTAGGTATATAATTCCATTTCCTCCTCTACACCTTGCCTGCAGTGCACTTTAGAGTAGACATAATAGCATAATTTATTTTTGTAATGATGATGATTATTCCATTACCCCCTGATCCGCATTGTCTGCTATAAGCGCACACTAACCTCCCTTTTTTTTAAAGATTACTGTTCCATTTACCCGTGCAGTTCTCTGAGTGCCACAGGTGTCTCCTTTAGAATATATGGACATAAAGGAAAGAGCTCTGTCATTCTGTTTATTGTGTGTTATCCTGATGAGGAATAAAATGCTATTATATGGTGGTGTGGTTTGACTTTTCATTGGTTATTACCTAAGTAATCAGCCACACTAATATTGCCTTTGTCTGTACTAATTCAAACTGCAACAATGCTACATTTCACTAAATGTTTTTCTTGCTTTTAGGTGCACAAGAGAAGAGGCATCACCCGCAGTCCTGTCAAACAGAAGTCCTGTGCAGTGACATCACACGTCAGTCCTCCAATCTCTTCCGCTTGTGCAGCTTAATGCAACAGCCAACTGAGAGTTTTAAGATGGCCCCAAAAAAGGCTATTTCCCAGAATGTCATCAGTGATAAGAAGCAGCTTCCCACCACTGGTGTGCGCCCCAACGTTTTTTGGACCACGTCATGTGCCTGCCGCACCGCCACCGGGGAGCAAGCTGAGAGCAGCACTCCGGCATCAACAGCAGCAACCCAACATAAGCCCAAGACCATGTCTGTCGGTGAGGTGGCTACTGCAATCATGGCAATGCAGATGAACAGTGACACTGAATTTGATTTGTCCCTTTCACAAAGTAGTACCCAATCATTTCAGGAAAAAGAGCAAAGTAGACAGCAGCCACAGCCAGCAATAGTACATCTTCCTGATGTTGGAACAGAACAGGAGGTTGAGCTTCCTTCCGAGCAAGAACCTTCTCTTTTAGAATCATTGTCTCCCTGATCTTAGCATGGAAAAAGAAGGGTACTACTCCATCATCTTCTTCAAGCACCACTTCTGATGATGATGATAGGGACATGGAGTGGAGCCCGGCAGAGTCCAGGAGATGCCAGGAAAGGCAAGGGAAAAGAAAGGAGTCTGAGAGCCTTAGAATTAGGGAAGGGGGTGATGAGGTGGATGACGATGATGAGCTAGTCATTGAGGAAGGTGACACAGAGAAGTCCGGTATTGCTATTCAACCTGCTCCAAGGGATGTTGCACAGGTAGCACCGCCAGCTCCCATTTTTGCAAAGCCCAAGCTGAGACCTGCACTAGTAACCACTAGCTCACTAGAAGTATGCACTGCAGAGAGGTAATCGATGACACACCCATCTACCTCCAGTTTTTCTTCAGGCTTTGGCAGTGGCACAGTAAAAAAGTACTACTCCCCAGTTTGGGATTTTTTTTTAACAGTTCGCACAGAAGAGCATTACAGTATGCAGCATTTGCAACACATATATTCGTCGAGGTAAACCTGGTACTGTTGCAGGGATTCTGCGAAACCACAGAGCTATGCTTGGGACCACAGAATCTTAGAAGACAGGGACTGAGTTATCCTACCACCTTAGTACCCGTGTCTCACTTGCCTTCCTACTCACTCACAGAGGAACAAGTGATTAGTCACCCCAGAACACAACACGCCCGACCCTCCAAGGAATCGCAGGGTCAAGACACACCATTTTGCACTCACACTCGTACTTGTCCACAATAAAATCTGAGAGAGACACAAGGAAAGTTTAAAATATTTATTTTAACTATTGTGCTCTAGTATGCAGTAAACGTGCCACAATAAGTAAGAAGATGCCTAACACAAATAGGGTCAGCATGGTAAGTAATCCATAAATCATAAAAGAAGCTGTCATTATATAAGACAGGGTAAACTAACACCCCTCCCCTTCTACAGAAGCAAAGTGATTATATATCAAAAGATCTCTGATTGTTTGCAGCAGACCCCATAGCTTAGCATGCACACATGAAGGTTCTACATCTCAGGTGCAGTCACGATCTCGTCTGTGTATTTTCCTCTCTGTGCATACCTATATGACAAAGAGTATGTGTTCCCAAACAACAATTGCATGTGTGTGTTTTGTCTATGTGTTAGAACCTGAACAAAACTGAATTACAAGGGGCATTGTTGTTTGACCTTGTCTACATTATTCAGACTAATTCCCAGGAAAATGCAGAACACATAAATAACAGTAAGTTCTGTGTGAAAGTACAGAGTGGCACAAAGCAAAATACGTGTGTATAGTAACATGTGCAAAGCAAAGTAAAGACTGCAACCTACTCATGATAACATATGGAAAACGGCAATTGGCCTGCACGGGACATATGACACTCTACCCTTGGTCAAGAAGGTAGCACCAATATGACAACAGAATTCAGGCGATAAGCAGTCCTGTAGCTTTAGAATGGCAGTGCATTGATTGATTAACGGTAATGAGTAATTGTGACATCTAAAAGAAGAAAAAAGAATTTTGTATCATTGTAATGTTTTAAAAAGTGCAGCTGGGTCCCAAAACATGAGATGCCAACTGAGAGGCCAACAATTCCATTATTAAATATGTTCCTTCTGAGAGACAAATATCAGCAATCCAATTGAGCAGGGCAAACCAACAAACGTGCTCCTGAGCGTCAGATGTCGATAAGACCATCATGGGGCAACCTGTGTTAATTTCAGTGAAACTGAGATCCAGAAGATGCTGTGCATTTGCACAGGAGCCATTTCTGGCCAAAGGCATTAACACCAGGTTATGAAGCAGTTGCATGCTCAAGGAACAGTCCTGATAATGGGCCACTAAGGGACTCATCACCAGTTCGAAATCGAGGGCAGCTGGTGACGGCATAGCCAGGCAGACATCCATGGCCCATTGAAAGGGGAATCAGATGCAATGAAACACAGGTTGCATGCAGGTGAAGTAAGAGTAGCGACAGGTTAAACAGAACTCGGCATCCAGAGCGTCCAGGACCACTACTCCAAAGAGGCATAGCACAGTACAGTTTTTCCCCCGCTCGCACTCGCCAACGGTAAGTTGGCAAGCACAAGCTGCTGCTCAAGTAGAATTTCTACACTCCACCACTTGCGGAACTCCACAGAGTTTTTTTGTCACTTCGCCAAGATCCACTACGCAGAACGCAGAACTCCGCGAACTCCACCCAGGCCTGGTAATGAGATAACTCTGTATATCAACCAGACTGCAGACGGTGTTTCTGCTTTTGTAAAGGGAAGCTGTTCAAGTTGCTCAATGTGTAACGTAGTATAACTAGCGTCTTTCATAGCCATTGAATGCTGTATACCTGTCAAGTTAAATGGTAAGAACAAAGAGATGGAATTAAGGTAATGCAAAGGAATGCAACCACTCTTCAGTGTTTGCTGTGTCTAACTAAAGTGCATAATGGATCTAAGTTGGGTCTGACCATGATATAATGTAGACACATCACTTTGCACAATATCAATGACAGTTGATACAATATTATCCAAACTATAAATACGAAATGACAAAGTATTTATACTATAGTCTATCACAGCAAGGACTTTATCCAAATTATCTTACACTTTGGTGTAAACGTACTGTAGCTTCCATTTGCGATAATTTAAAAATTTCATTATAAGCAGCATAAACAAATCTTTTAGAACTTGGGGATTTTGGACGCAAAAGGAAATCAGAAAGATTCATGTCTTTGGGTTAGGAGGAAATATGTTGTTTCACTGCAGACAATGTGGAATGTTCTAACCATTGTTGGCATAATTTACCCACTGAATAAGTAGTCACAATGTTATGTTGCATGGATTGTGAATAGCAGGAATCAGGTCTATTTGATTTGAACCAAGATGTGGAATTTAAAAAATGAGCATGACAAACTTTAGTGTCCACTGGCCATATCAACCACCATCCTGGAGCCATAAGTGAAGAACTAAACATACCATTTAATTCTTCAGTATAATTTGCATAAAGGGCAAGAGATGGAAATGTTGGAGTATTCAATTCTTTAATTTTAGCCAGTCCCATACAAGTAGTTTGTTGGACCGTATCACTTAGAAAAATTATTTGTGAAGGTATGAGACATGCACGAAATAAAGATTCTATACCTTGGACCTGCCAGGACTTAGTGCCCCAAATTGATTTCAAATCAATACTGTCCTTCCAATAATCATAGCCTTTTAAGGCTAATTCTTCAATAAAGGAAGCTATATAGATTCGCTTAGTTTGAGTAAGCATATATTTCTTCAAGGTAGTAGGAACCAATTTAAAATAGTAGTTTGGGTCTAATGCGTTATAACCAGTGAAATATGTGGACTTCATTTTTTGTGTTTTTGAGCTACCCTGAGGTGGAATTGGACAATGCTCCCATTGAGTATAATTATATTGGGGACGCTATCCACTAGTCCTATGCAAATAACGATGTCCATAATGTTGATAACAGAACAAATCGGCATGGTTATCAGAATTTAAATACAAATCCTCAGATTCAAAGACAGTGTAATAGTGCAGTTCAGAAAACATCAAATTCACAGTTTCAACATCCCAATCATCTGAATGCAACCCGGGTACTATGACATCTTCCATGGAAACTCGGTACACATATGGTATTTGCAAGGTCTCTGTAGGACCAAATACATCGAATGGTACTTTATCCCATACAATTCTATCAGTGACTGGGACCGCTGAAATGTTAACAAGAGACTGGTCTCTTTTCATTTTATGCGAATAAGAATGTGGGCCAACACCCCATCAACCAGTTCTATAGCAGAACATTCTGGGAGGTAATAGCCATTGATCAAAAGAATAAAACCAGTAACAAACCCAATCCACATGAACAAAAATGCCATGGAAAATACGATCCAGATATATACCCAAGGTGGAACCAGATAAGAGCATTTTAACCAGGAGATAAAAACACAAATCCATGCTGCTGGTAAAGGCAAAACAGAAGACAATGAAGAAATGTCTGAAGAATAATTATCTTGATCAATATAATAACCAGAAAAACTCAGCTGAAATAGAGGAGGCTGTGATTCTGAGTGGACAATTAGTTCTTGTACCACAGATGGGGCATCAACGGGTGGATCAGAAAACACAATGTTCATTACTGAATGTGTAGAAGTTGTATCCGATATCAAGTCAACTGAAGGCTCAATATCCCCCTCCTGCAGCCAGGGAGAATCAGCAAGGATGGAGATCATGGGCTGTAAAGCAACATTCTGTCTAGGAACCCCTCGAGGCATACTATTTACGATTGGTCATATGGTGTAACTTAACATGTTCAATTGAAACAAAGCAATGTTCTTTGTATCAGGGAGGTGAGGTAAAATCACAGTTCTGGTACCCTGAAGACCAAGGACTGGAACAGGAGCGCGGTAGGAGGGACCGAATTCTTTCTTGATCGCTACCTTTTCACAAATCAAATCACCAACTTTAGGAAGCCGGCCGCTAACAGGGGTCTGCACTGCTTCATCCGATTGGAGAGAAGAAGGCAAATTACTTTTGGCCAAAGTATCATGACTTTTCTGTAGAGCCTGCAAAACAGCACAGTGGTTATCTACGTCAAAGGTTGCGGCTGCCGCCACAAAATCTAGACCATCAAGGTCTGGAACATACATCTTGATGCCAAAGAGCATTTCGTATGGGGTCCGCCCACCCAGAGATTTTTTAGGGAGATTATTGAGCGCTCGTTGAACCCCATAAAGATGAGTTAACCAGCCACCCCCCATACCTAATACTCTCGCTGTTAAAGACTGCTTTAAGTCAATGTTCATCCACTCCTCTTCAGAGTTGCCCTCGAGCCTATATGGAGACGAGAAATACGCCTGCACTCCCATTGAAGCCATGGAATCACGGTACGTCTTAGATGCGAGAGCCGGACCTTGGTCCGAATGGAAAGCTCCACAGGCATAAGTTCCGACAAAGACCTGCAAATCCTTAATAACAGTTCGAGCATCCACAGAGCGCTGTGGCAAGACCCAGAGGAACCTAGAGCAAGAATCAATTACAACCAAAATATATTTGAATGCATTATCAGAAACAAGGGAACCGCAATGATCAAGATAAACACAGCCAAATGGCTGATTCGAAATATAAAGTTGTGTCTGAGGTGGATGGGACACAGTTGAACATTTAATTTGTTGACAAACATCACAACATAAGACATAACGGCGAGTCTGTTGGTATAGACCCCGCCACCAGTAACATTGCTGTAAGACAGAAACAGTGGCCACAACTCCTGCATGTGCAGAAGCTATGCCTTCATGAGTAGCCATTATCAAACAGTGTCTGTGGTCGAGGTTTGCTATCAGGCGATCACCAATCCCAGGAATTTGTTTCAAAGGGAACCTTATTAGTAGTTAACTGATAAGTATACTTAGAAGCAAATCCTTGAGGAAAAACAGTTCCCTCCCTACATGCGGCTATAGCAGCTACGATGTCATCATCAATTTTAGTCATAGAACGCGTAATCGCAGCAACTCTAGTTGTGGCTACTGCAGATTTGGCTCATTCATCAGCCATTGAATTTCCAACAGCGTGCGCTCCCGCACGTTGATGGCCCAGCGTTTTTACAACATGTGTAAGTGAAAGGCGATCTTTAAGATCAGCCACCTTTACCCAAAGCATTTTATGCTTTATTGTGCTGCCTATGGAATCGCAAAAGTCATTTTGTTTCCAAAAATGTAAATGGTCCTTGTAAGACTGTACACAGTAAAAAGAATCACACACCACAAGGGTGAGCGACTCGGGATCAGAATGCTCGAGAACCAAAAGCAACGCATTCAGCTCAGCTAACTATGCCGTTCAGTCACCTAGAGTTTGTATATGAATCAAAGAGGAGTGAAAAAATCCATTGATCATACTGCCAACTACTATAGTGCAAGATGCAGATAAGTCTGCTTAGAACCAATGGCCAGTTGTGCCGAACCACCAGTGTAAATGATACATTTATACTGATCAAGAGGAAGAAGCGTAGAAGGCAGAGGATGAACACGTTCATATTGAAGAAACTCCTGCGTTTGCAGCAAAGGGTCAAGAACAAATAAAACATCAACAGATGTCAAAGACGTAGCCCATTGAATCCAACGTGGGTGCAGAACTTTAGAATTGGGAACGCTAGCTTTTGTGACCGCCTCTAAGGCAGGCACAGGCAAAACAACAAAAATGTGTTTACCTTGAGCGAGAGGCCGTTCTTTAAGGATGGCCATCTGCACTGCAGTTAAAAACATTTTATTAGATGAATAATGCATCTCAGCAGGAGTATAAAGAGGCAATTTCTGAGCAATGGGAACTGTGTCACCCTCATTGAACGTGACATAAGTAAAACCAGTTGCACCCATACTATCTGGATGACCACATTAGCGGTGTTAAGCCTGTTCTGTAAGAACTGCGTAGCAAGTAGATCAGACTGTGTCGCATAAGACTGCAGTATGCTCCGGAAGACAAGAGGAAGTGGAAAATGTCGGGTGTATCAAAGCATAAAGAGGTTTGAATCACTGAGCATACTCTGGAATGTAAGTCCTGCCGAAATTTTAAAAAACAAGCAGGGATTGTAATTTTTTGAGGGTAGAAGTTGATTGCAATTATTCACACTTCTCCAAAAAGTGGGGGGGGGCCAAGCCTCTACACTCTTGGGTTAATTCATAATCAAGAAAAAGGACAGCAAGAAACGCAATGTGAGACTTTGCAAAATTGAACTTGTAACCAAGTTCAGCGAAACGCGTAATAATGCGATCCACTCTCGCCAAGTGTGGATTCAATTCATCATCAGTAAGGTATATGTTATCGACATAGGGTAAAGTGTCAGGATCAATATCATGTAAAATGGACACGATACGTGCCGTAAAAAAAATGGGGCTGTTCTTATATCCCATTGGTAAACGAGTGTATCAACTCTGGGGGCCAAGAGCGGTAAATGCAGACCAATCATGGGTCTCCGAAGCCAAATTGCAACTAAAACACCCATTATAAATGTCTAGAGTAGTTTTAAACCTTTTACGGACGATATTGTTAATCAAGGCTGTACTGTGGGTGTTCTGCACTGCAAAAGTGCGTGTATGACTATTCAGATGTCTATAATCCAAGACTATGCGATAAGAACTGTCAGGTTTCAAAACCGGAAAAGGAGGATTATTAATAGAAGAGACACAGGGCTCAAGAAGACCCTGATATTCCAACTGACTGAGAATACCTTTAACTGACACATTCGCGTCACGCTTAATAGGATACTGAGGCTGCTGTAGAGGGGTGGAATGAATCAGAATAACATGTTGCGGAGAGTTCACATCCCAACCAACCTGGTTGCGGTATAGGGCAGGAGCCAACGCAAGGGCCCACATAAGCATGCTGCATCTCATCTGGGATGAGATGTGAAAAAGAAGGGAGGATTTTATCTACCCCATTAGGACAATCAAGAACAAAGGATGGAGGTCAATCGACTTGGCCAATAAAATGTCAGATAAAAAAGTCAAATTGCCCCAAAAAATAGCATTAATGGAGCGTTTAATATCACCTTCAATTTGAATGTCTAAATGGTAAAGTCTATCAGGAGGTGCAACACGGGTATCCGCAGTCTCAACCGTAACAAAGGTTTCAGATGCTCTTGCCTCCCAAAAGCGGTGCAGTGTCTGGCACACTACGGTGACTTCTACTGCGCTGTCAAGCAGGTTCACCGCCCAACTCCTGTCCAGGAGAAAGGTTCTCACCATCTGGGGCATATTTCACTGTTAAAGCAGCAACCTTCTTCTTTTTGAAGAGAGCTCTATATGGAGGCGGTTCCACTCTCTTGACCTTAGCTTCAAAAGGGCGCTGCGTGTCCCATTTAGGCTGTATGGACTCGACTTGCCTGCGATCCTGTCACCTGCCTCTTTCGTACTGTTGATCAGACGATTCCTGAAAGGAATGAGGAGAATGAGGATCAGGAACTGGAAACGCTCAGGAGTTTTAATTTTAGTGCGATTACGCATATCATATCGCCGCTCAGAAGCGTCCAGTGGCAGTAAGCCGCCACCAGACCTGGGCTTCTGTTGGTGTTGTCTAGATTTATCCCAAGACTTTTTAGGAAAAAACAGACAACCTTCCTTTTCAGGAGGAAGTTTGCCCATAGATTGTGCAGATGGTCTGGACCAAAAATTATTATGTCCCAAAGATGTACAAACATCAGAAATAATTAAAGGCAATTCACGCATGCAGTTGGCTGCGGCCACAGCAGTAAGTCGCTGGCGTACAATCAATGGCACTGCTTTACCTTTAACATTAAAGAGAATAATTTTGGAGACTATGGGAAAATTACCCACTCGCTTCATCCCCAAAATCTAGGGCAGGACCTGCCCCATGTTCATTCTGTACATGTTTGAGAACGTTTGGAAGAACGCTCATCGAGGAGGTGCCATAACAAAGTGTATACACTGTAGCGAACACCATCCCCTGTAGCGAACACCATCCCCCAGGTGTTGCAGTCAGCCAATGGGGGACCAGACCAGTAGGCAAATACATAGTAAGTATCCTATGCTTCTTCACAGGACCAGTGAGGGGAAAAACAGCATCAAGCTGATCAATTTTTGGAGAAATCCAAAATGGATAGTCTTCACGATTAAGGTGTTGTTTACCCATAATGGAGTTTATAATAATGGGGCTAATTAGAAGGCCTCCACCTTGGGGGGCCTGCAATGAAGTTGCAGCCCCTGGTGGAGCCACCAAAAAGGCACAGGCATCAAACTGAATCAAACGTCTATATGAACGGACTGCTTGAGCATTCAACAAATGTACATCTGCCACAGTCGCAGTGTCATAATGTGGCTACGGAGTAAAACCTGCCAAGACAGGCCTTGTGGATCTGTTAATACTTAAGGGGCCGATGCGAACAGAAAGCAAGAGAGAGGGTGCCAATAAATCAAATCTTTTGCTCCCAGGCCTTAAGAGGAAGCTCAATTATCTTGTAGGTGCAATAAGCCACAGGAACATTAGCTACTGCATAAGAATGAAAAGTATTATAATTCAAATCAACAGCGGGGAACGTAACCCAGGAGTAAAAAACCTCGAAGCGATATGCAGGGTCAGCCTCGACCAGAAAGACAACGGGACACCCCCATAGGGGACCCCATTCTGTAACAAGTGTTGAGTTACCGCCGCCCGGAAATGAGCTGGATTCACAACCGGTTGAGCCATATGGAAGTGTAAGGGATTCAAACAGCAGCACAAAAATGGGTTGTAACCTTTTAAAATTCAAGCTTGAAAAACCTACAGGAAGAGAAAGAACATACAAACTGAGGAGGTAAAGCCCCTGCACCACGGATGTCTCCTGACAATGGTACGAGGGTATAGTGGATGAGCAAAAGCACTACTCAGGGGTCCTGCAAATAAGTACTACTGACCCTCCCAGGAATCGCGGTGACTGGACACACCCTTTCACTCTCACACTCGTACTTGTCCACAATAAAATCTGACAGAGACAAAAGACAAGTTTAAAATATTTATTTTAACTATCGTGCTCTAGTATGCAGTATACATGCCACAATATGTAAGAACATGCCTAACACAAATACGGTTAGCAAAGAAAGTAATCCATAAATCATAAAAGGAGCTGTCATTATATAAGACAGGGTAAACTAACACCCATCCCCTTCTACAGAGGCAAAGTGATTATATATCAAAAAATCTCTGGGTGTTTGCAGCAGACCCTGTGCCTTAGTTAGCATGCACAGACGAAGGTTCTACAACTCAGGTGTAGTCGCGATCTCGTCAGTGTATTTTCCTCTCTGTGCATACCTACATGACAAAGATTACGTGTTCCCAAACAACAGCTGCATGTGTGTGTTTTGTCTATGTACTAGAGCCTGACCAAAACAGAATAAAAAGGGGCATTGTTGCTTGACCTTATCTACAATGTTCAGACTAAATCCCAAGAAAATGCAAAACACAAAAATAACAGTGCATTCTGGGTGTAAGTACAGAGTGGGACAAAGCAAAATACGTGTGTATAGTAACGTGTGCAGAGCAAAGTAAAGACTGCAGCCTACTCATGCTAACATAGGGAAAACTGAAATGGGCCTGCACGGGACATATGACAGTACACATTATGGTACAGGAGGCCAATCGACCCATATGAAAAAACACTGCGTAATCCAGTGGGAGTACCTTAAAGAAATTGCTAAACATGGTGGCAACGGTGAGGAGAGCTGGAGAACATCAGCTACAAGTCCAATCACGGTGGGAGGTGATGATGATGAGGAAGAAGATATTTGATATTTAATTTTTATAAAGCGTGATATATGCCCAAAGGTGTCTTGGCGCTAGCATCTGCAGGGACAAGGCTAATACTAAAAATTATAATTATACCCCTGACTACATAGGAGATTGAAATAGCCATGTTTTCAGTTTGTTTTTTTAAAGTCATCAGATTTGACTGGCCTCTGAGGTGCCCGGGTTGCTGACTCCAGAGCTTGCAGGTGGAGTATATCAGGCTTCTGCCTCCCCAAGAGGCAGTATGAATTATGGGAACCCTGTCCATAGTGGACACTGCTGCCCTAAGGCATCTTTCAGATGTGTACCAAGAAAATGTGTTCTTTAGGTAGTCTGGACCCGTGAGGTGGAGTGCTCTGTGTGCTGTACACAGTGCCTTGAAAGCCAATCTCTTTTTTACTTTGAGCCAATGAAACTCCTCCAGAGCCTTAGCGACTGACTAACATTTTCTGATTTGTTTTTATAAGCCAAGCAGCAGCATTCTGCACTCTTTGCAATTTTTTTAGATATCCTTGTTAAATGCCCAGATAGAGGGCATTACAGTAAACTAGTCTTGATAAGACCGGTGAGATGAGCACTTTTTTCTGTAGCTCAATTGCATAAAGGGAAAGATTCAGTTCATAAAAACAATTAGAGATCAGCTTGGTTGCCTGCTCCACAAAGGTGAGTTTGGAATCAAAGATTATCCCAAGGTTTTTCACTTTAGAGAGGATGGGAAGAGGAACCACGGTCTGAGGCCACCAGGAATAATTCCAAAAGGAAGTGTCCCTTCCAGATACGAGAATCTCAGTTTTTTTTAGAGTTTAATTTAAAGGCAGTGGCTGCTTATCCAGCTCACCACTGCTTGCATACAATTATTAAACTGATGTGCCACCTCCTTGATGTTTCTTGCGATAGACACTACAATTTGCATGTCATAAGCATAGGAGATGGATGAAAACCCAAACGATCTAATACGTTTGGCAAGGAATGCCAAGAAAATATTTAAAAGAGTTGGACGAAGTGTAGACCATTGCGGGACACCACACGGCAGGGAGAAAGGATTAGAGATAAAGTCTCCTAGTGAAACTGATTGCTATCTTTCTGAAAGGAAGGAGCATAAGAGTTCATGTGCCACCCCGCCAATTCCTATTTCAGCTAATCTCTTCTTCAGGACAATGTGGCTCACCATGTTAAAGGCTGCGGATCAGTGTAATAGGATCACCGCAGCCTTACCACAATTGTCCATGATGTTCCGAATCTCCTCTGTGGCTACAACCAGTGCTATCTCAGTACTATGAGCCTTTCTGAACCCAAACTGGGCACCATCCAGAATCTCATTCTAATCAAAATGTTCAGAGACAACCAGATTTATGTGTTTCTCTAGACTTTTTGATGGTAGAGGGAGTCGTGAGATGGGACAATAGTTCTTCTCTTCGTTGGGGTCCAGTGTAGCTTGTTTAAGCAAAGGCAAAATGGAAGCTTTCTTCCAATCTATTGGGAAAAACCCTGTGTTAATATTATGAGTAAATAGTGTGGTGAACAGAGGAGTCACTGTACTTGCAATCTCCTGAAGACCTGAAGAATTGTGGGCAGGAGGGGTCTGACGGTGCACCTGATTTGGTATGCTTAATCAGTTCTAACACTCTCATTAGTAAGGAGGGGGAAATTGAGGAGCTTCGGGTGATTCTGATCTTCAAAATCATTCTTGATATCGAGGGTGCTGGGGATTGTGATGATGTTGAAATCCTCATAGATAATCTCAACCATATTTTTAAAATATTTCCCTAAGTTGTTAGAAACCTTTTGACTGGGAGTTAAGGCGCTATTAACCGATGGACAAGAGAGTTCCAGAACTGTCTTAAAGAGCTCTCTGGATGAATTTTTCACCATGTTAATTTTTTCTGAATAAAACTTAGTTTTTCATCCTAGATCATGATCTTATAGCTCCGAATCAACTGTTTATATTTTATTTTCTCGTCTGCGGAGTAGTTACTCCTCCAGACTCTCTCCAGTTTCCTGCAGTTCTTTTTCATTTTTCTGAGCTTGGGGCAGAACCATGGTTCTGAAGGACGTGTTATAAAACATTTGATGGGTTTAACCAGAGCCAATTTATTTGCCGCTAAGTTAATCCACTCCATATAGCAGGCTATGTCTATGTTGGGGTCACCCTTCATGAACTGTTGGGGGGATTCCAAAATGTAATTTAGCTTTTCCCTGTTACTTTTCTTCCAGGCCCTCACTTACTTAACCTGGCCTTGCTTTTTAATTTTGGGTTAGCTAGACTGTAGTTTAATGCAAGCCCAACTGCCGTATGGTCAGTCCATGTGAGGGGAAGGATATCTTCCAACTGTAAATCAGGATGGATGGCAAAGATACCATCTAGAATGTGTCCGGCAGAGTGTGTGGCGGCATTCACAATTTGATTTAGGTTCAAACTAGCCATATTGTCAATTAGAGTCGTACTATCTCTATTATTAGAATCTTCCAGATGAAAGTTAAAATCCACTATGATGGTATAATTTGTTTATTGAATACTAGATTCTAGAAAATCATTAAGGGCATCCAGAAATTTTACTTTGGGGCCTGGAGCTCTATGCATTATTAGACCATATATCATAGTATCATATAATTTACATTTAAAAGAGAGTGTTTCACAATCTTTTATTTTAGAATGTTAACCAGTGAGGTTAAAATAGTTGTGCAAATAAGCGCTAGACCCCCTCCTCACCTTCACAGTCTACTCTAACAATGTCATAGCCCGGAGGTAGTGCTGAGGCTATGTCAGGATCAGAAAAATGATCTGCCCAGGTTTCTGTTAAAAATACTAGGTTGGGAGCATATTAGTCTAAATAATTAAAAAGCTCAAATTTATGTTTGATGGCTGAACGAGTGTTCAGCAGAATGCAATTGAGTTTGAAAGTATGGTTGATAAGTTCAAGTGGAAGGGGAAAAGAAGGGACTTGGTTAAGCGAGGGTAGTGGCTCTGCTCCACAGCTGTATTGGAAATTGTTGCCAACATATTTATTTTGGTCTAAATTAAATATAAACATCCTCATGTAAAGCAGCCCTATCCCCAATAGTGTCCCACAGAATCACCCACCTCAGCGACTTCACAATGGCACAAGAGTCGGAGTCAGCTGGAGACACCACGGCATACAGTGACTACCCCACTATAATGCGAATGGAGTCTACCACCACCTACTTCTCAAAGGTCGCCTGCGCCAGTGGCCCCAGGTAAGAAGAAATTAATTCAGGCTACTAATACGGGCATGTTCAGGCAGGAGGGGCCCTATGACCGAAACCACCCTATGGCACATTTGTACAATGGGAAGCTGGCAAAAATGTTAGTGCTGGAGCTCCTCCCTTTTTCCTTTGTGGAAGGAGTGGGACTTTTAGAATTTGTGCAATCTGCCTGAAATGGAAGGTTCCATGTCGGACCTATTTTGCCAGAGTTGCTGTAAAAAGTGCTGCATCACAGCAAAGTGTTGTTCACACTATCCGCCTGATGACAGACATGTGGACCAGTTGTCGGGCGACTGATTCCATGTGCATCACTGCACACTGGATCTCCTTTGCGGGGGCAAAGCAAAAGATTTCTACAGGTCTTGACCCTGAAGAAAGTTTTAAGAGCACTCGGCGTCATGCAACAGTGGTCATGTTTGCCATGGAGATATCAAATACAGCTGTAAATGTCTTGGATGTACTTAACAGCAAGGTATATGAATGGCTGCAGCCCAGAGGTCTCAGAATTGGATTTGTTGCCATGAACGATGGCAGTAACATAGTCAAATCCATGCCGGACTGTGGCTATAGCAGGGTACTGTGTTTGGCCTATTGCATCAACCTGGTGGTGCAAGACTTTCTAAAAAAATAAGACATACTCAGCAACATACTGACCACCTGCAGAAGAATCTGCATTCATTTCAGCCATTCTTTAAAAGCCCAGAAGCAGTTGTGGAATATTTAGCATACAATTAGAGCACCAGTTAAAGCCCTGATAGAGGGGATGCCAACACTTTGGAACTCGACCTACTAGATGTTGCAACATCTGTTTGAGCAGTACAAACAGATCAATGACTGTCATTTAAAGAGGAGGGGATGCAGTTGGGAAAGCTATGACCATGGATGTGGATAAATGGGGCCTAGTCAAATGCCTGATACAGAAGTTACTCCCTTTTGAGGTTTTCCCGCAGTTAGTTAGCAAGGAGGGCAGTACGATGGGTAAAGCTATCCCATTGTTGCATCTGCTACAGGACCAGCTAAAGAAGGTGTCTAAAAGGTTTGCCCCTGCAGGTGTAACCAAAAACAAAAAAGAGCATGCCTTAGTTGAGAGCTTAATCCTTTGATTGAAATACAAGGCTTCAGCATGACATCATCTCGCCCAAAGAGTACATTTGTGCCACACTACTTAATCCACAGTATGAAAAAATTCTGCCCACTTTCATTCCTGTTTCTGAAGGGGATGTTTCAAAATATAAGAGGTGGATTGTTGAGCAAGCTGGAGACCGGGAAGAAGATCGACTAGAGCTTAGAGTCCCATCTGCAGTCCTAGGGTGCCACCTTCAACTTCCAGAGAGGGCTGCCTTGTCTCACAGCAGCCCACAACACCATCAACCAGAACACCTGTAACAACAGCAACAAAATGACAGGATCCATCCTCTCCATTGTATTGGTTTCAATTGGCAGTGCTTAAGTCAAGTGCAGAGGCAATGGAAAAAAGGATCGAGCAAGTGGCAGCCTCAATGACCATCCACAGCATGTTCCAGGAGTATCTGGATGATCCAAAAGAGGTCTATGTGGATCAAAACCCATTGATATATTAGTATGTGAAGATGCATCAATGGCCAGAGCTCAGCTGGCTGGCAATAAAGTAACTGGCTTGTCCTATCCCCAGTGTGTCTGCTGAACGTGTGTTCAGTGCAGCTGGTGCAGTTGTTATAGTGAGAAGGACCAGTCTCCCGGAACCAGAGTCAGGAGGAGAATTCAAGACCTCAGGACAGGACTACCTCATCAACAGCTAGAAGCAAGTAGGTATCGACTTCAAAGGGAAACCATGAATTTGAGGCCTAGTGCTCAACTATGTGGAATGGAGAGAGGTGCGTTGAATTGTGTGTGTGTGTGTGTATGCATGTATGCGTGTGTTGCACTGGTGGCAAAGTGAAACTCTGAGTCCTCTTGTTTTTTTTGCTCTGCCGCTGAGTCTTCTTGGTACACTCCTCAAGAAGCTTACCTTCCTTCAGTCTTTCTCCTTGGCTCTAAAATACAGGTTCTGCTTTATAATCTGCAGGCTTTCTCGTTTCCTGCATGAACGAAAGGTGAAAGCTGAGCTCAATACTCCTGCTTACCTACCAGACCAGTCCAGACAGGCACCCAAGAGTGATGGACATTCCCGAGGAGAATGCAGATGCACCACCTAATTTTGCAATACAGTATCATTTTTCTTTTAACAATAATACTTGGAGAACTGGGTGGTTGGGTTCACTCCTCCATAGTTTTATTTTTTCCGACCCAGAAGACAGAACATTTGGATATTTGATAACTTTGGTCTCTGGGGCAGAAGGACTGTTTGCAATGCATTTAACTGTACTGTGTCATATTCATTCCTTTGTTTCCTTCCACAGCAGATTGTAGACGATGATGTGCTGCTCAGCGCCCAGATAAATGTTGTAGTTGTGTAGTGTTTGTCTTAACCAAACCTTTCCCCAAATCCTCTTTCCCATCTATTAAAAAAAACCATACCCCCTGACCTTGCACTGTGTGATTTCTTGAGGTGTGGCTTAATTTACACCATCAATGGTTCACACACTTGGTGGGGTGGATGTGGTGAAAGCAACACCAATTCACAGCAGGATCTTCTATTTGCTAATAAATAGCCCAACACTTGCCCCATTTACCCGCCCATGCATAAAAATCCATATTTTTTATAGAGAACGAAGAACATCAGTCATCAGCATCATCATTTAGGCCTTGTGCTATGCAACCGTAAACGTCTAACTTTGTCCACCCTAGAATTTGAGTCCAGTTTTCATGACTCGACGATTTCGTAACTTTAGTTTTAATTAAAGTGTAGCTCCCCCTTGCTCAGAAGTTACTATTGCTATGTTTTGTTATTTTATCACTATCAGGAATTCTTTATGGTGTCATGTAGTAGTCTGGTCTCAATTCTTTTTAAAGCTTTGATAATTTATAACCCACTAACCCAGTGATTTTATTTCCATTTAGTTGCCTGTGATGGATAATCCTTCCAATTAATCCTACAGTTGGAGCTCACATGGGTGGTGTGGGACCTCGCTTGTGAAGTTGTGATGCCTTCCCTTTTATTGCTTCATCTATATTCAGGTAAGAAAACCTTGGAGTGAAATGAACTAGTTAAGTTAGTAAGTAAGTAACTAACTGCTACTTCAAGTAATCGTTTATCTAGGTTGTTGTAGACAATATAGGTGATGGATTGGCCGCATCCCCCTAATGGTCAAGATAGTTACAGAGGAGATAAAAGGAGTTAAAAGGAGATAAACAGGCTGCGTAAAAACTAAAGGCAGCAGGGCAAAGTAAAAGCAACACACAAAAAACTAATTCAGGCATAAATTTTGATGAAATATTTTAATTTTCCCACTTATTTTATTATATAAACAAACCCACCCTCTTTCCTACAACGGGCCCGTCCTTCTTCCCAAATAAATTGACTTACCCACCAATGTCCAAAAATGTCCACCTAATAAAAAAAAACCTGGTCCCAATTCTCTTTCTACTCTCTTTAGCCACAGCAAGTCTCTCCCACCAAAACAAAAAAAATAAAAAATTAACTAGAAGATGGCATTGTCCATTTGGGTCAGGAGCTGTTCCAGGCTCTGCTCCATCCTGGTGAGTCGGCTCTCCATAGCATCTAGCCGCTGTAGGATGCGCAGCAGCAATGGCCTATCAGAGTGGATGGGGGGCGGCAGCATTTGTTGTCAGGGCCTCGATGGGAAGGCCAGGAATCTGGAGGCTGAGGTTGACCAGGTGCACTGAGGCTCGGTTGAGACGGAGCTATTTCCACCTCTTCTTCTTCCATGGCCACCAGCTGCTAGTATTCTTGCTGTATACTGTACAGCCTCTGCCACCTCAGATGGCCTGCTATCTCCTACCTGTTGGGTAGTACTGGTGGACAAGCAGGAGTAGCTATATTGAGAAAAATATAAAGAAAAAAGAAAATTGTAAATAATGCTCAGGGCAAACAATTGTTTGAAATTAGTGGGTGGCACAGTAGAAGTACACTGTTGGTTCCCAAGGGCCACTGAAATTTGATGCGATTATGATTAGGAGAGTCACAAGGCTAATTTTATGTTTTACCCACACATGCCTTGCATAAAAAGCACTGATTGTGTGGCAGAACAGTATTAAGGGAGAATAACACCGGATTAAAAAACAGTGATTTTTTTTTTTTTTTTCTTCTAAAGGCGCTTCAAGTAACTGAGTAGACACTTTGAGTAAAAAAATAAGTTGCCTCTCATTAATGAATAAGGCACTATGGAGTACAAGTAGTGTGTTGTGCTAAATTAATGTAGGCATGCTCATTGTTAATCAGCGCATCGGGTATTTTGCTACTGTCTGCAGCAGGTCAGCTGCAGTTGACAATTATCACTTTGTAATTCCAAAGGCCCTGCTCTACTCCAAATGCCTTTCTCTTTCTACCTTGACTCCAAAAAGGCAGATGCATAATAAATAAGATACTACATCACACACCTCACATATAAAATGCATATATTATCCTGTCTGTCATAAATAGATGTTGTGGAAAATGATGCACTGCACTACAGGGAAAAGAATGGTCTATATAGATTGTATTTGGCACGTTCGTCACAGCGTATCTCATATGCCTAACTTAAAATCAAATCATGCACTTAGTCCAATTTTACTCACTGGCCTCACCCATCACCACAAATTATTTCCAACAAATTCATTCGCTGGACAGTAAGGAAAGGAAACTTGACTTACTCTACTGCAGGGGAGGGTAGAGGGGTTAGGTTGGTAGGGTAGAGCTTTTGATATAGAATAAAGGGGCCAGTGCTAATACACCGATGATCCATTCATCATGTGACTATTAAGCTTTAGCTTATTCAGTCACTGTAGTTGACGGAAGTTGCAAGGGAAAAATCTGAACAGGCGTAAAATAAATATGTTTTTTGAAACCATGAAATATATTTTGGAATCACTTCACATGGCTATAAAATATGGCACATGCCAAGAATGGATTTTTCAATTTTTGTGGTAGGCTGGGATGGAAGAATTGAGGAAAGAATAAAGGAGTGAAGTTCTAGGAGGTGACTAAGTGGGTGAAGGGAAAGACATCTTTTATGTTTGGTTTGCATTGCAATAAAAACTTTGTAAATGCCGCATTAGCTGAAGCAGACACACATTGCACAGCCAACACTGCAGTCACAAATTGAACCATACTGCACTTCAGTCATGGCTGGCAAAATGCCCTGGGAGGGTAGGGGGTGATGAATGATGATGGGTGGGATACATCTGCCTTGCTTAACAAATGCAGTGAGTCGAAGGATAAGAACAATAAAAAATACACCCCCACTTTCAACCATAGCTTTGATAACCATAAAACAAAGTAAACAAAGTAGGTGAGCAGCATGCCCCTCTCCACGAGAAGAGCTGCCTTGCTTATTCATCCAAGCAATCTGAATATTCATTTATCCTTTCATTCTAACTCACCCATAGCTACCATGATTTAAGCTTTACTTTCTCTCATCTAGTCTTTCACCAAAATTTCCAATCTATTATCCATCTATTCAATGTCCACCCTTTCTTTCAACCATCCTTTCACCCATCCATCCCTTTACCCACCCACGGACCCTTTCACCCACCCACCCTTTCAATAATATACTATTCCACCCATCCTTTCTTTTAACCTTCCGTCTTTACCTCAAGCAATCTGTCTCATTATGTGAGCTTTTGCTGAGTTGCAGATCGAAGACACCATAACTCAACCACTGATACAGCTGGTAAAGCGGTGGGGTTCACTCTCACAGGTCGACAATGCCCTGTAGCTAGTGAGTATAGTAGTAATTGTCAATAAGCAAGCAATTATGTGACTTACCAGTGTCCATCCCTGCTGCCGTTTCTCCCCCTCCAACTGACTCTCCTCCTGCAACGGCACTTGAGCCTGCATCACTGGTAGTCTGTGTGGCTAGAATAAAACATTGTACATTTTTTAGATGTCAGTTGTGCCTCCCCTTAATATTTTTCAATCAAAAAAATATAACCACAATACATACATCACTACAGTTCTGTTAGCACTGCAGTATCTTCTAACAAAATTATTACTCTGGGCATTTTGTTGGTTGACAATGTTAGACAAGCCAGGTAGTGAAGCCACTCAAAACCTTTTCATGATAGAGGGGCAGAGCTATAACCTATAATGATGATGACTCAGAGTCATTGAAGCACAATGAAGGGGTGAAATAATGGTCAATGAAAGACATATGGTGTTGTTTGTCAAATGCAATGGCACCTCATACTTTATAGACATGTTGCAGTGCCTTGGAAACTGCTGGTATACTGTATAAATGAATTACACAGCACAGCATTAGGGTCCACGACCATGGGCACTCTCTCTCGTTAACTGTTAGAGCATTAGCAAGAAAAAGAAAGCCTTCTCGACAAACAAACATGGTGAATATCATTTATAATACTAGCTTACATGGGCCTGCAATCTTCATGGTAGACAGTAGAGTACCAAATATTTGTTCTTAGTCTTACAGTACCACAAAATATAGCGGGGAGAGGTACAGATTACCAACAAAGCAGAAGATACGTGAACTACAGACCAGAAAAAGTCACTACCAAAATTTTAAAAACATGAAATAAAGAAGCAAAAAATGCAGGGATAACAGGAATGAAACTAAAATTGGATAGGGGAGTTGTAAACAAAAACATACAGTGTAAAAAATTAAACAAGGGAACATTTTAAAGTACCATAGTGGGAAGAGGAAAAAGAGCTAATCCATTGTGCTTTGCATGCATGGGTTCGTATCCCATCCTTATCGCCACATGAAAGGAACACAGGAGGTAAGGGTGTCAGAGCAACTTTAATTCTCGCCAGTAAACACCAGGCTCCAGGCAGCAACTCCCATCCTGGAACCCAGCACCAACATTCCAATATCCCAAAATTCTACCCTAAGCCCACAACAGTCATAAAACCCAACATTAAGGAAATGATAATAATAAATAACAGGACTTACTTGGGTTAGCAGAGACCCTCGGCAGTGACGCTGGTGGTCTGCGCCTCCGGACCAGCTACTCCTGGACCCACCTCCGCAACGTCCCTCTTCTTACGATTGGGTGCTGATGTAAGAAATGAAGAAGATAAAAAAATAGATTAGTGATTCATTTAATCTCCACAAAATTATTATGACAAGCAAACGCAATCACAATATACTTATCTAAAACAGATCGCCTATAGTACTAGTTTCGAGTAAGGGTGGCCGGTAAACTTCGATACGCTGGCGGAATTAGCAGAGTTTTTCCCACTCCACGCTTTGCTTGGAGCACGGAGTTGGGTGACAACTTCACCAACCGCCGCGTAGCGGAGTTACCAGCGCACACCCCATAATAAGCGTGGCATGTTGCATTTTGCTCCGTGCTAGAGCATCCTAATGGAGAATAATGGCCAACTATTCAACAAAGGACTGGGAATGCAACTCGTATTAATAAAGGGGATACCATCATTAGAGCTAAAACAAATACTTACTTTGGCTCTTGCTATTCTGTCTTCTTGTTGCCGCAAGGACTGCCCACCCCACAATAATTCCATCAGCCCCAGCCTTTCAGTTGCAAGTTAACTACGGAACAGTTTTCTTTCGCTTCTAACTGTTTCTGGTAGAGAGTGTCCTTTCTTTTCTGCTTCCGGGTCGCAGCATGGTGTTTTTGAGGTGCGCACAGTGCTCCCCTAATTATGGAGAAGTGGAAAAGATTTACCTGGAGGATTCGCTGCTGTTGCTGGAATCTGGTCGTCAGAAGGAGTTCCAGCAGTGCATGCGAGGTGTGAAGCAGATGGGTGAGGTGAGAACTCAGAATGTTTGTTTTATTGCAGAACCGCACATATACCAATAGCATTGCACCGACTAGCTGATGTGTCATTTACGAAGGCTAACAGCTGGAGGCAGAGTACAGTATTGTTTTGGCTTATTCAATAGAAAACTACTGTTCCTGCAACCTGCATCGAGTGCGCACAACAATAACATCCGGGAGATGAGGATTTTAGTGTAATAATTATCTTTTGCAAGTGTTCTGTGATTACTGTATGATAGGCTCCCTGTTCACATGGTGCAATTCAATGACTGTTCAGCAGGACCACGGCTTGAGACAAGCACGGTCTCACTGCAGACGAGATGTATGTCCACAAACTGCTCAGGGTGTTGACTGCTCGCAGCAAGTATTTTCTTTTTTTGTTTTACGTGACCAGAGCCAGACCTTTATGTTGGATTGTTTGTGCAGTTTGGAAGAGAGATCCAGTTTAGTCATCATTCAAAGGTCTTGTATTAAGGCTGTCTCAACATGGTGCCCATGTGTGATTCCACAGTCAGATTTATAGTGAGTTTTATATTATAGTGCCAATTCTCCCTGTCCCATGGAACTCCACGGAATCTCGCTGAGTTTTTGTTTAACTCCGTGGAATTCTGTGGAGTGAAACTCCGTGAGCTCCGCCCACCCCTAGTTTCGAGTCTATCGACTATCGTTGAATTGGCCATACTAATCCTAAAATCCCTATTCCAAAGTTCCTTAACAAAAACAATATTTGGATCTAATGCATTGCTATAAATGATCTTTTCTCATTTCTTGATGGACCAACTCAGTCTCCTTTTTTTGCAATGCATGAATGCATACTACACATCACTGTGAAATAGCTTGGAAATGTACGAGCTACATAAAGAAAGTCTCAGAGAAGGCTAACTCACTGATATCACTGATTCACTATGGTGATAGGAGGACAGAAGAGTCTACAAAGGCTTCCTAGTTAATCAAACAAAACGAGTGCCAATGATAAGTATGATTAGGTAGTGCTAAGCACCTGCCGAGCTGAAAACAGATCACATAACAATAATATTCTTAACGTAAACTAAACCTAACTTAATCTGAATGCGAACAACATGCTATTTAGGAATTCTTTTTAGCACTGCACAACATAAACACAACAATTAATTAATAATACACACCAGACCCCGGGATCTCGACACCAAGCAGTTCAGGCAGGTCCTTCTTCCTGTCAAGAATATCCCCCCAGTAGTGCGTCAGCTGCTGGAGGGTGCGCTTTACCTGGCTGGTGTGCTGCACACACCAGCACACTCTCCCCCAGTGCAGCTGACACTCCTGCAGGGGATATCCACTGCCTGGCCTACTGCCTCCTGCCAGCATAAAGGAGAGGTGGTGCTGCATTAAAAAACACAACTGCTGCCACCTCCTCCTCGCTGAAGATAGTCAGGGGATGCACACCTGGGCAGCGGCGCAACCAGCAAGGTAGGTGACTGCTGCTGGCTGTTCGGGAGGGCTGACACAACCTCTCCCCTGGTCGTCCTGCTCTGCCATGGCACTGAGTGGGGCACAGAAAAGAAACAGGAAAAGGAAGGATAGAAGAAATAAGAAAGTATTGGGAAAAATAAACAAAAATACAAAAAGTCACACGAAAACACACAAAAAAACGCAAATACACAGACACAAAAACACACTCTATCAAAATAAATCAAAACGAGTGAAAGATTAATTAGGAGGGCAGAGGATTACAAAGATTAAAGAGGGACTTAAAAACAGGCCCAGCATCAAAAACAGAGTAGAAAACAAGATGGCTGTGCCCTTAGGAACCGTGTGTTGCCATTCAAAAGTGATTTTGAATGTGAGGACATACTCCATATTGTGTTTGATGGGAAAACGCAATGCGAAAGGGAGTGGCAGGAAACTCTGCCCATCCGAGGAACTCCGCATAGGGCAGCAGAGTTTTTTACCACTCTGCAGACTCCAGGGTAGCGCGACTCCGTGAACTCCACCCAGGTCTAGTCTCCAAAGAGGTGACTCTGAGGGGTTCTGGGGTCAGGACAATAGGAAACAAGCAAGATTTGATCAGTTCATGCAAAGGCCAGATACGTCTACAAAAGGTATCCAGCAGGCTTATCAGTCCCGGGAGAGAGGCTTGAACATTCCTCAGAAAGATCAGTGCATAGTCCCCTTAGAGTGATACAATGTTGTGGGTATCTATCCAGTTCTTGAATCTCCCAGAGCAGCACCTGTAGCCACAATCAACAATTAGTGGCCCCATGGTAATGACAAAGAGTAGCGGCAAAAGCAGACACCATTGCTGAGTGCCTCTTAAAATTGGGAAGTTGCCAGATATCAGCTGTTCCATTTTCACCCTGGCTATTGGGTTGGAGTATTGTGTACCTAGGAATCCTGGACCAAAACACAGCAGGGCCATTAGTAAGAACTCCTAACTGAGAGTATCAAGTGCTTTCCTGATATCTAATGATATTGCTACCCAATCCTACTCTTCCGAGGGGAGGGGGAGCAGCATGAATGATCCGTAAGAGTCGCCATATATTCAGGAAGGTACTATGACCCGGAATGAATCCTGACTGGTCCTCATTAATCAGCGCTCCGATTTACCCAAGATCTTGCAATCGAGATTAAGTAGGGACAAAGGCCGATAGCATCCCACATACAGAGGATCATATCCTGATTTGGGAAGGACTGCTATCAGCACCTCACACTGAGAGTCTGTAAGTTAGCCACAGAATTTAACTTCACTGAACACATCCAGTAAGGGTTGGGTAAGGAGAACAGGGATTGTGGAGTCATAATCGACCGGTAGGCCAACCGTGCCCGGGGTTTGTTTCCGGGCTATCAGGTATACAGCAGTTCTAAATTCCTCCAGCTGGATAGATTCATCTATGTCTGCCCATTGGAGCAGGGAAAGGCAAGGCAAAGGATGGTCACCCATAAAGCTGTTCAGCTGTGCGGAGGTCGGAGCCTCAACCGCATCGTGCCAAGTGCTATACTAATCACAGATGGCTGTGTAGAGGCTATGGAACCATTGTTACACTTAATGGCTCCAATTGGGTGTGTTGCTGATCTTCCCAGACCAACCACACCAGAAGCCTGCCCGAGCTATCACCCTCAGCATGTTGCATGACCAAATAACTTTTATAGTCATATTTGCTCAACCACATCTCTGCCTCCCAACATCTCCCACGTAGGTCTTGGAGGTGTTCAATCCCAGTCTCCTGAGCAGCTACGATCTCTCCAAGGGGCGCAGCTCTTTCTCTATTGACGCCAGTTAGTTTTGTGAAGTCCTTCGCACTCCCCAAGTAGCCGTCATGCACTTACCTCTTACCACCACCTTATGTGCATCCCATTCCATGGCCCGGAGTGGGGTAGATTCTTGCTATGATCAATTTACAGTGTGATGCATGTGGAGACCTTCGGTGAATGGAGGGTCTGAAAGCGCCTCAGTCTGGGGGTGCCAAGTGGGGATCTGCAGACGTAGTCTGCCCATTGCATCACTACCTGCAGCTGGCAATGGTCTGAGATGGCATGGACTAAGTACTCTGACCGGTAAAGCAGTGGACCAAAGTGGACAGTGCCAAGAAGCAAGTCGATCCTGGTATGAAGGTCTTGAACTGGGGAGTAAAATGAATGGCCGTGGTCCAGTGGGTGACCAAGTTACTACAAGTTGTATAAGCCCCTGTGTGTTAAACAAGTACAGAAGTGTCACGATATTCTGGTGCCCACCACTCCCTGTAGTGGAGGGACAGAACGGTCCCAGTCGGCATCCGGTACACAATTAAAGTCTCCACCCCATATGTCTGGCAGCATAGGATCATGGAAGAGTGCAGGTGTGAGTGTATCAAAAAATTCCATTGAGTAGTATTAGGTGCGTAAATCCATACCAGTGTCAGAGGGGAACCATCCAGGTGCCCCTCTATTACAACATATCTAACCCCCGCAACCACGCCCTGCTGCTCCATCATGTATCAAACCCTCAGAGCGACCCATATAAGTTAACTACGGGCAAATGCTGATGAGAATTTGCCATACACTTGACCACGCCACTTAGACTGGACTTTCTGGAGCTCTGTGGGTGTGAGGTGAGTTTCTTGTAGTATGGCTATGTGTGTGTGGTAGTGCTTAAGGTATGCATCAATTCTATAGTGTTTGGTACAGGTAACCATGCCAGGATCATTCCATGTTATTACATTGTAGCATTGGGTAGTGTCATCAGCTTTGAGCACTCATGTTTTGAAGTATTAGTGTGTGGGCCAGGTGATAGGCAAATCACCCAAGGTGACCTCTGCAACCCTTTGTCGAAAACTAGCATATAAGCACAATGACCATATCCTCAGCACAAACATCCCCATTCAACACAAAGTTACAGGTAAAGGCTTCACATAAACAAACTTAAAACAAAAAGCAGAACATTGCAAAAATAATCCCCCCAGGACAGGTGACATGCAAGCCTTCAGCCAGACGCCTCAATACAAAACATAAATGAAACACACTATAAAATGGGCTAAACGTGTCCATTTGGAAGCCTCTCAGTGGGATGTGGAAGCACAGAAGCTCAGCTTCCCCCTTGCCACAGTCCGTTACAAATGTTTCCGCATCCAGCCCATTGAAAAATCAACAGCTTACCTAAGTATTGCCCATTTGTCACAGCTGTGCAGACACATCAGGTCATGCGCGTATGGACCTATTTTATCTTCAGTGAGGGCCGCCCATGGAGAACAAGACCAGGAAAGCCCCAGTGTGCTTCAGCCAGCTGTATCACAGGGTCCCTTTGCTTAGGCTGGGAACAGTGTGCACTCCTGGCAGTGAGGAGCAAGAAGATTAGCATTGGGTTTCTAGATGTCCATGGTCAACAAATACTGTCCCAGAACAATTGAGTGTCCACTCCTTATAGGTCATCAGCAGAGCGCGGTGTAAATTTCAGACCTCGGTGGATAGCCGTTGTCGATGTTTCAGAGCCCCCTGTGTTGGAACCAGACCCTAAGAGGCGTTCAGCACAAAGTACTGTAAAGCTATTCTTACTGTGGTGGGAGGCCTCCTGTAACGCCCTAGCATGTCCCTCTGCCGCCTGGTCCCTGGATGGTATAGAACTTGTTGGTTTCTTCCAGCTGTGGTGGGACCAGGGTGTTTACCAGTCACCTGCATTAGATTCCTCCATAGAGGGCAGAGCCATGCCCTTGGATTCCAACCAGGACCATAGTCTTCTGGTGTAAAGAAGATATGAGAGGTCTCCCCATACATTACTCGGGGCTTCACTGGGAACAGAAGGGCATTTTGGAAATTTCATTCCTGTAAGTGCTGTTTGACTTTAGCGTATGACCCTCCTGAGCGCTGCACCTCCGCCTTGTAGTCCGGATATGCAGTGATGGAAGTGCCCTCGTACCTCCCGGGGCCCTTTTTTCGAAAGCATTGGAGCGCCAAGTCCCTGTTCCGAAAGTTGAGTAGTCTGGCGATAATGGGCCATGGTGGGGCTCCTGGAAGGGGTGTCGTGCTGGGTATCCGGTGTGTCATCTCGACCAAGAAGAATTTAGGTTCCTTATCAGCTAGCATTGTGTCCATCAACCATTTCTTAATAAAGAGCTTTGCATAGGGGCACTGCGATTTTTCGGGGAAGCCTAGGAGGCGGATGTTGTTAAACCTGGAATGCCCCTCAGCATATTCTGCCCTGCAATAAAGGGAAGCCACCTCTGTGCTAAGCAGTTTCATTTGTTCTTGCAGGTCATGTACCTTTGGCCTCAAGGAGACAAGGGAGGATTCTGTTTCATTTATCCACTCTGATAACTTACAGTGGTTTGCATGAAGTAAGTTAACATCCAGGGAAACTGCATCAATCTTAGTCTCAAGTGATGTTTTAGTGTCCAGGATTTCTTGTAGGACCTTCTCAAATTGGTTGAAGTGTGTATGTAGGTAATGCAGCTAATGAGGTGGCAATTAAGCACCTCGCACCAAAGGAAGACTTTACTCTGGTTCGCCCGCTGAAAAAGAAATAGAAATGGTGATCAGGGGAATGCGTACCTCAGCGGCAATGGGCCCCGATGAAATACCAATTACAGTCATAAAACAAAACGGTACACTGTGGAGCAAAATTATTTGCCAGGTTTTCAAATATTGTTATGAAAACAAAATGGTTCCCCCCCTCCTGGAAGGGAAGTATAATAGTCCCTCTGTTCAAGAAAGGAGACCGAGATCTTCCTCAAAATTATCATCAGATTGCGCTTCCTGATGCTGTGGGTAAAGACTTCGCTAAATGCCTTTTGTCCCAAATTAGCCATTGGACGGATGGCAATAAATTCTTACCATTGGAGTAAACTGGGTTTAGAACGAAACATGGAACAATGGATAATTTAACTGCCCTACAGGTAACAAATGAAAAATATGTTGAAATTAGAGGAGGAAGGGTGTATACAGCGTTTATAGACTTCTCCACAGCATTTGACAAAGTAGATCGTCCTTTGCTGTTGAATAAGTTTTTAAATTTGGGTATGCCGAGCACCCTTTTGGAGTTAGTTTGTGCCCTCTATATGGATACTTGGTGCAGAGTCCTAATGGGAGGGGAAAAAGGTCTCTCACAAGCTAACCCCACCAAAAATGGTTTAAAAAAAGGATGTTTATTGGCTCCCCTGCTTTTCTCCCTATATATCTCTGATCTCCCTCACTATTTGGCCCAAAGTGAGGGCATTGCCCCAGTAATTGGGGGAAAACAGATTGTGTGTCTACTCTATGCAGACGACATAACAATTTTGGATCTAACACCCAGGAGATTAAATAGTCGTCTGCAGGCACTCCATAAATTTGCTGAGGCTCACCATTTAAAGATTAATATATCAAAAAGTAAAATTATATGTATGCATGGAAGAAAGAAGCTGAAGTACGGAAATTTTGTAAGGTCTGTAGGTGGCCAAAAATTGAAACTTGTAAAATCATATACCTTTTAGGAATAATAGTGTGTGGCAACCTAAGTGATAAAGCCCATATAGAAAATAACATCTCTAAAGCCACCATTCAGGGGAAAGCTTAGGTTCCCTTTATAAGTCTACCATTTAAAATCCCTTGTCAAGCTTTAAACTCCACTTTAATTACATATAAGTCACCCCTACGGTAGGCCCTAGGTAGCTCATAGGGCAGGGTGCTGTGTTATCAAAAGGCATGTCATGTACTTTTAAGTTTTGCATGTCCTGATAGTGAAAAACTCCCAAATTGTTTTTTCACTACGGTGAAGCCTACCCCTCTCAGAGGTTAACAATGGGGGATTCCTTATTTCAGTTAAAAAGCTGTGATTCCTGATTGAGGAGTTAATCTGTTGTGTTTCACATCACTGGAATGGCAATGATAAATCTCTCTACTGGTAAAGTTTAATTTATAATTTCCCTTTTAAAACTGGCACTTATAGAAAGATGTCATTTTTCTGCTCTTAGCCCTGTGTGACTATAGCCTGTCTCCAGTACACGTCTGGGGTGGGTAACAACTGGACTTTGTACATTCCCTCTAGACAGTCACTCACAAAGGGAGCTTAGGTGTGACTGATTGGCCATCCACATCCAGATGGGTCATCCTGGGCAGGATGAGAGAGAGGAGTTGACACTTACACCTGAATAGGCTATGTCCTGTCTTCACACAAATGGCTGCATACTACCCTGTAGTGAGTCTGGAGCCAGGCCTGGGGAGGGAGGACCTCTGTGCACTTCAAAGCCCTTCCTTGAATCTCCCCCACTTCAAAGGCACCACTTGGTATAAGAAGTGTCTTCTGACCCTACCACTCCAGTATACTTCTGGACCTGTGGCTTCTCTGCCAGGAAGAAGGACTGTTGTGCTGCTGAATAACTGCCACTCTTCTGGACTGCTGTTCTGGAAGAACTTATTTTCTGCTGTGTTGACCTGCCTGTTGCCCTCCTTGCCTGAGTGAGAAGGACTTGACCTGCACCACTTGAGCCCAGAGTGACTCCAAGGTCTTGCCAGCTTTCCTCGTGTTCTGAAGTCTCAGGAACATCAAAGACTTCCAATCACCCTGCCACATCACCTGGACTCTGCCATCCATGAGTCTTGCCCTGCCAAGTGGTGAAAATCTAGTCGTGGGCCCTTGCAAGTGGGTATAAAGTGCTGCTCCAGCAGAATTCATTTTACAAAGTACAAAGGAACCCAAGTAATCTGAGTGGGACCTGGGGTACAGTTAATTATACAGGAACAGCGGTCCCATATATAAATGAATGGTATAATTGACACATTAATATAATAAAGACTGTGTTGTATAATATCAAATGGAAAAATAATTATGTTTACTTACGTCAAAAAATAGAAAGGAAACATGGGCAGTGGGACAGTAATCAAGACAAGAGATTCAAAGAACTCAGGCATAGTCATACGTGGCCCTAATACTATCAAGAACATGGCCACATATATATAGAGAGCGCCTTTGCACAAGGTGTAGTAGGTATATAAACAATACAATGTCAAGGAGCTACGGTTGACTGCGTTTCTATCTCAAACACAATAATGGGATCATCATCAGGATTAGGGAAATATAGCCTGAAAAGGTTGCCTGCTAATAGAAGCATATAACATGCACAATAGGGGTTTGGATGAGGTAACCAAGGAGCCCTGTAGATCCAAAAATTAGTCGATGCCATGTGGGTTGCATTAAGTCAATCTGTGAGAGTCAAGTAACAGCCAATTGTAGTGCTGAGGGTGCCCATGGAGTAAACCGAGGGAAACCTAAAAGATAAAGGTCAGGGTATCGATTCTTTCTCTAGCCAAACTTGTACCAGGAAAAGGATTTAGTAATATCCAGTTGTTTTTCTGCCTCTTGAATGCGAACAGTTGTAGATTTCTCTATCAAGTTCTGTATTCCTTAAAGAAGGATTTGTCATTGAACTGGGCACCTGGGAGTAGGAGTTACTCTGAATCTGTTAGGAGAGATGATGGAGAATCGAACTCTGTACCCTTGATTTACTATCTTCAGCACCTAGGTGTCTGAGATCAGATTGTTCCACACTTTGGCAAAGTTCTTTAGATTACCTCCTAGTGGAGGATCTTCTGAAGGTTTCATGGATTAATAGTAAAGATTTATTTGTGGAAGATGTAGCAATACATTGACAGATGAACCATGAGTTGTTGACTGCAGGAACACCCAGCTGTGACCCCCTACCTCAAAAGAGCTAGTTCTGGCTTTTTGAAGAAGATGTATGTTGTACTTAGATATGTGTGATATGGCCTGGTTCCACGTTCTGTGTTCTAGCGTGGAACCAGGTCCACGAAGGTTCTGTGGGTCGGCAGTTGGCAGACTTGGCTAGCTGGTCGATGGATGGGGTTGCTGCATTAAACCCACTGAAATGACCTAACCTGACTCCTGGTCACTTCTTTACAATATGCTTGTTCAATGTTCAATCAATCAATCAGGGGTTTGTTAAGGCACGACTACTCACTTGTAAGGGTCTCAAGGCGCTAGGGGTGGGGGGGTGAAGGTTCCATCCATCAAGGAGGGGGTCTGTCGAAGAGCCAGGTTTTGAGGTTTCTTGCGAAGATGGGGAGCGATGTTGTCTGTCTGAGGTGGAGCGGAAGGGCGTTCCATGCTTTGGCCGCGAGGAAGGAGAAGGAGTGGCCTCCCGATCTGGTCTTTCTGGTGTGGGGGACGACGGCGTAGGAGAGTTGGGCTGATCGTAGGGTCCTTTGGGGTGCATGGAATTTGAGTCGGCTGTTCAGGTATGCTGGTCCGGTGCCGTGGAGGGCCTTGTGTGCATGGGTGAGCATCTTGAAGGTGATTCTCGCCTCGACAGGGAGCCAGTGGAGTGTGCGCAGGTGCTGGGAGATGTGGCAGTGTTTTGGCAGGTTGAGGACCAGTCTTGTGGCGGCGTTCTGGATGTTCTGTAGCTTGCGGGTGATGTTTTTGTTTATTCCGGCGTAGAGTGCGTTGCCGTAGTCGAGTCTGCTGGTGACCAGGGCGTGAGTGACGGTCTTTCGGTGTTCGAGGGGGATACATTTGAAGGTCTTACGAAGGAGGCGGAGGGTGTGGAAGCAGGAAGACGAGACAGAGTTGATCTGGCGGTCCATTTTGAGCTCGGAGTCCAGGATGATTCCCAGGTTGCGTGCGTGGTCCGTGGGGGTTGGCGGGTTTCCGAGGACGGGGAGCCACCAGGTGTCGCTCCAGGCATCGGGGTTTGGGCCCATGATGAGTACTTCTGTTTTGTTGGTGTTTAGTTGTAGGCAGCTGTTTTTCATCCATTTGGCGACGGCTTCCATGCTTTCTTGAAAGTTGCGTCTGGTGGTGTTGGGCTCGTTGGATAGGGAGAGGATGAGCTGGGTGTCGTCTGCGTATGACACGATGTTGAGTCCGTAGGTTCTGACGATGGGGGCAAGTGGAGCCATGTAGACGTTGAAGAGTGTCGGGCTGAGGGAGGAGCCCTGGGGGACTCCGCAGGTGGTAGGTGTGGGGTCCGAGAGGAAAGGGGGGAGTCTGACCCGCTGCGTCCTGCCGGAGAGGAAGGAGCGGATCCAGTCGAGGGCCTTGTCCTGGATTCCTGCGTCGTTGTGTCTGCGTATTAGGGTGCGGTGGGAGACTGTGTCGAACGCCGCTGATAGATCGAGGAGGATGAGGGCTACTGTTTGTCCTTTGTCCAGTAGGGTGCGGATGTCGTCTGTTGCGGCGAGGAGGGCGGTTTCCGTACTGTGGTTTTTTCTGAAGCCGGATTGGGAGGAGTCGAGGATGTGTGTTCTTCAATGAATGTGGCGAGTTGGCTGTTGATGGCTTTCTCGATGATTTTCGCTGGGAACGGGAGCAGGGAGATGGGTCTGTAGTTTTTGAGGTCGTTGGGGTCCGCTGAGGGTTTCTTTAGGAGGGGGTTGACCTCGGCGTGTTTCCAGTCGTCGGGGAACGCAGGCGGTCGCCAGGGAGCGGTTGATGGTGTGGCAGAGCATGGGTGCGATGGTGTCGGCGGCTCTGTTGAAGATGTGGTGGGGGCAGGGATCCGTGGGGGCCCCTGAGTGGATTGACTTCATTGTCTTCAGTGTGTCTTCGGTGGTGAGGGCTGTCCAGTCATCAATCGCTGGTTTCCGGGTGTCGGGGGTGGTTGGTGAGGGTTCAGTGTGTTGGTTGTCTTCGTCGAAGTTGTCGTAGATGCTCTTGATTTTGTGGTGGAAAATGTTCCTTATAGAACCTCTATGTGTTGCCATAGTACCTGTGTGTGGGGGGTTCTATGATTGTCAGTTGGTGCCTCTCATCTGTCGTGAGAGGAGCGGTGGCTCATTGTTCCCACGAATAAATACTAAAGTCTTACCTGCTGTGTCCTGTGGTATTATCCTGTGTCTGGGGGCACAACACCATTTTTGGCGAATTCTGGAAGAGAGAAATAGAATTTCTTGGACATCTTGTTTCTGCTAAAGGTGTCAGCCCGAGGCCAGGTCTAGTGAAAGCTGTTGTTGAATGTCCATGTCCAAAAAACAAGGATGAGTTACACTCTTTTTTGGGGCTGTGTGAGTTTTACTCACGTTTTATACCTGATTATGCCAGTAAAATGAAGGTTCTTTCAAATATGTTAAGGACAAATGTCACTTTTGAGTGGGATGTGAACTGTCAAGAGACATTTGATTTGGTCAAGTCAGAAATGCTTAATGCAAAGACTCTTTGTGCCTATGACCCGGCTGTTCCTTGCACCATCACAGTTGATGCTAGTCATTATGGTTTAGGAGCAGTTCTTACTCAATCCTCAGCTGAGAGTGAGGTTACCGTCAGCTATGCGTCCAGAGTACTGCGTGATCCAGAGCTTAACTACTCTGTGATTGAAAAGGAGCTTTTGGCGTGTTATTGGGCATGTGAAAAGTTCAGGACTTACATTTGGGGCAGGAAATTTGTCATCCAAACTGATCATAAGCCTCTGGTATACATTCTGGGGGGAGAACGTCTCAAATATGCTACGCCTCGTATTGCACGGCTGACTACTAAACTTTTACAGTATGATTTTGTGGTTAAGCACATCCCAGGAAAGGGAAATGTCAGAGCTGATTTGCTGTCAAGATTTCCTCTCAGTGAGGATGATGTACTTGATGTGGAAGAGGACAAGGAGGATTGTTTTATTGCTTTTGTCGATGCAGTTGAAAATAAGGCTTGTAGTGAGATTGAATGGAAAGAGGCATTGAGTGAGGATTCTGTTCTTGAAAGAGTAAGAGAATATATTGTGAAAGGTTGGCCTAGAGAGAGGTGTGTGTCTCCTGAAATTCATCCTTTCTGGAAAGTTGTAGATGAACTGTCCATTGAAGATGGTGTCATCATGAGGGATGGTAGGTGCATTCCTCCTCTTAATGTACGTACCAAGTTGGTTGATTGTGCACATGATGGACATCTGGGGGCAACTATGACAAAGAGGCGTGTCAGACTGCACTATTGGTGGCCTTCTATGGACAAGGACATAGAGTTAAGAGTCAAGGAGTGTGTTGTCTGTGGTGGAGCTGAAAAGGGTTTGAAAGTTGCCACACCTCCTTTACAGCCCATTCCTTTTCCAGAAAAGCCATGGCTTAAGGTGGGAATTGATTTGGTGGGTCAGTTCAATTTTCTTCCCTACAACCTACTTTTTGTGTTTGTATTGATGGACTTTCACAGCAAGTGGCCTGAAGTCAGATTTTGTGCTTCTCCCACAGCAAGCAATGTGATTCTTTTCCTTAAAGAGATCTTCATGAGGGAAGGATTCCCAGAAGCGCTTGTCTCAGATAATGGTGTGCAGTTCGTGAATCAGGAAATGAGTGTGTTTTTGAATGAATCTGGTGTAAAACATTTAAGAAGCTCGGTTGGACATCCTCTAACCAACGGTTTGGTTGAGAGGATGAACAGGGTGGTTGTGGAGTGTATTAAGTGGGTGAAACATAATGGTTACGATGTGGAAGGTGCGGTCAGATCCATGCTGTGGTTTTACCGCACAACGCCTCATTCTCTCACAAAGGTGGCACCCTTTGTATCACTCAGAGGTAGGGTTCCCACTTCTGCTTTATACCCGGCTTGGCTTTTAAGAACTGTTTGTGACAAAGTGTCATGCTGGGTGGATCATGCTGCCTTGGAATCCAGGGTTGAAGCTGCGCTGAGGAAGATGTCCGACAGGTATAATCTAAAGAAGTCGGCGAAATCTGTTGATTTGCATCCTGGGGACATGGTTCGTATCAGAAACACAAATTTTATTAAAAAGGGGTGTATGTCCTTTGGTGATCCTGTCTGTGTTGAGAAAGTTTGTGGTGGGGCCATTATGGTACGTGGTGGGCATTGGTGGAATGCTGGAAAAGTTGTGAGAGTTCATTCTGCAGCCAATACTTCAAACTGTACGAGGAGAAATGTTGTTGTGCCTTCTGATGTGCCTCCTGATATAATTTCTGAATTGTATGTGCCATGTGAAGCGCCTAGGAGGTCTAATCGTGTTAGACGTGTTCCTTGGAGGCTACGGTAATTTACTCTAGTTCTTTACTATTTCATCTGCATGATTTGTATTACTTTAGATTACATTCTGGTATCCTTTTGTATAGTTTTTTACACTTGTTAGTTTCTTTTTCTTTTTTGTTTTTTTGGGCTGTTGATCCTCATCTGGGGAGTTGCTCTAATGCTTGTTTTATGTTTTGTTCTTTTCATAAACGAAAGGAGATAATATGTTGTACTTAGATATGCTTGTTCAATGTTCCTTATAGAACCTCTATGTGTTGCCATAGTACCTGTGTGTGGGGGGTTCTATGATTGTCAGTTGGTGCCTCTCATCTGTCCTGAGAGGAGCGGTGGCTCGTTGTTCCCACGAATAAATACTAAAGTCTTACCTGCTGTGTCCTGTGGTATTATCCTGTGTCTGGGGGCACAACAATGTACCTAAGCTCTTCGTGGGCTAAACCCTTATCCTATAAATGAAGGTTGAACAGAAGCCATTAATTTCCACTTTCTGCTGATATCTTGACTGGATCTTACAAATGAGGACCATAATATTTTTGCTGAAAATGGAATGCACATGAGGAGAGTTTTTTGACTAGAGCCTGCTCTCCAAGATCTCATCCAGAGATGCCTGTGAGCCGCAGCTACTTATACAAAGGCTGCAGCTGATGCTTTCAGAGAATCATATGAGATATCAGCCAAGAAGCATACCAGTTACTCCATCATTAACAGAGTTGTTGTACCATAATTGCCCAGTTGTAAAAATGTATACAACTTTCTGGCAGTCACTTAGCAGAGATTGAATTATGTAGGCTAAATAAGTGTTAATATGCACTGTGAAACTAGATGCTGCTCAAGTCTGTTTAAGCACAACTTCCACCTTTTACCCACTGGGTCAGTGGGCGTAGCATCCTTGAGGTGGCTGACCCCTGAGACGGCAAGCCTGCATTAATAAGCCCACTTTCACATTAGGTGCATTAGGTGGAAATACATCATTAAATCCCACTATAAGATATTTGTAAGAGAGGAACCTTGGGAAATTAGATTTGTCTTCTTCACTCCATTCTTTAGTAAGCAGTTTGTGAATTGTGTTATCTAACAGTTACTTTTGAGGTGTTCTCTGATGGTACTGCTGAAAGAAGTCTTCTTTGTTGTCATCAGGAGAAGAATTTGGGAAAGATTGGTTCTTTCTGACATGTTTCAATATTTCTTGCCAATTCGAACCCTGAATACAGCACTCCATTATCCTCTTCTGGTTCAGCAGAGTCAGTCTCTTGCAATGCTTTCTGCTGCTTAGGTGTATTATTTCTGGTCTGAAAAGCAGCTACCACACCCTTATTTATCATTTCTAAATCATTTTTAGTGGAGGAAAATCAGGATTAGGCTGTGTTTCAGAATTTGCAGGCTCATGTGAAGAATCAAAGGAAGATTCCCGTATTTCAGCATGTTTGCGCTTGCAGGGGTGCTGAGAGGGCTCCATGTCTTTTCTACACAAAAAGCCCAAAGGCACCATTCCTGGTTGAGACTTTATTTCTATAGTACCAAAGTTCCGTTTTGATGCCTTTTCTTGCTGTACTTGATAATAGAAAAGGAACATTCAGCGCTCTACATGTGTCTCACCAAGAAAACATAACAGCTGATGTGTTGCTAGAGCATCAGCATACTTGACAGTCAGCATATTCTTTTTTTTAAATATATTTTTTTTTTAGAGAGAGGCAAGGAAAGCAATTTCTCCCCCCCCCCCCTCGTTTTATCACTAGCGCCATCCCCCACCCCCCGCCCCGGCCCATATTTTTATCAGTGCATGATTCCAATCCCATGGTGGTGCATAAAACTCCAACATACTTTCATAATACAATTAGGAGATTTAAAGTGCCAAGTGCAAAAGCACGCAAAGCTATACGTCTGTACACCACATTTCAGATTGTTGTTACATAGCAGCATAGGTATTTAAAGTGACAGCTGAGACAGACCCATAAAGGTGCTTAATGCAAAGTGCAAAGTGCAAACAATGTTTTTTTTTTCTCCCCTATAACAGGTGGTATCTGACTTCTGGAGCTGGATCTTTCTCATCAAGCTCATTCGTGCCTTAGAGTCCGATTCCTTCCCCATAGTGAACCACCTGATTTATTCGCCCCCTTACCCATCCAGTTGTTCAACCTGCTCTTATTAAACAATTAAGGAATTTCAAGTGCCAGGTGCATAACATGCAAAAACTATAAATCTGTACATTACATTCCTAAATTTGGATACATAGCAGCTTAGTGGTTTAAGATGCCAGCAGAGACCTTGCCATAAAGTGCTTAATTCAAAGGGCAGGGTACAAACAATGGGGGATATTCTCAAGAACGTGTGTTAACTATCGCCAAATTCGCTTAACGCAACTTCTCACATCGCAGTCTATCGCGGGAAAATAACACCGTGTTAACGCAGTATTCTCAACCCGGCGGCACCATGCGATAGTCTCACGATAACGCGACAAATGCCCGTGTTAAAATTAACGCGATGCCGAAAAAATGCGAAACACGAATGCGAAAAAAGTAGCGATGTCCCAAATCGTGAAACAAAAATCAGCGATAACCAGCGACAGGCCTGCGATTCCCACGCGACATGCGGGAAAATGCACTATAAAAGCAGAGAAAAAAAAAAGAGAAAAAAATGTAACTGCGTAGCACCATGGACGCACCCGGACCGAGTGCAGAGGACAACGCGAACCCCACAAGCCCCACAGACGACCAGTGGGAACCCCGGGCCCGGGGAAGGGCAAGGAGAAGAGGAAGAGGAAGACGGGGTTCAGTCCGCAGGAAAACCGGATCATCGTCATGGAGGTGACAGAACACTACCAACAACTGTTCGTCACCTCCACTGTGTCATCGGCAACACAAACGGAAATATGGCAGTACATCGTGAACAACGTGAATGCAGTCGGAGTGTCGAGGAGGACAATGGAAGAGGTCAAGAGGCGCTGGAATGATGTGAAGGGCAAAACCAAGAAGAAACTCAATGCCAACATGAAAGCAGCAACGCAGATTGGAGGTGGGGGAACAGCGGCACACCAGGAGCTGGATGACATTGAGAAAATGGTGGCCACAGTCATCAGTCAGGATACAGTGCCAGGAGTTGGGGATCGGGACACTGCTCAACATGATCTGACACAACATCAACAGGGTGAGTACAGACCAGGGACTGGGGGGACGGGGGGAGATGGGCACAATGGCACACATGCACAATTAAGTAGATAACACTGCACACCCACAATGACTCTGGATCATGTCCCTGATCCCTGTGCCACACTGCAGCACACATACAGAAACTCAGGGAATGTGTGTTGTAATGAATTTATTTGCACATGCTGTGCCTGTGGTCATTTTGTACTGTCTCATGATTGCTAAGGACTGTCACAATGTGACGTCCTCATGTGAAGAAATTGTCAATGATGTTGTTCCTACAGGCTATTCCTGCTGCAGCTGCAGTGGGGTGAGGTCCACCTGCCTCATTTTCCTCATCATCGTCCGGTGCATCTGGCACTTGTAACCATGGGCATTGGTGCGTACACATATGTTGTGCAACACACAACATGCAACGATCATCTTGCACTCGATGTCTGGGCTGTACAGGAGCCTTCCACAAGTGATGTCCAGGCACCTGAAATGTGACTTCAACACACCAAATGTGCGTTCCACGATGCCCCTGGTGCGTTTGTGGGCCCAATTGTACTGCCTCTGGGCCTGTGTGTTCGGGGCTCGGAGGGGTGTCATCATCCAAAGGCAGAGTGCATATCCTTGATCACCTGTGACAGTGCAGAGAGACATGAGTCAATAGTTGGTTCTGCATGATGTGTTGGCAGGCTCACTAGTTGATTGGCATGTGATATGTGTGTCATAGTGATTCCTGTTTGACATGTACTGCTTGTAGCAAATGAGCGCCATCAATGTGTATTACGTAGCCTCACTGCTGGTCCTCCCTCCCCCCGAGCCTATTTACTTGTGTGCGCTGCGCGGTTGCATCACTTGCACTCCTACGGCACACCATTGTCATGCCTGTCTGCGCATGTCCACAAGCCTGACAACGACACTGTGATGTTGTGTGTTGAAGGTGGGCGGCCACGTGTGTGTAGGCCTATGGTAAGGATAGGGCGGACACAGATGTAGAGTTCATGGCTGGCTGAACTCGCAATGCGGTCGAGGCAAGACCTTTGGCTTATGCTGCGGTAATAGCGATACACACACAACAGTTGGCATGTATGATCCCGGACCCCGAGCGGGCTTGCGCTCATTCATTTATCCCTTCGGCCGAGCCCGCACTCCGGGGGCATGTTACATTGCAACTTTGTCCATTGCGGGACGGGTGGCGCCGACACTACAACAGAGACACACGCATTAGGTACTTCATTGGCAAGCCCATCACTTAACCACGCCCAGAGCCCTGGGGTGATTATCCACACCCCTACGCTGGACTGTCATACGCCAGCCCACTCCGGCAACGCCTACAGGGGGGTATGACACAGCTACATGTCCCAGGTCTTTCCCACTGCCTGAGGTGACATGGTTGCGTCCACTGTCCAGTACACTCCAGACACCAGCAGTGTATGTCGACATGGAAATATCTGTGGTCTGCATGCTCAAGTCTGTCCAGCACATCCACGCCACACTTGGCATTGTGTACATTCACATTCATGGGTCACTTGCCTCCTTCGCACATGCCTGGTTCCCACCTCTCCCCACATTCTGCTATTGTGTGGCTGAGGTGCCATGCCGTTGATGGCTTGTGTACATGGCTAGCCCAGGTTGCCACAGTAAGTTGTGTTGTCGTGTCTGGAATGTGGGAATGTTGGTTGTTATGTTGTATGTGATTTTGTGACGTCTGCATTCCCAGAGTTGTGAGTTGTATGTTGGTGGAGTTGAGGTGTGTGGTGTTTTCAGTTGTTACTTACCGACGAGCAGTGCATTTCCATAGGTGCCATCCTGAAAGCGCTGGTTGATGATGGACTGTCGGAAGATGAAGGAATCATGCACACTGCCTGGGTAGTTGGCGACGACATTGGTGAAGAGTCCCCGGTGGTCCACTATTGCCTGCACCTTGATGGAATGCGTGTGTTTCCTGTTGCGGTAATTGTGTGCAGTGGCGGCAGGGGGCACGAGGAGTACATGTGTGCAGTTGATTGCCCCCAACACGTGCGGGAAGCCAGCTATGGCGTAGAAGCCTTGCTTGATCTCCAGCTGTTCCTGCGCAGTGTGTGGGAAGTAACGTTTCTGGGGTACCAAGCTGATGATGGCATCCAAGACAGGTGTGAGGAACTTTGACAGGGCTGGCTGTGAGACTCTTCCGACTCTGGCAGTTGTTGGTTGGAAGGTCCCAGAGGCCAACAGGTGCAGCACGGCCAGCAGCTTTGTCTACAGAGGGATGTTGGTTCTCCGCTGTGTTGGTACCGTCAGCCTGTGGGCAATGAGGGTCAGGATGTGGAGGATGGTTGTCCTTTTGAGCCTGTAGTGGGCAATGACTTCCTCTAGCGTTAAGTCTCTGAGGCTGGTGCGTTTTCGGAAGGTCCGGTGTCTTTGTCTGCACTGCCTCTGTGGTAGTCTGGGGGGGTTCTGGGTGGGGTGGGGGTCCTGGCGGTGGTGGCGGTGGGTGTTGTGGCCCTCTTGGGGCTCCGAGCTGCATGATCAGTAGCTCCATGGCATCTGTTGTTCTTCTGGTGTGGCTGTGGGCTGGGCTCCCTTTTATGGTGCAGGTTGTCGTCCGACTTAACACCAGGTAGGAGCAGGTGTTAAATCCATGCTGCTAACACGCCTTATCGCATGTTTTTGAATCTTATCGCCGATCTGGCTGGTCATTGAGAATGTTGCGGAGTGGTGTTTTCGCGGGTTTTTGCACGGAAACGCCTACTCTGCATATCATTAGCGTTAGTTGCCGGTGTCATCAGTGGTGATGTTTTTTGCGGCTGCTATCGCGGGAAAACTGGTGATATCGGCTGTTAGCACCTGCTTGTGAATAGTGCGATGAATTTATCGCCACTTTGGCTGCGATAAAGAGCCGCTAACTCGGCGATGAGTCCTTGAGAATATGCCCCAATGTTTTTATATGCCGTAGCTGGGTCCTGATACTAGATTTTTTTCATAGCCTCGTTAAAGCATTGGGTATTACTCCCTGCCCCAGCCCATACCCTCTAGTCTGTACACCCCCTTTATGAACCGGTTATTCAACCCAGTCGGAGACAGGCTTCCAAATTTCTATTCCCTTCTTCACCCTGTGTCCCTTTTGCCTATATATAGCTTTTTCCAGATTATATACAGCCAGTAATCGAGCCACCCATTGCTGAGTTGAGGGTGGAATTGGATCTAGCCAGGCTGATGCTATGCATAACCTATACACAGCCATTGCTATGGTTAATAAGGCACCTCTTTCTTTTTCCGTTAGGCTAGATATTCCCAGCAAAATTAATGGTGGGTCCAGCTCAACCTGAAGCCGTAATTTCTCCTCTAGAAATCCCTTTATCTCCCTAATCAGGGGGCCATGCTAGCTGCAGGTCGCAAACATATGAATTATGTCTGCCTTATAAAAAGCACATCGTGGGCAATAAACTCCCTTCCCGTTACTCCATTTCGCTATTCTATTTGGGGTATAGTAAAGCCCAAAGCATGTCTTGCAGAATTGAATTTGAAGATTGGCCGGTATTAATATTGTGTGTGTGCTTAAAAATATCTTTTTGAAGGTGGCCCCCGTGATACCTCGCCTTTCCTGCCACTTGTTGGAACATATTTCCTTATCGGCCTTTGGTATGCTCGTTCAGCAGCTTATAAATAATTCCAATACTAGAGGGCGTGGGCAGTATTATTCTATCCACCAATTCATTTCTCCTGAAATGATCCTCCCTACCCTCGTTTGTTTGTAAAAAGTCCCTAATCTGCAGATATTTTAAAAAGTCCCTATGGGTAAGGCCAAATTTTTAGGTCAATTTCATGTATGTTATAATACCCCTGTGGGAATAAAAACAGCCTAATTGTTTAATACCAGCATCAAACCAGGTCTTAAAAGGTAAGTCATTAAAAATATCTGGTAGGTTTCTGTTCTGCCATAGCGGTGTGTAATAATTTAGACTTCCTAGCCTATATAGACGCCGTATAGACCCCCAGATTTTAAATGCTATAAGTAGTGTCTTAAACCGGACTCTTTTATAGTACCCATAACTTAACTGGTGCCAAAGGCATGCCGAAGCATCAGGGCAGATCACAAGTTCCCATGGGGCAGGAAATTTTGTTTGCATCCTTCTATTGTCGATACTCAAGAGTGTGGTAAAGTGTGTGAGTGAGGTTGCCCACCAGTACAGCTTCAAATTTGGGAGGGCCAGGCCTCCGCGCTCCGTGGGTAACAATAGACATTTAAATGCTCTTCTTGGCCGCGAGTAGGCCCAAATAAATTGTGCAAAAATATTCTCAAATTTTTTAAACCAAAGATTTGAGAAGGCGAGAGGTATTGCTCTAAAAAAATATAACAATTTAGGAAAATAAATAATTTTGCTTATGTTGGTTCTACCAATAAGGGTTAGATGTAAGTGATCCAGCTTCTTTAGCGCTTTCCTGGTCTCCTCCGCAAAAGTCCCCAGATTTTCCTTAACGACCTGATCCAAGTCCGAGGTAATCTTGACCCCTAGATAGTTTGCTTTATTGACAACCCGGTTATCATTTAAAGGTAGTAAATTCGTTAACTACTATTTGTTTGTTTTTTCCGGTTCAGGGCGTAGCCTAAGAGCGTGCCATATTTTCGTGCTTCTTCTTCTATCGCCTCCATAGCCTATTCTGGATGTGGAGTTACAATGGCTATGTCATCAGCATAAGCCAGGACTTTTTTTGCTCTCATACTCATATCTTACCATAGGGGGAATATTGTGGGCCGCTACTAGTTGTTTTAGGAAGGGGTCTATATACAGAGCAAATAGTAGTGGTGAGCAAGGGCACCCCTGTCGAGTCCCCCTCGTGATTTTCAATGGTTCTGTCATTTCACCATTTATGAGTACACTGGCTTCCGGTTCTTTATATAAGGCTTGTACTGCTCTGGTAAACCTTTTCCCTATCCCTTTCTTTTGCATTGTGACCCAAAGGAATGACCAGGAGTCCCTATCAAAGGCCTTTTCAGCATCTAAAAGAATTGCTGCCATAGGGTCTCCTGACACTTGATTTACATCGAACAGGGTGATAACCCTTCGAATGTGCTCTATTGTTCCCTTACCGGGAATAAAACCATGCTGCCCCTCGAACACCATCTTACCAATGACCTGCGAGAGCCGTGTAGCCAATACTTTGGAGTATATTTTAACATCTCAATTGATTAAGGTTATAGGGCGATAGGAGCCCAGCTCCTGAACCGGTTTATCTTTCTTAGGGAAGACTATAATTTTTGCCAGCGCCCAAGTTCTTGGTGGTGCCACCCCTTCTGCAGTCTGCAGAAACACCAATGTCAGGATTTCTTTAAGTTCCTCTCTGAAGATTTTATAAAATTCTGTAGGAATTAAATCGGGCCCTGACGCTTTCCCTCTGGGTAAATTTGACATTGCCTGTGCAATTTCATCCCACGATATTGGGGACTCTAAAACCTCTTTTTCTTCATGCGTCAAAACCTCCATCTCACAAGCGTCTAGATATTGGCTTATTTGGTCATCCACGCCCCCCCCTTCTCCCCGCATCCTCCATGTAGAGTGCCTGGTAAAATCTAATAAATGGCCGCCCGTATTTCTCTTAACTCCATTACCCGCCCCAACACAGGATCGTTTATTGACAAAATTCCGCTATGTGTCACCTCTTGTCTTGTTCTGACGGCTAGCAAATGGCCCACCTTCTCCCCACATTCATACAATTCCTCATGGTGAGCTAATGCTTTGTCTATAGCTTTTCTTAATAACTCTCCTTGAATTCATTCCTTTACAAGGGCCACTTCCTCTTGCGCTTCTTTTGTCCCCAGAATTTGCCTTAAAGCCACAACCAATCTTTCTTCTGCCTGGGCTAGCTTTTGCAGACTAATACTTCTCTGATTTTTCTCTTTTTTCCTTTTCCTGCTTGAGTACTGTATTGTCTCCCCCTCACTCCTGCTTTTAAGGTGTCCCAGACCACTCCCAGGGATGACGTACCCATGTTTCTTTGTAAAAATTTGGAATCCACTCTTTCATATGTCCTACGTAATCTTAATCAAGTATAAGGGCCCTCTCAAAAGTCCAAGCGGGGACCTTCTCGGCGGATCCCCCCCCTCTAGCTGCAATACCAGTGGGCTATGATCTGATAACACTCTGGGGTGTCGGTCAATTCTACTTTTACCCAAAAGTGTAGATGAGGCAAAAAAATAATCCAGCCTAACATGCTTCTGGTGTGGGGCTGAATAATACGTAAACCCATGTTCTGCGGGCCTCTTTAATGACCAAACATCACCCAGGCCATGTACCTGACATAGGTTGCATAGCGCTTGAAAGACCCTAGGCTTCCTTCCCTTTTACCTCTGATCTCATCTCCAATTGGAGTCAAGGTTTATGTTAAAATCTCCACAGACAATTAACGGCAGAGACCAATGTGCTAATTCATTAGTTAGCCATTCCCATAAGGTTGGATCGTCCACATTGCTGCCATATATGGAACATAGAGTAAAATTAGGAAGCTCTGGGGCCCTCCTGCTTGCAATTACCCATTGTCGTAGCCCATCTGCGCGTACCTTTGAGAATTTAATAGATTTTTTCCTGGATAGTATCGCAACCCCCCTTGTATGGGTTCCCTGAGTCATTGCCCCTACTACAGTGTAGCCAAGGTACTTCAACAGATCTTTTAGTGTACCATCTAGGTGGGTCTCTTGCAGACAGACGATGTCTGCCTGTACCAGCTGTAGTCCTTGTGACACTACCTGTCTCTTTTTTACAAATTTAGGCCACAAATATTCAATGTAGCTATACCTAGTCTCCCCATTCTCTTGGTTTCATTTGTTTACCCAATTTTTTGTGTTCCCTATGCATACAAAAAATCCCAGCTGCCACCCGCCTCAATGCCTTTACCCAAGCTGCTACCTCCCTTTGTCCACCCGCACCACCCTTAATGTGAACCGCCGCCCCCCTTCCATTCACCCTCCCCTACCTCCACCCCCCCTAGCATAAAGGCAATCAGGCATTGCCTGATCAATGCATGGCTGACGTTCTGCTGCCCCTCCATCCCCCTCGACCCGTCATCTCCTATTTTCCTGACTGCTCAGCCTCTTTTACTCCCAGTCTTATTCAAAAGGTTTGTGGTACGCCAGTCTATTTTATTTTGGAAGTCTTTTCCCTTCGCCTTTTTTCTTTATTTCTTCTAGGTACTCCTGCGCTTGCACTCCAGAGGTAAAGCTGAGGTTTATTCCTCCAAATATTATCTTGAGTCTGGCCGGATTTTGTAAAAAGACCTCAGCTCCAAGTTTTTGAAAAGGAGAAAAAAGTTGCCTTAATCGCCACCGTCTTTCTGTTGCATGTGCGAAATCTGGTTGTACAAAAAACGAGACCCCATTGCTGGTCTTTGGAGCATTGGGGCGGGCTTTATCGAATATCAATTGCCGCAGTAAGAAGTTTCCGATGAAGACCAACATTGCTCTGGGTTTTTCGCCACCATCTTGTGTTTGTTTTCTCCTGAATAAGGGAAAGCGATGGGCCCTCTGTATTTCTACATCCCAATCCCAGTTTGTTTGCTCAGGAAATGCAGCCTTTAAAAGATTTACTATATAGCTTCTAGGGTCGTTCCCTTCCAGACCTTCCGGGATCCCTAAAAAGTGCAGATTATTTCTCCTCTGGCGATTTTCGTAGTCTTCTAGTTTGGTCATGACACCAATCATAGCCGCACTTTGTCCCGTGCCTTGCACCTTTAGGGATTCCACCTCAACTTCCAATGCCTCTGTCCGCGTCTCGACCATGGTCAGACGATCCACAATTTCCCCGCAAGTTTTATTTAACTTGAGGATCCCAGTTTGGACATTTTTTGCGGCGATCCTGGCTCTAGGTCCTTTGTTTCTGTTTTCTTCATGTACTTGTTTGATTGATGCTAAGATGGTCAGCAGGGAAGGCTCTTTAGTTCCTGCTGACTCGTCTTCTCCCTCCTTCTGGGGCCATATCTGTGTGTCGGAGTATTCCCATTTGAGTTGTTTACTGGTGCTTTTTTTTTAAGACTTTCCTTCCTGTTTTTCTTTTTATTCATTGTTTTTTTCCTTTGTGTTGTTTGGGTTGAGGAGCTAGAACTGTCCTTTGATAGAGCTTCCCTGCTTGATGACATGTCATCTTGTTCAGATGCCTCGGATTCGTCCGTCAGTGAGTAGAATTTTCCCCATGTATTTCTGGTGAGAAAGCACATGCTTGCACCCGCAGGCTTCTAGACGATCCTGCGCCTAAGGATGTCGCTCGGGTTTTCTCCCTCACGACTTCCTCCCCGTGGTCGACATCCTTGGCGTATATCCCTAATGCCTTAGGTGTTGACTGGGTCTGCTCTTTCAATCCTGCTTCGTTTCCTGAGAGCTTAACCATTAAGTTGTCCAGGGGGCTAGATTCCCAGCTGTACCTGTCAAAGAGCTCACATCTTCTTCTTCCCCCACCTGCGTCCTTATTATCCTCCCCAGTCTCCTCAGTTAAGGTCTGGTCCCCCCTTCCTCTTGTGATATAGACTTTTCCTGTGTGACCCCTGCCATATTTGCAAACATTGAGGCCACCGTGGGTTGAGCGGGCCCCCACCTCTACCTGTACGTCGGGTCTGGCAGCGATTTGTTTCTTTGCACCGGTTACTCGTTTTGTCTTGCCAGCACCGCCGCGTTGCTTAGTCTCCGGAAGAGTTCGCAATTGTCCTGCAGTTGGCAGCCTCCTGCATTCGCTCCACTATAGCAAGGAGCTGCAGAGACTCGTCCTCGCATGGCTTTCCCACCTCTTGATGCCATCCAGCGGGGCGGTATCTTCCTGACCTGCCGCCAAACAATCCGTTTGTGCAGAGACGCATAGTTCACAATTGCGGTAAGGGTAAACTGCAGCGCGATCTCCAGCGCTTCCTGCCACCAAATGCACACTGTGCTGTCCGCCGGCATCTCGCACAGACTGTGCAATTGCTCGACGAATCGTCGATCCATCGGGGTAGATGGAGAGAATGGCCGCAGTTAGTCACCCACCATCTTTGCCCCTACAGTCAGCATATTCTGATATGACCCACGATGAACCTCTCAAACAGGTTTGTGGTGAACGGGGAACAGTCGGACTAGTGCGGGCAGAGCCACGCATGTTCTGAATATGCAAGCGTAACCACGTTTGCCACAACCATGCATATGCCTTAATCAAGCATATCCTTGGTTAAAGCAGTGCCCAGTCTAGCTGCTGCAGCTGCTGGGCAGAACTCGGAAGCAGGAAGACCTTGGACCTTGGTGGAGGACGCAGTGAGGTAAGTGGATCTGGGTTTGGGCGGTAGTTTGTATGGTTTTAGGGGGTAATTACAGGGCTGGGGAAGCCGAGGGGGTTGTTTTCAGGGCTGGGGAGGGGGACAGGGGGTAGTTTTCAGGGCTGGGGGTTGGGTAGGATTCGGGGCTCGGGAGGGGGGGTCGGGGTGGGAGCGGGTTGGTGTAGTGTTAGCTAAGGGTCAGGGTTTTAGACCTTATGGCAGGGGGAGGGGAATGGGTAGTCTGGACAGTTTTTTGGGCTTAGGGGATGGCGGGGTAGTTTTTAGGGCTCCCCTGGTGGGTCTGGTAGTTTTCAGGACTGGGGGGTCGGGTAGTATTCAGGGCTGGGGCGGGGGGCAGTGGGGGCGGGGTGGGAGCCGGTCAGTGTAGTGTTAGCTAAGGGTCAGGGTTTTAGGCCTTAGGGCAGGGGGAGGGGAATGGGTAATCGGGACAGTTTTTAGGGCTTAGGGGATGGCAGGGTAGTTTTTAGGGCTCGGGTGGGGTCTGGTAGTTTACAGGGTTGGGGAGGATTGGGTAGTTTACAGGGCTGGGAGAGGGTCTGTAGATTTTTTAATAAGGTGTTAGGCTTAAGGCAAGTGGAAGGGGTTGGAGTAGTCTTAGGGACAGCGCGGGGTGGGAACGAGTTGATGTAGTGTTAGATAAGGGTCAGGGTTTTAGTACTTAGGGCAAGGTGAGGGGAATGGGTAATCAGACAGTTTTTAGGGCTTAGGGGATGGCAGGTTGGTTTTTAGGGCTCAGAGGGGTGGCCGGGGTAGTTTCTAAAAACAGGGGTAATGGTTTTAGGCTTAAGTGCAGTGGAAGGGGTTGGGGTAGTTTTAGGTACAGTTTACAGGGCTGGGAGAGGGTTGGGTAGTTTTTTTGATTAGGGGTTAGGGGGTGAGTAGTGTAAGCTAAGGGTTAGGGACAGCATTTGGGGTGGGAGGGTGCAAGGTATTTGGACCTCAGGTCCGGGGGGGAATGTAGGGAGTTTGTAGTTTAGGGCTGGGGTCACACCTTAGCCACTCATACCCCTTTACAATTCATGCCTTTACCATGGAATTGCGTGGTAAAGGGATGCATGGTAAAGGAATGCGTGATTAAGACGCATTCGTGGTTCAGGCTGCGTGGTAGAGGCACAGGTGGTTGAGCCATGCGTGCCTCCATCATACAACCATGGTGAACGCATGACAATACTTGTGGGCATAAGGGCTGGCTGAAGCACAGCCTCCATAACCCTTTAACAAGTTACTTCCAAAGAAATACTTCTCCAAAGGATGCTGAAGCAGGCCTTTTGTTGCCTGTAGTTGAAAATGACAGTAAACCTCCGTACGGATGACAGAACAAAAATCTGCAAGTGCTTGGGGGTGAGATGGTTTTACTTCCCTCCGTCCAGTGGTGCTGGAACTATTTTCAGAGTGGGGGGCCCGCCATCTGTGATACATCACTGAAGTCATAGGGCTTCTGAAAAATCCAAGCGTCATAAAAAGAATGAGTGTAGCAAATGGGCAATGCCGGTTCAGCATGAGAGTGGTAAGTATGTGTTCTGCACAGCCTGTGGTGCATTTGGAGCAAACTGTCGCAAATATAATACTTAAGCATGGTGTGTTAGTACACTATAATTAAGACACACCACATTTTCTATTGAAATGGCCACTAAATTTGCACAGACATGCAGTATTAATGATACAACTATGTAAAACTATGTAGGGCACACACGATAAATAATGTGTGGAATTTCAGTGAGTATTTATTATGTGTGCATCACTAAATAAAGTGTCTTGATTTGTTTTAATCTTAACACCTTTGTTTACAACATACTTCAAAATTACAAAAAGAGTGCTTCTTTTATGCTTTCCTAACTAGAAATATATATATATTTTAATATTTGTACAGTTCATTTAAAGGTATTTAAATGATGTTGTGTGTTAGAAAAACACAGAATTCCTACAGCCTTTCCTTTCACAATCTCTGTATGCCAGGCACGATTGTCACATACTTCATATTTCACTTTACAAAATCTTACAAAATTGCAGTCAGATATAGAAAAATAAGCGCTAATCTCCATTTTAAAAGATAAAGTAGCAATATGTCAGAAGTAGCCTGGCATTTGAACTCTTTCTTTGAACCCTGAAGCAAAGTTGACAAGTTCAAAACAAGCATTTGCATTGCAATAGGTCTTGCTTTACTGAAAGTTTGAGCTATTGGCCTTGAATTGTTATTTGCAACGCCAATAGCTCAAACTTCCAGTAATGCAGGACGTATTGCATTGCCAATGCTTGTTTGATTTATGCCAATAAATAATATTTATTGAAGGGTGCCCTTAGGGTATTATAAAAGGCCTTCACTTCGGCAGATGCTTTAAATAAACATTTAATTTACTTACAAACCCCATTCTCGTAAGTATGTGAACAGCGTTATCAGGGTAATGAATGAAGAAGTAACAACTTTGGTGAGATTGGCATGTCGCCTGCACACTGTTTAAATGGCGTTTGTATCACGACCTTTGTTCCTCACAGGTCAAGCCAGCTGTCTAGCTTAATGGTTTGTTACACAGCCACATATTCAGTGCCTGCTGCCCACCCCCTGTCAATGGCCATCATGGACTGGTTGATGCGGGGGAGGAGTAGGGGAAGAAACAGACAAGAGGTCGGGGTAGTGAAATGAAGAAGCGACGGGGCGTGTGGGGGAACAAGAGAAAGCCGGGGGTTTTAAAAGCAGCGAAAGGAATGCTGCTAATGAGCTAGCCGGCAACATTCGTAGATCAACATGAAGGAGCAGGGTGGGGTGGGGCAGGGAGCAAGGGAAATGAAACACACAAAGTGCTTGATGTAAATAATAATACAAAACAAGCAAAAGTAAACCAGCAGGAGAGAGACTGTGGCGTAACCTCCACAGCTGCAAACTTTGGACCTGGGGAACCGAGTTTGAGTCTCAGTAGGAACCCTGAACACGAGGGGGAGTGGTGAGGAGTGACAACAGGGTAAGCACCAAAAACAAAAACAAATTAACACTGTGCAAACCCTGTAAAAGTTTAAATAAACACAAAATACCATCCTGCGAAGTGCAACCGAGGTGAAGCGGAAGCACTGGTTAATTATTTGGAACGGAACCTTTCAGCCTACGCAAGTAAAGATAAGACACACGCATGAGCAAAGGCAGGCCAACAAAAAGAAAAGAGTGCTCTCCAAGTCCCATAAATTTAAATAAAGAGTAACAGCACAGTAACAGGGGAAGTCCTCATGGGAGTTTACAAAAGTAGAAAAGGAGGGACTACTTAGCATATTAACAAATGAAAAGGAGGCATTTAGAAGGGACAGCAAGAGCAACCAATGAAAAGCATGGGTGTTTTTTCAAGCCCATGTCCAAGATACAGCATGTCTCGAAGAGACAGCGCAAGCGCTGCCTAGGCGAGACCTAACAGAATGTAAAGGCATAGTCATTGATAATTCACATTCTGAACTCCAACATGATTATTTTGGTGGTGGTGCAGCACCCCACCCCACCCCACGCAGCCCTACTTTCTGCGCCTATGGACAGCTGGAGATATGGAAAAGAGACTGAGAATATGAGGGGCAGGGAGGTGGGGAGAGGACGAAAATCAGAAATAGGGGAGGTGGGTATACAGGCAGCTATACAGATAGAAGACAGACAGATGATAGAGAAGTAAGTTTTAAGACTGAGCATAAGGGGGTTGAGACTAACTGGGAGGGTCCACCTATGACAGCCAGATCTCTTGCTGGTTCAGCGCCTTGAGTCCTCTTTAATGTGTCTAAGCACGTACACCGAGTCGTCCCGCATTTGCACTAACCTTCATCATTTTGTTGCTTTTGTTACAAAAATGAGTTTAGTCATGAGAGAAGTGGTGAAGGTAATCACAAACAGCGAGGCTGCTGCACTGTGCTTTACACACATTAAAACCCGACACGTGGCTTGAAGGATGGATTTGTGTTTATAACAGCTCCAAAAGCTACTCTGAAAGAATTATTTCATACAAACAATACCCCTTTCAAAAAAACAGCAAACTTACATATAATATTAAAGAAATGTATAGTCCGAATTAATTTTAAAATTCTATGCAATTCCTAATACTTCAAAAAAGCAAAATAAATGATGACTATAAAAGCATAAGCTGCATTGACCGGGAATCGAGCCCAGGCCTCCCGCGTGGTAGGCGAGAATTCTAGCACTTAACCACCAACGCTTCACTGTAAACCTTAGTTCTCTGTTTCACACACATAGTAAGCAATGTGACAGTATCTCTAAATAATATGTTTGTACTTAACCCGAGTCTGTGCATGAGGCTGACACGAGCACAGGCAGTTACTGTACAGCACAATGCTTCACATGAAGACAGCAGCTATGAAGCTCACATGTAGTATGTAACAGGTTCTATCTGTGAACCACTGATGCTTCGATAGTACATATGAACCTCAGAGACACACAGAAGATGATAAAACTTGACCATTGCAGATGCTGAATCATTGGATGTAGTCAACGCTAAACCACCCAGGCTGTACCTGAACCACACAGAAACAAAGATGCTGCACAGTACAACCGATGCCTGAAATGCTGAGAAGTCACAGAACTGACATCCGCAGGCGATGAAAAGGAAACCAGATATAAAAATCTGGAATAACAATGTCACCTATAGGGAGGGAGAGGCGCGGCCGGTGGTCAGTGCTTACAGTAAAGTACATAATGAGCTCCTCATGTCACCAGTACAGTAGTACTAACACCTCTCACCAGGCGTAATACACTGTTTAATAGGACATTGCTAGCTCTTTCTCGGGGTGCTGGGATACACTTTATGGGAGGGCTGTCTCTATCCCTATTTAGGGATAAATGTTTACCCTTTAATCTGGACGTGTCTTTAATGCCAGTTTTAGCCTGAGCATAAAATAAAGCAACATTACAGAAAAATAAAACATTCTTACAGGAAAGGTATTATAACACAAACAAATGTTTCTGCGTTCTGTAAAAGCGATTTCTGCGCAAATACACGGGCTACATATAACATGCAACAGTATATTAAGAGTAAACAATTCATTAAAACACTCTTTCCCTACTGCAGTCATCTTCGAATGCGAGCAGACAGGGGACAATCAGCTACACTGATTTTGCTGAACCTGTCTGCCGCATTCGAGAACCACACAGTTCTCCTAGCAAGGCTGGAGACAGTGGGGGTGTTGGGAGCAGCCCTGGAATGGTTTCGATCCTACCTGATTAATAGATGTCAGACGGTGGCTCTTCCCCCCTATCGTTCGGATTTTGCCGAGATTAGGCATGGGGTCCCCCAGGGCTCGGCAATAAGCCTGATACTGTTTAACGCCTATATGAGTCCCCTGATTGCGATTATTAAGTCATACGGGGTCAGCTTGGTAAACTATGCTGACGATACACAGCTTATTTTGTCACTGGAGGGAGACCAAGCAGTCTCGCTGGAAAATGTTCATGCCTGTATGCAAGAAACGGTGCACTGGTTGAAGAACAACTCCTTGCAATTTAATTGCGAGAAAACTGAGATACTGTGCTGTGCAGCAGGTAAAGTCCCCTGCTCTCTTCCTCTGGGATTCTGGCCCATCCCCACGGAGACACCCTTACTACCCGTTACGATGGTACGTAATCTTGGGGTCAGCTTTAATGACAAGCTAAACCTCGAAACTCAAGTCAATAAAATTGTGGGAAGCAGCTTTTCGCTCATCAGGGTTCTCCGGAAGATTCTCCCGCTACTCCCAAATCAGGTACGAGCACAAGTAGTAAGGAGCGTCATTCTGAGTCGGCTTGACTATGGTAATGCGCTACTGCTGGAATCTCCAAGGTACTTGATTGGGAGACTCCAGAGAATCCAGACGGTGGCGGCGAAGCTGGCCTTATCAAGACCACGACGGTCATCTACATCTCTGGCGCTGGCGGAGCTGCACTGGCTCCCTGTATTCCAGAGGATACAATTAAAATCACTGTGCATTGTCTTTAAGGCACTGCACGGGATGGGGCCTATACCGCTGCAGTCTAAGTTCAGCTGGTATACTCCCACCCGCAGCCTCCGCTACGCTTCGGCCAACCTGGTGAATATACCCAAGATTAAGAGAGCGAAATCAGGCGGAAGAGCTTTCAGCTATGCGGCAGCATGCCTTTGGAATGCTCTCCCAGCTGACCTGAGACAGTCGCAGGATCTGCTGAAGTTCAGGGGGAAAGTCAAAACATGGCTTTTCCCCAGAGTACAGGCTTAGTCTAGCAACATGCTGATTCCGGAACTATGGTGACAGTGCATATGTACCGCAGCGCCAGGATGCCCGTAGGGTTACAGTGCGCTTTATAAGTTTGAATACAATACAATACAATAATGAAATGACTTCTCTTGATTAAAGCTGGCAATTTCACAAATCAGAGAATACAGAACTGTGGCACAGGCGTTATTTTAAAAAATACTCTGTATTTTGAAAATATATATTTACAAAGAGAACATATCACCCAACTGCCGTGACATTGCCACCCGCAATGCCGTGACTCGGATTCCAACTGAGGTTGCTGCGGCCACAACGCAGAGTACTAACCACTATACGATCACGGCGAGCTACTTTGGCTCTGTAACGTAGTGTTTTACGTGACTTTCATAGCGCAGATCAGGTGGCGCTGTCTGTCATGAGGGTTTTATATGCAGAAAGAACGTCATGTCGCATTCTTGTGTATGTGTTTGAGGCAGATGCTTCACATTTCGCCTCTTTGTCTGGGAGAAACCAACACACACGCCCTCCAGTCCAACTCTACGGGGACTGCTTCCTCCTTTTTACTTGTCAAGCGTTATGTCATTCAAACTTTCGAAGAGCAGCATCAAACCTCTAGGTCAGGCATCGAGAACTGGACATGACGTTTCATATGAGGTGTGCGACGCTTGACAATACTCCGTATGAGTCTCCCAAGACGGACACAATATTTCAGAAGAGGCCTCCAGAACTCGATAGAAACCTTCAGGTGAAGCCTCCCTAAGTGAACACAATATCACAGATGTGGCCTTCACAACTTAACACAGTGCTATGGGTACAGCATTTTAGCTGGACACAATACACAGTGTCATTTTCCAAGCACTCACAATCCTTCAGACTCTGCTGCTGCCTGTGCTGTGCCTATTCTTGGGGCACTGAAGCTTGAGCCTGTTCAGTAACAGTGTCAGTAATGGAAGGTTACTCTGGTGCTGCCTGTGCTGCACCTGTTGTTTGAAGCTTGCATTACTGCTCCCAGCTTGTACTTTGATGCGAGTGCAGCTTAAAAACATCTTTTCACTTCACAAAACCAAACTGATTGGCTTTGAAAATTAAAGATACTAGTGGTTGGTGGTACAATACATTGGCATCTAAACACCAAAAACATCTTTAGCTTCAAAGGAGGAGCATTGTGTACATGAGGATAATTATAATAGGAGCAACTGTGTTTGCAGACAATGAGTCTTTTATCAAACAATACGTCTTCTATGAGGTTGTGTAAAACACGAAGCCTGCTAAGATTCGAACTCAGGATCTCCTGTTTACTAGACAGGTGCTTTAACCAACTAAGCTACAGCGTTGACTCTGACTTACGATTTCCTGTTTACTAGACAGGCGCTGTAACCAACTAAGCCACAGCGCCTCCTTTAAACCCGTTTCCGCACTGTGCCTGCTGTCCTGGTGTAACTGAGACTCTGTGCATATTTTTCTGTCTCTAAAGCAGTGATATTTTCCAGTTCCTACCAACAAGATATTGCAGAAGAAAACCTGATATTGGAATGGAAAAATTACAAAGAGGGTCACGAAAAACGTACATTATTATATGTACATATTTGTATTAATTTTGCAATGTTTACACTGGTGAACGAAGTGCGCAAAACATATGTTAACCTAAACGAGAGTATAACGATTATAAAGGTCACCAATACATAGAAGATCCCACCGAGAAGCCGAGGAACCGCCACTCTCGGAGAGAAAGTGTCACCTTTAGTCGCGCGTCCCCGGTTCAAGCAGCGCTTTAAAAAGTGCACTTTAGGAGAGACCCATGAAAACATGGCGGAGGCGGGTATCAGAGCAAGAGGGGGGAGGGGGGGTTTTAGCCGGCAGTGCCCTTTACATGGCTGTAGCAATACCCACCCTGATCCTGGTACATATATCAGAGCTCAGTAAATTACCAGAATAAGCAACAACCCGCCTTGTCCTGTAATTCACAACTTTTCTAATTTAATGATGAAAAACAGTGGCCAGTACAGAGATCGAACCCGCACCCTTGGTGTTATTAGCACCACATTCTAACCAACTGAGCTAACCGGCTGTTCTGAGACATATATTAAGGGCCATCATAAGGAGCATACACATACCCAGGAGATTTTAATTGTGAAAGGATAGGTTGTTCCTGTGTACAGATTAATCCGAGAGATATACAGACAGGCCATTACTGACCCATCATAGTTTCAGGCCAAGACATTGAGGCGCTCATATAATCCTGCACTAACTCGCACATACCGGGGAGCACCAGCAAAGAACACGGATATTATTTAATGAGCTGCACTGAACGCACTTCACTAACAAGAGCTGCACGACCATCACTCCCCAGAAAAGATTGATTGAAGGCTAAAATAACTCCTCAGACCCTCCCTCCTGCCACACTCACCCAGAAAGGTACTGGTCTCGGCTCAGCAGAACCGAGCATGCTCAATGTTCTGCAGGTTCTTCTCACACCTGAGCTTAATCCAAACCACACACTATCACTAATTTGGCTGTCAATCATTAACGCTTCTATTCCTGACCCTTTTCACTGTATTACCCCCATTACCCCCCAATCCCTCACTCCTCCACTTTCAGAGACTTTGGCCCCTGCTGCACCTTTTTAGGTGGTTCTCTCGAGTACACAGCTCATAACTTTCCAAACCGGATGTTGTGCCCTGTAGCCCATTATTCGCTGCACCCCCCTTCCTACACAGTCTTGTTTTCCATCCGTACTACAGACCGCACCACAGGCACTATATAGTTCAGTTCTCTTTGCTAATGTATGTAGTCGTGGCCGAGTGGTTAAGGCGATGGACTAGAAATCCATTGGGGTCTCCCCGCGCAGGTTCGAATCCTGCTGACTACGCTTTCATTTTTGATCAATTCATTCCATTTTCACATGGAAACTAATTATGTGGTTCGGAAACATCTGCATCTTCCACATAATTGTGTCTATTCTACTCTTGTCACATAAACCACCATCTGCTGCACAATATGATTGCAACAAAAAAAAAAATATCTTCTTGGTCAAACAAATCAAACATACTTTATAAAGTGCCCCATGTGGTGGATCTTTACGTTTAACTGGTCACCTTTCAGATGTGCATTGCTGTATTCAGATGGTAAGCTAGCACTAACGAGGTGATACTGTTCCCTAAATAGCATAATGTGTGTTAAAATGTAAAAATACAGAGATAATGCTCTATGTTGCAAAATGTGTCCTTTCTTGCTGCATAATTTAGTAAACCGTCCTGCATACTTTGGTCCTCTTTTGCCACATAATTCCAGTGCTCCTGGCTGAGGTGTACGACCTTCACAATTATACCAACCAGTTAGAAGTGTTTAGAAGAAGTTTAGCTGGTGGAAGTGCACTAGCATTGGTGAGATATGATCACATTTTGTGGTGCCTGCAACCAGTGGTAGAAGTGGGCGGGATTATTTCAGTCCGTTCCCCTACTTCTTTGTTTTAAAAAAGCGTCCAAGGACGGCAGGAATAGTCCTCCTTAAAAAATTATAACTTTATCATTCAGCCTGTGTGGTGCACATCGAGGAAAGCCTCTGCAGTGCCCACGGCCTCCCTCCCCTCTGTATCTAGGGGCAGGGGCCTGCAAAGCAACACTGAGGGCCATCAGTCTTAGGTTAGCATGAAAACTGCTACCTCTGATGGCCCTGCTGCTGCAGTGATTCACACCTCATTTAGTGAGGACGCTACCTGCCTGCCCCCACTGTGACCAATACAATGGTCAAATAAGGATGCTTTGGTGCTCCCGCCCATGACCTCCTCTGCCATTTATTTTCGGGCTCACGCAGACTGACGGGCGCCACCTGGAAAAGAAGAAAAGGGCTTCAGTTAGGAATTTGTGGCTTGCTGTAAATCTGCTCTCCACTCAGCCAGAACTGGAAAATAGGAGGATGGCAGCTGCTGTAGAAGAGGCCCTCCACTGGCCGATGTACCCACAGCTGACCCAGCCCCACCAGTCTCTCCTGGAAATTGTTCTCTGTGCCTGCCCAGAGGTCCCCAGCCCCTACTTTACAGCTCTGCCTTTTCTGTGCACTGGGGCCTGCAAGAGGAGCCTGGACTGCCTCTGAACTCCACACTCTTAAAGGAAAATGAAACAATACTGGTGCATTTTTTTTTTAAACTGGAAAATGTCGAATGTCTTATCGCTGTTTTTCGTATGTTATTTTTTTAAATGTGTACCACTGCTTTGTCTGTGTTCAGGGATGTGGTCTTTTAAAACAAGCATTTGCAATGCAATAGGTCTCGCATTACTGAAAGTTTGACCTATTGGCGGTGCAAATAATAATGCAACGCCAAAAGCTCAAACTTTCAGTAATGTGAGGCCTATTGCATTGCAAATACTTGCTTTTTTAGGCACGAGGAGACCAAGTGATTTGCCCAGAATCAAAGGATGCTTGAGCCTCCTGCCAGACCCGAACCTGGTTCCCCAGCTTCAGTCTTGTAGGGCTCCGAAATATGTTGATTATGGCTACTTCTAGAGTTGCCCCTCAGTAGCAGCCTCGTTCACTCTGAAGCAAGGTAGAGGTCAGACAGACTAGGGCTGCCAAAATCCTGTAAATATGAAAAAGAATCAGTTTCTAAGGACGTGAGCTGTGCTATTGCAAAGCCAGCGTTGCAGCACCAGCCTGTGGTTCGTTGGTAAAGTGCAACATCAGTTCAACTTGACTCGTGTACACGTCAATATTAGTTGCAAAGCGCTTTATGCCACTTCTGCCGTTTGTAAGCATTATGTATCCAATCTAGCGATACTCCAATTTACCGACCTAGGAAGGATTAATTAGTTTTGCCAGCGTGATCCATACACATGAGATGTCATTGACGAGTATTAATTCACTGAGGTATGTTGGCACCTTAGAAATACTGTCCATAGTGCCTGCTAGCTGTTTCAGTGCGCTTTATGTTGGTTACAAGCCATGCGTGGCACACCCTACCACAAGGGTTGCACAGATACTGAAGAGCGCATTTACTCTGGTAGAGGGACACAGGGTGGAGCTTTATTGAGAACCAGGTCAAGTGCCAAATCATGTGTAATTTACCCGCTGGACAATTGTGTACAGGTTTTGACAACATTTTACAGTGATAGTTGCACTGACGATCAGTTACAAATCCAAATTTGCACTGATAAATCAGCTAAACATAACATTTTATTTTTCTACCAGTCGGAGGGTCCAGATATTGGTACAAAAATTCCCAGCATCCCAGCAAAACTACATGCCACTTGTGCAGATCACGAGGCCTGGTCCATAGTGTTTCGTACCTGAGCCTCTGCGCTCAAGACAGCCAGTAAAGTGACTGCGCTGTCCCTGCTCAGTTCATGATGAAGCCTGCAGCCAGTGCTTAATTTGAGCCAGTGGTTGCAGATGCGGATATTCAGCAGGGTGGTTCCATGAGTTAAACACTCACCGCTGAGATCTGCGGGCCATTAGTCGGAACCACAGAAAGGCTAACTGAGACCTCAATCCTTCCGAGGATGGTAAATTAAATATCATTTCACAGGGTAACAGTAACATATATTGTTTACAATGCTTGGAAGCGCGGGTTGAAACTCAGCATGAAACGGGTTATTACCCTTAAAATATGGACAATTATAGGATGGGATGTGAGGAAGGCAGACGAGAGACGAAGCCACCTGCCTAATGTTAACTTCATTTTAAGAGCCACTCATGGCTGAGCACGCTGAGGGGGTCCATTGAGACCCACCCCCACCCCCGAAAGGAACAGTCTTTCCCGTTCTATTGACCCCCTCCCCCATCCCCTGTTACCCACTCAATTCTCAGCGGCCTGGATGCCCTCACAGTCTCAAGAGTCCTTCCTATGTGTGAACGGAGCCCTGAATAGTGAAGGGTGGCACGGATAGAAGCAGTGTTCCCTTCTGCTTCCCAGTCACCCCTCTTCGCTTATGTTCTCTCTCTCGCATACCTACACTTAATTCTCCTCCTCTCCATCAGTGCTTCGAAGTGGCGTAGTCAGCCACAATGCTCATTCCCGCCACCAACTCCATACAGCCCTCTCCTATCCCCTTGCAGTGCTCTGAAGCGGCCAGCAGATGACTTGTACTTCTATGAGCTAGTGCATACGATGGCTCTAGAAAGGCAGTGATGCCGCGCCTGGCCACGCCAAAGATCCATTTATTGTTTTATAAAATGCAAACTCCGCACAAGCAGGTCTCAGAGTGCTGTGCACAAGAGGGTGTTCGAACACAAGACAACTGTGAATTAACTGGTGACACAACAGAGCAGAGCAGATTGTTGACAATGCAATATCGGCCCTTGATTAGCAGTGGATTCCAGAACAAGGAGTGTAAAATCCTCTGTGTAGAGGATGCTGTGGTGCAGGGAGGGCGCACAAACTAGTTTATTTTAACAAACTGACTACACTGAACGGGGTACCTGTGCACCCTAAACTGGAAACACAGTGAATAGCACAAGAGACTTGGGATTAGACAGGGTCGCCGAATCTGGGACTAGTAGAAAGGCCATGAAGAGGCAGGACACACGGCTCCTACCCTGAAGAGCTGGGTGATCCTCTGCCTTGACAAAGCACCGGCTGGGTCATGGAGCTTCCAATCCACTTATGGCAAGCGTGTCTCTAAACCAGCGAGAGGAGAGCTTAGCCTCAGGCACAACACAGGAACCTCTGCCTCAGCAAGGGTTGGCTGGGAGTTACCCCGGCCTGGACCCAAACCCATCTCTGCACATCAGCTTCTCTTCAACTCAAAGTCACAGGACTGCAGAACAGATGATTGCATTCTGCCTTTACTTCCATTCTGCACGGCATGGCCCTAAAAAAAATTCAAAATTGTCTAGAAGTTAAAAAAACATTATTATATTGCTTGTTAGAAAGTTTATGTTAAAAGTGCAAACTTTAAAACATCTGCCAAAAAGATTACGCATAGTAAAGCACAGGCAGGAATTGTACAGGAAGGTCAAATGGGTAAGTGGTCCTGTGTGAGGGTCCTTAGGAATAACATTAATGTGCTTACCTCAGAGGTCTACCCAGAGGCCTTCTTTTGTGTACCAAACTGCTCATGTGTATCATTCAGGCAGGAACCCAATTCAAAGGATATTCAGAAAGAATCCATGTCTTACACTAACAGTGATCTGTGACGTTTATATCAAATAAGCATACATATCTGCAGTATTGCATTGAAAAAGGCTTTATAGTAACTAGGCCGGACTGGCCGTTCCAGGCATCAGGTGTTTCCCAGGGCGACTTGAAGGGTAGGGGGCCAGTTTAGTTTGTGGGGACCGGTTTTGTAGCAGTGCAGGAGTTTTAGAAACACTGCAAAGTTCTTTGTATATTCAGCAGGTTTCGGGCAACAATAAAAGTGCCAAGATAACTGGTGATCAATGTACCTGCTGGAGAGAGATGGGAGGGGAGTTTTGTCTAATGGCTGTTTTGACTCATCTAAGGTAGCACAGAGGGTTAATACGCCTGCTGCAAAGAACGTGTACCATGCATATCAAAGAGCAATATTTTATGTGCATAGCTCAGTGGGTTACTGCTTTTTGTTCACTTCCCGAATGAAAATATAATTTTGTCTTTTACTGTCAACATTTCCCATGTTTTTTGTGAGTAGAAGAGTTGGCCAAGAAGGACAATTCAAAAGGTATCCTTTGCAGGACGCTTGAATACATATGTACTATACTATGTTTGAGCAGCTAGCTGGCTAACATGAATGTGAAGGAGCCCTTGTGGGTTTCCGTGAGTCAGGTCAGATTCTCCTGAAGAGTCCCTTTCTCTTCTGAGCCCTGCTTAGCACTTGTGTACAGGAGGTGCCCTGTATTCATGTCCTCAATGTTTGAGACAAAAAATACTCATTGATTTCTGAACAATGAGAGTAAAAGAGTTACGGTAACATGTTGTTCCTGCTTATATTTCGCACGCTTTACATAATCCTGCATTCCCTATGAGTGTTTGCTTTTTCCAGAATGTTGTTACTTTTTTTCAGGCTAAGGCTGCAGCGGCGTGATATGACCATATATGAGGCCGATCGTTCAATACAGATGTAGATTTTAGTGTTTGAATCAATGGCTGATTCACCAGGGCCCTTTGCTACAACTGCATTAAATGTTGCTGAACGGATGCAGTATGCTGGTGTAGGACTGCAACAGAACAAAGGCTGTGTTAGCATCAATAGGGCACAGTTCTTTAAGAGCATAGCAAATAACCTGCGAAAAAGGATGACAATGACTAATGCAACGAATGTTTCTAGATGCACAACCACAAACAATGACGAAATAGAATACAAAGAGTTGGTACATAGAATGAAACTCCTACAACCAGTTTATTGGCCAGATCCAGTAGACATCTTATATGGGGAGGGAGAATTACAAAACCTTTGTAGCAGGTTGCATGTATTTGATACCAGGCAGTACATCATTGGTTTCAGAGAGTACAAACGAAATAGAAATTGCATCCCTGAAAGCCTGAAACCATTAGTGCACCTTATAGACACCTTTTGTACCTCCACTGCTGAATGTGAATGGGGCTTTAGTGTAATGAATGATGTGCTCACACCACTGCGGAACAGAATATCAATCAATCGTCTGTCTTCTATAATGTTTATAAAAATCGTGGGGCCTCCTGTCATAGAATTTAAACCTAAATTTTATGTTCAGAAATGGTTAGATAAAGGGAGGAGAAGTGCTGATGAAAGAAACTGCATGGCTCAAAGAAAATGGCTTATGATTCCACTTATAAGCGTATCTGGGACATTTTGTGATTGGAAACATGTCCCACATTGTAAATGTATTTTAATGTAAACAACTTATATATTAAACCTCAAATAAACATGTTTATCCATTGTTTGAATTAAATAACGTTATAAGCTGTAACTGGTCAGTGAAATGCCAAACGTACTGAAAATTGGTATGTTTTGCTATTTCTAGCCACACCTCTGACTCCGCCCACTGATCCAATCCTCGGGTTATTCCCACCCCCTGATTCTCCGCCCACAGTTCCCCTACTTTTTTTTCCCCACTTCGACCACTGCCTGCAACAAGTAGTGCCGCTGGACTGCGCAAGGATTAAAAGGTGCTGTGGGTAATACGGTTTGTTCAGGTTGTCCAATCAAGATGGAAAGAATCTTTGCTTGAACAACTATTCTAAAGACTGAGGGCGGAATGGAAGGTTTTAGCCTCCTTAGGAGAAGGAGTCGGAAGGAGGCAGCTTTTTGAATCTGGAAATATGGAGAGGCAAGTTAATTTTCAAATCAATAACATAATCAAGCAGTTTTTACAATGGTTCTCTAGGGTTCTAGGTCGGTGGATCTAGACTCGAGGTTCTTTAAAGCTCAAGGAGCTACCTAGAGCCAGTCTTATCTCAGTGACGGTCTCCAATCACATGCTTCAAGCCCCTGCAGATCCCCACACAAGAGACATCCCTACGTAGCCTTTGGCAGTCCATACACCTACACTGTGTCCATCTGTCCCCTCCTGCCACCAGTACACTGACTGCCTCTTGCGCTGGATCTGTTCCCGCCTAGCCTGTAGCTGACTACAATCCCTGGCTTCTCAGTGGACCATAAACCTCTTCTGTACCTGGACTTAAGCAGGCCATGACTGTCCCACTGCTCGCTCATCTCTCAGTGTGGGCTCTACAGATTATCTACATCAGGATGTGCCAAGATTCAAGATTTTTCATTGATACAGCTTTGTAATAAAACCATACAATAATTAGACATAAAATGTACACATTGCAAAATACCTAGATGCATTCGCTGCGTTAAGAAAAACATACTGCATGTAATACGACATTTAGTAGAGATTCCCATAAGCATGTTCCCTTATTACTGGCATGCCTCCCTCCTGCATATCCCTGGATATGAATTACAACCTACATAGGTTGTACACCTTAGTGGGTTCACAGCCAAGTCACATAGCTTCCCTTGATGCCACAGGTTCAGGATGGCCCAGAGATGGGACCTTCATCCCACCAGAAAATGCGCCAAGCAGCAGGCTGGAGGAGCAGAGTCAGTTCACTAGATGTGTGAAGTAGGAAATGTTGCCTGGTTTCGCTGATGCACAGTTTCTGATTTTGTGTAACATAGGGGCATATTAGCAAGACCCACGTTAAAATTATCGCCGTTTTAGCGGCAGTTTCCTGCCGCTAAAACGGCGATAATTTTATCGCCAGTCTTGCTAATATGCCCCAATTTTCCTTCATACAGCCCTAGTGAGAATCTTGCACTCTGTTGCTGCAACAAGTTATTTAATTATTGTTTGTGCTCAGGAAGCTTGCCACCTTTGTCATTTACATTTGTTTTAAGATTTCGTTTTTTTCTGTGGAGCAAGAGGCTATTGTTTTCTTTTTATTTATTTAAACATAAAACACAAAAACACATAAATATTACAAAGCGTAAATAGAAAAATATTTTAGTAAATAATTTTCTTTTGTTCTTGAAGTGTTTGTATCAAAGTTCTAATTGACCATTCACATAAATCAAAAACAATGAGCCTTCATTGCCCAATCACCTTTTATGTGTTACTTTACAGCCCCAGGTATATTCGACCAGTCAGATATGACTCACAGCCTCCTTTGTTAATAAACGTAGTACTGGGGACTGAATATCAAAGCTCCAGAAAACCAGGGGACTTTTGGATGAGCTCCGAACACTCTCGTCTTTCCATAGGGGAGCTGCCACTCCTAGGTCATGCTTACAGTGCTTTTCTTCCACCAGGAAACCTTCGCTGTCAGTGCGCTTTATAAATAAAACCAATATTAATAACTCCTGGTACACTTTGGTTTCTGATCACACTTGGTAATGTTCACTTCACTGACGAGCTCCCTGACTTCAGGTTATTATCGGCGGGTAACATTAGGGGGCACTTTGATTTGTTTGAATGAGGTGCAGGGTTTCGTATAAACCCTTCTGCTGTCTAAGGACTGACATTCATCAGGCTTCAGCTGGTGACCAGAGCTGCCTGGAGCACATCACGGAGCCTCTCTGTAAATGTAACATGTTTTATATGTGCTTCACAACACCTCTCTGCTGTTTCTAAGCATTACAAATGCAAGGCGCTACTCTCACCCCAGACAATGGTAGAGTACCATTGTCTGGGGTGAGAGTAGCGCCTTGCATTTGTAGGCACACAGGCTCATTTAGAAATAGCTCTTTGTTCAGGGAAATATAAAAAACATTGCATGCATACACAAAGAATAAAAACAACCAAAGAGCCTGAATACTTAAATATATTATAAACACCATTAATTAAAATGAAAACACATGAAGTTAAAAGTTAGCAGAGGATGGTTTCGATCCATCGACCTCTGGGTTATGGGCCCAGCACGCTTCCGCTGCGCCACTCTGCTGCTGAATTGGGTGTCGTGCATCTTCAATATGACGCTACACTGCAGCGCAGACGTCAGCAACTCTTCAGAGATTAGCCAATGAGGAGCTTGAGTTTCATTGCCGCTCCGAACAGACCGAGGACGGAGTTGTGCAGCTGGAACTCCTGGTCTGACTTACCTGCTGTTTCATCCTTTCAGGGTATATGGGGGATCCCGTGAGTGTGACAGATGGGAAGGCGACTCACACTCGCTTCCATTTCTACACTTCAATAAATGCTCTCCGGCTCGCGATACCCCTCGCCGGCGTTTTACACATTCAGGATACAAAGAACTCTTTTATTTCCTTCCTCTCTTTTCTGAACCTTTTTGTCATTTGTCAATCTGTGTTCTGATACTTCCCTCTGCTAAGAAATCCACAGCATGTGTTCTATAGAAGAATGCGGCTGTCCGCGGCCCCCGCAGGGGGCCACCTCAGCAGGGCGGCCCTTTAGTGCCATCTTGGCACCACCCACCCACTCTAGTCTCTGGAGGGGTCTGTGAGCCCTCTAGCTAGGTCGCCTCCGTGACGTCCTTCCTGTGCGCCGGGGGGGGGAGGGCATATATGCCTCCCCTGCCCCTCCTGGCGGTCTCTGTTTGCCAGCCAAGCCGTCGAGAAGGGTCGTTCATCGTCGCCGTCCTTACAGGCCCGGCCGTGCCACGTGCGCTGCTACACGACATCAGCCACGGTGAGTGCACCATAGCCCCCCCCCCCCGTGCCCCGTCTCCGGGACAGTCCCGGGGCCATGGCGCGGGCAGCCATGATGGGGAGGTGGGAGCTCTTTGTGAGCACGGCCGGTCGCCTGCGGCCTTGGCCTGTAATCGGTGCAACAGGGGGACGCCTCCCGGGGTTCCTTGATGGTTGGGTAGTGTGCATCGGCGTACGGGCATGGTTTGCCCTCCGTCGCCGACGCTACATTCACAAATTGCTTTGGGATGACCCGGGGTTAAGTAGCATCCTCCCAGCCGTCATTTTACTCTGGTTCGGCTGGGGGTGGTGCGCGCCGCTCCGTGACCCTAATAGAACGGGGAGGATGTCGCACGAGCACTTGGCAGAGGTTCGGAGGAGCCATCCTCCGTTGAGGGACTGCGGGGCGTCCACGTTCATGCAATGGGGGCCACTGCCAGTAAGACGCACAAGGCGCCTAAAACCCTGAGGAGGCGCTGTGTTGTTAGCATTCGTTGCGACACAGTCCACTAGCATGAGTTACCTTTGGCCGGTACTCACGGGCGCCTCCCCTGTGCCGGGGGGGGCGGCGGCAAGCGCTGTCTGAGACGCCCCCCCCTGCCCAAGTGCCTTAACCGACCATATTGCAGAATTTTGCGGGGGGTAGTAGCCGGGGGACGGTGTCCCACTGTCCCCGTGGCGCTGGGGGTCTGGGACATGTTCAATGGCACCGGGCCCGAGTGTTACAGCGCACAGTTACTGACACCACGAGGAGCCTGCCACAATCGGGTTTGCGCCAGGGAGAGGCTCTCTTGTTTAGTGTCCCTCTCGATGGTTGAGAGTTCACTTTGCTGGATTTCAAGCGCCAATGCCCTGATGCAGTTGCGGTAGGTGACGGGGTTGTTTCTGGGCATCTGCGGTCGCCCAGCAAGTGTGGGTGAAACGAGCGGGCTAGGCGGGGGAGATCCTCAGCCCGACGGCTTGTCGACAGCGGCACGTGGATGACGGTGTGACTGATCCCTGAGGACGTGGGAATTGGGTGAGCGGGCGGTGGGGGCGGCGAGGTCGCCTTGCCCCACCCGCTGTTAGGTTCATGGCGGAGCAAACTGCGTTCACCGGAGGCTGCGGGGGGCAGTGGGCTTCGCGCCACTTTCCTCCTCGCTGCTGGGGTGCGACGGGGCTCGCGTTGCGGGTCTAGTGGCATGCTCCCCGGCCCGCGGGGGCCATTCCAGGGGCGGGCCGACTTTGGGCTCCGCTCGCGGGCTCCCCCTAAGGTGGTGCTTGCCCCCTAGCCATATGGAGTGCAAGGCTGCATCCCCGGCCCCCGGCCTTTAATTAACAGCAGCCACTGCATGCGGCACACGGGTGGCGGCGCATGGGGGCAGGTTGCTTCCCCGTGAGGGGGCTCCTCCAGTGGCAGCATCCTCCCACCCCCCTAGGACGGTAGGTTCATGCGTCCGCTGGGTGCATGGGGCAGTATGGAGGTGGTGGAGCCGGCTGCTAGGCTCCGGCCCGAGGTCACCGCCGCGAGGCTCCGCCTCCCTGGGCGGGTTTGGGTCGGGCCTGGTGAGCGCTGGCATGCGGGAGCCCGGAGAGGGGGCATAGTGAGCTCGCTGCTGTCCCTCTGAGTGAGCTGACCCACCATGCGGGGGCTTCGGCCCGCGAGGGTCAAATGATGCAGGGGGATGGTGGGCCGCGAATGTCGCCCCCCCCCTTTCTGGCGCAGAACCTTCACGCCGTGTCTTTGCCCACGTGGTCCTCATGGTACCACAGGGGTCGTGCGCCAACCTCTTCCCCCCCCCCCCTCCGGGGACTCGAGGGTGCTGGGGGTGCAGGGTTAGGGGCCCACCTAAGCTCTGCATTTTGTCGTGAAGCGGTTTCTGTTCCGTGCAATATCCCCGCTCCCCCCCTTTTTCTAAGGCCACGTAACGGGGTCAGGGGAGTGAGCGGTCTGGGTTGCGGTGGTCACCTACGGTACCTCTTCATGTTTTCCGGTGGGGCCTCAACGTCCCCAACTCCACAACAGGGTGTTGTGATCGGTAGCACCATTCACAGAGGCTTGAGGCATTGTTGCGCGTCGAATGGAGGCTGGGGGGTGTTCCCTGGTGAGCCCCTCCTTCCACGGGACCCTTTCTGGGACGGGATTCCCTGCCACAGGGGTTTTTGTAACATCTGAGTGGGGTGCACTTGTGACTTTCTGTTTCCGGAGGGCGCGTGATACAGGGGACACGCTCCGCATTTCATCATTCTCGACACCCAGGGTGGCAGAGCGGATGCGTCCCCCCCCATCTCCCGTCCAATGTCACCAGCAGGCCCGCACTTATTGTTTGACAAGATTGCCGAATTTGGAGATCAGAGAAAGGCAGCCTAGCTCCATGGCTGTTAGCAAGTTCTCTGGTAGGACAGCGTGAGTGTAATCTCACTTTTGTTTCAAATATGCCCTTTCCTCGGTTTTCTTTTGCTCCAATATTGTCTAATTGTGTGTTCCTTCTATTTAATTTTAGTTGTTTACTTCGTCCACCAGGAGTGATTTGTTTTCAGGGTAAAAGAGTACCTTTTCGATTTTCAGCCTGGTGAAGAGAACCATACATTCTCCGGGTGCCTGGAAGCAGTTCTCACCTCCTAAGTGTGATGTCCTATTCTGATTTATCGTTTGAGGTCAGAATTCGTAGTCTGAGTCCTGAAGTGGCACCATGTCGGGGGGGGGGGGCATTACATCGGGTAGCTTTTGAAGCGAGGGTTGCATGGACGTGTTTTCAGAGCTGGCCTAAGTGCATTTACCATGTGCTTTTGTTTTGGTACCCTGTTTCTCTCTGGATGCGAGCCCGTCCCAGGGGAAGAGTCCAAGTTTGGGAGCCCCTGCCGCTCCTCGGTGCCCTGTTGCCCTGATGGATTATCCGGTTGCAGTTGGGGCAGGGAACTGGGTCCATCAGGTGTCCTCCCTCATGGGCGGAGGGCGGCATAGGGCTTACACGTGCTCAATGGTGCGCGCGGGCAGCATTGGTTGTGATGCGCGGGCCGGGCGTGGCAAAGCCCGAGGCATGGGCGCTCCACAAGGGGGCTGAGCATCTTTGCTGCACGAGGCATGTTAGGCGCAGCCAAGCAAAGTCAAGGTGGTAGGGCAGCGTCCGCCATGGCAGGATAGGAGGAATGTGCCCAGCTGGCACAGTTGAGACCAGCGCACAGGGACCTATTGAGAAGAGTTCAATTGTAGCCAAAGGTTATTTCGCCGTAACATGCACAGTTGGTGTACCGATGTATCCCCAAGCACATCAACATAGTCAGGCATGCCAGCCAAGATTTACACTTTCCTGATAAGCAAGCAACACACGTTTTATGTGGCAGCAGGCCGCAGTCGTAAAGTTTGTTCATTAACTTCACCAGAAGAAGGTAAATGTCCAGGCACAATGTTACAGCAACCGAGTATGTAAAGTTGTGTATTCTGATTCCTGGGTCAGGGTGGCCAGGGTTACAGAGGTTTAGGGCCCGCGGACTGGTGGTGATCGGGTTAGGGCCGGGGCACCCAAGCAAAGTGGTGTTCATACCTGCACCTCTCCTGCGGCGGGCGCTGCACTAACGGGCCATGGTTCGGTGGCATTGCTGCTCCGGCCTCAGCTGTGCAATTCTTGCGCATTCATGGGTTGCTGAGGTTCTCGTTGGGGTGTGGCGGGTCAGGCCTGAAGAGCACATTTCAATTGGATTTATCAAGCAGTTTCTATAGCAAACGTTATTTAGTTAAACTGGCATTAATTTATCAGCCTCGTTTTGCTTTATCCACAAAGTGCGAAAGTCAACCCTGGACTTTCATAGGGCTGCTCCGCACTTAATTGGTAGCTCCGGTGCATGTGACAGTCTGCCACTAGTGGGCGCGGTTGCCCAATGTTGATTGACAAAGGTGATGCTTGTGAGCTAATGCGCAGGCATGCATCAAGAGAGGGGCCTCTTGACACCAGGCTACTCCATAAACCTAACCTGGTTTAGTAACCAGGCCCCAGGGCTGTGTGACTGAGGTACTGGAGATGGTTAGTGCATTGGCTTGCCTGTCCTAAGGCAACTTCATAATAAATACACCAGCCTGACTGGTTCCTTAAGAGGGATAACAGAGCACCATCACGGTGGCCAAGGGGCCCAGTGTGAAGGGCTGCATCCTGCCTCATTCATAAAAAGTATCTCTTGGACCAAAACTGGACCAAAAAAAAAAAAAAAAAATAGAGAATTGGTGAGTGTCACATAGACGATTGGCAGTAATATTGGTGAGCTGCTGCTGGGTCAAATCTTGGCAAGCAAGATAGTTTTATACTGCAGCTCGAGTGTTGTGGAACATTTACAAATGTTCATGGGTATCCTTCAAATATCCGGTAATATGAATGAAGCCATCGCTCCATAACACCAGTTTAAAATGCTCCTGGTGGAAGGCAGCATGTTCTAACTTCTCCGAAGCAGGGCCCTCACAGTGAGGTAGCTCCCAACTCAGTCACGGCTAGGTCCTACTGGGCTTCAGCCAAATGACCACTGGCGGAAGTTGGTCAAATGTGGTTTTGAAAAGGGGCATAGGGGGCGTGATGGGTTAGGTTCTGCCTAGAAGAGATCAAAGGCCCACCTAGGGGATCAGTTGACCAGGACATCGGCAGATCACAGCAATCCCCCAGTCGCACCCTGGCACTGGTATCAAGCAGCTACACTATTATTACGAAAATGGAAATCCAAATTAACATTGTGCCATATGGGTTAACCTAGAAAGCCATTAGCTGCAGTTTCCAAGGTAATGCTCCATATGCTGGTGCACTGACAGGCGCAGTCGGTGTGTCTTACACCTGCAGAGCAGAGGAGAAGTCATCCGCACCTGGTGCCACTGGCCCAGTCCAAGTCAAGGGTTCACATCCCTGAAGCATGGGCAATTGCACCTGTCATCGACCAGGCAATTTTAAGGGTTTATCCTTCATTTGACTAGAAGCAGGGATTGGAAGGGGCGTCTCCTGCGGCCTGCAACTCAAATAAGTGGATAGGCAACAAGTCTGTTTCCAAAGGCAGGTATGAGTCTCCCCAACCACCCTTCTCTTCACCCAGGCCAGAATATTGGAGTAAGTTATTTCGCAGGCCTGGGCAAGCAATGTAATTAAGTCAGTCGCAGCTGCAGTCAGCTATCACATTGAGTTTCACAGGCTGAGGGGTTGGTACCGCCATGCAAATGTTTCCTAGTCTGGCACAGGGAAAGGCAGATTGAGGGGCAGGTTAGCATACCTCCAAGTGGTTTTCTGAGGGTCTTGGGTGTCTTCCTGCACAGTGCTCGTAGAATGTCACGTACCATTGTAGGCATGTTACTACTACAGCTGTCCCAAAGTTGGGGTCAAACTGGGTTGGAGCAGTAAGTTAAAGCGCAAATAGGCCACAATGTATTAAAGAACATGTGGCATTCCCAGTATTCAAGAAAGGGCAGGTTTTGATACATATGGTTCCCCTCCTGTTCCCTGTGCCTCGTCTGCTCCCTGGTATACTAGCAGAAGTTTGGGAGGGCAAGACAAAAGGTTTCACATTTGCTAACGTGTGAAAGGGATTTTGAATTGATTGCCACTTAGCAGTATGACTATTGCACAGGAAGATAGAGGGGATTCAAGAGACACAGGGTGTGATGGCAACGAAAGACTGTCAACATATGCTGGGTAGGTGGTTCCGTATCAACACCCACAAGGGTGCCATGTGGCAAACCAGTAAAGAGGTTTAAGATATATATATTTATATTTAATATTGGTAAAGCGCGGAGAATCATCCCCAAGGGGATCTCTCGGCGCCAAGGCATCAGGAGCACTGAGCGGCTTACAGCCAGATGCGGTATCCGATGCAGGGGCATCTGTCAGATCAGTGCCCTACTCAAGAGGTACCGCCTTAAGTGCTTGGAGGTCTGTTGGCACCACCGTACAATGGAAGCCATTGTCTAGCGGGCTGCTCTGAGAAGAGCATCTGCAGGCGTAAGTAACATGTAGGTGACAAGTTCCTGCAGTAAGCGATGCCCGCCCGGTTAGCTATGGCAGCCTCGCTGGGTGGTGACGCTGCCAGCCAACATAGTGTGCTGTCGTCCCAAGATATGGGGAAACAAGGTGTCAAGCACAAAAGGCTACTATGTAAAAACATTTGACACGTCCAGTGTTCAACAATGATTAAAATTTAGCAGAGCAGGTAATTTTCCACCTATGGGGTTGCCCAAGGGTGGGCAGTGGGAACGCCCCTGTCCCCCTGGTCGGGAATATTCTAGGAGGGGGTTAGGTAGGACTCAGACAATCCTTAATGTTAGGCACCATATCGCTCAGTGCGCACTGTATTGAGTCAGACAGATTCTCTTAGCTGGTATGCCTAGGGGGTTTCACCACAGGGAGTTGAGCTGGCGGAATTCCCATAAGGAATAAGGAATGTATGGCATGGACAGGCGGGCACCCTTGCTCATTATCACATACTCCTAGTTATGAACATTCATGTGCGTCATGATTTAGAAAGCAAAGGGACTGCAAAGGTTAAGCATAATCCTCCTCGCCCAAATAGCCAAAGCAGGCAGGCGGCGGTGGGAGCGGTTACATAACAAGGGGGCTGCTGTCCCATAAATGGGGGACACAGGGGTTCAGGCACACACAGTGCTAGAAGGACAGCAGCTAGGTGGGATCAGCAAATGGATGGGGCAAGGTGAGCCTTGGTGTTGGAAACCGTCCCGCCCAGAGTTGGCACAGGGCTAGGTCAGGTGAGGCAGAGGAACTTTCCCGCAGGATGGTGAGTAGTTCTTGGCACAGGTTCACAGCACAGAAGAGTCTCTCATTTCTTCAGACACTAGCTGATCCAGGCGAAAGTCAAGGGCTATTGTGATAGAGATGAGGTTCATCTATCACCAGTAGGGAGTGATCTCTTCCCTTAGATTTGCAGGAGGCCTGGAAATGAGCGGTCGCATGTTGAAATGCGCTGTTTGGTGAGTTCAGCAACTACATGGGTCAATGTGAAGCTCTGTTGGGCGGAGATGATCCCCGCAGAGGTGGCACAGAGCTAAGTCTGACGAGGCCGTTGAACATCCCTGTAAGAGGCATCTGTTTATGGCGTAAGCTCGCAGGACAGAGGGGTCTGGGCTTCATCAGACACGAGCTGATTCAGGCTAATGTTAAAGGCTACTTTGCTAAAGATGGGGTCCATTGTCACCATTGCCATCCAGGCGTACGCCTAGGTTAGGTTGACTAACTTGGGGTGCAATTGTAACAGGTGGGCATGGATACTTTCCACTGGACATGCACGAAGCCTTAGAAAGCAGGTTGCAGGTCGGAAATGAGCTGTTTTGGTGGGGGCTCTCGCGGCGACGGGAGCCGCCTCCAGAGCTGTGGCGGAGTTACAGGGCGATCTGGAAGCAGACTGGTACAGTAAGGGTACCTCTGCGGCAGACCGGTACAGTAAGGGTACCTCTGCGCGGCACAGTAGGGGTGCCAGAGCCAAAGACCGGGAGCCTCAGGGCAGGTTCCTGGAAAACCGCGACGGCGCCCCGTTAGTCCTTCGGGCGGTTGGGGGCCTGACCAACCGGGGGTTTGCCCTGCTACGCTCCGCCCTGAAAAGGGCGTGAGTAGAACAGACCAACGTGTCACGTGATCCGGAAGAGGATCGACAAAGGTAGCACTGACGGGGTGTCGCACAGTGCTGGCTCACCAGGCGGGCGGGGGCAGCATAGGTTGGCACAGCTGCCCCGCCCTTGGATCGCCCGTAAGATAACCCACATATTGCATACTCCTGTATGGAATAAACCTGCAGCAATATTTTCCCACTACAAAGTTGTCTTGTGTATTTATTCATTGCATGCTCAGACAGGGGGTGGGAGAGGTTGCCAATAATGGCACTATAAGACAAGGGTTAGGGGTGGGTGAGGGGGCGCCGTCCAGCATTCTGCTGGTTTGTCCTGAGACCTCCTCTGCGCAGGCGCTGTCCCAAGGAGACACTGTGGGGCCCCCACTGTCCCACACTTTGCTTCCCTCTTGTTTAAACTTCTCAGAGCACAAGCAGAGCTCACTCGTTCAGCTCTTTATGATCAGTGAAAGGAGCGCCTGTCAGTGCTGCAGGTGTCGAGATTGCTGCAACAAACCACCAATGACCATTCCCTCCTCTCCCATAAGCCCCTCCCCCATCCTCTCCCCTCCCCACCCCAACAATGAGGGGCGTCAAAGCCAATGGGTGATGCCTTCATCAAATTCCACATCACAAACAAAAATACAAGATTCAATTAAATGAAATAATCCGTAGTTTAGAAAAAAGAAGCTTGATCAGTAAAAGCAGCTTTTTTGGAAAGTGGGATTTTTCTGCCAGGGTAATCTTGGGAAAGAGCTGCACTAGAACGTGAGGCTTCTAGGCGGTGTGGGTGTGTGTGTGGGGGGGGGGGCTTTTAAAAGCTTTATTGCATTTTTCAGTCTGCTCGATGTTGTCCTTTACACTTTCTCACCAGGTCTCTTTATTTTTCCCCTAACGGGTCTCAGATTCGTGGCCAGCAGTAGCATTGTCCAAAGTGTTGGAATTGGTAGGGACACACATTGTCCCTTGCACAGTGACAAGGAGGGTCTCTCCACCCACCAGTACTACGGAGTGGCAGTCAATTGGTGACAGTAGTATTTGTGAAGTTGGGGGACTTATTCGTTTTTAAGAGGTCTACTAAACCACCTGTGTACAGTCTGCACAGCATTAGTTATCGTCACACCCACACACACACACAATTCATTCTGTGTGCATGTGTCAGATCATATGTGTGACCTTGTGTCAGGGCTCATGTGTGTGTGTGTCCTTGTGTCAAAGCACATATGGGTGTATCCTTGTTTCAGAGTGCGTATTTGGCCTTCTGTCAGAGCGTGGGCGTGGGTGTATGTGTGTGGTTGTGTCAGAGCATGTGTCATAGCGTGTGTGTCACAGCATGTGTGTCACAGCGTATGTGTGTTTAATTCTCTTTGTAGCTGCCTGGTAATAGTTGCTTCACTTGTTTATTAGGTGAAAGGGGTGAACAATGCTTTTTATGCCCCACTTCTTCTAAACTACACCAGCCACCACTGCAGGAGGGCAGATCAACTCACTAATGTGTGATTGATTAGCCTCACTGGGGATTTAAAGGAGGCCCCCTCATGAGCGGGCTCTGGACCCCCTGCTCATCTTTTGAAAGCAGAATGAATGCTTGACTTGTGGGACCAGAACATCACTAAGCGCCTCACAAGTGGGTCAGTTATGGGGTACTCAGGAGGATGCAGCTCTTTAGCTACCCATCTCCATCCCAGCTGGGCCCTCACTAGCCTCTTCCTACCTGTCTGCTGAGGAACCACCTGCAGGAAATAGACGAGCAGCCCACTTCAAGCAAATGAAGGAAGCAAGAGTCAATAAAGCTACCTCCTCTGCTACACCAGAAGCTGTGGGTGCTCTTCGGCACCAAAGACGGGCTACAGAGGAGAAGCAACACCAGGAGCTCAAACAAGAGCAGCTGTGATGGCCGAAGTGCATGTGAGGCGGTCGTGAGCTGTGACCTTGCTGGGGGCAGCAGGCTTGATCGACTGCTACCCACTACAAAGAGAGCTTGTACCTTCCCCAGAGGAACCATAGTCCCATTCCAGACCCCCACTTAATGGTGGCATCTCACATTAAACGGAGGCCCAGTGCCCATACATGTCCTGTTAGCCCTTAAAGGTGTCTACAGTAAGAGGGGCACCCTGGCTACCTAAGACTTTAATACTCACGGGTTCCTTCGAGTACCTCCCATTTCCTTTGTCCATGAAGGTTTCGTACCATCCCATACAGATTCTGAAGACTGTATGGACCCGGTGGTTAAAGGATTCTTAGATTGTGCTTCTGTGAAGAATCAGTAACCTGGGGCACCAAAAGAATTAATTACAACCAAGATCACCCAGGTCAGAGATGCTGGTCCTTGAGTGTGTCCTGGTCGCCCACTGTTATTGACAAGAGCCAAAGAAAGCTCTGGGGCACTGAGAAGAGTCATAGAAACATTCTTCAGCAGACATTGCAAAGAACACCATCCCCACGCTTCTAGTAAATTTACCAGCCAACGAACCTAAGTGGACTGTTAGCTTGTGCTTGGTGGTAGGAGCCTAAACCCATTGAGTTGCCTGACCTAAAGAACCACTAAGACTGTAGTGCCAGAGTTTGATCAACTTGTGTTATATTGTAGTTATTCATTGACTGGAGGAGAGGAGGTTTACTGTTGGTCGAAGCCCCAGGACGGGTGACATTGCAGATTCTGAGGACAGATGACACTTTCAAAACATTGTGAGCAACTTTCCACTGGAAAACATTCCCCCCTTTCTGGAAATATAGCTCCGCTCAGTAAGTGCTAGATACTTCATGATTCATTTTGTTGGTTTTATTTTTCATTGCACTGTTCTACGCCTTTAACTTCACTATTACTTTTTGTATTATTGTATAAGAGTTATTGATGTCTGGATGCTGCCCCTCAGTGCATGTGAATACTTCTGACTGGCTGTACCTGGACCAAAGCCGGTACTCACCTCCTAAAAACAGCATTTGTTTCTTGTCCACATCTTCGAGTTACTGTAGATTTATTTTACATCATAAAATCTATGTCCAGAGGAGCCAAATTATAAATTTCTGGGTGTACTGATGGTGGAGCGGCAGACATGGATTGATTTGAACCTTTGACCCTGTGTCTTCTCAGTAAATGGCAACATGGGAAACAGCACCACTGGAAGTGACATAACAAAAATAACACATTATATGTATCACTTAGGAAGCCACTGAACAGATACAAAACAAGAGTTTAAAGGGTGAGGGCACTTTACCCATGAATTTAAGTTCCCCAGGTCCATGCATGAGTGGTTCATCCAGTCCAGTCTTTTTTCCAATCTGGAGTGTTTAGATTTAATTATCCAATTTTAAATTCAGGATCACAGCACCAGATTTCTAAGAGAAAAACGTGACAGGACACAAAGGCGGTATATCATCAATCAATTGCAGGAAAGAGTATCTATGTCCCTGGTGCAGCAGGAGAAAAGAGAAGCAATCACTAGTGCTGCCTTGTATGTTCTATTTATGCCTGGCTGTGAAAGTAAAAAATGACACCAAATATCCAGTGTGTTTTTCCTTCTAGGGCAAGGAGGGAAGAATCTGAGGGAAAGTTCGTGAGGTTTCGAAAGCGTGCTCTTGGAATTCACTTGAAAAGGCAAAATGATAAAAAAGGGCATCAAGTAAATGAAGGGATATATAATACTGGTGACCCTGCAGCAATGAAATTACAGATTTGTGCAATTGTAGCAATTTGTAGCTGTGTTTTGTTGAATGACCTTTTCATATAAAGTGCCTGATTTTACTTTCTTTTACTGCTTGGAACTAAGAAGTCTTTCTCCCTTAAGAACTACAACTAGATTATGAGAAATAAAGAGACGTCCGTGCTGTGCATTGGATGCCCAGGGCCACACATGGAGACTGCTTCCATATGTGGAGGCTTTTTTAAGGTTTACATGAATCCTTCATTTTCAAAGTTATATATTTTGTGTTATTATCGTTTACTAACAATTTTTGAGGCTTTATCCTTTGCCCACAAGCCTTTGTTACACTTTCCTCCTGTCTAAGGTTCGTTGCAGTTTCCTGTAATGTGAGCTTTTGTTATAGTTCCCCCTACTCTGAGATGTTGTTTCGTGTTATGTGAGCCTTTGTTACAGTTTCCCATTGCCTGAGATGTTGTTTCTTGTTGTGTGAGCCTTTGTTACAGTTTCCACTTGTCTGAGATGTTTGTTTTTCTTTTACTGTGAGCCTTTGTTACAGTTTCATCTTGTTTGAGATGCTATTTCTTGTTGTGTGAGCCTTTGTTACAGTTTCCCTTGTTTGAGATCTTGTTACTTGTTGTGTGAGCCTTTGTTACAGTTTCCTCTTGCTTGAGATGTTGTGTCTTGTTGTGTGAGCCTTTGTTACAGTTTCCTCTTACCTGATATGTTGTTTCTTGTTGTGTGAGTCTTTGTTACAGTTTCCTATTGCCTGAGATGTTGTATTTTTTTGTGTGAGCCTTTGTTACAGGTTACTCTTGCCTGAGATGTTGTTTCTTGTTGTGTGAGCCTTTGTTACAATTTCATCTTGTCTGAGATGTCGATGCCACTTCCTCTAGCTGAATCTTTTTTTGCAGTTTTCCATTCTTCAACACTTTGTTGCAGTTTCCTCTTGGCTGAGGATCGGTGAAGTTTCCTGTTGTGTGAACCTTTGTTACAGTTTCCTCTTGTCTAAGATGTTGTTGCAGTTTCATTTTGTGTGAGTAATTGTTACAATTTTCTCAAATTGGAGATGTTGTTTCTTGTTGTGTGAGCCTTTTCTACAGTTTCCTCTTGTCTGAGATGTTGATTCTTGTTGTGAGACTTTGTTACAGTTTGCTCTTAACAGAGATGTTGTTTCTTGTTGTGTGAGCCTTTACTACAGTTTCCTCTTGTCTGAGATGTTGTTTCTTGTTGTGTGAGCCTTTGTTACACTTCCCTCCTGCCTGAGGTTCGTTGAGTTTCCTCGTGTGAGCCTTTGCTATTGTTTAATCTTGCCAAGAAGATGCCGTTGCCGTTTCTTGTTGTGTGAGCCTTTGTTACAGTTTCCTGTTGCCTGAGATGTTGTTTCCTGTTGTGTGAGCCTTTGTTACAGTTTCCTCTTGTCTGAGATGATGTTTCTTGTTGTGTGAGCCTTTGTTACAGTTTCCTCTTGCCTGAGATGTTGTATTTTTTGTGTGAGCCTTTGTTACAGTGTCCTCTTGCCTGAGATGTTTTTTCTTGGTGTGTGAGCCTTTGTTACAGTTTCATCTTGTCTGAGATGTTGATGAAGTTTCATTTTGTGTGAGTAATTGTTACAATTTCCTCTTATCGGAGATGTTGTTTCTTGTTGTGTGAGCCTTTTCTACAGTTTCCTCTTGTCTGAGATGTTGATTCTTGTTGTGAGACTTTGTTACAGTTTCATCTTGTCTGAGATGTTGATGAAGTTTCATTTTGTGTGAGTAATTGTTACAATTTCCTCTTATCGGAGATGTTGTTTCTTGTTGTGTGAGCCTTTTCTACAGTTTCCTCTTGTCTGAGATGTTGATTCTTGTTGTGAGACTTTGTTACCGTTTCCTCTTATCAGAGATGTTGTTTGTTGTTGTGTGAGCCTTTTCTACAGTTTCCTCTTGTCTGAGATGTTGATTCTTGTTGTGAGACTTTGTTACAGTTTCCTCTTAACAGAAATGTTGTTTCTTGTTGTGTGAGCCTTTACTACAGTTTCCTCTTGTCTGAGATGTTGCTTCTTGTTGTGTGAGCCTTTGTTACAGTTTCCCCTTGTCTGAAATCTTGTTTCTTGTTGTGTGAGCCTTTGATACAGTTTCCTCTTGCTTGAGATGTTGTTTCTTGTTGTGTGAGCCTTTGTTACACTTTCCTCCTGCCTGAGGTTCGTTGCAGTTTCCTCGTGTGAGCCTTTGCTATTGTTTAATCTTGCCAAAAAGATGCTGTTGCCATTTCTTGTTGTGTGAGCCTTTGTTACAGTTTCCTGTTGCCTGAGATGTTGTTTCCTGTTGTGTGAGCCTTTGTTACAATTTCCTCTTCCCTGATATGTTGCATCTTGTTGTGTGAGCCTTTGTTACAGTTTCCTCTTGCCTGAGATGTTGTTTCTTGTCATGTGAGCCTTTGTTACAGTTTCATCTTGTCTGAGATGTTGATGGCACTCCCTCTAGCTCAATCTTTTTTGCAGTTTTCCATTTTTCGACACTTTGTTGCAGTTTCCTCTAGGCTGAGGCTCGGTGAAGTTTCCTGTTGTGTGAATCTTTTTTACAGTTTCCTCTTGCCTGAGATGTTGTTTCTTGGTGTGTGAGCCTTTGTTACAGTTTCATCTTGTCTGAGATGTTGATGCAGTTTCATTTTGTGTGAGTAATTGTTACAATTTCCTCCTATTGGAGATGTTGTTTCTTGTTGTGTGAGCCTTTTCTACAGTTTCCTCTTGTCTGAGATGTTGATTCTTGTTGTGAGACTTTGTTACAGTTTCCTCTTAACAGAGATGTTGTTTCTTGTTGTGTGAGCCTTCACTACAGTTTCCTCTTGTCTGAGATGTTGTTTCTTGTTGTGTGAGCCTTTGTTACAGTTTCCCCTTGTCTGAGATCTTGTTTCTTGTTGTGTGAGCCTTTGATACAGTTTCCTCTTGCTTGAGATGTTGTTTCTTGTTGTGTGAGCCTTTGTTACACTTTCCTCCTGCCTGAGGTTCGTTGCAGTTTCCTCGTGTGAGCCTTTACTATTGTTTAATATTGCCAAGAAGATGTTGTTGCCGTTTCTTGTTGTGTGAGCCTTTGTTACAGTTTCCTGTTGCCTGAAATGTTGTTTCCTGTTGTGTGAGCCTTTGTTACAGTTTCCTCTTCCCTGATATGTTGCTTCTTGTTGTGTGAGACTTTGTTACAGCTTCCTCTTGCCTGAGATGTTGTATTTTTTTGTGTGAGCCTTTGTTACGGTGTCCTCTTGTCTGAGATGTTGTTTCTTGTCATGTGAGCCTTTGTTACAGTTTCATCTTGTCTGAGATGTTGATGCCACTCCCTCTAGCTGAATCTTTTTTGCAGTTTTCAATTTTTAGACACTTTGTTGCAGTTTCCTCTAGGCTGAGGCTCGGTGAAGTTTCCTGTTGTGTGAACCTTTGTTACAGTTTCCTCTTGCCTGAGATGTTGTTTCTTGTTGTGTGAGCCTTTGTTACACTTTCCTCCTGCCTGAGGTTCGTTGCAGTTTCCTCGTGTGAGCCTTTGCTAATGTTTAATCTTGCCAAGAAGATGCTGTTGCCGTTTCTTGTTGTGTGAGCCTTTGTTACAGTTTCCTGTTGCCTGAGATGTTGTTTCCTGTTGTGTGAGCCTTTGTTACAGTTTCCTCTTGCCTGAGATGTTGTTTCTTGTTGTGTGAGCCTTTGTTACAGTTTCCTCTTGCCTGAGAAGTTGTTTCTAGTTGTGTGAGCCTTTGTTACAGTTTCCTCTTGTCTGAGATGTTGTTTCTTGTCGTGTGAGCCTTTGTTACAGTATCATCTTATCTGAGATGTTGATGCCACTCCCTCTAGCTGAATCTTTTTTGCAGTTTTCCATTTGCCGACACTTTGTTGCAGTTTCCTCTTGGCTGTGGCTCGGTGAAGTTTCCTATTGTGTGAACCTTTGTTACAGTTTCCTCTTGTCTGAGATTTTGTTGCAGTTTCATTTTGTGTGAGTAATTGTTACAATTTCCTGTTATCGGAGATGTTGTTTCTTGTTATGTGAGCCTTTGTTACAGTTTCCTCTTGTCTGATAGGTTGTTCTTGTTGTGTGAGCCTCTGTTACAGTTTCCTTTAGCTGAAACGCTGTTGCAGTTTTACACTCTCTAGATAAAAACACACAAAGGTCCCTACACAGTATCTACTATACTTTAGTTGTAATTGTTATACACAAAGTTAGTGTCAGAGAGAGACTCAAAGAACCATATAATTATACAATTAGTTAAGCAACAACTGATCAGTGCAACACAGAGAGCGAATAACAAACTTAATATAAAATCAATGTAATATTTATTCAATCGTAAAACACAATTAAAACCATGATACACAATTCAAAGTTAAAAAGAACATTTCATTATTAAAATACACAGTTACAGTATCGTTAGAAAACAGGAAAGTCGACGCTGCGTTTCGGTGAGTCGTAAATTTATCACCTTCTTCAGGACAGTTTTCTAAACATTTAGGAAGATGATTAAATTTTGATTTGTAGAAGTGATCTTCTTGCACTAAGGGGCTGGAAATGTGCCACTTATTGAAAACCTCTATTGAATAAGAGACAAGATTGAGGAGATTTTGTTTGTTGTGGCCACCATAATATGATATTATTCTTCAGGAAGGTCCAAAGGCTCAAAAAATCATGAATCAAAAAGATGTAGTAGTGCTAATGGCTGATCCGCCGTGACCCGGAAGTTGTTGTTTTGTCGTTGGCGAGGAGGCCATTCTGCTCTTCTTAGGTTTTAATTAATCCGATTTGATGACCTTGACGGCGATATAATCAGAAAAGTATCTTCGCCGCAAAAAAACTTATAATACAAACGGCGAAGTCTTGGATTGTAGACACAGTGCCCCCTATCACGGCAGATCAGCCATTAGCACAATTACATCTTTTTGATTCATGATTTTTGAGCCTTTGGACCTTCCTGAAGAATAATATCATATTATGGTGGCCACAACAAACACAATCTCCTCAATCTTGTCTCTTATTCAATAGAGGTTTTCAATAAGTGGCACATTTCCAGCACCTTAGTGCAAGAAGATCACTTCTACAAATCAAAATGTAATCATCTTCCTAAATGTTTAGAAAACTGTCCTGAAGAAGGTGATAAATTTACGACTCACCGAAACGTAGCGTCGACTTTCCTGTTTTCTAACGATACTGTAACTGTGTATTTTAATAATGAAATGTTCTTTTTAACTTTGAATTGTGTATCATGGTTTTAATTGTGTATTACGATTGAATAAATCTTACATTGATTTTATATTAAGTTTGTTATTCGCTCTCTGTGTTGCACTGATCAGTTGTTGCTTAACTAATTGTATAATTATATGGTTCTTTGAATCTCTCTCTGACACTAACTTTGTGTATAACAATTACAACTAAAGTATAGTAGATACTGTGTAGGGACCTTTGTGTGTTTTTATCTATACTTACCCTGTCCCTATCAACAATATTAGGGTACCTCCCTTTTTCTGTTCCTTGTTTTACACTCTCTGACACTGTTGCATTTTCCTCTTGTCTGAGATGCTGTTGCAGTTCTCTTTACCCTGACACGTTGTTGAGTTTTTCTCTCGAGTGTGACACTGTTGCAGGGCTCCTTGTCCACGTCTGGTCCTTTAAAGACCAATATACTTTGGCAGAACATTAAGCATGAGTTAAAGCTGTGTACTGCTTAAAAGAGAGTGAATGCAGTGACGTCACCAGTGTGTCATTAGTTCTAGTGCAAGGAAGGAAATGCTCGCCTGGGCCGCTGTTTGAACTGTGAAATGCAGCAATAATGAGGCATCTGTGAACCCTCAGGCCCCTGGCTCCAGTGTCACTGCACCTGCTGCACCAGTGGGAGCCTCGCCCCCAAGCGAGTGAAAGGTGCGCCGAGAAGCTTGAGAGGGAGCTAATGGACAACACAGCAACGAGGCAGCGGAGGGAGGGGGAGAACGACCGGGGAATGGAAGAGAAATGTAAGTTCCCTGTTCATCTTACTTTGTTCTACAAACACTTGAAATCGAAATCCCCATTTAAATGACCACTCCAGCTACGGAACACTTCATGTACATAGAGGTTTTGTTCTGGAAGATGTATTGTACAGGTGAGTGTTAGTCTCTATGGCGCAATCAGTTAGCGCGTTCGGCTGTTAATCGAAAGGTTGGTGGTTCGAGCCCACCCAGGGACTGAAGGTTTTATTCAGTATCGTGATCTGCGAAAACGACACATTTTGCATAAGAATGGACTACACTGGAAGCTACCCTCTCATTTGAACTCCTAGCCTTATAAACTCTGTTACTCCCGTGAAACCCTGGTGGGTGGCAGGTGGCACGTGCCCAGCACACAGCTGCAAATAGATGCGTCCTGTAATATTACAGCTTTAAGGGCACCTCCACCCTAGGGGCTGCGACGTCAACTTTCTATCTGGGGCTGGTCTTGGAGGGGGTGGGTCATGATAGTACACGAGCTTTCACCCCAGTGACATCACAGGAAACAACTTTAACATTGTGATTTGAGTAGAAATGTTGATCAGATTGGCGTCGAGGAGGCCTTTGTATAGATTGAACGGAGTAAAAGCTTTTGCCCTCATCACAAGTGGGCTCTGGTGCACTATTGCACCAGTCACAAGAGGTGCAGCAATGCCTCACTCCTGGTGTTTCCCACCTATGCAGATCGTCTGCTGAAAGTTCGAGTCTGAGAGCTCTGTGCATCATTCTCGCCTTTAAATTCCATCGCGTATTTGCGAAGCTTCAAAATGACCAGTCCACCTTCGCGAAGGGTCTTCCACTGCGCGGCGCACATCCTGATGCTCTTTTAGTAACTTTTGATCTGTTTGAGTTAGAATTTTTGTTTTGTTCAAACCTGCAAATTATGTAGCAGATGATGGGTTATGCGGCCAGTATAGCAAATCCATAGTTATGCGGAAAACGACTTGGATTCAGAATCGCATAATTTCACTGGTCCTAGTTATAATAATCCAGCGAACGAGGCCCACACACGTTACAATGCCTAAATGCCACAACTGTCCCCTTCCCCGGCCAAGAAAAGCACATAGTGCAGAGTTTTGCAATGAAATGCAGGAACAGATAGTCAGGAAAAGGACCCCTCCCCCTATCAAAAAATTAACAAAATGCCTGGGCGTGAAGAGGGTAGGAGAGTGATGATGGAAGAAACTAAGAGAACTCGGAGGGAGGGGTGGACGAAAAGGGGGGGGAGGTGGAAAGTCCTAGCAACCGTGAGCCAGACCCAGCTCTTGTGCCCTCTACTCTGTCCTTGGTGCCCTATAAGTAATCCAGATGTTGAGAAAATGTGCCTAAAAAAAATGCCCCAGAGCTCACAGATGTGCTTCCAGTCTCCTCCTCCTTAGATCAGCAGGCACCATATTAGAACTAACCATCTCACAAAACTGAACATTCCCGTTTGAGTCTGGTAGATAGAGTATGTGCCCTCGTTACTCTTTCATGCCCAGCTAGCTCAGTCGGTAGAGCATGAGACTCTTAATCTCAGGGTCGTGGGTTTGTGTTCGAGCCCCACTATGGGCGCAGAATCAATTTTAGTTGCTTCCTGGCTTTTTTAAAGATAGATTTTCAGTTTTTATTTAATCTACATTAAATGTGCATCCCTTCATGCTTGGAAACATGGCGACATCGTAAAATGGCGAATGTTAAATACGAAGAATGACCAGGGCAGGTAGCTGGGCACATTGGATTGGTCATTTAGACCGGAAGGGATTGCTTGTCCAGCCTGTTGATTCACTCAGGGTTGTGAATCGCAGCTCTCCGGTTTCTTTTCAGTTACATAGAATGACAGTTAATGCCCTTTGTCATAAACGAGCTGTAGAAGTGCTCAGCATGAACACCGGCGAGTCACAAAAAACGGAAGTGAAAGGGGGGGAAGGTCCATCACAGCGGATGCTGGGGGGGTGGGGGTGAGTTGTTTGACAGACAAAAAAAGAGCAACACTTTAGGGGTTGATGCTTTATGCCTGAGATTTGTAACCGTGTCGAGCACGGAAGTGTGTGCGCGAGCCTGTGATGCCCAAAAGAACTCCGCGGAGAGCGAAGGGGTGACTGTGGCCGGTGTGTGTGGAGAGGAGGAGGAGGCAGAGAGAGGATGTGACGAGTTAAAATGTGTCCTGATAGAGCATGCGTCGTGGCACTGAGCTCCTCTCTAGATGGTGCAACTGAGGGGCAAAGGCGGGAAACACAGTCGCCAATCCTGAACGTGTTGGGGAGTCACGTACAGCACATAGTAGTGCATGTATGCATCCTCTAATAGAGGTGTCAATTCGTAGACGAGCGAGGCCAGTTATCTCAGTTGGGTAGAGCGTGGAGCTGAGAACGCCAAGGTCATGGGTTCGATCCCTTTATTTATGCATTTTTATATAGCGCGGACTTTACCCAAAGATGTCAGAGCGCTTCACAATAGGACCAGTTACATTACATGAGGAGAATGTTACAAAAGTACATGTTACAGAAGCAAACGAGATACAAGAAGAGGTATAATACAACAATAGATGGCAGTCACTCACAAACACACTAGGATGACACTTGTACAGGCATAGAATACAAATTTACAATAGTGAAAGAACTTCCTTGGGGGACTTGAGAGGGCGTGTATTATAGTCCCATTATTGGCAACACACCCCACCCACACCACAACAGAGTATGCATGCATAAATAAATACACAACACAACTTTTGTTTGGGAAAATATTGCTGCAGGTTTATTCCATACAAAAGTATGCAAATATGGTGGGTTATCTTACGGGCGATCCAAGGGCAGGCAGCTGTACCACTCTATGCTGCCCTGCCCGCCTGATGAGCCAAGCACTGTGAAGAATCCAATCAGCGCTACCCTTATGGGGGTGATCCCCTTACTGGATCACGTGACACATTGGTCCCTTATTACTCACGCCCCTTTCAGGGCGGAGCGTAGCAAGGCAAGCCCCCGGTTGTTCAGGCCCACAACCGCCCGAAGGACTAACGGGGCGCCGACGTAATTGTTCCAGGACCCTCCCATGAGGCTCCTGGGATTTGGCTCTGGCACCCCTATTGTGCCCACACAGAGGTACCCTTCTGTACCCATCTGCTTCCAGATCGCCCTGTAACTCCGCCACAGCTCTGGAGGCGGCCACCGTCGCCTAAAGAGCCCCCACCAAAACAGTTCCTTTCTCACTGCAACCTGCAATTTCCCGGGCCTCCTTCATGTCCAGTAGGGACAGATCCAAGCCCACCTGAGCCAGGTGCACCCCAACTTTGTCAAAATAACCTTTGGTGTTCGCCCGGCATAGCTCATGCCTGATGAAGCCAAAGCCCCTTGCTCTGCGAACTTGCGCATGGAGCAGGTTATCCTTCTCTGGGAATGTACCAGTGCCTCACATGAGCTGCCAGAATGTGATGGCCTCCCAGGAGTGAGCTCTACTCTTAGCCATCGCTATATTACCCTTCAAGCTGATGTAGGCTCCCACCTCCTGCAACCTGTAGTTGCAATTCTTCTAGCTTGTTGTGCTCCCTAACACCTGTTTCCCCAATTTATGGAATGGCAGCACACTTGCTTAGAAGACCGCTTCCACAACCAGCCTATATACTCTGGCTATGCGGGCGGGGCATTTCATGCCTAACTGAAGCAACCTGTAACCTGCCCTGGGAGCAGAGTGCACCTACGTTGTTGAAGTTGACCAGACATGTGCACCGACCTTTGTGATTAATAAACCATGGACTATTGCGCCCACTATTGCAGTCACAGCACCCATTAGGAGTGACAACTTACGCCACCTACCAGGCTTGCTTAACTAAAGCTTGATCACAGATACACACATACCTGCTAACCAGCTGTGACCCTAGATGCTCAACCAGCTAATCACCTAGCACTTTGTTATTCCAGGAATCATTGCCCTCCACAAGATCAAGCCGCAGTGAGCATATGGCCTTCACCTACTGTACCGAGGTGCAGTATGTGCTCTTGAATTGTCAGTGATTGTGCTCCAAACCTATCTTTCAGGCCGCTATTGGAGCCACGGCACACATTCTGGCCTACCCAACTGACGCATGTCACTTGGCTGCCTTGCCGCTGCGAGATTTTGATCTTAACAACACGCTCTTGCGGTTACCGGTGCACATCGTCTATAGGTCTTGCCCCCACTCTATTTATGCAGATACCTGCAATGTACCCTTCTGCCCCAGTATGGGCGAGAAAATACCTGTAACATTGCAAATCCCACTGCCCTCACATTCTCGGGCAGTCCGGTGGGGAAGAGGGGTCCTTAGAATTGGAACACTGCCCACCCTGAGCAGCCCCAGCGGTGAAAAATGACCTCCTCCGTTGAATTTTTTTTTTTTTTTTGTGTTGGGCACTGGAAGTGCCAAATGCTCTATTAGTTAGTAGCCTTTTGCGCTTGGCACCTTGGTTCCTCATTTCCTGGGACAGCAGCACACTATGTTGGCTGACAGTGTCCCCACCCAGCGGGGCTAGTGTAGCTAACCGGGCAGGGCATTTGAGCTTAACTGCAGGAACCTGTTACCTACCCTTGGTTCTGGGGTGCACTTACTTAGATGACCAGATGCTTGCGCAAACCCCTTTGCTTGAAAAACCCTGGCGAACACCTTAATGGTGTCAAATCTGGTTAGAAACAATATATGTCTAGTGCCCACTATTGGAGGCACCTCACCCTTTCGTGCAGTGACAACTTACGCAGCGCACCCCGCTTGCTTAACTGCCAACGGATCACAGATGCACAGAACCTGCTGTCCATCTCTGACCCTGGATGCTTCAAACCCTCAAAAGTGTCGGAATCCCAGATCCCCAGTTTACTGTTTAGCTGCAGTACACCTTCAGTGGATCCGCTAGGAGATACCACAAACCGCATTGGTCATGCGAACATTACGAAGTACGCAATTTCCACCAGGGCGCACCTCTAAATGAGGCTGGCTCCACACAGCTGTAAGGCCAGAGACACACATAAGTGTAATGAGCCTTTGCCTGCACCAGTTGCCCAACCGACAAGTTGGCCCTGACTACCTAGTGTTCTGGTGCCAGGTTTGTGAAGGCGTTTCCTGATCAACCAAAAGAGCAAATAATGTGTTGACCAGTTCCAGAGAATGTTTGTCTTAAGTGTATCTGCGAGTGCGATCGCTTAGGTGCGGATGGGTCATCAATGTTGCCGGGCAGTGATGCAATACCTTTGCCCAAGCACTCTTGACACGATGTGCCCGCGCAGGTAGAAGACAAGGGATGCCCTACCCACCTTGCTTCCACTCTAGTAGTAACATGCCCTTAATTGTATGTGACATTCTACAAGCACTGCACAGGAATCCCCCTTTGACCTGCTCGAGCCTGTGGCCATTCTGCTGAAAGCCCTGTGGGCCTTGGGGGGGGGGTGGAGTGCTACTAAACCTCAAGTCCTAGGCACTCAGGAAGCATCCTTCACTGCTGCAGGTGCCCCAAGCATTTATTATAAAACATTTAATGGGTAACAACCCGCTTTGCGCCCACCTTAATGTGCCATGCTGTGAGCAATTGGATACCCCACATATCTCTTCCCTATGAAAAGATTAAACAAACCGGCCAAAGCACAATGCACGGGCAGTGCGTGTGCCCACTGAGACACCCCCAGCTCTGTGTGGTACAAACCCTAACACACCGCGTGCCAGTTTGTACATATCATTCTGGGGTGACTAAGCCCTAATGTGCCCTTTTCCCTGGATGATCCCCAGTACGAGGGTACAGACTGATGACCAAGTGCTGCGCCAGCCCATAACCATGTCAAGTGTGTAAAACCCAGCCGTAGCCAAATCCCCAGTACGAGGATACCGACTGAGGACCAAGTGCTGCGCCAGCCCATAAACATGTCGACGTGTGTAAAACCCAGCCGTAGCCAAGCTGTCTTTGCTTGCTAGACCCTGGTGAACACATTAATGGTGTCAAATCTGGTTTGAAACAATATATGTAATGTGCCCACTATGGGAGACAACTCACCCCTTTGTGGAGTGACAACTACACAAGTGCCTACACAAGTCACCCAACAGACAAGTTGGCCCCGACTACCTTGTGTTCTGGTGCCAGCTTTGGAAAGAGCATTGCCTACACTTGCTGCCCCTTGGGAAACACTCAATGCCCGTGCTCTGGCCGCAACGGGGCGATGCCCTCGTGTAGCATTGTACCCCAGGTCAAATAAGAGTGCCACTCCAACTACTTAAACCTACACCTTGAACATGGGTGGAGTCTAGCTCTCCCCAAACTTCCGCTGGTGTAACCCACGGACACACCTCCTGTTCAGTTCAATTTAGTAATTCATGGCACTGACCACCACAAGGGCCTTCTACTGGGCTGTGTAAATGCGGCCCAGGGTGATCTTAAAACAATCGGCTTGGTGTGGATGGGTGCTAACATTGCCTGGCTGAAGTGCAATCGTGTAAATTTAATGTGCCAACCGCACTCCCACAGTGGCACACTACAGAAGAGACTCCATACCAGGTTATTTTAATTACCCTTCGTATCGTCCATAGAAGAGAGACTTAGTACCATCTGCCCCTATTACCCTGTGCTACCAAACCTCATCATGACATCACAGGGATTACATAACTCACAAGGTCAATCGGGCCACCGTCCTACAGCTCAGTTTGCACAACCCCGTAGCTGTTGGGAGGAACTGTACTTAGCATAACACAGCACCGAGTAAATGTAAAATTGTGCCTTCCCACCATTGGGCTGGTAATCGACAGCCAAGAACGACAGCACATGGGCATGAGATCCCAGTTTCCTAGAGTAAACAATAATTATCCTGCACCATTAACAAATGTGCCACATGCACCCATGCCCTATCCACCTGTTGCTATGTGGATGTCATCCAATTCAATGACATAGGCAACATGTCAAGTGTCAACCCGTGCTCTCCTTTGTGGTCAACCAAATTTCATTTTCCGGGATTTCTCCACTAGTACCTATGCTGTTGAACCTGGACTTGTAAGGCGCATGTGAGGTTTGGCGATCGTGCCAATGCTAGTCGCCATGTTTCCAACTTCTCAATAGCATCCGACTAAGTGGGAGCACAACTAGGACTCGTGGGACGGAATAGAGGTCTAAAGCATTGGTGCCAATTAGCCCTTACAGTAACTTTCCTCACACTGGGCATGAAAGAACTGAGCTGTGTCAATTAAAGGCTGTTGCAAACAGGTGCCCCCAATAATTTGGCCCCAGAGCAGCTGGTAGTACTACAGCTTGTGCTGTTGATTAAAAGTATATGCACTCCTGACCTCAAACCTCCAGGATGTCGTGTTTTTAACGCGTCAGCGCCCCCCACGCTTGTTGAGGAAGGCAGTGCCATGCCCTTGCCTGGTATTTAGCCGCTGTCATTGCATCCCTATATTTATTACAAAAGGAGCACTGCACCTACAACAAGCCCATCTATTGGCTTAGTCAATGCTTCTACTTGCATCAGATAAAAGCCACAATTATAGCTCAGCTGCATAGCCAACCAAGAGCTTAGCCGCCCCATCCATAGCTGCCAATGTTTCAGATTGCTATGCCTTACATGTTCATAATTCCAAAACACCTATGAGTGACATTTAAATGACTATGCCTGACACTTTCTTGCGAGCAAAATCAAACAATGAAGATGAGGGAGACATATCGACATCAGTAATTACACCCATTAGACCAACGAGAAACTCTAAGACCACTAAGGTTTTAAGGTCGCTTTGTGCGCATTTCCGGGCTTGGAGGCGCCTTGCGCGATGTACACCTGTTTCATAACCCTTGGTGGCACAAGGATCTTGTTGTCCAAGCAGCAAAGTCTTCACTCAATGCAATAAAACTAAACAGATAGCTCATAGCGCACGCCCCCACAGCGCCCCCAGGCGCCAATGGGACAAGCCAAAGTTTGTACCGAGCATCCCAACTCCAAGGAAAGGCACCACAACCAACCAATCCGCTGTGCAGGTCACTCACAAAGGCCCCACTGTAGGGACCCCACCTTAACAACGGCCCCTACATAAACCTCGAGTGCACCTTGTGAATAATGTAGGCTGAAAACGACTTTCCGTCCCTCATACACTGTCATTTCATGCCGAACGAACACTGGTAGACCTTGAGCGATACCCCGGAGTTTACAGCTGCCGGTCCGCGGTGACATCCAACACCTAACCTGTGTGCTATTAAAATTCAATCTTTTGCCCAAACACAGTGATATAATCCTGTGGCAACAAACTGGCTATGAACAGAACGCTTTATCGCCCTTATGCAGGAACTAGGGCTGTTCCACCTAGCAAGGACGCTGCGCCCATATAATCCGGCAGCCAAAGCGTGTCCGTGAACCACCGAACAGATCCTGTGACGTGTGCGGCGCAAGGCTTCCCCTCCTCTGCTGTTTCCCTCAGGCATAGTGCCCTGCTCCAGATCGGTTCCCGGAGCCAGAGGATGTGGTATTTTGGGAGCCTGCATTCATGCTGGGGGCAGTACGCGCAGGACAGCTCAGGGATCCATTTGAATGCCCGGGCATGCCGCGGTGCTTAATGCGGTCCTGATTTGCATGGCTGCACAGCCGTGTTTTGTTGGATAACTTGGCTTTTGTGGCTGCCATGGGGTGGCAACGCTTGTTGTCTGGCGCACGGTAACGAGGGGGCTCATAGGTTGGGCCGCGGCGCAATGTTATGCAGAAAACCCTCGCATGGGTAGCAGGCGCTTTACATTGTTTACCCGAGCATATGTTGTGTTGCCTACAATGGCGGTCTCCTCGCCGCAATGCGCAATTGTTCTATTTGGGCAGTGCTTGGTGGTGAAGGGCGACCGCAAGTCGATGTGTATATGGCTTCATGGTAAGGTATTTTGGTACGAATGCCGCGTAGGCAAGGGTATTTTATATGGGCAGCATGGGGGCTGAGTCCTTAAGCTGCTCTCCCGATGCACCCGCCAATCTCTAGGAGTTGTTTGGAGGGTAACCTAGGGCCTCCTGCAGCGTAGGGGGGGGGCCTCTTTTTTTTTTTTTTTTGTGCATATTTATATAGCGCAAACTCGACCCGAAAGGTATTGGAGCGCTTTACATGAGCACCGTATTTACATTACACATTCAGGCACGGGGAGATTAAGTGATTTGCCCAGAATCACAGGATGTGGACGCGACCCCGAGGCTCGAACCCTGGTTTCCAGCACCAAAGTCGGCAATCTAGCCGACGGACCACATCCTGGCCGGGCGGGGCAAAAATGGCGGCCACCCCCGCAGGGAGTGCTTACTCCCGGCACAAGCTCTTGCTGGTGTAATTGGCAGCGCTCCCTTTCCACAAAGAGGTCCAAAGGTCCTCATTGCTCTCCTTCTAATGGATTTAACCCCTCTGATCAGTGGCGGCGCGTCAGCAAGGTCTTTGCCCGGCATGCCCTACGTATGGCAGTGGATGATAGGCAATCCTGGCCCCAAAATTAGCTCTTTCTCACGCGTGGCTGGCTGCATGGGGGTCTGCGTGCCATTAGTTGATAAACCCTTTGGCTTCCAGGCGCAATTATGTATCGCGCTGATTGCTCGGGGAGTAAAGATAATCCCCTTTCCTTCACCACTTTCAGGTGGTCCGGAGCGGTAAATACAGTATTCCCGTATAAGAGGCCCATAGGCTTCTGTGCTCCACGCGGTGATAATTATTACCAGGGAGAGGTGGACGAGAGGGTGTAGGAGATGCAGCTTAGTCCCTGTGTGGAGACAATTGTATGCACCATCGTGGGGACCTCCACATGACTAAGTGGGGCAGGCGGTAATTATGATAGACGCCCTGCTGCAAGTGTATAGTAGGGTGAACCCCCAAGGTTACAAACGCAAATGCGTCAGTCTCGGGCCTCTGACGGTATGTCAGACGCCCGCACTCACCAGGGCCTGCGATACCCCCGGACCACGACCTGGCCGAAAGCAGTCGGAGCCTGGATAAACAGTAACAAAAAGGGGCAATGTTTTATGAAATCCGTTTTTTTTTTTCTTTCTTTTTCTAAGAGACTAATGGTAGTTCCAATATATGGATTCGGGCAAGAGGAAGTGTACAGTCTCAGTGTATCTTTGGATTCAAAGGCCATAGCACTAAATGGGTCGCTTACAATTGAGTGATCACTGTCAAGGTACTTCATTCGGTCCAATATGAGCATTACATTGGCCAAATTAAAGCGCCCTAAAAAGAGCACACGCCTGTCGAGTACGGGCAGTAAGTATCACAATGGCTGCTCCCGGCACTTTCACCAGTAGCCCTTTATAATCAGGGACTTATGGTTTCACTTTCCCCATTCTCATTCCCCGCATGCAATGCGACGGTGCAATATTATAGAGGAGGAAAACCCTTAACGAGTTAATCCACTGAGCTAGACTACAACGTGCTAAAGTGCTCCCATGCAGAGAAGACGGCACTCTGGGGAGCGTATGAACTACCGCAAATGCCGCGGCACAAAGGCTCCAGACCCGAGTGACCCGCCCGGTGCCCCCACCGGGGAGAAATTCTTATTTCTATGTGGACATCGTGGGGCGCCGTGCAGGGGCTTTAGCGCCCCCATACACTCTTGCTCTACGCTCACCTCACAACACGCGACCGCCGGCCTCTGCCCCTCGATGTCCACCGCTTTCCAGACGGCATGTCGGGCATGGTACCAGAAGTGGGGTCCGAACCCAAGCGGAGAAAGACCCGGTGTCACCAGCAAGGAGCGTGCCCACCGGCTGCCGGCCCACTCACTCGCGCACCTGGGGAGTGCCGTGCAGGGCTCTCAGCATGGCAGCTGAGGCCACCCCTCATGTGCGGTTATCGCCTAGCGGTCGGGCCCCCTGCGCTGCTAGCTTGCCCCTTGATGCATCGCCTCTGGAGCTTCCAGTGCGCTGATCATGGAAGGGGGGGGGGCGTGCTAAGGAATGGTGAGAGGAGCTAGTGACACTCCTGTCTACGGCTGTTCGGTCACCATCGCGGTGTGAGGCCGGGAAGTGTGTACCCCCCTTACCCTGCCCCCGTCCCAATCCCTCGCCAGCACCCCACCCGCAGGTACCGACACCAGCGGACCTACTGCGGGCCGGGCCAAAGAAATTGCAGATAGGAGGGGTCCCACACCGGCCATGGCCTTACGTGGTAGGACGGGGGGGTTGGTGACCGCACTCACCTCACTACCGGACGCGACCGACCGCACGACCTCAGGACCCCATGTCCACCAGCAGACCAACAGCACGACCCCCCACACGGCGTGTCCGGCGCAAAGAGGACGCCAAGATGGCCAGGGGAGGCATAAATACCTCCCCACCTCCTCTGCGACCCGGAAGTGACGCGTCTGGAAGGGGGCTCCTCCTCGAGCCCCGCGTTCTTAGTGGGGGTGGGGAAGTGCCCAAATGGCACTAAAGGGGCCGCCCGTTTAGGGGGCCCACTGCGGGGGCCGCGGGCAGCCGCAGTTCTGGAAGTGTCTCTGGAAGAGAAGAGATTTGAGGTCAGTTTTGAAGGTCCGGGTAGAGGTGGTGGTATGGAGCTGTGGCGGAAGCGAGTTACAGATTCTCACCACATAGCCTGAGAAGGATTGAGCCATCGATCTTTCCCTTTTAAAAGTGGGGGGCTCAAGCAGTAGTTTTTCCACATTATGAGATGGTCTAGAGCCTCCAGAGATTTTCAGTTTATTCGCCAGGTAGCGAGGGGAGGAAGTGTGCAAAGCTTTGTGGGTGATTTGGGCCAAAGTGTACTTTTCTACTTTCAATTAAATTTTACTGCTCAGGAAGCACACGAAGTGTACTGACGCATTTACTATCGAAGTAGGGAAGCGAGCAAATTAATTAATAGGTAGAACAGAGGTGAACCATGGGTTTTATTTGTCTCGAAGAATGTCAATCGTGCATCATAGGTCATATACAAATATAATAAATACTCAAAATGTTTTTTAACGTGTGTTTGATTTTGTCACAGTAGAATATTTACTCCATATGTAACATTTCTTAGAACTTTGTGTTTCGGAACATGAAATTGAAAACATTTATAAACTCATGATGATGCAATAATCGAACCTAGAGATCATTTGTATCTTCTCTCCTATTGCGTAAGATTACATACACGCAGTAGATCATGGGTACTCACAAACTTTCTCTCGGGGGCCAAATATACAGTGTGGTTTGTGGCCGAGGGCCGCACCGCTGGGGGCGGGGTCAGTGGGGGTGGGGGGCGGGGCTAGATCAAGAAAAAAAAACTGTGACCATGAGGTTGAACACAGGCCCCTGCAGCGAACGCATTCGTCCACTGAGCCACCAGACCCGGCATACACACATCTCTCTCTCTCTCTCTCTCTCTCTCTCTCTCTCTCTCTCTCTCTCTGTCTCTATCTCTCTCTCTCTATGTCTCTATCTCTATGTCTCTCTATCTTCCTATGTCTCTATCTTCTATGTCTCTGTCTCTGTCTGTCCCTGTCTCTGTCTGCCCCTGTCTCTGCCTGCCCCTGTCTCTGCCTGCCCCTGTCTCTGCCTGCCCCTGCCTCTGCCTGCCCCTGCCTCTGTCTCTCTCTGCCTGTCCCTGCCTCTGTCTCTCTCTGCCTGTCCCTGCCTCTCTGTCTGTCCCTGCCTCTGTCTCTCTCTGCGCCTCTCTCTGTCTTTGTCCAAACTAGGAAGCTTCCCAAAAGGCCCTTTTAAAAGTCAGCTGTGAAAGCGCTTACAGCTGACTCTTAAAGGGCTTTTTGGGAAGCTTTCCGAAGGTGCCCTTACGTCACAGAGGCCGGCAGTAAACACAGAAGATGGCCGCAGGAGCATACGTAGTGAATACCTATTTAATACGTATTCACTACGTATGCTCCTGCGGTCATCTTCTGTGTTTACTGCTGGCCGTGGAAACTGCAAGGCAAGGTCCGTGGGCCGCCAATGAAGGCCTGCCGGGCCGCTGGCGGCCCGCCGGCCGTACTATGAGTACCACGGCAGTAGATGGTCATCCTGCTCAGTTCAGTCAGCAGAACCTGAGACTGTTATGGTCGTGGGTTCGAGCTCCACGTTGGGCACAAGAACTTTATCTTTTACAGTTTACATATAGTGTTGATATTTTTTTGTTTGTCCTCGTTTAATAATGCATGACTCCTAGCTATATGAGGTTACGGCATCACAAAATGGAGAATTTTAAATGTGAGAAATTAGAAAGTAATGTCAGGGAGCGGATGGAATCTGCCGGCAAAGAAAGCATAATGGATTCCTAGTACCAGTGCTTTAAGTGGGATGAAAAAACTGGGGGGTCTCTCAAATGGGCAAGGCCAATGTAATTAAGGGCGTGGCTTAAAAACACGTAAGCTAAAAATCTGTGCTTAGCATAGTGTGCCACCAGACTTGTATTTGTCAATGTTTGTTAGTTGCATAAGATAAATAAGCAGCAACTATGGCTTGTATACAATATTGAAAAAGCTTCCACTTAAAGCCCCGGTGACACCACGACAATGTTGCTGCTCCTGAGTCTCAAAAAGAGAAGGGAAACCCATAGAGAAAATGACTCTCTTTAAAGAAGGGATAATCCAGAGAGAAAATGACTCTCTTTAAAGGATTTCCTTCCCCTACAATGCTCACCTGGCATGATTTCATGCAGTAACTTCTCCACTAGTGAGAAGTGAGCAGTGTGAGAAGGGCAAAAAACAGAGCCCAATAGAGACCTGTTTCGAGGCCCCCTTAAAAAACTGCTGGTGCTCAGCACCAGTGAGACCCGGCCCACTTAAAGCCCTGCCTAGTACATACAGTCTTCATCCTCGTTGCCACTGCTTGTTGATTGACTCAAAGGTATGAAATGAAGCTCTTCGTCTTCCAGGCACCGACGCAGAATAGAAAGTAAACCTCGCACCATTGAAGGAGAGCACGAGTGGTATGGACGACAGTAATAGCGTATGTATACCTGAGATTAGTAGCACTGCCGAACATGTGTTCACAAAAATGTCTGTCGAGAAGAACATCCACGGAAAGTGGGTGAAGGACTGTGGGTACAGTTTGTGTAAGAGGAGAAATCCCAGAATGTAGCCTGCTAAAAGTAAAGAACTGAAAATATAAAGGCATACATCATGACACTCGAGCTGTGGACTGGCCTATTATGTTGGTGAAATAGAAGTGGGGTGACAACATTCAAAGTTAACAAGGAATTCTTTATAAACCTGCGATTCATCAAAAACTTATCGGTCAATACAGTATAGCCTATAAGATATAGTCAATAAGTCTCGCCTTTTGGCCTTATAATTGTTTAGCCATGCAGCACATTATCCTGGGTGCTGTGCCGCCAGGGATTGAAGAGCTATACAATTACTCCACACTAGGGGTGAAAGAAAGAGTGAATAGTTTTCTGGCCAATCATTGTCTCTACCATTCTTTTAACTTTGATAAATGGCAGGGCTGCCTTATATATCTTGTTCAATGCAGCCAAGCCCTGAGGTACGCCTAACGCTAGAAAGGGCATAATTAGTGCGGAAAGATCATGCTTGCGCATCACACCTAGCTAATTGCTGTAACAGGGGTTTGAGCAGGCACAGGATCTTACTAGAAATAAAAAGAGGACTAACAGAATGTCAATTGCAACACTAAATTATATAAATGTAACTGCCTTATTTGACCTACAGTTAGTTTCTTATAAAAGAAACTACAGAAGTGAAAAAAGTACAAGGACCTTTTGTGAAATCAAGAGTTCTTAAATGGAATAACATATAGCATTGGCAGTAACAGTCTTGCTAGTTATATTACAATGAAAACTGTACTTGTCAAGTTTTCTGTTATGAGTGAATAAAGGTTATTAACTGTAATATTATAGGGCTTTATTTTCTCCTTCTTAATATACTGTCTATCCCTTTAAAATGGCCACCGTGTTCAGTAACAGCTCCCTGAATAATTCTGATATAAGTCCTTCCTTTAATGTTTTTTAAGCAGCGTGCAAGTGTTTGAAGCGTCAGATCATGTTAAGGGTCCCACAGAGACGAGGTTCCTCTTTTCTGGAGAGTTTCCCAAATAAAATTGTTGGGGGCACTTTGCCAAAGTTAAATACTTTATTTTACAGTTTTCTATAGAGCGAACTCGACGCAAAGGCATTGGGGTGCATCACATGAATGCCAGTTCCATTACACAAGGGCACATTTTTAAGGCATGTGGAGATTAAGTGATTTCCCAGAATTATAGAATGTTAAGGCAGCACCGAGGAGCACTAAAAAAAAAAACAACGGCAAACATGAGCAGGAAACACTTGTCACAATTTCTCTCACGAGCGCATAAAGTTAATTAACTGTAATATTATCAGGCTTTATTTTCTTCCTCTTAATTATACTGTCGATCCATTTATAATGGCCACCATGTTCAGTAACAACTCACAGAAAAAATATAAGTCCTTCCTTTAATGTTTTTGAAGCAGTGTGCCAGGGTTTGAAGCGTCAGATCAGGGTATGGGTCCCGAAGAGTTGAGGTTGCTCTTTTATGGAGCGTTTTCCAATTAAAATTGTTGGGTTGCATTGTGCCAAAGTTAAATATCTTTTTTTGCAGTTTTCTATAGCGCACACTCGGCCCAAAGGCATTGGGGTGATTCTTGTGAACACCAGCTCCATAACACAAAGTCACATTTTTTTAAGACATGTGGAGATTACGGGATATGCCCAGAATGACAGAATATTAAGCCAATATAGAGGAACACAAAAATAAAGCCTACGACAAACACAAGCATGAAACAAAGAAAAAATTGTCCCGCAAAACATAGTATGCGCACAACGTGACATTCCTTCCTCCCCAAATTCCGTCACCTTACCGCCCACTACGCCCAAGAACTCTCAGAATCAGGGTATGTTGTCCATAGCGTAGCCTTTTATTCACATCAATCCAAGTAATTTACCACAGACCATTACCAAAGAAAAGTATCCTTCTTGGGTATATAAGAATTATTCACAGCATCACACTTTAGCTGCATCAACAGGTCACCGGCAGAAAGGAAATTAGGTATGACATTACACTTTTACTTTAACTCGGCCGTACACTAGAACAACTTGGCCGTACATTTGAACTTGGCCATCTCGGCCACCAATGTCCCACTCTGCTGCGCACATTGTGCCGGCAGGCCCCAACGCGCTACAGCCAATAGTTGTACTACTTGACATCCAGGGCACCGCATACTGCACCGGCCCACCGGGGTACCTGAACACAAGCAGCCTCCCCAAGATTCTACTCAGTCCATACATTGTGGGTTAGGGCAGTAGAGTCCAGGACTACCGGCAGGTCAGTCCCTCGTCCCCGCCGACCCACTGCACACGTGGAATCTACCCCCTCCTGGGGTCCATCGAATGGCTGCACCTCCATTGTTGTGCATCCATCTTTGTTGTTAACTGTCAGCGCTCCGCCTCTGTGAGGCCTTGCTCTTCTGCCGGGTGGGTGGGTGGTTGATGATGCTCCTGCAGCCCAGGCTGTTGTCCGAGGGGACAAAGAGACCGAAACCCCCAGAGGTACAGCCTTAAATACCTGCTAAGTTTCGTTTCTGCTAAGTTTCATTTCTCCGTGCCTCACGATGACATCACCACCTCAGCCAGCCAACCCCCTTCCTTGTCCAGGGGCCCCGGAGGAGGCTCAGCCCCGTGGCGCTACTAAGGTCACCCCTCCCCTAGGCATGGGGGGCGCCTGTTCAAACACATAAACACAGAGGCGTAAACATACCAGTAATTGGGCTGTGCTCCGGGGGAGGAAACAAAACACAAAAAGGAGGGACAAAGAGGAAGGATATACCACTAGCAAGCTAGCCTTTTTGATGGACAATCTAAGGGACGAATAAAAAGGCAATGGGCCGGCTGCAAGACCGTATAGAGGATACAGCATGTCTCGAAGAGACAGCGCATCCGCTGCCTAGGCTCGACCAAAAAAATCTCTCAGGCATGTACATCCTCGTAGGCTGGTTAGCCTGCTTGGCTAAAGCATGGTGCTGCTAATACCAGGGTCATAGGTTTCTCTCCCTGTACAGGCCATTGCTTTCTTGCATTTTAAAAATGTGCAATGTAAATTCATTAACACGGCACACAGAGGTGCGGTTCCTCATCCTTTAAGTGCACCTAACACTTTCCTGTCCTGCGCTCATGCTTCCTCAGAATCAATACTGTGCGATTTCTGATGCAGTGTTTAATCTGGCCTCACAAACACCGATATTTAACCCTTTCTTAGTATAATGTCGGTGTTCACTGTATTAGAAAAGATAATGCATGTTCACTGCTAAGAAACTGAGCAAAAGCACAGTCTTTTTCTTCTTTGAAAGTGGAAGCAATGCTTGCATCAAATAAACTATCTTGTAAATACTTTGAGAGTGAGTTTATTATAATTTCAGTAATAGAAATACTTTTGTGTATGTGTATGAATGGAATAAGAGTTACTCTATCTGTCTTGTATGTAATATAGACTACATTGGTGTTAAGTCAACGGTGGAGCTGTGGCTTAGTTGGTTAAGTTGCCTGCCTATTAAACAAGAGAACCTGAGTTGAAATCTCAGTAGTGCCTCACGTTTTAACTAATTTCTGGTCACTTCAAGCTAAATTTTGTGAAGTAACCAAGAATAAAGGCAAACATTTGTTTTCTATATGTGTAATGCACAGACATACAGCCCTAGTTTTATTAAGAATCTGGAGGGAAAGAGCACACACTGACACACATTCATTTAGGTTTCAATAGCAATGTATTGTAGCATCACCCCTAAAAAAAAGAATCAAATTACAAAATAAAATCTTTGATGGATACTAAGAGCGATGGGGTTAAAGAGTCATAGTTCACAGTGTCCCATCCTGCCCCCAGCTCAGGAGTAAGGAATTGGTGGCAACATGCACATTATTAGGACATGTGGGGCCCTTGGGCGGCAACAGAATTGGATGAAAAGGGGCAGCAAGGACCAATGGAAGATATGAAAACCAGTAACTACAGTGCCTCCCGGGTGTGGCTGCACCGGGCAGCATAGCTCATTGTTCGCTGGTGCGTGCCTGGCTGGCTTGATCCCCATCACAGTAACCAAGGTGAGTGGCCATGCCCACATGCCCCAAATCAACCAATAATATCCCTTCACACACCTGTGCATTCTCAAATCTCTTCTTTTATTTGTACAAGTTGGTCTGAAGAATGATGCTCTGACCATGCTTATACTTGGCTCGACTTTAGAACTGTTCAAAACACACATGGTCTGTGCATGGGCTGCCTGTTGTCAGACATATTGTCAGCTTACAGTGGGCTTAGAGCCCGCAAATTACTTCCCATTGTTTGGCTTTATTGTCATTCTCATTTGGTTGCTTCTTACTCTTCATCTTCTGTGGCCTTTACTTCCTCTTCTTCTGTTTGCCCCTCCCCTGGATCATGGCTGAAGTACTTGTGTTCTTCCACTGCTCCCATTTTGGGAGGTATGTTTTTCTTTTTGTTTGAGCAGTTAATGATAGTGTATCCACACTGTCCCACCCACATTCCATGTCGCTGTCTCTCACCCGTGTGCTTCTGTCTCTCAAACATATGCTTCTATCCCCACCTGCATCCATGTCACCTTCTCTCAGCTGTAAGCGTCTGCGCCCCCTATGTCACTCGCTCTTGCCAGTGTGCTTCTGTCCCCCACCGTGCTCAGGTCTCTCTCTCTCTCTCTCTCTCTCTCTCTCGTGCTTCTGTGCCCCCCCATGCTACTTGTACACCCGTGTTCTTGAGTCCCACCTCCCTATGTTTCTCTCATTTGTTCATGTGCTTCTGTGCTGCCCCCCATTCTCGTTCATCTCTGTGCTGCTTCCCTCTCTCCTCCTGACCCTCTACCCGACTCACAGTCCCATTGCCACTTAAAAAAAAAAAGGCACAGTGATGCAGTCACCTGGCTGTGTTGTTTTGTAGGTGCTTGCATGGATGTTTAATGCTTGCACGTACCTACAAAATGACAAGGCCTAGTGGCTAATTTTTTTATTCTTTTTTAATCTTTCCTTTCTGCTGTACATCATCTGCTTCGATGCGGTACTGCATGATGAAAAGACATTGGACAAATCAATAGGTCTTTAAGGCGAGACATATTGGCCTTTCCAATGCTTGTTCATGAAGGCAGGTACTGAGGATACAAAAGGGGGTTTGCACATGCAATTACAATTCCAGTGGCTCTATTATAGCTGAACTTCTTTTCTGACATCACTAGCATCAAAGGTCATACAGACTCTGGACTGCTAACCTTTGTGCTATGTGTATTAATACTGTGTTATCCATGTTGGATTTTTCTGTTTAATTATTATTTTTTTCTTTGCTGCTGGAGATTTCAGTAAAGAAGTTAAGCCATAATTCTTGACTTATTTCTTTGATAGAATCAAAACCTGCTGTCTTGTTAGTGGGAGAGATTTTCCATTCTCAATCTCTGCTCATTCTCATTGGTCTCCAAACACTTGTGAACAAAGATTACCCTCGCTAAAACAGGTTTATTTCTGTGCACTGCAGGGCATTGCCAAATAGGCCATTTTCTCAAAACAGGATTCAGAGGTGCATGGGGATGTCAATAAGTCTCCTCCTCGAAGCAGACAAATGGTCATTTTATCCAAAGATGACTTTTCCTGGCCTAAAGGTCTATATGTAAAAAACAGAAAATCAATACAACGTTTTGACCCTGCTTGCATTAATTGTGAAGGAATCACTATGCAAAAACTAGCAAGCATTGACAAAACCAATAGATTTCAACTGTGACACAAAGGCTCACTTTTCCAAATGACTGTTTGTTTTTACCATTGTTTATCACAAAAAAAATTTAACGATTGCAGCACATGCACACACGGAAGTACACACAGAAGGAAGGCATTTTCCAATGATTGTTTTATGCTTTCTCACAAAAACTATTCTGTTAGACCTGCCAGACTTATAGTGGTCTTCCACCAGACTTTTTGCCCTCACCCCCCCCCCCCCCGTTTTGCTAAATTTGTTTTTGTTGGCTTTAGGGCTCTGTGCACTCTTTCACTGCTAACTAGTCCTAAAGTGCACATGCTATCTTCTTTAAACATGGTAACATTGGCTTACACCAAATCACTTCATTTAATTTACTTGTTAGTCCTTAGGAAAGTGGAACTACAGGTACACAGGAAATGAAAATCAAATGCTACTCGTGGGCCTGGAGCTTTTATTGTGTCACCCACTTAAGTAGCCATTTTAAAAATGTCTCAAGTCTGCCACTGCAGCCTGCATGCAGTTTAAACTGCCATTTTGACCTGGCAAAATAAGCCATTTGCGAAGTCTAAACCTCGCTTTTTAATACACAATAGTCACCCCTAAGTTAGGCCCTAAACTACCCATATAGCAGGGTGCATTGTATTTAAAAGGCTGGACATGTATTTTTAAGTGTTACATGTCCTGGTAGAGAAAAACTCCCAAATTCATTTTTCACTGCTGTGTGGCCCACCTCTCCCGTAGGATAGCATTTGGTTACCTTATTGCATTTAATAAGTGATAACTTTTGTTTTGGAAGCAGGTAGAAATCTCATGGTTGGTGTCTAAGGCATTGTAATTTAAAACACTTTCTAATGTTGAGTTTGCATTTTCTTGTCCTAATCATTTGGTGCGTGCAGCCTGTTTCTTGGATCACATGACTAGGTGGAGTTGTCACTTGTTCTTTGTGTATTCTTCCCAGAAAGTTGCGCAATAGAGGGACTGAATGTTGGCAGGATATGCCATCCAAGGCAGAATGTGGAGTCGCGCTGTGCACAACTAGGGGTAGGCGGAATGTTTCAGTCTGCCTGCAGAATTTTTCATTCCGTCTGCAGAATTGGCGAAATTTGGTGACCCTGCATTACTCTTCTAACATGGAGTTCTGGCCACATTCCATAAATCACCATGTGGCAGAATTTTTTCCTGTGAGCTTTCAGAAATGCAAGCGACATTTGGCGTCCTCTATTGGTATCTTCTAATGCGGGTGGTCCAGAGCCTTCACACACTCAGAGGGCTGCTTTTCAAGTAGATTTCCTGTCACTCAAGTAGTGCATAACCCTATGGTAGCTTGGCACAAAAGCAATCAGGCTTAACCTAGAGACAATTTGCAGATTACTTATTCAGCACTCAAATAGTAATAAAGTGAAAACACGACACACAAAAAAATCCCACACCAATTAGACAAATAGAGTAAATGTTAATAAATTATTTGACACTAAAACTACAAAAATCCTATCAGTAGAACCAAAGTTATGACTGGCTAAAGTTTAAAAGGACAAATAGTGCCCAAAGGCACAAAACGCCAAATGTGGTTGCCTGGTTGTGGTGAACCGAGACTAAGTTACAAGTGGTGTCCAACCATAATGGAGCGTGGACCAGGAACAAGCACCAGATTAGTCCCACTGATAATTGTACCTTATGTCCTTGATGGAGGCACTGCATCATGCTGCATTGAGTTCCAATAAGGAGCTGTGAAGACTGTGATGCAAGGTACTGCATCCAGTTGCATTGCACTGCATCGGTTACGATGAGAAACTGGGTGGGCTGTGGTGCGAGATCCTGATCTGAGTTGCATCGTGCAGCGTTGGTTCCCATGAGGAACTGCGTGGGTGGCGATGTGAGGTCCTGCATCGAGTTTTGATGGAGCCCACAGTTAGGTTGGTACAGCACCATTAGCTCTACTTCCAAGGGTCCAGGACTGGCGGGCACCATTTGGGGGATCAGGATACACTGCAGGTCGAGTCCAGGTTCAGAGTTCAAGTGTGTTGGAGCTTGTTATGTCCCTGTAGCTTTAAACAGGAGGCCAGCCAACTAGCTCTATAAATCAGTCTTGTGGTCCTGGTCCAAGAAGCAGGTCCTGTCCTTCTTCATTCAGCAAGGTAGAAAGTCAGTCTTACAAACAGCAGGATAGTCCTTCTGACAGTATGGCAACATGCAGTCCTTCTGAACTTTCCACTGGTGCAGGAGTGTACTGAAGAGTGAGTCTGAGGGACCTATTTTAATACCTGATGCCAACTTTTTAAGTGGAAGATGGTTCTGGGGTTTTCCCCCCACAGAAGTGTCTGGAATCTCCTGCTCCAAATCCTGGTCCCAGTCTGCCTGTAGTCACAGTAGGGTGGTGTGAAGCTCTTTGTATGTGAGCCGAAGCAGTGTCTTTTAAGTGCAAGTGGGGTTATGCATAGGTGGTGAGAGAGAGAGAGAGAGAGAGAGCGTGAGAGAGAGATAAAAGCACAGAAATTCTCCAGTTATCATTAGATTTATTGTTACATTCCCCAGCACACGATTATAACAATCAACTTAATGAACAATTCAAACATTGTAATCATATCCACTTCTTTTATTGTTCTTCTTTGTAAATTCTCTCCGCTCTCAGCCAACACGCGTCTCTTCGCTGTTGTCGCGACTTCTTCAGGGCTAAGAAATTGTGTACAAATGGAGATCACTATAAGGCCAATAAATAACCACCAATCAGATCTCAACACCCCTAGTGACATCACTAAAGTTATCATCATGCTCCAAGAAACTCTTCCACATCTCATGTGAATTTATGTCATGGAAACCCATTTGTTGAGCCCCTACATGCTAAGCTATTTGGTCATGTCATAGATTAGCCTCAGGAACACTTCAAGATGAATATTATAAACAAATATGTGAATGCAGGGTGATACATGCAACAAAATATCATTGTCTCCTCTCTGTAAATATCCAAAACGTGTCCCTCTTAATTTCATGATTCTGAGACCAGAAACAGAACACACATAATTTCCAATCATTGTTCATGTTATAAACTGTAATGTGGGATGCCGAGCACACCTTGTTCCTGTGTTATCGCATGCAAGGAGGACAGGGTACAAGAACCCAGAAACAAATAAAAAGTTAATAAAGGTGTTTAAATCTGTCATCAAAACCTAAAGAAATACATACAAAATTATAAGCAATAAAGCACAATATCCAAGGTATGAATCCTTATTGGATATTTATATATATCAGTGACACCTACTGTATATTCGGTGATAATTCCAAACTGAATATGTAAAAGAAAAAAATGCTCTTCGAGTTTCCGTACTTTAATCTCGTAAATTCCCGAACATTCTATCTAGAAATGAAATTATATGTACCCATTAGCAGTTGCGAAAATATTAACATCCAAGCAACTGCAACACAGCGGTATGACGTATCACCACATTCGTTATAATTCTTACCATTTATCTTGTGCCACAAAGTCCCCCCAATTCGAGCCTCAAAACGGTCTATCATTCAGACCCATCTCGTCACACTAGTGTATATGGACAACTGGATAAGTCCGGTTCCAAGTAATTAGAAGTTACTACAAGTATGGAAACACACGTATGAGTGAAGCAAATTACTGCTCACTCCGTGTGTGCGGCACCCCTCTCCCCTAAGTGGCAGCTGTCTCTTACCTTGCTTAAAATCTCTGTCTCATGCGAATACGCCAAGTTCAAACACGTATCTCGTCTGAAATTAAATCGCCATGTTTATATCGGTGCGGTCATGTTCACGGGACGTGAACAACAACATCAAAATGGGACTGTGTCTCCAAGTGGCATCAGGCGTCATTTTGGAGTATGTTTACATGGTGCAAAACTGTATTTGTTGCTCCTTCATAAATAGCCTTCATTTGATATTTATTATGTGTTGTTTTTTAACAAGTAGGATTGAGGCATAATTATAGTTTGTAACCATAATCAAAAACAACACGTAATATATAATCCAGGTCCTCAACTAAATGCTCCTCCAGGTGGTAGTTCTCTTTCTTTACTGAAGCAAATGAGTCACACACTATGAGTGTGGGGAATTCACGATCCGTATTCTGTAGTGCCAGTATCAGGGGTTTTAGCTCCTCCAACTGTGCCGTACAGTCTCCTATGGACTGAGTGTTTGTTTTTCCGAGATGGAACTTTCCGTCCCACATGCCGCGGAATATTGCTGTTTTGTTCCCACGGCCGGCTGGGCAGATCCATCGGTATAAATGATACATTCATATCGATCTAGAGGCATTATTTCATTCAGCAGAGGATATTCTTGTTCGTAATACAGGAATGCGTGTGCTAGTAATGTAGAATCAAATCTGTAATCTACATCTGTTGCAGTGAGAGAGTTAGCCCATTGAATCAATCGTAGATGCAATGCTTTAGCATTCAGGATGCTTGCCTTTGTAACAGCCTCCAGGGTCGATACCGGGGTCATGACAATTATGCATTTCCTCTGTGCCAGAGCTCTCTCTCTCACTACAGCAGTCTGTACTGCTGAGAGTATTTTTTCTGTTGATGCAAAATGCATTTCAGTGTTTGTGTACAAATGTGATTTGTCAGCAATAGGTACTGTATCGCCTTCATTGAAAGTGATGTAAGTGTACCCGGTTGGTCCAGCAACTATGCCAATCACCAGGTTAGTTGTGTTGATAAGTGTGTGTAAATGTCTGGAAACTGTCATGTCAGTTTGTACTGAACGTAGGATATCAGTATGTTCCTGTGTCCAATGGTGTACTGAAAAATCAGATCTAATTAAGTTGTAGAAAGGTTTTACCCTTTCTGCATAATCCAAAATGTATGTTCTGCCAAAATTTAAAAATCCTAAAATGGATTGTAGTCTTTTCAGATTCTTTTCAGAGTCATTTTCAGAGTGGTTGGAGCAGTGCACGCTTTTCTAAAAATTGTGTCGCCAGGCTTTTGCCTTCACTTGATAATTAGTATCCTAAAAATAGGACACTGAGGTGGGTGATTTTTGTTTTTTTGAAATTAAATATGTATCCCAAGTGGGTGAAACCAAGAATTAAATGGTTCACCCTAGCTAAGTGTTTTTTTAATTCATCGTCCATCAGATAGATGTCAACTACATAGGACAATGCCTCTTCATCAAAATTTTGAAGTAACTCTGTGACCCTGGCTGAGAACAACCCAGTGCTATTTTATACCCCTGGGGTAATTGACAAAATTGACGTTGAGAGCCTAGCGCCGAGAATGCTGTAAAGTATCTGCTTCCAGGCACTATGTTTTGGCAGAAATATCTGCCTGTCTGCAATTTTCTGAAATAATCAGTTTATCTATCTGTTCTCCAATGTTTTCATCCTGTTCGGTCATTGTTAGAGAAATAGTATATAGTTACAATAGCTATAGAGATATGGTTTGCACAATGTGGGAACCTCTAATCCTCCAAGTTTGATTAATCTTACAGCCAATACATAGGATATACCTATTCAGCTGAGGTAGATTTATTTCCCTTCGCACTATGGATGTCTCCAGTTAGAATGTGAGTAGGGGTCTCTGAGAAAGCATGACTGAACTACTCAGATTCTACCATTAAATAAATGCTTTACCAATGTTGGCAGAACCATGTTGAGTACTTCCTACCAATCCATAGTATCTTCACATTGTTCAGACAACATAAACTAAGGGCTTGGTGTCTAGACTGATTCTGGAAACCCCCGCAGGATATGTTGACCTATAGACCAGCTAGCTCACAGTGCCACCGTAAGCCCCCCTAACCTACCAGGGAGTGAATGGTTTCTGGCAACCACTGAACGTGACAACCCTGAATTCGCAGGGATTGCGGAAACAGTTGAGAACTTTTCACTCAGTCTCTCATGCTCACTAAGTCTCAGAGAAATATACAGAGAAAACACTGTGGGATGTTTTCAATATTAATTTAACCAATGTCATTCTTGTATAAAAATATGTGTGCTGCAATTATTAGTAGACAGAACTAGATAAACGTGATTACAAGCACCAAAAGCATAAATAGTAGGTAGAGTTCTACCATGGTGCTAAAACAATGTATATATTCAGGCACATAACACAAGGCAGTAATCGAGCGTACTCCTATGATGCGAACCCTACTCTGAGTGTACCTAGAGTGTATGCAGGTGTAGAGCCAAGAATCCCCCAAGGGACGAACCAACACCATTACCTGGTGGGATAAAGTGAAGGACTCTGTCTTGATCACAAACTGGACACCCCTCACGAGATATCAGACCGCTGCGTGGTGATTTCTCAGCATGCAAGGACCCTCGGTGTCAGTGGAAGTACCTCTTCTGCTAATCTATTAGGATGCTCATCTTTTATAATAGAAAGCAGCCTTGCGATGTACGCAAATATTAGTGATGTTATGGATATGTAGATAGCCCTGTCACCCTGTGGATGAAGATAGTAATGACATTTGTACGTAGTTCGAAACAAGACCTTATACATGATGTTCAGGGTGTTATGATAATGTTGTGCATAACTAGATGTAAAACAAGGTTAGTTTCAGTGAAACTAATCCAATATTGTTGTGCGCGCAAATGTGTGCAAAAGGTCACAGCTGGAAATGTTATTTGTGAGGACAATGTAAAAAATAAACTGCTTCGCTACATGGGCCTAACTCAGGAATATAACACCTGAAGAATATCCAGGGAACCTGTAAGCTAAATAAAGAAGATAAGGCTACAATTAGCCGGGAAATGAGCAAAAATAGCTGATAGTTTGCCTTTGAACTACTCCATCAAGTAGTATGTTACATCGAAACACTCACGGTAAGAGTGGATCCAACCAGTGTGCCTAGGCGTGGAACCTATATTTGCTTAATAGGCATCAAGGAATGGGTAATATATCTCCATGAAGGAAAGGCCAAATCGATGCACAGCTTGAGCAGGATCTCCCCGATGAGAACGTGTGCCTAACCGAGCCTTGCTAGCCCGGTTTTTTAATTTTCATTTGGTTTCATTGTAGTGCTGTAGGCGCTGGGAGGTGCCTGGCTCCCATGTCACTTTTCAATCAATCAATCAATCAATCAATCAATCAATCAGAACATTTGTAAAGCGCACTACTTACCCGTGAGAGTCTCAAGGCGCTGGGGGGGGGGGGATGCTGCTACTGCTTGAATAGCCAGGTCTTGAGGAGTTTTCTGAAGGTAAGCAGGTCCTGGGTCTGCCGTAGGAGGATGGGGAGGGTGTTCCAGGTCTTGGCGGCGAGGTGGGAGAATGATCTGCCGCCGGAGGTCGCTCTTCGGATGCGGGGGACTGTGGCGAGGGCGAGGTCAGCGGAGCGGAGCTGGCGGTTGGGGGTGTAGAAGCTGAGTCGTCTGTTGAGGTATGCTGGTCCAGTGTTGTGGAGTGCCCTGTGTGCGTGGGTGAGGAGCTTGAAGGAGATCCTCTTGTTGATGGGGAGCCAGTGCAGGTCTCTCAGGTGGGGTGTGATGTGGCTGTGGCGAGGGATGTCGAGGATCAAGCGTGCAGAGGCGTTTTGGATGCGTTGAAGTCGTTTCAGGAGTTTGGCCGAGGCTCCTGCGTAGAGGGCGTTTCCGTAGTCCAACCTGCTGCTGACGAGGGCCTGGGTGACCGTTCTTCTTGTTTCGGTGGGGATCCACCTGTAGATCTTGCGGAGTATGCGGAGGGTGTTGAAGCAGGAGGACGAGACGGCGTTGACCTGCTTTGTCATGGAGAGAGTGGAGTCTAGGATGAACCCTAGGTTGCGTGCGTGGTCGGTGGGTGTTGGAGCTGTTCCCAGTGCGGTCGGCCACCAGGAGTCGTCCCAGGCCGAGGGGGTGGAGCCGAGGATGAGGACTTCCGTCTTGTCCGAGTTTAGCTTCAGTCGGCTGTTCTTCATCCACTCGGCGACGGCTTTCATTCCTTCGTGGAGGTTGGTTTTGGCAGTGAGGGGGTCCTTGGTGAGGGAGAGGATCAGCTGGGTGTCGTCGGCGTAGGAGATGATGTTGAGGTCGTGCAATCGGGCGACGTGGGCGAGCGGTGCCATGTAGATGTTGAACAATGTTGGGCTGAGGGATGAGCCCTGGGGAACGCCGCAGATGATCTCGGTGGCTTCGGAGCGGAAGGGGGGGAGGGGGACGCTCTGGGTTCTGCCGGAGAGGAAGGAGGTGGTCCAGTCCAGAGCCTTGTCTTGGATCCCGGCGTCGTGGAGGCGTGTGCGTAGGGTGCGGTGGCAGACGGTGTCAAAGGCGGTTGACAGGTCCAGGAGTGGTTTCTCCGTTTCTCCGTTGTCCAGTAGGGCCCTGATGTCATCGGTGGCGGTGATGAGGGCAGTTTCGGTGATGTGGTTGCTGCGGAACCCAGACTGGGACGGGTCCAGGATGCTGTTCTCCTCGAGGTAGCGGGTCAGTTGTCTGTTGACAGTCTTCTCGATGACCTTCGCCGGGAACGGGAGCAGGGATATGGGCCGGAAGTTCTTGAGGTCAGCCTTGGGTTTTTTGAGTAAGGCGTTGATCTCGGCGTGCTTCCAGCTCTCTGGGAAGGTCGCTGTCTCGAAGGAGAAGTTGATGGCTTTCCGGAGGTGGGGTGCGATGGTGGTGCTGGCTTTGTTGAAGATGTGGTGAGGGCATGGGTCTGACGGAGATCCGGAGTGTATGGTGTTCATGATTTTGATGGTGTCGTCGTCGTTTATGTTGGTCCAGGAGAGCAGGGGGTCGGTGCGGATGGTGGCCGTGGGGACGGAGGTCTCAGTGGTTGTTGAGATGGTCATGGCGTTGAAGCTGTCGTGGATGTCTGCGATCTTGCGATGGAAGAAGGTGGCAAGGGAGTCGCACAGGTCTTGCAAAGGTGGGATGTCGTTGGTGTTGGAGCTGGGGTTGGAGAGTTCCTTCACGATGTTGAAGAGCTCTTTGCTGTTGTGTGCGTTGTTGTCTAGGCGGTCTTTGAAGGAGGCCCTTTTGGCGGATCTGATGAGGTGATCGTGTCTGCGGTTGGCGTTCTTGTGGGCTGCGTAGCTGTCCGGTGTCTGTTCACGGTGCCATTTCTTCTTTAGCTTAGCTCTTTTGTTTCCATGTAAGCGCACTAGTCGCTGGGAAGTGCCTGGCTCCCCTGTACTCTGTTTCTAGGGTTTTACTATTTTATTTTCTCTTATTGTGATTTATGATTTTTAATCTTTAGCATTGCAGTTTTATTGCTGCACACTTTGCCTACCTGCCGCTTGAGCTGGCTACCTTCCCGATCTCCGAAGTCGGAGTCGGAGCTTAGTCACGTCCTTAAAGGCGGGCTAAAAATTCATGGCGGCTGCGCGGCCTCAGTGGATTCCTTCTCCCCGGGGAGAACGTTTGCCTAACCGAGCCTTGCTAGCCCGGTTTTTAAATTTTACATGTTGGTTTCCTTGTAGCGCTGTAGGCACTGGGAGGTGCCTGGCTCCCGTGGTACTTTTAGCTCTTTTGTTTCCTTGTAAGCGCAGTAGGCCCTGGGAGGTGCCTGGCTCCCCTGTACTCTGTTTATAGAGTTTCACTATTTTATTTTCTGTTGTGATTTATGATTTTTTATCTTTAACATTGCAGTTTTATTGCTGCACACTTTGCCTACCTGCCGCTTCAGCTGGCTGCCTTCCGATCTCCGCAGTCGGAGTCGGAGCTTAGCCACGCCCTTAAAGGCGGGTTACAAATTCATGGCAGGTGCGCGGCCGCGCCGCTTGTGCACCAAAGGCACGCCAAAGGCAATCCCATCTGTGCCCGTACGCATCTGGACGGCGCCAGGGGCCAGGACCCCTGCCTGTCCAAGTAGGGGTGCAGCAGGTTATTCATCTTCGGAGATCCTATTACTTAGAACAGAAGTAGCAATCTCCACTCTATAGATGTTGGTGCCGGGGTTAACGGCTGTGGTAGGTGCTATTTTCCTTTTAATACGTCAGCAAAGGGAGATAGGAGCACAAGGGTTTCAGAGCCCGAAACTAGCTCTCTACTATGTTTGCCTCTAAATTTCAGGTCCTTAAGTAAGCATAAACATGAAATCTTTGAGATATTAGCGGACCAAGAGCCAGTGGGGTTGTTCCTGGTTGAAACCTGACTTCATGGGCACTCAGCTCCGGATATTCTGGAGGCGTTACCTTAGGTTTATGCTATCTTAAGAATTGATAGACCATCGGAGAGAGGTGGGGGATAGCAGTGATTTTTAGGGAGGACTTTCAGGTTAAAGTAACTGAACTGTCGATTTCTGGTTGTGAAGAGGCTTTTTTCACCATATCCTTTAATAGTGATTGGTCTGTGGCTGGGTTCCAAATTTACAGGCCTCTGGGCCCAGCTAGGGCTTTTTTTAACACCTTGGCAGAGGTATTACCCCCATTATGCCATCCGCTATCCGACTTTTATAGTCCTAGGGGACTTGAATCTAAATTTTGATGATAAGCGTAGTCATTAAACCTCAGAGCTCACAACTGGACTAGAGGCTTTGGGGCTGGTTCTGCTAGTTCACGCCCCTATGCACACTAGGGGACATACCCTTGACAATATCTTCTCTAATAGTGCTCAGATAAAAACCCTGCCCCCGGTGCCTGTGGCGTGGTCTGACCACTCCATCCTTCCATTTAAGATCATGAAACCTTGGAAGGTTTCAGGCTAGTCGAAACAGCATACTGTGCCCAAATTGACCCGGAAATGGTCACAACTAACTCCAGACACCTTTACGGCCAAACTGACAATGAGCACTCCGAAACTTGAGGCCTGATCTCAGATAGCTACCAAACAAATCACTTCCTGGATTACAGAGGTAGTGGGCTCCCTAGTTCCTCTGAAACCCTGTAATAGTTCTCGCCTCAACCCTTCAGCGGAATGGTTTTCAAAGCAATTATTAACTCTTAAAAAAGAATGTAAAGGTCTGGAGCATCTTTGGAGGAGGAATTATCAACCTGGGGACAAAATGAGCTACCTTGAAGCTCTAAAACACTACCACAATCAGATTAGGAGAACATGTCGGGATTTCTATGTGCATAGAATTGAATCTGCAGAGGATGCTCCCAAAGACATTTTCCATATAGTTAAAGAGCCTACCTCCTTGGAGCATGTCACAGCACTGATGCCTTCTTCTACCAATTATTGCGATCAAGTGACTAGCTTCTTTGCTGAAAATATCGAGAAGATCTATGCCACTTTTCCAGAGGCCATGAGAAATTTCAAATTCATCCCCCCTAAGGATGAATTACCACATGAAGGGCTATTTAACTTCCAAGTACGGTAAGAGACACACTTCATCTTCTTTCAACAGTTAAATGTGATTCCCCCACAGATCCTATTCCCCCTAACATGCTGTTACAAGGGAAGGAAGCTATTGCTCCAGTGCTTACAAACTTGATGAATTCCTCCTTTTGCTCTGGGCAAGTCTGAGGTCACTGGAAACATGCGATGGTGGTCCCTTTGGTGAAGAAACCCTCCCTGGACCCCGTGCTCCCAGAAAATTTGAGACCAGTATCACTACTTCCCTTCTTTGATAAAATAGCAGAAACATTTCTCAATCTTCAATTGACCAAGTTTATTGAAAAAAAACATGTGCTTCACAAAAGTCAGTCAGGTTTCATAGCTTTGTATAGCACTGAATCTGCTTTACTTTCAGCCTCTGAATCATTGAGAATGGCCGCAGATGAAGGTAATACAGCAGCGCTGATCCTGTTGGATCTGAGTGCTGCTTTTGACACGGTATCCCACGGCCTTCTTTTGGAACGGTTGTGGGATGCTGGAGTCAGAGGTAGTTCTTTGGAGTGGATCAAGCATTTTCTTCAAGATAGATTCTTCCAAGTTCTTCAACGTCCTTTTAAGTCTGAAACCCTACCCTTGTTACAAGGGGTTCCACAGGGTTCAGCCGTAAGCCCGACGCCATTTAATGTCTACATGCGCCCGCTAGCGGACATAGTCACAAAACATGGGGTGAAGCTAGTGTCCTATGCTGATGACACTCAGCTGATTATTACGCTAGAACAGAATGAAGTGGAGGCTGCACCTAAACTTAGAGCTTGCTTAATTGACCTGGCCAACTGGATGAAATTCAGTTGTCTTCAACTAAATGCAGGCAAAACTGACATTATGGTAGTTGGCAAACAACCCTCCATTTGGTCTCATGTTTGGTGGCCATCAGAGCTAGGTCCGACCCCGGTTCCTAAACCTAAGATCAAAAACTTAGGGGTATGGTTTGACAATATCTTATCATTTACAGAACATATATCAGGTTTGGCCGGCACGTGCTTTGGCCTACTGAGGTTGTTACAGAAAATGTTATATCTATTACCTCTGGCAGCTAAAAACCCATCATCCAGGCAGTGATTTTTTCCCGCTTGGATTACTGTAATGGTCTCTACTTAGGGGTCACCAAAAGTAGAATGAGAATGCTGCAGAGAGTACAGAACGCCACAGCCAAGTTACTACTGAACATCCCAAGGCGAGCCTCGGTGGGAACTACCCTTGTGGAACTACACTGGTTGCCGGTTCTGGACAGAGTGAGCTTTAAAGCTTTATGCTTTTGTCACAGAATTCAAAACGAGAAAGGCCCTTGCTATCCATTCCCTCTACTTACCCCTTATAGAACCACTAGGAATCTTAGATCTGCGGGTACTGCTAGGCTGACTGTTCCCAGAGTGCAAAGAGCACGGCTGGGAGGCAGATCATTTGGCTTTCCAGCAGCTAAAGTATGGAACCAACTGCCGCTGGATCTTAGGATGCAGCTTTCAGAAGTATTGTTCCATAGAAAATTAAAAACATGGTTCTTTAGGTCATCCCAGGTAGACTGGTGCTAAGGAAAATTTCGGACGTGGCGAGTTTTACCAGGAGGAAGAATTCCTAGCGCGGTGACACTCCGTGGAGTAACCAGGCGCTCTAAAAACTACTAATCTAATCTCACATTAACGTGCCAGGGGTGCCAGCCGGTCGCACCGCAGACTTTCGAAATAATTCTGGAAAGGAAAGAACAACAATGGATTCAATTATTGAAGCACCCATATGCTTGCAGAATTGATCACATTGGGAATGAACACTCACCGATAGTGAGTGCCAAGTCCTAATTAAGAGGAGGAAGCAAGTTGCTTTCCATAAGAAGCCCAAGGGAGCGGAATGCCCGACTACACTTGCCACAAGAATGAAGGGTGGCCCTGGGGAACATGACATGAGACAATGTTTAATGTGGATCGGCCTCTGAGATATAGAAGGCAAAAGCAATGGCACAACCCAAAGCACACTGACCTGTGGAGCATCTGAATCTTCCTAAAGGTGGGATCCAGAATGATTCAGGTGTGGCATGCCACTGGCAGGGGAAAATCCTGGAGGAGAGTAATGAAGAAGACCGTGCAGCGTCGCTAGCGTAAGGAACACTAGAATGCCACGCCTCAAAGGATATGGCCCAGGTCGGAGAGGCAGAGACCCTGAGAGCAGTGCTTAATTTGTAAAACATTAACCAGTAGGCCACTGCACCTTGCACCACCCATTTCCCCGTCATCGCTGCCAATGAAGGTACCAAAATAACTACTAACCATCTCTCTCACCTGGAAGTGCAACAGTTCAGATTATTCCATGTCCCCAATGTTAAGGAATGGCTGGGGAGGCAGGTAATAGTATTTTTTAATGTATATTGTATTCATAAACAACCGTTGTCTAAATTAGTTGAGCAGTGCCACCATGTGGCAGTGTCATAAGTGTTGGGATGACAATTATGTGCCAGTGCTGAACACCGGAAACCACTGGCTCAAATTAAGCACTGCCTGGGAGGACTAGTATGATTAAAGAAGTAGAAAACGAAAGGGTTCCGATCCAAGGGTAAGAAACAGAGCACAAGGGCTCCCGATAGAGGACTGATATGAATTAATGGCAAAAAAGGCTCCTGTCCCAATAAGAGGGCATACAATTTGGTGAATTAATCCGGAAAATACTACATAGAAAGTATATATACAAAAGATAACAACTGGATAACCAGATGGTTGGCCACAGATTCACATAATTTTTCATTTCGTAGGGCACACAAAGAAAAAATGCTATATAAAATCATAAAATGATGGTACAGTGGGACATTTCATTCATGGAAACATATTATGCAGGGATATTTGTAGACCAATTGGATAAAGGAAGTTCATGTAGCAACCATACTGCTCCACGTATCCAGAGTATTGAGGACGTTATTAACTGAGTCACAACAAGATATCCAGCGTCATTTGCAGTGTAGAAGTCGCTGCATGGTCACCACCCCTTACTGGGAGGCAAGGTTGATCGATCACCTGCAAGGTATAGTCATTTTCAGTGTGATTCAGGGTGGTGAAATGGGACACCAATGGAGCATTTTTATCCCTACACCTGATCCGACTTTTATGTTGTTTGCTGTTTGTCTGATAAACCAAGTCACATGGACAGCGGATAGCATATATGACATTGAAAGACTGGCAGTTGCTCAATTGTTTCAATAGGTCAGTATTTGTGCCAGTTCTGAAGGTTTTGATATTAAAAGTCTGTTTGCCCATAGTAAAATTTTGACTTTAAAAATGCCTTACAATGGGCGGGAGACCCCAACTCGTAGTGATGTAATGGTTGGCCTTAGTTTGAGGTATCCATGTGATGGCATGGACAAGATGATCACCTAGGTTGTTACCTCTTTTATATGAAAAGAGGGAGGGATCAGCAAAAATCACTTGGAATCGAAGTATACCCCAGTTCTTTTTGATTGTTCTGCTGACCTTGTTACTTAATGGGCAAAAGGTATTCACAAATGGTATATGTTTGTTTTGAATTCTAGTCTCGGGATGAGTAGTGTTTCTCTGGGACAATCTTTATTTATTTGAAAGGTTTTATATAGCGCTGGCTGGACCCGGGGGTATCAGAGCGCTTTACATGAGCATTGATTGTTGCAGTAAAAAACAGTTGTTCCATAGGATAAAAACATAGACGGCAGGATAAAAACATTATAATATTAACAAATAGGCAAAGAAAGCTATTTACATGAGGAGGGGATTATCAAGAAGGATTATTTTACATAAAAACAATATTAAACTAGCAAAAAAGGCAATTTACATGAGTGGAGGCTATCAAGAGAAGCTGTTTTAGTACAAGAACACAGTATATAGCTCATTGTTGAGTGCAGGGGGGAACCAGAGTTCGGGGCTGGGTGGCGGGGGGAGAAAGAAGAATTGATAGATATAGATGGGGGAGAACAGTTAGGAGAGAAAGGAAGTAACATCAGAGGGAGGTTCAAGGAGGGGCTGGGGGTAGTGGTCATAGATGGGGGAAGGGATTAGAGGGTGCATATTCGAAGGAAAGTAGGGAGGAGAGGGGGGAGAGAGTCAGGAGGAACAGAGGAGTGCACTTCGGATTGGTGGAGGATAGAATGAGGAGTCATAAGCGAGGTTAAAGACCCCAATATTTGTTGAGAAGGTGAAATTTGAGGTCTTTTTTAAAGCTGAGGTAGGAGGGGTTACAGCGCAAGTCCCTAGGGAGAGCATTCCAGATAATCGGGGCATTCGCGGAGAAGGAACGAACTTGTGTGGATTTCTTTTTTAGCAGGGGGGGGACAAGGAGTAGAGCATTAGTGCTTCTCATCGGTCGGGAGTAGCCCGCTTTTTTGAGTTTGTTCGTAAGGTACAACGGGGTTTGTTGGTGAAGGGCTTTGTGTGTTATGCATGCAGTCTTACAGGCGGATCTTCCTTCAACTCGTAGCCAGTTGAGGGCTTTGAGGGCTGGGGAGATGTGGTCAAAACTAGGCCTAGGTGGTAAATTCCGTTCCGCTCGTGGAATTTGCGGAATTTGGGTAATTGCGCGTTCCGCGGAGAACGCGGAATTGCCAAAAATTCCCCGATCCGCGGCTTCGCAGAATTTTTTGCTTGTTCGCGCTTTCAAAATGCGTGTTCGCGAGATATTTCTCCCCGAGCACGCAAACAGCGTTCGCAAACAGGAAAAACATCGCGAACGGGCGGAACAAGCAATTCCGCGTGTTTCGCGGAACTTTTGAATGCTCGCGGAGATTTTTTACCGTTACGCAGAGCTTTGCGTAGCGCAACTACGCAAATTCCGCCCACCCCTAGTCAAAACATTTACAGTCAGTGATTAGCCTGGCAGCTAGGTTGAACACGGATCTAAGGGGGGCAAGGTGTACTTTGGCGGTTCCGGTGAGGATAGCATTACCATTGTAAATTTTGGAGATAACTAGTAATTGGACAACCCATTTGAAGTCATCAGCAGGAATGAAGGGTTTGATTTTTTTGAGATGTCGGAGAGTGAAGAGAGCTCCTTTAACCAAATTGTTTATGTGGTCGTTAAGAGTGAGATTGTTGTCAATAATGAAACCAAGTGATTTCACTGAGTTTGATAAGGAGAGCGAGCAGTTTAGGGCATTACGGTCAGAGAGCCAGCTTTGGATGGGGAGCTGGTTGTTTTTAGGAGAGAAGAGAATGATTTCCATTCTTTTAGGGTTAAGTTTGAGGTGATTGGAGAAGAACCAGGATTGGATCTTTTTTAAGGAATTGTTAAGGTGGAGAACATCCGAGTGGGATCTAATCTTGTAGCAAAGTTGGGTGTCATCGGCATAGAGGTGGTAGTTAATTCCTGCTTGTTTCAGAATAAGGGTAAGGGGTTCCATTAAGAGGTTAAAGAGAGATGGGGAGAGAATAGAGCCCTGAGGGATGCCTAGGGAGACAGGTGTAGGGATCGAGAGGCAGTCATGGATTTTGATTTGTTGTGTTCTGTGTTGGAGGTAAGAGGAGAACCATTTGAGAACCAGACCATTAAGGCCAAATCGAGCATTAAGTGAGTTAAGTAAGGAAGAATGGTTAACTGTATCAAAGGCAGCAGAGAGGTCAAGGAGAATAAGTAGGCAGGACTCACCATTGTCGAGTGACCAGTGGAGGTCATCGACAATATTAAGCATGGCGGTTTCTGTGCTGCATCCTTTTCTGAAGCCGATTGCAAGGAGTCAAGTAGGTTGAAAATGCAGATGTGGTTGTCCAATTGTCGGAGAGCACATTTTTCAAGGACTTTATATAGAAGTGGGAGGTTTGAGATAGGGCGGAGATTGTTGGGGTCGTTTGGGTCAGCAGAGGGGTTTTTAAGAATGGGAGTGATTTGTCCGAGTTGGAGAGAGTTGGGGACACAACCAGTGGCCAAGGAGGTGTTAATGATAGTGGTCCAGTAAGGGGCAATGATGTGTTTTAGATCTTGAACAAGGTTTGAAGGGAGAGGATCTTTGGTGTGTGAGGTCGGCTTGAGTTTGGAAATGATGTTAAGGACTTCCTGATTAGTCATGGGGTGGAAGTTATGCCAGGAGGCCTTGTTTTTCAGTTGTACGTTGGGAAGGCTGAATTCAGGAGAAGTTGAAATGGGTCGGTGAGTTGTGGAATTAGGAGGAGGGGGCAGGGTCAAGAGGGGGGGTAAATCAATGGAAGCGTCAATAGTAAGTTTGGGTGAGGGCGGGGCTAGAGTTGGATGGAAGGACTGTTCAATTTTGGCAATTTTGGCCGAGAGGGAGTTAGCTATTTCCTCGCATCTCTCGGTTGAGGCCAATAGCTCCGGGGGAGTGGACGATGTTTGTTTTCTTACAATGTTAAATAGTTCTCTGGGCCTATTTTTGGCACGATCAAGTTGTGCTCGAAAGAAGGTTGCCTTTTCATTGAAGATGTGTTTCTTGTAAGTTGATCTGGCTGATCTGAGGAGGGCAAGATGGGAGGGAGAGGGGTGTTGTCTCCATGTTCTTTCGGTCAGACTAAGTGAACGTCTTTCGTTGTTAAGATCTGAGTTGAACCAAGATTTAGATGGAATATTTCTTTGTTTTTTTAGTTTTGGAGGGGCTAATTTGTCCAAGACATCCTTGACGGTCTTGTTGAAATGATCAGTGAGCTCATTTGCATTTTGAGAGAGGGGTGTGAGAAGAAGTTGGGCTTGGAGTTTAGACTCGAGTACATCCGGTTGGATTTGACTAACATTTCTGGTCCATTTCAGGGGTTTGGTGACTTGTGTAGAGGGGGGTGGGGAATTGGTTAAGATCTTGAACAGAATGAGGTGATGGTCAGACCAGTCAATGGGGATGATGTGAGACAGGGAGGTCGAGTCATTATTGGAAATGATGGCATCGAGAGTGGCTCCTTTGATGTGAGTTGGATTTTTACATAGTTGTTTAAGGTCGTTAATCTCAAGGAGGTTAATGAGGCGCATGACTGAGGGATCCTCAACATTGTTCCAATGAATGTTAAAATCTCCTAAGAAGAGATTTTTTGAGTCGGAAAGTGAAGATTATGAAAGAAAGTCGGAAAATTTGTCGGCGAAGAGAAGAGGTTCACCCGGAGGGTGGTAGATGTTATGTAGTCGGATCGGGGGAGAGCCCTGTGCAGTGAGTTCGGCGCCAAGGTATTCAAAGGTTAGGTGTTCTGAGTCCTTTAATAGGGAGAGTTGAAGTTCGTTTTTATAGATTATAGCTAGACCACCCCCTTTTCTGACAGGTCTGTCTTTCCTAAAGATAGAAAAGCCAGGGGGGGTGAGTAGGTCAAGAAAAGCCGTTGAGTGGTCATTGAGCCAGGTTTCCGTAAAGAAGGCGATGTCAATAGCTTCGCCAAGGATGGTTTCGGATATTTCAGTCGCGTGTCGGACAGCCGATCGGCAATTCACTAGCATGCAAAAGAGGGGTTTAGGGTTATCATTGGTAGGTTTACAGGGGTGAATGGTGGTAAGTTGAGCTGGGGGTCTAGAGGAGATGGGTGTGGAAGGGATTCTGTTTGTTCCTATAATCACTGGGATGTTGGCGTGTGAGAGGGGAAGATCAGAACTTAGAAGTTGGGGAAGGTAGGAGTTGCAAAGGTCCATGAGGTCGGAAGTGGACAGGTAGCTCACTGCGCGGAGAGGCCTGTGTGATCTGTTGCATAGGGGTGTAGTTCTCCCTCGGTGATATCGGGAGATGTTTTGGGAGCAGGAACAGAGGGAATCAGTGCGGTTCGGGAAGGACATGGTTCTAAGTGAGTTGTAGTCCTCTCTAAGTCGAGCAAGTTTGGACGTCAAGGTTGAGAGATTACGTTCTATGTTTGTTAATGTCTGAGTGAGAAGATTGAGGGGGAGCTCAGTTGCAAAGGAGGGGGGGATGTAGTGGGTGTCACAGTTTTTGTAGAGGGGAGTCTGGTGCGCGGAGGTGGGGAGAGGCCAGGGGGGAGTCAGAAAAGTGTTCCGGGTGATTGGTGAGGTGTAAGGCGTGTGGGGAGGTGGGTCAGTCGTAAAGTCAGTCAAGGTGGAAGGAGAAGAAAGTGGGGGAGAGGGATGTCGGGAAACGGCACTACTGGTTGAGGGTGGAATGCAGTTAGGAGAGGGAGAGAGTGGCAAAAAGGGGGGCAAAGCAGGAAATTCAAATTGTGGAGGCAAGGACGTAGGAGTGGGGTTAGAGGTAGGGATGGGGTTTGGAGGGGGTTGATCTTTAGAGGGTGTGAGAGTTGGCATGACAGCATGTGCAGTAGTGATGTGTAAGGGAGGATGGGACGGACCCGGTAGGGTGGGAGCTAACAAAAAGGCGTCCTGCAGTTGGGTTAGGGAAGGGTTTAGGACTGGGTCAGCGAGTTGGTAGGTTAAGGTACTGAAATGGTTCTCGAAGAGGTTGAGGTGGTAATCAGAGGCTTGGATGAGGATATTGCCAGATTTGAATATGGAAATGTCAATTTCCCCGAGAAAGGCTGGGGATGGGGTACTAGACAATTTGAATCCATATGGAATATTACTTGATTTGGTGATTGTAAGATGGTGAAGGAAAATGTTTTTCCATTTGGAGGGGCGTTTGGAAAAGAAAATGTAGTTAGATTTTATGGGAGAGGAGAGACTGAGGTAGGTATCAGCTATTAAAGTTTCAGGGTGACGGATCAGTAATTTATGTTTAAAAATTTTCTTTGCGTTTTTAGAAAGTTAGAAGGGTATAAGATGCTCCATGAGTTGGGGCCATGTCTGGTGAGAACAGGATCAGGAGGAGTGAGGCGGGTGTAAGAGGGGGACATGATTGGGTCTTAAGATGAAGAAGACTAGGTGGAGGGAAGGAGATATAAGGAAAAAAAGATAAGAAGGAGGGGAGTAACAAACCTGGAGGCTAAATAGTGAGAGAGACATGGAGGCAGAAAAGCCACCACGGTAAGGGAAAATCAAGGGTGAGAGCAGAGCAGGATGAATACGCCTAATCACATAACCAATTGAACACAGCTTATTTGACAACAATCCAGTGCTTTAACAGGGGGGTTCATGACGGCATAGAAAAGGGCTCAAACTATTGGTACCAGGGGGAGACGACCAAAAGTCTACAGCGGGAGAGGAAAATATCATGAGAGGCAGAGTGTCTGAAGCGGGAGAGAAAAAAATCCTGTGAGGCAAAAGAACCACCAGGGTGAGGGAAAAATCAGGTTAGAGAGCAGGGCAGGGTAAAGCACCAGAATAAAAAAACATTAATTCTGAGTCCAGGTCTGGTACCATCAAGGAGGGAACTGAGACGTAGAGGCTGTGGGGTGTCTCCTGCTGTTATTCACAAGTTCAAAGAGGCTTCAGAGGGAGGCACATAGTCAGGGAGAGGAGCAGGGCAAAACACCAGAATAAAAACCAAAACTTCTGAGTTCAGGTCTGGTACCATCCAGGGGGTGGTTTGAGACACATAGGCTGTGGGGTGTCTCCTGCTGTCATTCACAAGTTCAAAGAGTACATCAGCAGGGCCAGGCGTCCTCGGTGTGGGAGGTGTGATTGAGCTGCGGCACCAAGTGTATTTAGGTTCAGACAAATCTAAATGGTACGGGCAAATGAGGGTGCCTTAGACAGCTGGTTCTGGCCACAGAAATTAGTTACCTCACTAGGGAGAGCCAGGGGCCAAAACATCAGGCATGAGTTATCATAAGGGAGGAGAGAGCCACTCGGGACTCAGGCAATGGACATAGGCAGTATGAGGCCAAGGGCACAAACCTTGCCTTCCGGTTAGGGTGAAGACGGTAAAAGTTGGTTCCCAAATGGCAAAAGCAGCGGCGTCAGACGGGCAGCAAGGAGTAAGGCAACAGGGCATGGCCACTGGTTTCAGGGGTGCCAGGGGCAGCTGGGACAGAATGGCCACCGCAGCGTCTGAGCCAGGATGGCGGACAGAGGGAAATAGGGCCCGGGGACTCCGAAGTAGCTGGCAAAACAGATATCCTCAATTCAGCAGAGTCAAACCTCTTCCCCAATACAGCAGAGCCAAACCTTATAAATTCACAAATTGGTTAATCATTGATTTATCCATGACAATCTAGCACCTCAGCAGGGTTTGCAACATCAGGAGGCTGAAACAGAATAGGCCAGTCATCTTGACCTCTCTGTGGGACCCAGTCTATTAACCATCTAGGGGTGCAATGATGAGGGAGGATCATCAGTCCGATGAGCCAGGCACTCACCGTGATCTTAATGAGGGGATCCAGGCATTCGCCATCTTGGGTGTAAAATTCCGGCGGCACATCGCCATTTTGAGGAGCGGACGTACGGTGGAATCGTTGAGCGTGCGGGAAGCCAAATGAGTCAGGGGCTGGGAAGCACCAGGGCGAAGATCTGGACCACCGAGCCCTGTCGGTAGGCCGAGTGGGCCCGAAGACCTTGAGCAGCAAGTCCGTAGTCCGAGCAGTGGGAAACCCAGGCGGTACACCACCTCCGGTCCACTCAGCGCCGAGTACGAGAAAGGAGAACGCTGCACAGAATGCCCGCTCCAGAGGGCAAACAAACCAGACAGAGGGTAGTGCGGCCGAGGGCAGAACAGCGCGGCACCGAGGCGCCCGGTGGAGGCGGAGTCATTGTGCGACCGTCCGGTGGGCTAGATCTAGGCGAGACCAGTCCGGAGGGCTCAGACCTGGCCCGCAGGCCAGAGAGGTCAGAGGCCGCAATGGCGAAAATCCAGTCCCAGCGCCCGGCCAGCAGTCAAGTGGGAAGGCTCCCCAAACAGCAGGGCTCAGGCGAAAAACCAGTTCCAGCGCTCCGTCAGCTGGTCAAATGGAAAGGCACCCCACACCGCAGGACACGGACAACAACAGTGGGAGCCAGGGCCAACTTCACCACAGGCCTCCAAGCGCCGAAAAGGAGATGAGGTGGAACACGCTCAATCAAGGAGAAACAATCCTGCAAGAGAGCGGAGTGTTCGGTGGCGGAGAGACGGCATCAATATTTCTGGCGATGGAGGAGTAGTGGCACGACCGGTCCGGAGGACACTATCCTGGGGATGAGCGGCGAGGTAGAAGCTGAGAGGGATGTCCGATCCCCCAGAGGTCGTCTTTGAGGTAAGCCACAATGAGTTGCTAATTCAGATGATTCAAGGGAGTTAAATGAAGGAAGATTGCAGGCGGATGACCGGGTAAACAGAGGGATATCTACTGATATGGTAATCCCAACCCGGGAGCTCTAGGGAAGAGCTTCTACACAGCGGCCATGCCTGTTTTAATGAATGGAAAACCAGGCATCTTGGATAACCCTTTGATATCAGTTTGTCCCTCATTGTGGCTGCCTCCTTGAAGTAGTCTTTTTTCCATTTACAATTCCATCGTATGTGGAGGAACCTTCCCCTAAACCTTTTGGGTGATTACTTATGTATAGTAAGAGTGTGTTTTTTTCTGTGGGCTATTTAAACACAGAAGTCCCTATTTTACCTTCTTGTACTTGTAAGGATTAGTCCAAGAAGGGTAGTTTGTTACTTTTGGCTTCAAAAGTAAACTTGACGTGTTGTTGTGTTGTGATGGGCCAGTTGACAAATAGGGATAGAGAATCTAGTTTGCCATGCCAAATGAGGAGGATGTCATTGCCAAAGCCCCCTCCCCTTTTTCTTGAATACTGCCCTAGGGGATGGGGTCTCTTGTGCCTTTTTAGGCTCTGGTAGAGGACCGCTTGGCCCTATTCCCCTTTCTTTATGATTTCAGCCACAGGGAAGGAGGTCTCTAAGGGCTAACAAGAGGCTGAGGGGTCGATTCCAATCTCGTAAGGAAAGCATCCCGACCGAATCGGATCCGGAATGCTTTCCATTCGACTCGGAGTGCTGGAGTCTGACCAAGTGAGTACGATGCATCCGTATGCTGATGGACTCGGTTCGCTTGGACTCCCATTGAACTCTATGGGAGCCTGTATACTGAACGCGTACACATGCTCCCATAGCAAAAAGGGGTGGGTGGGAAAAATCGTACACCCTGTGGCAGGCACCCCATGGTGCCCGTCACACTGTGCATGCTTGGATCAGGGGGACCCATGGGCACCCCCCGTGACCGATTCGGAGGGCCCCAGGTGATGGGGGGTCTGCTACGGCCCCCCGAAGTCCGATTCCGACAGCCTTTTCGTCTTGTTGAGACCGAGTCGATACGGCTGTCCGAATCGTGCATTGTACTCGCTCGTTCGGAATCCGTCTCCATTGCGCGGCACGATTCGGCTCAAACGAGTCGTATGGACAGGATTGGGTTCGGAAACGATTCGGTCAATGCGGACGAGATCTTCGCATTGTACTTGGTCATTCAGACCTGTGTACAATTCGGTCGGAAACAAGGGCTACAAATCGGATCCAGGAAAGCTGAATCCGATTCGGAGGCCTTCCGAATGACATCAGAATCAGGCCCTGAGATGGGGACCACATGCCCGTTCCCCGTAAATAATGCATTGGACCCTAGGGATTAGGGTCCAGAGGACTGAAGTCTGCTTGGGAAGAGTGCCACATGCCCCTCTCCTCGTACTTGTCACCTGGCCCCAGGATATGGGGTCAGAGAGGGGAGGCACACTCACCCCCTCTCCTGCATTGTCCTTTTTTTTGCCATGATCCCACAGGACCCCTTTGTGGGATCACGGCAAAACCCACTGATTTCTTTTTCATTTTGGGCCTAGTGGGGTCACTCTCGCCCCCCCCCCCCCAGAGGGCCTAGAGGGGCAGGGTATACCTACTTTGCCCCCTTATATATTTCTTTTAAACTTCAGGACAGGGGATTAAGTCCCAGACTCCTGTAATGGCTGCTAGCAAGATCTTTCTCATGTTGCTGACAGCCAATCAGAGTCAGACTTCCAGAGAGCGAATTAACTTAAAGTAATAAAGCTCCCTGAGCCAATCAGAATGCTAGATTTAAAAAAAATTGGTTTTGAGGGGCTCTTGTGATAGTCCCTCAGACCCAACTATCCTGATATACAATTTTTTCTTAACCTTAATTTCTTAAAAAACTGCTAAACGGATTTACACCAAATCACAATCTTGCCCAATTTGGTGTAATTTCATTTAGCAGTTTTTGCACTAGCACTGACCAAAGAAGTGTATGGAAAATGCATGGGGATATTTGCTATTGGGATTCCCCTTTTTCTCGGCCCCTGCTTGACGGATCACCCCAAAACTTTCCAGGAAGGAGCTGAGGCGAATTTGCTTTTTTTCCTAAAGTTTTGTGAAGATTTGTGCTTCCATCTAATGGTCACTAGCACAATATTCAGATTACTGCTCTGGAATCCGGAGTGCAAAGTTTTGGTGTGTTGAAACGCGCTGAAATTTTGAAACATATTAAGGTGACCACCCCATGAGACAAAGCGGTTTCCCTGCCTGGAGCAGTGCAGGCATGGAAACCTGTGTTTGTTCTTGCTTGGCCAGAGCATTTTTAAATCTCCCACCAAGTGGGAGCAAACACCAAGTTCACTCCCAGCTGGTGCAGCATAAAAAATGCTCTCATCTGCTGGGAGCTGACTTTAGATCTCAGGGAAACAGATCTAAATATTGCTCACACCCACATAGAGCAGTATTATTAGCTGCTCCCTGCGGGCAGAAGCAATGCCGGCTCCCATTGGATGCTGGGAGCCAGCTGGGGCTGTAGGGTCCATGGGGTTGTAATCAGTGATTTCACAAATGATGTCATGAGTGATGATATATATGTGATGTCATAAGCAGTGAATTGTTGGGCGCAAGTTATAGTTAGTGCTGCTAACTATAACTTCTGAATTTCAGTGGTTTTTAACTTCAAAACATTAATGTTATCACTGAGAATGTCACCTACTATAACGTTACGTTATCCTTTGTTTTTTTCAGTGAATCCCAAAAGTTTTTTAAAAACAAAAGCAAACCATTTTATTACACCTAGCTATAACGTTGCTGTAACCTTTGTTTTTTTCAGCAAATTTCTAGGGGTTATTTAAAGTAAATTAATTATTTTTTGAGTGTATGTATGGTAGAATAATTGTATAATATATCCTCTGTGCAGACATTATTGTAAAAGGGAATACTTTTTTTTATTGTAACATAACAGGAAAATGTTGACAGTTTGCAAAAAGTTTCTAAAAAATGATGTGTGACTATAAAGCAGAGTAATACAGCAATATTTTAGTTGAGATTCTGCATCTCCTCAGTTCTTGTAACTCTCATTTTGAGACATCTTCCCAGCAAACTATTTTTAAGATGTAATTAATCTTGCGAGAGGCTTGCGAGCTGCTCACAGGACACTTGCGAGATTATTGCATTTGAAATTTCATTTAAATCTATTGTATTGAGTTCTTTCTCATGCTTTCAGTTATTAATTGTATTCTATATGAAGAGAGTCATTAAAATATGGTTGAATATATATATATATATATATATATATATATATATATATATATATATATATATATTTCTTTTTAAAGTGATACCTCTCACAAGATGCTCATGGAAGCAGGATGCACAATCCCCTGCGTGGACTCCGAGGGGGCTGTACTTCCTCATTAGCTCTTGTGAACCACTCATGAGATTGTACATTTAAAATTAAGTTAATAATAGTGTCTTTCTGTTGTTGTGAACAAAGTAAGACATTAGAGATGTTGATTAACTTGGAAAATCTGATTATGTATTGTTCTATTGAAGATATAAAGCAAGTCGTTTTTTATGGTCTGGCTAGACACTCGTGAGACACTCACGAGATGTCCGGGTGAGGGAACACATCCCAAGAAAGAATTGTGATTGGTTCATATGGATGTCTTCATTTAGAAAAAGAAGATTCTGTCCTTTTTGCTTTATTTTCCTATTGAATTTTGCTGTGGGCAGACCTTTTTGGCTTTCTCTCTTTCCCTGTCTGTGTCCCAATACAAAGATGTCCTCATCACGTGTCCCAATACAAAGATGTCCTCATCAGATTCTGATAAGCAGCTGGGTGCTCAGTCACCTCAGCCTGCCAAGGAATCCTTTTTCAACATGAGGCCAGGTGGCAAAAACGTTTCTGCAAAGCATTTCATCTCCATACTTTGCTAGAAGGAGTTCAGCTGGGGGAGTAGAAACAAACAGTACAATATGAGTACCTCAAGCATTTGGAGACACTTCAGATCTATACATCCACAAAGGCTTGCCCGGGAGGTGTTAGCTTGTACTGCCGACCTAGACAATTCTTCAGGGCTTCCACCTCATTTGAACCTTGATATTCTGTACCTGTGCAGGTAATGAGTGCTGAAGCAGATAACAACCCTGCTTATCTTTATAAAGCACTTTTTTTCTGCATATGTAAGCAGATCATGTTTTAATTTGTAAAAGTAGGTCTGCACAGGACAAGCTTGTTCAAGATCACAAATGCCCTTCTAGACAGTAGGGGTTTCCCTTCTTTGTTTTTAAGGAGATGTTGTTGCCCCCCTCCAAGTTGTATGTTTAGTTCTACCCTATTATAAAATTTAAAAATACAATAAAAGTAAAAAATGTTAGAAAACAGAAAAAAATTCAAGTTTGTTGAAAAATGTTAACAAAAACAGCTCTTCTCAGAGCTGCCCTATAGTTTCATTATCTATGTTTTTTGTAGTATGTTTTCTATTTTTACCTTTCAGACCTCTCTCTCAGATGACGGGTGTCCGTAGTAAGGTGTGGGGAGGGAGTAGCCTCTCCTTTGAGACCTCTCTCTTAGATGATGGGTGTACAAGCAGTGAGTGGGGAAGGACGGGCCTCTCCTTTCAGACCTCTCTTTCAGATGACGGGTGTGCGTAGTAGGGTGTGTGGATGAATTGGACTCTAATTTCAGACCTCTCTCTCAGAAGACAGGTGTGTGTAGTAGTGAGTGGGGAGGGACTGGCCTTTCCTTTCGGACCTCTATCTCAGATCACGGGTGTGTCTATCAGGGTGTGTGGCTGTACTATCCTCTCCTATGAGACTTTTCTTTCTGATGACAGATGTGCATATTATGGTGTAGGGAGAGACTGGCCTCTCCTTTGAGATTTCTCTCTCAGATGATGGGTGTGCATAGTAAGGTGTGTGGATGGACTCATGGGTGTCCGCAGAAATTTTTCCGGGGGGGGGGGGCAAAGTTTTAACGTCATCACAATCCTCCGACATGATGTGTGCCAGGTGGGGAACAAGAAACACTGGGGCACAGGAGGAGCCATGGGGGCAGGAAGCAGGCCGCATATGATCTCATACACCATAGGGTTGTTGTGCCACAACCATCTCTTTCTTTTGTGGCCTTTGGTAGATATCATTCACACCTTCTAGCAGTTGGCAAAGAAATAAGCAATGCTGCAGACAGGAACGGCTCTTGGCCAAAAGTGAAAAAGCACAGGCATGCAAAGGGTTTAGAAACCTGATGCAAAAGCTTAATGGAAGGATCAAGCTGCCATTGTCTGATTAGCAATTTCTAATCGGTTTTTATGTCACGACTATTAAATACACCACATTATTCATGCACACATGGTCAAGGCAGTGAAGGCAGTATAAATGGCATTATAAAAAAAAACATATAGAGTCAGTCTGCATTTGGTGTTAACATGCACGAACGAATGAGAATTAAAATATATGACAAATGTATTTATTTTGGAAATGTTTTAACTTAAATATATTAAAATAAATAAAATAAAATATATGACCCTAAATAAAATAACAGCTGTTCTCTTCCAAATTGGAAAATAAAACATATAAACTTAACCTGGATAACTGTTGCAGGTACTGCAAACATGTACAGTCTTGCTTAAATTTAACAGTCCCATTTTTCAATGAGTAGCAGTTTTATACAGTTTTTGTTCACTGGTTAGGGTAGAGTTCTTTAAAAAGGAACTGTAAACATCTGTAGTCTTGTGCAAATTCATCAATTACTTTGTCAATCAGCTGTTGTTTGTTTTCATCAATTTTTGCTCGATGTATGCTCATCATTCACAAACCCGATAAGCGATCATCTGCCATTGTCGACCTCAACCAGGTTTTCACCCTTCTCATTGTGCTGAAAGACCTTTCCACTGTGCAAGTGGTCACTGGTAATGTGAGAGCAATGAGAATTGTTTGCTGGACTGATGGAAATAAATCTGTGTGGTTGAGCAAATCCAGAAATCCATTGTCAAACTGCTCATCCTTCGTTGACTAGATCTGAAACCCTGTGACTGCTTCGGCTTCCAGGTTTACAATGTCGTAAATATCTCTGATGTTTGCAATATGGTATTTGTATTGCTCAAGTGTCATTTTTGTCATATGTTTTGGCTAAAGTGAGAACAGACTCAAATGTTTCTTGTTTTCATTGCCAAACCGGCTTTCTAATGATGCGATGATAGAGTCCATGTATGGCATATAGATAGACTGGTGATAGTATTCTTCCACAGAAGAGGAACCAAAATTAGAATGAAATACTTGCCGGCCACACTGTCTGGGAACACAAAGTTCGATGTTCAGTTTTTCTGCCAGTGTTTGAACGTTTGTAAAAATGTCCTTAAATTGCTCTTCTGCTTTTTGTCTGTGATCACGGAACACAGTCAGAAGGTCTTGCACATGATTACACACCTTGAGGATATCAAGCTGAACAGCTTGGAGAGCCTGGCTTACAGATTCCAATCTTGATGAGTAATCTGAAATTATGGACAAGCAAAAGAGAAAGCTCACTGTGCCGGAGGAACATTGCAATTGATATGCATCCTGACGTGTTTTCCCTGATGCTGTACTGGCCAGTAAGCTTAATTGCTTAAAATCTCTTCAAAGTGTGAGCTAAAAATTCGAATGCTCTTGTATTTTTCTCCATCGTGTTTCACTCAGCAATGGCAAATTAGGAATAATAGATCTTCTTTTTGGACTCTCACGGAAAAACTTGATGATGGCTTTCACTGTGCCAATAGAATTCTATATATCAGGAACAACATTCAGGTCATTAACAACCAAATGAAGTTTATGTGAGGCACAGTGAGCAGAAGCAGCTTTAGGATATTTTCTCTTTATTATGTCTTGAACACCACCTTCCTTTCCTGCCATTGTAGAGCATCCATCATATCCTTGGCCATGGAGTTTTTCTAAGTTTAATCCAAATTTAGAACATGTATCCATAATCATATTTGCAATTGAGACAGCATCCACTTCTTTTAAGGTTGCAATCCAAGGAATTCTTCTCTGTTGACAGCTAAGGTGCTACTTGTTGTGTATACAAATACGTACTCCAAGTGACATCTGTTCCTTTCCAGATATGTCAGCACTTTCATCAGCATTGATTGAAAATCCATTTGACCTATTGACTAAGGATATTAGATCTTCTCTTAATGTTTCTTCACATAATGTAATCAATTCATGTTCAACTCGAACAGATGTATAACGTGCATTAACTGGTGCATTTTCCAGATTGTTCTTTAGGGTGACATCTCCAGCTTCAATGCGAAACTGGTACAGACTTTGCAGATTTCCGGTTGTACTTTTTTTCCCACGTAAAACAATGTCATATGTGCCACAAAATAAGATAGCAGACAAAATTGGAAAGAACTTTTTTCAATTTTCTTCAACATGCCTTTTTACAGCGTTGTCTATTTGGTAAACAATACTTGTTTCCGGTTTTTTTCTGATCGCCAAAAAGTGAGTTGCATCCACTTGTGCGTTTTTATGCCAAGACGATAAGACATGCTTGCGTGCACTTTCATGGAAGTCTTTATATTTAGTGAAAGGCATAGTTATGAATGCTCCTTGTATCCCACGATGAACTGGCTGTGGAAAAACTGTGCAGAACTTACAAATTGCACCTTTCAGTTGTGGAGAGTAGCTAAGCCATGGTGAATATTGATTAATCCACACATGACGGAAACAGCGTGTTCCACCTGAATCCTTCTTGAAGTCATACGTTTCTGGTGGAGTATACGTATTTATTAGAAGATTGTATTTTACATCATCTGTTAGTTTTTTTGCTGAATTAAAATACAATCCAGTATCATTTACAGGAGCATCAACATCATGGCAAGATTCTGTTGGAGCTGCAAGTGGACCTGCAGAACTTCTTGTGCTTGGTTCTTCTGCCTCCTCCTGTTTACCATGTCTAGATTATTTTCTTGCTTCCGTAATATCAGATTCTACATCATCCAATTTTCGTTTTCCCAAACATTTTCGGATGTCGATTTCTAAAAAGAAATGGGGATCATTAAATACTCTGCTCATCACCAGGCTGGCTGTATTGATTAAACTGAGTTGTAGTTGAGCTGTAGGGAGTTGAAAATTCCCTTTAAATTTCTCCTGCAAGGGGAACCAGGTCTCCTTGCATAATGCATAATTATACAGGTAAGATGAGAGTTGTGAACATTAAATAACTCACCTACAATGCACTATTTATTGAATACATACAGCCCTGTAACCAGTAACAGAAAGTTGAAAAACGAAAGTGTGTGTGGATATATGTACACACACTGATGCACACACATATTAATATCAAATTTGCCTTTGTGCGCCTTAATGATAAAGAACAAACGGAGCCAACTCCATGCGGTTATGCTTAATTTTTTTTAATCAGCTTTCAGCCATTACGCGTTTCGTCCGTTGCAATGGCCTTGGTCACATGGCAGTTACGCGTCATTGGGTGCTTTTTACTCCTGTTTTTTCAGAAGACATAGATAAAAGACTATACCCTCACAATATTGAATATACATAACAATTACACATGCATTGTAATGCTTCATGATTGTAAATGAATAACGTTTTTTAACACAACTCTTCATACTCATTAATAAAGTTAAGGGTTGAAGTAAAAAATGGGTAAGTGCGGTTCATTTCATTATCAGGCCAGTGCCTGATAGTTGCTTAAATATATATTCACTAATTTAACTGACGGTCACGAAAAATATTAAAAGGCAAGTGCCTGGTTCACTACACACAATTCAATCCATTTTACTTCTATGCAATCATTCTGATGAGTTAGAGTTTAAAAGTTGGTTCTATTGAAGGTGATAAAGTGCTATGTGCAATGCCATACTTGGCCAGTGCCAGTTAACTTAACTGTCACCTTCCGATATTCAAAAAAAAAAAACCCTATTCCCAATCAAAAAATAATAATGCGAGATTAATCTTACATATTGTACACAAAGACTACACAGAACCTAAATTCACACAAATTTTCTGCTGCTCGTTTTTTTAACTATCGATCCTATTCAGAATTTACAAACACGAATGCAGTTCTTCGTCATAGTTGAGCCCATTGGGAACCTTGCTGTCTAACAATATTATATATCTAGTCTCCAATTCCCATAATAATTTTGTGCGATTCCCCCGTCTATTAGGTGGAACTGAATCGATAACAAAGTAATTAATATGTACAGGATTCATCTGATGCACCAACTCACAGTGACGTGCTACTGGGTATGAACAATCCCCATTGGTTATTGCCCTCATGTGTTGTAAAATTCTTTTATTTACCTGCAGGGTAGTGCTACCCACATAGCTTAGGTAACAGGTTACAGGAGCAAGTTAATACATAAACAGCAAAATCTGTTTTGCAGTTATAAGCTCCTTTAATCAACAAATCCTCTTTCCTGAAGGGAGTACAGTATGATGTTGTGTTTTTACCTATACTGCAGGTTTTGCAGCGAGTGCATTTTATAAAACCATTTGATGGTTTTAACCAGCTTTTTATCATGATTTTCCTCAGGACTGCTGTTCACTATTAAGCCTTTTAGCGAAGGTGCTCTACGATATGTTATAGGGGGGTGCTTGAGGAGTGTCATCCATATGGTTGGATCTAGTTTAAGGATATGCCAGTGTTTGTTCAGTAGATCCCTAAGTGATTTGTTCTGTGTCTTATATGTTGTGAGAAACCGCACTGTTGATTCCGTTTTTCTATCTTGGGGGTCTCTAGTAGAAAATAAGATTGATTCTCTATTCTTTTTATTTGCTGATCGTCTAGCCTCATCAATTATTATTCTACTATATCCTCTCTCAAGGAATCTATCTGCCATATCAATCTGGCATTTTCTTAGACCATCTTCTGTGCTGCAGTTTCTTTTCGCCCTCAGCATTTCACCGTAAGGTATGCTCAACTTAGTATGGTGAGGATAAAAGCTGGAGGTGTGAAGTGTTGTATTCCCGGCTGTCTCTTTCCTATATAGCCTGGTTTCCAATTTACCCTTTTCAACATATACTTCTACATCAAGAAATGCAACACTGGTTTTACTGATATTGTGTGTAAATCTCAAGTTCAATTCATTGTTATTAATGAGCCTGACAAATTGTTCTGCAGAATTCATCGAGCCCATCCACACACAAAGAGATCATCTATGTATCTCGCCCACATAACTATGTGTTTGTCCCAAATCTGTACGTGGTCTTTGTGGAGCAACTGTTCCTCCCACCAGCCTACATGTAAACACGCATAACTGGGGGCAAAACAGGTGAACATCACAGTCCCACGTTGTTGGTGGTACAGTTCACCCCCAAACAGAAAAAAGTTATTTTCTAGACATCTTCTTGCCATGGTGACCAACATTTGAGTATGATAGTACAGACTGAGCTGTCTATCTCTCAAAAAGTACTGCATGGGTTGAAGGCCATCCTTATGCACTACACTTGTGTATAAGGCTGCTATATCCAATGCCATCAGAACATAATCATCTTCAAATATATATATAGTACCAGATTTCACTTGCCACAGCAGCATCAGAATGCACCCAAAACACTTGCCACAGCACCACCAGCAGCTTTAAACCCACAGCACTTGCTAAGTGCACCTTGGCAGTGGCACTGGATAGCATCCACATCATTCACCTGATATAATCCCAAATCACCAGGTATAACCCCACCACACTAGATAATAAATTATGTAACCCCCAATATCCCCATGGTGGCACAAATTATAAACTAACTGCTTTCTCCTGCTTTTGCCTCATTTTTTTCTGCTCTGTCCTTCCTCTCCCCCAGTTTTTCTAACTTTTTTCTCCTGCTTTTGCCTTGTTTTTTAAAACTTTTCCCTTACTCAACCCTATTTTTCTGACTGCTTTCTCCTGCTTTTGCCACAGCCTCAGTTCCACATTTTGTAATTACAAGCAAATCACTTAATCTCCCCATGGCGGCACGCATTTACTTGGCTGCCCGTCCACCTCCTGCTGGTCGCTGCTTGCCCCGCTGAACTCTGTTGCACAGATCCCCTCCTCCACAGACTCTATTTTTCAAATTTTTTCGTGCAGTTTTATGTAGTGCCAACACCACCCAAAGGTATTGGAGCACTTTATATAAGCACCACCAGTTACTTTTTAGAGCAATTTTATATAGCGCCGCCAACAACCAACACCACCCAAAGGAATTGAAGCGCTTTACATAAGCACCAGTTACTTTTTTTTGTGCAGTATTAAAAACACCATCACTGCCCAAAGGTATTGGAGCGCTTTACATAAGCACCAGTTACTTTTTAGTGAAGTTTTATATAGCGCCGCCAACAACCAACACCACCAAAGCTAATGGAGTGCTTTACATTAGCACCAGTTATTTTTAGTGAAGCTTTATATAGCACCGCCAACAACCAACATCACCAAAGTATTGGAGTGCTTTACATTAGCATTATATACTTTTTTATTGGTGCAGTTTTAAAAAACGCCAACACTGCCCAAAGGTATTGTAGTGCTTTAATTAGCACTAGTTACTTTTTTTTGTGCAGTTTAAAAAAAACGCCAACACTGACCAAAGGTATTGGAGCGCTTTACAAAAGCGCATGTTACTTTTTAGTGAAGTTTTATATAGCGCTACCAACAACCAACACCACCCAAAGGTATTGGAGCGCTTCACATTAGCACCAGTTACTTTTTAATGAAGTTTTATATAGCGCTGCCAACAACCAACATTACCCAAAATATTGGAGCGCTTTACATTAGCACTAGTTACTTTGTTTTTTAGCAGTTTTAAAAAACGCCAACACTGCCCAAAGGGATTGGAGCACTTTACATAAGCACCAGTTACTTTTTAGTGACGTTTTATTTAGCGCCGCCAACAACCAACACCACCAAAGCTTTTGGAGCGCTTTACATAAGCACCAGTTACTTTTTAGTGACGTTTTATATAGCGCCGCCAACAACAAACACCACCCAAAGAATTAGAGCGCTTTTCATTAGCACTAGTAACTTTTTTGTTGTGCAGTTTTAAAAAATGGCAACACTGACTAAAGGGATTGGAGCGCTTTACATAAGCACCAGTTACTTTTAGTGAAGTTTTATATAATGCCGCCAACACCCAACACTACCCAAAATTATTGGAGCGCTTTACATTAGCACTAGTTACCTTTTTTGAGCAGTTTTACCATATAGTGCCCCAAGCCCATTCTGCCCACATCTGAAGCATGAGAGTCTCAATTGTCCCTGCCAGCCCATAGACAGGGTTGTGCTAAAATTATCCACACTGCCTTGAGCGTCTACAGAGGCAGTAGGCCTCACACCCTCCTGTAACCTCAGATGTATCTCTCCTATGGAGCCAATAACCTCAGGTCAATGTCTTTCTGATGAAGGACTCTGGGCCAACTGGGACTTTTCGCACCTTTGGAAACTAAAATAGCGACAGGGCTTAAAATAAACAATAGCCTTATAAGGAGCTTTCACCTTAAAGCTTCCGAGAGGTGACGCAAAGTGTTTTTGATAAAAAGTTTAAACTTTTGTTATGTTCTGTGGTCAAGCACCTGCCAAAATTAGATCTTGTGGTCAACAGTTCCTCATTTCAAATGTATAAAAGGACTGCTTACTCTCCAGTTCGTTGACCACCTTCTGCAGTGTTTTTCACGCCGTTGGTGCTCCCGGTTAACCGTTTTATTTAGCATTTTTGATTGAGGTTGTAATGCTTCATTGTACTTTGATGTTCAGTTTCTCTCTCTCTCTCTCTTTCTTTGCATTGCCGTGATTTTAAACTTACTAAATTGCATGTTTTTGCTCATGATCTGCGATGTGTCTTTGACACTTGTTATTTGCTAGACTGCGCAGTGTTATTATTCAATAATGATGTGTTTTTGACATTATTTGTTTAAATCGCTTAAATAAATGGTGCCACTCTTGACTCACTTCCTGCATTTCAAACGTGTGTCTTATTATTTTAGATAGCACAGTTCTGCGGTAAATTATGTGGTAAAAACCACTCTCCAACAGCTGGCGAGCACGAAACGGACGTGCATAAGAATTTCCAGACTGCAGGGAGAGGGAACTTTCCCATGTGGCCGCGGCTGGTGGTTGCCGTTTGTTGTCTCTTCCTGACTAAACCACCGGACACACATGGGTAAGTCAAAGAGCCTTTTGCGTTTTCTCTTTGCCTTGCCCTGGTGTAGTGTCTGTCTGTGGTCAGTTAAGGAATTGTAGGTGTGATACCGCCCAAGCCACAGTTCCTTGCTGACTCGTGTCTTGCCACGATAAAAAACCCTTTTTTTTAATATGACACATGTGAGCAGGCACTGAGCCAGGATTTATTGTTACATTTTGACGTTTGAGGTTGTGATTTTTGGGTTTCCCATGCACGGTTTTTATATTGTGTATTTTTCTTCATATTTCCTGTCTAACAAGATAGGGATCGCTTGTCTCACATGTCTGTCGGTGGGACATATCATGCGAGTAGATAGGGCAGGAAATGTCTGATCTCTCATGCATCTAGAGACATGCCAGTGTATCTTCTTCGATAACTGATGCGAAAAGTCATGCGCCTATTTAATTAGCACAAATAGGATAAGGGGAATCGCGTCTTGCGTCTCTCAGCTCTTGCGGGTTGTGAAAGGGTCAGAACACCTAAAAGTGTTTGTCAGTTCATGTCTGGTGACTGGCAAGGGAGGTTTTGTGCTGGAAGTATTAGAAATCTCCAGCTTCTGCAGTCCTAAAGAGTTAAGGAATGTTAACGGTTAAATAGATTAAATAAATAGCTTTGTGAAAGGGTGCCCGGCTTTCGCGTTAATAAAATAAAACATTTCTGACTGTCTAACAGAATAAAGAGGAAGTGCTTCACTTTCAAAAATTTCTAACTGGGTAGCAAAATAAAGAGGAAGTACTTCACTTTCGAAACTAGCTCCCTCCTCGGCTTCTTGCTTTCTCCGTCTAAGAGAAAAATAAATTATTCCTATCTGCCAACATTTCTTACAATGTACAAATTCATCTTCTCATTCTGTTTTCCGGCACGGCAGTGCACAGTCTTGCCTTTTAATTAACTGTGAAAGAACTGTTGACTTTTCTTTTGGAAAAATAGTTGTCTGTTGGCATGACAAGCTCATGGTTATTTCTGTCTCCTCTTTTTCAAGTGACCCTGTTGTGTTTTTTTCTAAGATCGATATCTGGAGCAATGACTCAGTGCTCCATTCTTGGCATACAGACTGTCCTCTATCTTTTAGCGAGAAAAAAATCCAGGTGCATAAAATTGTATATTTATATGTTGTGTGCATGTTGACCTGCTCCATTCTGTTAACTATATGTGTTCTCTGTTAGTTCCCTGTTAGCTTGAGCTCTCAATACCCCTCCTTGTTCCCTGCCCATGTCATGTTGGTAGAATATAAACGTTTAAAAGTGCATCGTTACATTTTGCTTAAAAACACCTGCTTAACTTCCTGCTGATAAAGCCTTTGAAAACAATTAAAATAGGCTCACCAATTAACATACTAGACTGTGAATAAAATTGTCAACATTTAAAAGCACCCTTGGACACAACAAACACTTATCCCCCTGCACCTATCTACCACAAATTAAAAAAGGAAGGCAACGTTCAATTTCCTCTCTAAACCAAAGAGGTTTAGTGCGTGGCTGGTCCAATAGCAGTGGGTTATCTCAATTGATTGTTCAGTCAAGTGGCAGATAGCATTGGGAGGAGGTATTTAGCAGAGAACTCTAGAACAGAACAGAATTTTTACAGCCACAATAAATTTCAAAAGTAACTAGGGAAGAGGGGAAGAGGACTGTTGCTTCATTGATAAACTTGACACTTTTTGCCCACTACTTCTAGCAGGGGTACTTGCGCTACAAACACATTTCTGGCAAACGATAGAAAAATTCACACACGTAATAAATAGTGAAGGTAGAGAGAGCACAGAAGTAATTCTCCACCTACTGCATAACAGACCAGTTGCCATATTTAACAGTCAATAAGACTAAATAGCACCAATTACTGTACATCAAAGAGACATTCTGTCAACGGCCCTAATACGTTCCACTAGGCAGAGAAAAAAAATTACAGAAATATGATGCTCAGTAAACAAAATGCATTACAGGGCAAAGACCTAACACCCAATGAAATAGATACTCACGGGGAGGGTTCTGACTTCTACATCAGCAGATTCACTGATGATTTGACGAGTTGGACAGAAAGTCTTGCCCCACAAATGATTCCGCGGCCACAAGATGGATCCTTTGATCCACAGAATATGGCAACAGCAGAAGACTGTATCTTACATGGGGAGGGCGACGAAGACTAGGAGTATCCTTACAAGAGGGCAAGCTTAAAAATCTGGCAGAAATATGCACGTCAATTTGACCTCACACAACCCACTACAACAAATACCACAGTGACTCATCAAATGCCCCTACTGTTCAAAAGCCCAGATGCTGTCCCTCAATGTGTCCCATGGCCCCAAATGGACAAAGACAATTTGAAAGAACAACTACCCCCGCTAACAGAAGGTGCTAGTAAATGGATAGCAGTCTTAAAACAACATACAGCTGGTATCACGTTAGCATTAGGTGACATTAAAAGCCTGCTCACCTCCCTGATTGGACAGGAAGCAGAAGAAATACTAAAAGCAGGAATAAAAGGAACAACGCTAACTGAAGCACAATATGACGGTACTCCATTAAACAAAATACGCACCATCATATGGTCCCAGTTACACTGCAAGTACCGTGATCTGCATTAGCAGGCAACACGCAGGGTGTTGCACCCCACATGCAGTCACAGACTCAAGCAATTCAGCCCAAAATAATTTACTCCTACTTGCCTCCAATTCAACAACAGCCCATGCAGTACACAGTGCCACCCCTCGAGGCACCAGCAGTAGCCCGAATGCAAGCACCCATACAAGTAGGAACAGCCACAGAGCACCCACAGTTAGCTAATACAAAAGAGATTTTAAAACTGTGGCTCATGAACAAGGAAGTTAGTGACACTGGAATAAGAGCAACGGAAATATCGGAGCAGATGGTGAACATTAGACAGAAGGAAGGAATTAGCGAAATAAGCCTGTTCTTCTCTCCCGATTTCATGTGCACAGAACTCGGGAGACAGGAGGGGAGACAAATTGGTGGAATAGAATGCACAATAACTACACCAAATTTTCGAAACATAACATTTCCTGGTCCCAAAGATTCAATGGTACCTATCCCCTATCCACGACAATACGCTTCAAAATATAAGTCCAATACCTTATTCTAGGCCCTTATGAGCAAATGACTAGAAAATAAGGCGTATTACACAACATGCATGACACATAATGCACCTCAGTTGGGTCTGTGGGGGCCTGTGTTTGACTTCATGGTCACAGGTTCAAATGCTACCAGGTTTACTCAGCCTTTCATCCTTCTGAGGTGGATAGATGCCAGGTCTACTCAGCCTTTCATCCTTCTGAGGTGGATGAATTCCGGGTCTACTCAGCCTTTCATCCTTCTGAGGTGAATAAATGCCAGGTTATCTCAGCCTTTCATCATTCTGAGGTGGATAAAATGAGTACCATTGAGTTGGGGAACAATAAACATCTGCTATTTAGCGCCAAGATACCCTTCTGGGTGAACGTGCACTTTACAAATACACGTTATGTTAAAATGGCTCTATTTAGCAAAACGTAAAATTCAACACACCCCTAACTTTCTGATATTACAAAGTGTTGAAGGGTTAAAAGATTTTTTCTTGGGCTGCCTTTATATTAACGCTCCTGACTGGCCACAGAGTCTGGGCACTGAGCCCAGGCCAGAAAGACATAATGCAATAGGTTTCCTGTGGTTACAAGTGGAACAGGGAAAAAAGAAAAAAATATAGTAGAACACAAAGAGCTGTGTAAATGTGAAAATGTATGAACAGTATTGAAATAATAGGTTTAGTTTATAAGTTTCCTGTCCCATACAACAGATTATGTCAAGTACGTTGAGAAAAATTATTGTTTCAAGGAATAGTTTTAAAGAATGAATTCGGAGAGACTGATTCTCTTCCCCACCGTGACAGACATGCCCATATTGAACTAAGAGTCAAGCTAGAAAAGGAGAACAAGAGAAATAAACTGCCTAGGATCACACAATTTGGTCAAATGGGGAAGCCGGGATTAAATACAGGGTTTCAGGTTTCACATCATGCAGTTTAGTCACTGGATATGTATATATGTGTGTATGTAGATATCTATATATATATATATATATATATGCTTTGCTCCCCTATGCCCACTGTACTACAGACACCCTCCTGCCCGACCACGTCTTTGCCTGGCATCAATTCAAAGCACTGTGCTGGGTTCGGTGTGGGCTTGTTTCGTGAATAGAGCATTAAGCCTGCTGGCGCAGCACATCAGAGCGTTGCTCACAGACTTCCCTCATTTTAAGTGTATAAATTAGACCTCTCTAGAATTCGATTTAGGGTCCACTTTGCGATCTTTGACGAGTGCCAGAATAAGTGACAGATTGCAGTAAGTAAGAAAGGTGGTAGTGAAGGAACTTGTGGGTTTTTTGGCAGCAGCAGGAAAGTGAAATAAAAGATTATGTCACTACGTGAAATACCACAGGCATCACCACTGCTTGAAATAAAGTCAGTTAAGTGTACATGGATATATAAATATACGCATGTCCTACAGTGACATATTTTGCAGACTATGACCACGAAAGGTGGCAAAATACAGCAGGTCAGGATCTTGTCCAATGGACGTGATGGGGACATCTGTTATCAATTCACTGTTGTTCTAAATTGTGACACATTAGAGGCCTTCCTAACACAGGGGCACAATGAGTACTGCTGTGTGGCAGGAGGAAAGGAATAGTTGTGGGATATGTGCAGCTCTGCGCAGCATATGAAATATGGTACAGCGATCAGAGATCCGTAGGAATAGATTACCACAGATAGCCACCACACTGACTTCCTCCACACCCACTCCAGTGCTAGGAAATACAAAGAATGAATAATATGTGCTAATACAAAGCGTATTTCAATGTAGAAGGACAGTATGCATTAAGTAGCGATGCTCAGTATTGCAATATTTTCAGAATACAATGTGTGTAGATTTAAAAATGCCTTTTAGACTACAGGTGCAGACTTTAGCAGTGGTTGCAAATATTTTGCAGTTCAACAACTATGAGTTTTTGTTTCCCAATTGTGTTACTTTGACGGAGATTATTAAGATGTTTCTATGTCTTGGGAGCAATTTTAGTACAATGTTTTGGTTCTTCTTTTGCTTTCGGAGTTAATTGATGTTTCGAGGTTTTGCACACTGCAGACATTATTATTATTGGGTTCTTCCCTTCATCCCTAAGCAGTGTACTAGGTTTCCTGTTTCGAGATATTTGCATACATATGCTCAATGTTCATGTTTCCACCTCCTCATGTCTGGTTAGGAGCTCCACCAGTGCATTTGTATTTTTTATTTCTGAATATTGTGCCTGCACAATTGCACAACTACTGTTTCACACCTAGCCACAGGTCATAGACAGAGAATGTTTGGTGAGGAGTAGACAACATATTTGGTATGACTGGTGGGTCAGGTGTGAACATATAAAATAAAGAAATAAATAAATAAGAGGGGAGTACAACTAGATCCCTTAGATTTTATCTATAGGCAGGCTGTAACAGGAAACATGTTATACCACAGGCCCTACTACACATTTCCCACACATTTGGATCAAAGCTGGACTACGTGTCCACTGTGATGCTAAAGCAGCAACCAATTTCAGCAATGCCTGAACGGACTGCTTAAAAATAAAATAAGCAACATAAGTGTCACAATTGGGGGAAAGAAAAAAAAATTAATTAAGGAAAAAAAATCATTTATTGCCTTTGGATTGCCCTGTTTTCACTCAGAAATATTCCAAGTTCTGACCATCACCTAACGCCCCATATGCTTCTCACTGAACAATTAATAAAGGTATCAGTACCAGCAACTAGACTTAAAATTCATACTGAAACTAAGTGCTTCTGAAATTATGAAAGCTGAAATGTAAGAGTATTTGTATGAGTTAACACGCACTGGAAGTTTCTTTCTACTCAGATATCCAAGAGGAAGGAGAAGGGCCCCATCGATCCTGAGCTCCTACTCATCCCTGCCAGAACACAGATCTTTGTCCGGAAGGTCTCCATCGGTGGAAAAAAACTAGTATTTGTAGGACCATTTAAAGTCACAGACTCCTCACCAACAGCTGAAGAACATGGATACATCGGAGCGACATCAGGGCCAACCCTGCACCACCTCAGCACTGACAATGAACAAAAAGAGGACAAATTATTCCCATTGACTATCTGAGAAGAAGGATGTGATCGATTTTGTAGTCTACGGATACAGCCGCAACACCAGCAGTGCAAAATATCCTTATAACAAGATATGTTGATTATTTTATGTCTTTATCTTATTGTCGGAGTGGCACTTGCAATGTTTTAATTGGTTTGCTTTTCTTTCTTATTGCTTGGCTCAGAAGACTTGTATTCTTCAAAAGGTTGAAGTTGTCCACACTACTGTACATCCCATATCTTTTTCCCCCCTTCACCTGCTGACACTTGTAGCAGCAGTAGTAGTGGCACCTTTAATAACGCAACGCGTTCCAATACCTCCATTGTCTGTGATGGTACTACTAATGTTACAATGTATCCTACTAAGTTGTCCCCTCATCGTAGGGATGCCCCATTGGCCTAGCAGCATAGTGTCCATGATTCTCTCCATGATATTATGAGGTAAAGCCAGATGACAATAGTAGGTAGGCAGAAGACTAATGAATACTGTTATGTGGCTCATACATTCCCCATGCAGTAGGTGCAGATAGACTGATATTTCCCAGGGAAGTATCACCACACACTGTAAAATGTCTCCTACTTCTGTTCCTCTACAGAATACAGGGGCAAGTTCAGATTATTGAGGCCAACATCTCTGAAGTGTTCGTAAATACCACAGTTTGGGACCACACCCCAATAATGCACAAGGTTATCACTGATAAGTTCCAGAATAGAGAGGGAGGTAACAAAGATGCTCGAGATAGGCGTTCCTGATATCCACCTTAGTGCAGCTTTTGGTAGGAAGAATGAGTTTATGATAACAAGATCACCATCAGACAGAAATGCCTATTTACCCCACACCTTACATTGCCCATGCCAAAACAGAACTGCTCTACATCTATTTGCAGAATTTTAGATTGGATAGTGTTGTGTAGTTCCTATAAAACCTATATAGGATCTGCACCTTTAGGCAACATACACTGTAGGATTGGTGTCAGACTGATTCTAGACACCGCTACCGGGTATGCTGGCCTGTGTACCAGCTAGCTCACAGTGCCACTAGAAACTCCTCTTACCAGGGAGAGAATAGTTCTTGGCAACTATCGAACATGACAACCCTGATTCCTCAGGACTGTGGAAACAGTGTACCACTTTTCACTCAGTCACTCGTGCTCACTTAGTCTCAGAGATACACAGAATAAACGGTATGGACGTTTTTCAATAAGTATTTTTTGAACAGTTGTTATTCTAGTGTAAAATAGGTGTGCTGTAACAACCATTAGACAGTAACAGATATAAATTATTAGAAGCACTAAGAAAGTAAAAGGATGGTAGATTTCTACCATTTTGCTATAACCATGAATACAGGCAAGTATATAAAATACATGACAATAAAATGCATACTCCTACGATGCTACCCTAACTAGATGTACCTAAGTGTACTTAGCATGTATGTAGATGTTAAGTAGGGCTCCCGGTTTTATGGTATTTATTATTATGCCATTTCCGTCTGAATTTATCCATATTTTTTTGTGCTAATTTTATCTGTATTTATCCATATTTATTTTGGGTTTTGTGGAAAAATTAAGCTGAAATTAGTATAATTCCATATTTATTTAACCGATAAATCTGCACTCATGCTTGAATGTCTGTCAGGTTTTAGTGCTTTGAACACCCGCAGAAGATAAATCAGTGCACTTATATGAAAATATGCAAATTTCAGTATCAACCTTGTGCATATCTACTGCTGTAAAGCCTCTTTACTAACATTCCTTTCTTTTTTAACCCCTTATCTATCAATCCACACATCTATTGGCCTGGCAGTCATGGCAGACACAATTTAGAATTACTCAAAAAGCAACCCAATTTCCATTTTTATCCACATTTAAAAATAAATACAGATAAGAAAATAAATGTTTTCTGTCTGTATTTTTCTGTAAAAATCAGTAAAAACGAAAAACAGGGAGCCTTAGTGTTAAGCCAAGAATCCCTCTAGGATAAAGTCAACCCCATTACCTGAAGTGAGAGCCTGTGGGACCCCGTCTTGGTCTTGAGTTGGACACCCCGCAAGGGATGTTAGACCACTGCTAGCTGGAGTATCTGCATGCATGAACCTCAGCGTCTCGCGTCAGTGTGTCGGCAGGGAAGTCCTGATCTCCTCTCCCTGTCTCAGCAAGATGTGATGTTTATATACCAAAAGGTCCCCCGGCGTTCTACCTTGCTGTGCCACTTGTCGGACTTAGGATGATGTCGGGAATGAACTTTATACATAGTTATTATACAGGAGATGGTAGTCCTGCTGAGTTTCCAAGAATCTTCATGCATAATGTATGACGCTTTTACCAGGGAAAATCCTGCGTTCTGGGTGCAGTGTCGTATCTAGGTAAAAGGTCACTCCCCAAGAATCGTTATGTGTGTAATGTAGGGGAAAGTATACGTGAAAGGTTACGATGTTACCTGAGCCTATATTGGGGCACCTATATGGAATATAACACCCACTCCTCATCCAACTGGACAACATTATTAAATTCTAACGTACTACGAGGCTGTATAGCCACTAGTACACAAACAACTACAGTAAAACAATAGTTTTTCTAAAAAATGTTAAAAATATTCTAAATAATGGCAAAAGTAAAAATTGTCACTCAAGCAATAGCCCTAATGTGTCCGCATATATACAGTTCGAACCACTACAAGCATCAGAAAGCCATGCAGGTCATAAAAAGTGTCAATTGTTTTGGAGTTGCAATTTGAGTTTGTGTAAAAAGGCCGAATTTTTCCCACCACACGATGAGCAAAATGTTTATGTGTCCTGGCTGGTAGACGCAACATTGCTGTTGCCTGCCTTTGCAGACTACGATCCCTGTAACACCTCGCAGATTACATCAATTGAGCACAGTTGGTCTTCTGTACTGCCTGCAGCCAATGCTGGGGCAGCCTGTGCTCCATCCAAGGCCTTGGTGTCAGTGGAGGAGCCGGTATCCATTCCAACAGGAGCAGAGACTTCCTGTGGAGGCTCTAAGAATGCTGCCATCAACATAGGAATATGCTGGGGACACTGCAAAACATGGGCCATTATCGGGTCCAGTAAAGCATCAACATCCGGTTGCGCAACTGATGGAAGTGTCAGACAGAGATCCAACACGCATTCTTCTCCGCAGAACAGGCATCAGAGAACAGGTAGGATGCAGTCCATCCAGACTGGTCTAAATGACAGGAACCAAGAGGCGCTCAGTTCCCGTAGGCGAGGTGTGCCCAGATGTTGTACCATGCGATCACGGTATTTACGTTCCAGGAGTGCTGTTTCCATCTCCTTGGTGACCGGGACATCCATTGCGTAGCAGAAAACTACAATCAGGATACCTGCTATTAGAAACAGGATCAGCGGAAGTCTTACAAAAATGCTTCCGAATACGGAGTGTATATAGTTAGGTATAACTCCGAGGACCGTCTGAAAGGTGCTTAACAGTCCCGAACCTATGGTCTTAAATAGGTGGACTATACCCGTCGTATCAGACATGTTAAAGATATGAGTTACCATTTCTGTGAAATGGAAGGGGCAGTTCGTACCTATGAGTGCCTGTATCTCTGCCGAGGACCTTGCTATTTGGAGTTCAAAAGTCTCCCAGGCAGAGGTTAAGGGCACGGTCTTCTGTAGAAGCATGGCTTTCATTCTGCTAAGAGTATCAAACCGTATAAAGGAAACATTCAATGACTGTGTGTGTCAGTGGAAACAATACTTGCATAGAGCAAGTAACCCTGGAGCTCACTGTGACTAGATATGCGATGCCCGGAAGCATCCCACAACAACCGTGATCGTTCAGCATCAAGTAACTCCCATTCGCAAGTAGCCTGAATACTGGGGTAATCACGGCTGCCGGGGTACCCCTCAAGTGACAGGATAGGTTCGCTACTGAACCATTTCAGGCTCCGTGCAGCATAATATCCTGCCATATGAGGGATCCACTTAAAGCATTCTCAAAGTTTGTACCACTTAGAAACACTTCTAGATCCCCACTCCTGCATCGAAATCTGAATGGTAATTCCCAAGATTCCTTAATGAATTCCCTACCCATCGCTTCATATTTGCCTGCCTGTTGTTGTTCTACGCAATACTGAAACTGGGAAGTTGTGACCAGTAATGTTATATGCCCATGGATCAACCACTCTGTGGATGGTGATTCTGCCACAGTAAAAGGTAATCTGTCCTGTTTTTCAATACACAGCATTGTATATTTTGCTCCCCTCTGTGCCATTTTCATCTATTTTTCCGTTAGATTGTATGCAGAAAACAGTGACGTACTGTTGATAAAACGCCAAGGCACATAACCTGCGCGCAATGACTGCAGCATCCAGCTCAATAACATAATGGAACACAATTGTGATTGCCTGTGCTGTAGTATGGACAAATCTTGTTCTAGTACATCAATAGCAGAAGATACAATGTTGCCCAGTGAATAAATCCTGGATGTTAATGTAGTCATACCATTGTCAACTATGGCTAACGCCTTTTTGAAATTGATCCTGTCTATTTCTCGTAGTCTCTCCGCTGCTTCTTGTTGGGAGATTTTCCAAATTTCGTTATAGACAGCATAATAGAAACGTTTTTGGTGTGGCTTTCTGGGACCTAATAAAAAGTCACGTATGTCCACATCCTCTGTAAGTAAGGACAAGTGTTGTTTCACCTGTTGTAGTGTTGAGGTTTTTAGCCAACGAGGCACAACTTCCCAACACTGTATGATGTCACCATCCCTGGATTTTCTCTTTGTACGTAGCGTGGGTCTGACCTGTGAATACTAATCCCTTCGGTGGTACCCCTGAATATTCCCTGACATCTGTTTGTGCCTGTGGGCCAAACCAACCATCCCTTACAATTGGGGTCTGATCTATTGTAGTGTAAAATGTAATGTAAAATTACCCTTGGTATGTGATGGTGCTGGAATCTGAGGTGTGTTCAAATCCTTATTCTTGGCTATTCCAAGACAGGAAGTCTGTTGCACAGTATTGTTCAGAAATATCATCTGCTGAGGAATGAGGCATGCTCTAAATAGCGCTTCTGTCCCCTGGATTTGCCAGTCTCTAGAACCCCAGACTGATTTTAAGTCTATAGTGTCTTTCCATAAGTCAAAACCCTGTTCAGACAGTTGGGTAATAAAAGAAGCAGAGTAAATCTGTTTGGTGTTGGTCAGCATATTTTTCTGTGCAGATGTCGATGCAACCTTATAGTAATATGAGGTTGGGTCAGAAATATTGAACCCTGAAAAATATGAAAATTTCTGTGCAAAAGTTTTCGAACTACTTTTCGGTGGTGTAGGGCAATGTTCCCATTGGTGATATGTGAAAACATTCCTAGGGGCACTGGATTTGTGTAGAAAATGATGACCATAATGTTGATAACAATACATGGTGTTAAAGTCTGATGTGTCTTCTAACATTTTATTACTAGAAAATGCGGCAGATTGTTGTAGATCAGACAACATATTGTTTACAGTTTCCAAATCCCAATCATCGGAAAATGTACTGGAGGTAATGATATCATTTAAGGAAATTTTAAATAAATGAGGTATTTTTAAAAGTTCGGTCGGACCAAATATATCATAATCAACCTTGTCCCATACTATACCATCAGGTATAGGAACTGCTGTAATGTTCACTGACAAGTCTCTTTGTTCACGATGTGACGAAACATGAGGTTTCAGGATCAAGTTCACTTTTGATGCTGCAGAGCTTTAGCAGCAGATAAGTTCCAGTAACAAGTAAGCAGAAAACAGTCACTAAGCCTATCCAGAAAAGAAAGAACAGTATACCGGTGATTATCCAAAGTTCTAGCCAAGGTGACACCAGGTATGTCTCTTTAAGAAAAATGAAGAAGTCTTTGATTTGTTGTTGACGAGATATTGGGGCTGGCGTTGTTTCAGGTTCACTTGGATCCAAGCGAAAAGGTATCAAAGTCAATGAAATAGCCAGATGCAGTTCGATCTATTTTAGGTAGCTAAGCAGGTTTTGTTGAACTTGTTGATGGCTCTTGCTGAGGCATATTTATGTAGACATCAGTGTTAGGTCAAATTGAAATTTGTCTTTCATTTTGATTTTGAATCTCTGTTTCAAGAGTAACGAGTTCCATGGCATTGTTGCATAGTCCATCATTCTGTATAGGAGACTCTTCAAACGTGATGAGTCTTTCTGTCTGAACTTCCTGTATAGTAGCGAGAGGAGGGCGTCAGCTACTCAGGTGCCCATAGGCCTACTATTCAGTATCGGCCACATAGTGTGGTTTGATCAGATCAATTGAGACGAATCTCTTCTCCTTTTTTCCGGCAAGAGGTGGCAGAAGTACAGTTCTTGTTCCTTTGACGGCCAGGACTGGTACAGGCTTTCTATACGATGGCCCAAATTCTTTTTTGTCCACTATTTTTTCCCTGACCAGATCCACGACTTTAGGAATCCAGACAGGTCTTGCTGTGTCTGACTTGACTTCCCCAGTGGCGGTCTACTTTACCTGCAATTACTCTGTAGTGCCCTGGATTCATTCAGATCCTGTTATACAGCCAAATGTTTATTGATGTCAAAAGGTTTTTCATCTGCCACTGTGCCTTCACAATCGAGATCAGGTACCCACATTCTCGTCCCAAAAAGGACCTCATAAGGAGTGACACCCCCTAGAGAACTTCTTTGCATGTTATTCAAGGGCCGCTGTACCCCAAATAAATTATTGACCCAACTGCCACCCGTGCCTAATACTCTAGCTGTTAATGACTGCTTTAAGTCCCGGTTTTTCTTCTCCACAACCGATTTTCCCTCGTATGGAGAGGAGTACCGCCGTGCAACACCCAAACTTCCCATGGCTTCCTTGTAAGCCCTAGAGCTAAACATGGGGCCACGGTCAGAATGTAATGTGCCAACTGCATATGTCCCTATAAAGACTCGCAAATCTATGATAACATTTCAAGCGTCAGCCGAGCGCTGAGGCCATACCCATAGGAATCTCGAGCAGGAATCCACTGCAACCATGATGTACTTGTAAGCCCCATCAGATTGTAAGGGGCCGCAGTGGTCCAAATACACACATGCAAGTGGTCTGTCTGATATTAGTAATGGTATCTGCGTTGGACGTGTTATGGTGAAGCCCTTCATCTGTTGACAGATGTCGCATTTTAAGATGTAATCTTTTGTCTGCTTTGTTAGCCCTGGCCACCAATAGCGTTGCTTCAGTAAAGAAACAGTCGCCGTAACTCCTGCGTGTGCAGAACCCAGACCCTCGTGTGCAGCTAATATTAAGCCTAAGCTGCGATCCATGTTATGTATTACTCTATCCCCCCACATCGGGAATCTGAGCAAATGGAACGTTGTTTGCATCTAACTTGTAGGAGTACTTGAGTGGAAAACCTTTCGGCAATGCCTTATTGTCTTTGCGTGAAGCAATGACAGCTAGCATTATCTGTCCGTCTATTCTCGTTTTTGAACGAGTGATTGCAGCTATGGATGCAGTTCGTACTGCCCCCTTTGCGGCTTCATCAGCCAATGAATTCCCTTTAACGTAAACGCCATCACGTTGATGACTCAGTGTGTGTATCACGTGAGCCCTTGGTAGTTCGCTTTTCAACTCCACTACCTGTTCCCATAGCATTTTATGCTTAATTGTGCCATTTTTTGAGTCTTTAAACCCATTGTGTCCCCAATGGTGAACATATTCATTGTATGACTGTACCCAGTAAAAAGAATTTCACACAATTAGTGTGGGGAATTCTCGTCCGTATTTATCAGTGCCAGTAATAGAGCTTTTAATTCTGCCAACGGAGCCGTGCAGTCTCCTAGAGACTATGTTTTTGTGCAGCTTGGATCGAACATTCTGTCCTGCATACGACCTTTTACAATTGCACATGCAGCGCTGTATTGCTGTTTACTTCCAACGGCCGGCTGAGCAGATCCGTCAGTGTAAATAACATATTCATGCTGATCTAGAGGCATTATTTCATTCGGGAGAGGATATTCTTGTTCATATTGCAAAAATGCTTGTGTTTTTAGACTTGGGTCCTATCTATATTCTACATCAGATGCAGTGAGAGAATTCACCCATTGTATCCGTCTGATTTTGATTTTTTAAAGTTGAATTTGTAGCCCTCAGAGGCAAATCCCAAAATGATGGTGCTCACCCTGGTCAAGTGTTCCTCTAGGTCATCATCAGTCAGATAAATATCTTCTACATAGGGCAATGCCTCCTCATCCAGATTCTGGAGTAACTCAGGTACCCTAGCTGGGAACAACCCCGGGTTGTTTTTTTACCCCTGGGGCAGTCAACAAAATTGATGCTGGGACCCCAGCCCTGAGAATGCTGTCAAATATATGCTCTCAGGTGCTATATTTTGGCAGAAAAATCAATTTGAGATATCTAGTGTTGTTTTGTATTCTTTCCGCACAATATTATTGATCAATGTGGCACTGTGTGCGTTTTGTACTGCAAAAGTTTTTGTTCATGAGTTTAGATGTCTATAGTCTAAAACTAGATGATATGGGTTGTTGGGTTTCATTACGGGAAACAAAGGATTATTAATTGAAGAGGTGCAAGTTTCAATTACCCCCTGGTATTCAAGTTGATCTAAGATCTCCCTGACCTGTTTTTTAGCTTCTTGCTTAATTGGATACTGTCTCTGTGGAGTCGGAGTAGATTTAAATGCTATGACGTGGTGGGTTGAATTTTCATCCCATCCAACATGGTTGCAATATATAGTGCAGGGGCAAGGGCTACCGCCCACTCCTGCACGTATGTGTGTTTTAAGTGGTTAGGAACAAGGTCTGAAAAAGCTGGAAAAATGACCCTTTCTCCCTTTGGGCAATCCATAACAATAGCGGGCAGCCAATCTCTTTCAGCTAAAAGAATGTCATAGCCAAAAGTCAGGTGCTCCCAAAAGAGACCTTTAATTTTTCTGGGCTTGTCCCCCTCCATTTGGAGTGTTATTTCATGTAACCTATGTGGGACACTTACCCTAGTATCAGGCGTTTCCACCGTGATATGTTCACTCAGCTCCACTGTCACCAGAAATTCCATCATATTCTGGCAAGCTATTGTTACTTCTGCTGCACTGTCTAGCATCATCAGAACCCATTCCCTGTTCAGTAGTTGAGTCCTCAGAATTCTGGGCATGTCTGATCTTAAGACCTGCTACTTTCTTCTTTTTGAATGGAGGTTTTGATTTTGCTTTTTCTTCTTTCTTTGAAGTGTATTCTGGAGCGTGTTGCGTGTCTCTGGACTTTGTACGCTCTTCTTGTCTGTGTTCTGACCGTCCTTACCTCTCGGAGTTTTTCGATGAATCCTGAAAGGAATGAGAGGAACGTGTATCAGTGTCCTGATACATGTCAGGTTTTCTAATGTTGTCCCATATCCTAAGGATATACCTCCTTTCGGAGGGCTCCTGTTGAGGAGACCTACCTCTGGATTGAGATCTCTTCTCTTTATTCTTTTGTTGTTTGTTATTATCCCATTTCTTCTTTGAAGAAGCAGCTGCTTGTTTAAAGGTATCCTTTTTGGGACTACCCATCAGTTGAGGTTTTATTGCTCTAGCTCCCAAACTGTCTCTACCTAATTCTGCATAAGCAGTTTCAATTATTTTCAGTAATTCATGTTCCTGTTGTAGAGGAGTGAACTCCCTCAGGCGTTGGCGTATTGCCACCGATGCTGCCTCTCCTTTAATATTTGCTAATATTATAGCTAATACCTGGGTAAAATTACCTAGTAATTTCATCCCTAAGTTCAGAGCAGGTTCTGCTCCATACTCGTTCTGTATTTATCTTAATACATGTGGTATTACTGCTAACGAAGGGATACCATGAGTCCTGGTATATATGGCAGCGAAGACTGTACCACAAGAGGTACAATCCTCTATCTGGGGGGTTAGCCCCATGGGCAAGCAGATTGTTAACATTCTGTGTTTTTCTTGTGGGCTGGTGTTTGGAAATACCGCGTCTAGCTGTATTATTTTTTGAGTTACCCAGAATGGCATTTGTTCATGTTTTGTGGGCATCTTGCCCATGACTGCGTGTAACGTTTGTGGTGTAATTTTAGTTGTTGATGTTTGAATCGGACCTGTTGGTGTAGCCGTTGCTGGTTGAAGTGTGAGTGTTTTCATCACGAACTGTGTCATGTTTCTGTAAAGTCTTATTAGTTCTTTATGAAGTGTACGTAAGTCTCCAACTGGCATTGTTTCAATGTCAGGATGTGGTGTGTAGGCCGCTAGTACTGGCCATGTTGCTCCATCTCTTCCGAGCAGACCGAGTCTTACTTTATTTCTTGTATGGGGGAGGGCGCCTTTAAACCAGTATAAATGCTCCTGGTAAGTGAGCGGAACTTCAATGTCCTCGTACGTACAATATTCATTTGGTATGTCATCTTCTGTGTAGTATTGAAATGCTTTTGTTTGTGCATTTGCCTGTGGGAATCTAACCCATGATTAGAATACCTCTGTTCTAAATGATTTGTGTGCCTCAATCACGAAGGTTACTGGCCCACCCCTAGCTGTTAAACCATATGAAGCTAGTTTTAAGGTGATGGCATTTCTAACATTTTCAGTAATTTGTATTGCATCTGCATCTTCTTCTTCGGCTGAGAGATTTAGGTCATGTACAGCCTTATCCGCTTGCTCAGTCATTGTTTTTAGTAAGAAAAAGTCTTCCAAGGGAACCAAGTTAAGGTGTTATACACAAATAGGAACAATGTGTCCTTCAAGCTTGATTAACCAAGAGCCAATAAATAGGATTTTGCCTACTCAGCTGCGGCAGATTTTTGTACCCTCCCACTCCAGACGTCTCTGGGGAAATGTGAGAAGGGGTCTCTGAGAATAGCACAACTGAACTACTCAGATTTGACTGTTAAATAAGTACCCAACCAACGTTGGGCGCCATGTCATGTAGTTCCTATAAAACCTATATAGGATCTGCACGTTTAGGCAACATACACTGTAGGATTGGTGTCAGACTGATTCTAGACACCCCCACTGGGTATGCTGGCCTGTGTACCAGCTAGCTCACAGTGCCACTAGAAACTCCTTTTACCAGGGAGAGAATAGTTCTTAGCAACTATCGAACATGACAACCCTGATCCCTCAGGACCGTGGAAACAGTGTACTACTTTTTGCTCAGTCACTCATGCTCACTTAGTCTCAGTGAGATACACAGAATAAACGGTATGGAGGTTCTTCAATAAGTATTTATAGAACAGTCGTTATTCTAGTGTAAAATAGGTGTGCTGAAACAACCATTAGACAGTAACAGATATAAATTATTAGAAGCCCTAAGAAAGTAAAAGGATGGTAGATTTCTACCATTTTGCTTTAACCATGAATACAGGCAAGTATATAAAATACATGACAATAAAATGCATACTCCTACGATGCTACCCTAACTAGATGTACCTAAGTGTACTTAGCATGTATGTAGGTGTTAAGCCAAGAATCCCTCTAGGATAAAGTCAACCCCATTACCTGAAGTGAGAGCCTGTGGGACCCTGTCTTGGTCTTGAGTTGGACACCCCGCAAGGGATGTTAGACCACTGCTAGCTGGAGTATCTGCATGCATGAACCTCAGCGTCTCGCGTCAGTGTGTCGGCAGGGAAGTCCTGATCTCCTCTCCCTGTCTCAGCAAGATGTGATGTTTATATACCCAAAGGTTTCCCCGGGGGTTCTACCGTGCTGTGCACTTGTCGGACTTAGGATGACGTTGGGAATTAACTTTATACATAGTTATTATACAGGAGATGGTAGTCCTGCGGAGTTTCCAAGAATCCTCATGCATAATGTATGAGGCTTTTACAAGGGAAAATCCTGCGTTCTGGGTGCAGTGTCGTATCTAGGTAAAAGGTCAGTCCCCGAGAACCGTTATGTGTGTAATGTAGGGGAGAGTATAGGTGAAAGGTTACGATGTTACCTGAGCCTATATTGGGGCACCCATATGGAATATAACAATAGACTGAAAGTCTACTTTGGGTGGGGAGAAAATGTCCAAACTTATAAAAAGCTTACAAACTAAAGTAACCTCTTCTCTATCTTCTAGGAAATGGCATGGTACCTGTTGGGCGCAACTCAAGATGCAATAGCACCATTTTTAGTTTGGACATGCAATACGGCACCTCCAGTGTAATGGACTTCTATGGGGCTTGCGGAGAACGTCTCTATCTCTAACTGCCTCCTCAATGGAGCAGTCTGTGCTCACCAGAACAATGCACGAAGTCTCCCTGGTCGTTCCTACAGCCAATATCTCCCACATTGATGCCCATTAAATGACTGGCTCTGTTACCTTGCTCCACCGACATCGACAGTATGCTAAGTACTTTGGGTGGACAGCATTCAAAGATATACCCCAGGAGTTCCGCTTATTGAACAAGGTCCAGCTCTTTTTTTCAACACCATTATTATGATGTTCCAGATCAAGGCGAATGCATGCTGGCTTCAAAACACCAAGAGGAGGGTACGCCTTTGGATAGGGAGGTCGTGCTGCACATTAAGTGCCTGCCAACGATGAAGAAAAAGGCTCCATCACCAAGGTCATTGAGGACTTGAACAACATAGAAAAGAAAATGATTCCTGAAGGAGATGCCATAGCAGACACAGCCACTGATTGGTTGAACTTTGACTGGATGCTTTTATGGCTGTCTGCCATTCTAAAAGTTTTTGTTACCAGTTTTCGGTGTGCTGTTGCTCCTCTGTTGTGCCGTTCAGTTGTTCTGTCATTTTGCTAAAACTACTGGTAGTAATTTAGTAGGTATGAATTAGGTAGGAATAGGGAACCTTCAGAAGGCTTATACACAAGAAGAAGGATAGAACAGGGAATTGGGATAACTTAGCACTCTTAGAAGTAGTAGAACTAGCAACAACAGGACTACACTCAATGCAGCCTGCTACTATTACCCAGTGCCAGGTCAATAGCCCCCAACTCACGACTAGTAGTTACCAACTGAGATAGGATTTAAATATAGATCCACCATCACCATCACCTACACCAACACCATATACATCCCTCGTTGACATACATGAAGGAGAGAATATAGAGTTAAGGAAGCCACAGGAGAGCCAATGCTCCAATGTGAATGACAACCCTTGGATACCCCAACTAGGAGGAGGGCCTGCAAAGTATGCTGTAAGAGTTTTGTTCAAGAATGAACAAGAGGAGGGGATTAAGCAAGGTCTACTTTTACCATATAGTGCCTCAAGCCCATTCTGCCCACATCTGAAGCATGAGAGTCTCATTTGTCCCTGCCAGCCCATAGACAGGGTTGTGCTAAAATTATCCACACTGCCTTGAGCATCTACAGAGGCAGTAGGCCTCACACCCCCCTGTAACCTCAGATGTATCTCTCCTATGAAGGCCAATAACCTCAGGTCACTGTCTTTCTGATGAAGGAGTGGGGGCCAACTGGGACTTTCCGCACCTTTGGAAACTAAAATAGTGACAGGGCTTAAAATAAACAATAGCCTTATAAGGAGCTTCCACCTAAAGCTTCTGAGAGGTGACGCAAAGTGTTTTTGATAAAAAGTTCAAACTTTTGTTATGTTCTGCGGTCAAGCACCTGCCAAAATTAGATCTTGTGGTCAACAGTTCCTCATTTCAAATGTATAAAAGGACTGCTTACTCTCCAGTTCGTTGACCACCTTCTGCAGTGTTTTTCACGCCGTTGGTGCTCCCGGTTAACCGTTTTATTTAGCATTTTTGATTGAGGTTGTAATGCTTCATTGTACTTTGATGTTCAGTTTCTCTCTCTCTCTCTCTTTCTTTGCATTGCCGTGATTTTAAACTTACTAAATTGCATGTTTTTGCTCATGATTTGCGATGTGTCTTTGACACTTGTTATTTGTTAGACTACGTAGTGTTATTATTGAATAATTATGTGTTTTTGACATTTATTCTTTAAATCGCTTAAATAAATGGTGCCACTCTTGACTCACTTCCTGCATTTTACACGTGTGTCTTATTATTTTAGATAGCACATTTCTGCGGTAAATTATGTGGTAAAACCACTCTCCAACAAAAGGGATTGGAGCACTTTACATAAGCACCAGTTACTTTTTAGTGAATTTTTATATAGCGCTGCCAACAACCAACACTACCCAAAGTATTGGAGCGCTTTAAATTAGCACTAGTCACTTTTTTTTTGTGCAGTTTTAAAAAATGCCAACACTGGCCAAAGGGATTGGAGCGCTTTACATAAGCACCAGTTACTTTTTAGTGAATTTTTATATAGCGCCGCCAACAACCAACACCACCCAAAGTATTGGAGCACTTTACATTATCACTAGTTACTTTTTTTTGGTGCAGTTTTAAAAAACGCCAACACTGACCAAAAGTATTGGAGTGCTTTACATAAGCACCAGTTACTTTTTAGTGAAGTTTTATATAGCGCCACCAACAACACCCAAAGGTATTGGAGTGCTTTACATTAGCACCAGTTACTTTAAATAAGGGCACATTCATTTTTGTAGGCACAGCGAGATTAAGTGATTTGCCCTATTTTTCTGAGAACTTTCTCATGCTTTTGCCTTATTTTTACTACTTTTTCCTATCTCTCCACTCCCCCTGTTTTTCTGAGTGCTTTCTCCTGCATTTGCCATGTTTTTTTACTGCTTTTTCCTTAGTGTCCCCCATTGTTCTGACAGTTTTTGCCTGCCTTTGCCCCATTTTTCCTGCTTTTGCCTTGTTTTTTTCTGCTTTTTCCTCCCTCCCCATTTTTCTGTTGCTTCTACCCTGATTTTTACCTTCCTCTCCTTCTGTTTTGCCCTACGTTTTAGAAATGAAACAATACCAGGCAGGCAGCAAACTAAAACATACAAGCTGTCAAAAACACAAAGTAATTAATTTCAAAACCCAGGCCCTCTCTAAAATGCTGTGCAGGACAGAGAGACTGCTTCCCTCTCTGAACTCTCTCTCCGTCTGACTGGAGAGGAGCCTGCGCAGTGTGCACTTGCTGGGGCCTAGGGCCGGGCCTGGGGCAGGTCGGAGTTGGACCATGATTGGCCCAGCTCTTGATTTTCATTGTCAGGCGATGCAGCAGGCAGCTATCATTGGTAGCGCTCAGCTACCCAATGACAGTGCTGCCTCGCCTGCCTGCAATGCCACCTGAGCCTGTGGGTGGCTGTCATGACCCGCGGCCGGGAGCAGTCCAATGTCATTGGTAGCTGAGCGCTATAAATTGCATTGGTAGTAGAATAGCCCTTAGCTACCAATGACATGACGCACCTGCCTGGCACTGTTGCCGCAAAATGGCACTTGTCGCCCGCACCGCCCAGCCGTAGCCGTACTAGACTGACTCTCTAGTTACAGCCTGCAGAAGGTGCGGCTGGACGCCATTATTTTTGGTAACATCGCTCTCACTCCAGCAGACCTGTGTGTCACTGTGCTGTTGGAGTGCCAGCGTTACAAAAGGAATGCCACCAGCCTTCCGCACCACGGCACCAGTATGGCCCACACTGGTGATCCAGGGGGGGCAAGCACCCCTCCGTGCCCCCCCCCACGGATGCCAATGGATGGACTGGCCTCTCCTTTGTGATGACGGGTGTGCGTAGTATGGTGTGTGGATGGAGTAGCCTCTATTTGAGACCTCTCTCTCAGTTGATGGGTGTGCATAATTGTGTGTGTGGAGAGAGACTGCCCTCTCCGCTAAGACCTCTCTCTTGGATGACAGCTGTGCATAGTATGCTGTGTCTAGGGACTGTTCTCCCCGCTAACAACGCTCTCTTTTATGATGGGTGTGCATAGCATGGTGGGGGAAGAAACTGTACTCTACTCACAACTTTTCCCAAGTTGGTGTACATAAATAGTAGACTTTGATAAACAACATTTCCAGCAGTAACAAGTGTGCATACTACAGTATATTCAAAGATCACTTACTCCTTCCAATTTTTCACGATCCCACTAGACACTTGTAAGATCATAACATTTAAAAAAAAGAATTAACATTCTACTGATCACAGTACTTATCTCTTACACTCTCCATAACAAGGAGCAGAATATGCATTCTTATTAGTAGATTGTCTTGAGAACTTATGATCCCATGAGAGTCCTGCAAGATCGTAATTTAAAAAAAAACAATATACATTTATTTATATCACAGTAGTTATCCCTTAGAGACCTCCTCTCTAAATCTAGGGGAGCAGCATGCCTTTCTACTGCCCCCTTAAATAGATGTTTTACTTCATTCTTACAACACCCCCAATTTTCACAGGAAGCACAAATGATGGCCATTTAATTTCTAAAATTTCAACAGGCAGCCAAGCAGAGCGCTCGCAGGACTAGCGGGAGTCTCTCACTCATGTGAGAGCGTGAAGGCTCACGGAAAGAATGGCCCTTCAACCAATCACAGGGCTTCATTTTTGTTTTTGTGCTCTCCCGGAACACCCATGATTTCGCAAGCCCAACTGCCAAACTATGCACAATTATATTTGACCCTTAATTTCTATAAAACTATTGAATGGATTTACACCAAATCACAAAAGGCACAATGTGGAAACCAAGATCTAGCTTCCTACCGAATTTGGTGTAGTTCTGTTCAGCAGATTTTGCTGTATCCCATCTTAAAGAAGTCTAGGGAAAATGCATGGGGATTTTGAGTTTTTGGACTCCCTTTTTTCTCAGACCCCGCTTGATGGATCACCCCAAAACTTTCCATGCACAAACTAGTCAAAAAGTAGCACTTTTTGGAATGTTTCGTGGAGATTCTTCAAACGGTGCCAAAGTTATTAACAACACAAAAAATGATTTTTCTATGGAAAAACAGACCTAACTATAACTTCCTAGTGATGGGAGCATGGTCTGCTAAGAGTAGACGTTTCTGCCGGCACGACTGTCGATGGCAGTGAAATCTGTCAACATCCTGCACTATTCTACCTGTTCCAACCATATGAATTATCATTTAGGACTACTTGCTCTCTCCTAGCGGTGTCTGAACACTGAGAACGACCACCAGGATGGCATACTGGACCCCTGAGAAGCGCAACCTGGCTGGCTGACTGCACCATTTTCTTTGTTGTATGGTGGATTAGAGGTGATGTCCTTGCGGGAAAGTGGCCCTGAACTTACCTGAAGAGAGGTGGTCGATGGTGGGGCCACACAGCAACACCAGAAGAGAGCCGCTTTGGAGGGCAAGCAGCTAACGGCGGTGAGCATAGCCATGGAGCACGCGGCTTCAGGCCTCTGATCAAGGAATCCTTGGTGGTCCAATGCTGGCCACAAAAGTGGTGCTGGTGACATTGTGGAGGCCTGAGCACCTGCGAGAGGTGACGGAGCAGCCTACGGAGAGGAGGTTACCTCTGGGTGGAAGTGAGGACCTTCCTTGGCCCCTGGGGTAGCTGCAGAGCAGAGAGTCCAGCCTGGGCAGGGCTGGCGGCATGCGGAGCCCATTCTGGATTCTAGACAACGGCCGCCAAGAGGTGCAGTGCTGCCAATCCAGTAGGCCGGGAGGGAGAGGCCTTTATTGAAGAGAGGCAGCTGGGGCAACCTTGGATGCTGGGGCTCGCGGGGTGGGCTGAGTTGGAGAGACAGAGTGGTAGCCCTGTGGTGCTTGGAGGGCTGCAGCTGGTGGCCCGATGTGAGGACGAGAGAGTCCCTAGGAGGAGGACGGCCGGCAAGCCTTCTGGGACGGCTGCCTGGGTCCCGGAGCACCTGAGGGATTCCAGCTGCCAAGCCTGTGACGATGCTGCTGGGATAACACAGGTGGTGAGCCGGACGTGATGCTGGGAGGGCCTTGAAGGGGAGCGGCTCAGAAACTGGGCATTGCGGACCTCATCGAATGAATGCACTTCCCGAATACACCAGATGGAGGAAATACTGTGAAAAGCCCCGGACACTGGAGGGCAGTATCCCTGCAGAGAGGGGGCTACAGATGAGACACTGCAAGTGATGCCCCTGAGTGGGCCATTTTGGGGGAGAAGAGTGGCCCTTGTGCTCCAGCCTGAATGGTTTTGATACACAGGAAGGGGCAGGAAACCCTTGCGGAGAAGACCCCTGTCATGGTGGGAGATCAAGAACGCAGCAAATGGGAGACTCTTGGGGGACCTGGTGCTGACTGTCCACTGTCCAACGGCCTTCTCAGGGACACACAAGCGGGTCCCTTGAACGTTTGGTGTTTGTGCACCGCAAAATCATGGTGATGGACAAGGGGCCCTAGGGAAAACCAATAAAATGCTGAATTATACACAGCCCCTCCCCCAGGGCCCTGAAACACGAGAGCCGAATATGGCCGGATGTGGTGAGGAGATGTTGCAGGGTGCAGGTAAGGCCCTTTCCCTGGCAGACGTATTTGCAGTGATCCAGTCTACCCAGGACGACATGGGATATAGAATCGATGCAATGGCCATTGATGTTAACCTGCTGCACTGTGACTTGAGCACAGTGTCTGAAAGAGTGACTACCACTGAGCAAAATGTGGACAGTTTGTAGACAGAGGTCCGCTCCCTCAGAGACGCTGTCATTGAACTCCAGAAATGGGTGGTCAAACTTGATGATTGGGTGGAGGATTCCGAGGCAAGGTCCTGAAGGAACAACCTGCGGTTTGTGGGATTTCCTGAGAGGGCGGAGGGGCCCTCTACAGAACTGTTCTTGGAGGACTGGATTGTCGGGGTCCTCCAAATTTTTTCATATTGAAAGAGCACATAGGGAGTTTGTCCCTCTGCCTCGGCCTGGCACACATCCGGGAGCCAACATTGCCCGTTTTTTTAATTACAGAGACAGAGACAATATCCTGCAAGCCACACGTACTAAGGGACTGTTGCTATTTGAGCACCACCCCATATCAATTTATCCTGATTAAACACAATGGGTCCAGTACCATAGGAAAACATTCCCTGCAGTTAAGCGCCATCTGCGGGATCTTAACGTGAAATACAGCTTATTGTTCCCAGCTAAGTTACGAGTTGAGAGTGATGGAAAAACCCTGTCCTTTATTCGGAGGTGGAGGCAAGTGATTGTCTAGACTCTAATAGCGGGCTGGGGGCCTGCCTGGTGCCCTCGACAGGGTCGTCCAGGTCGTTGGCAGCTGGCAGACCTGCCCGGGACAGGAGGAGACAGTTACAGAAGAAACTTTGAAATGGCGACGGAAGTCGGGATGGATCCGGGTCTGCCCTGATAGAACACTGCAGGCTACAGAGACAGTGCTGGGTCGGAGGGGGCAGACCAGGATCTCATAATAGACCCCAGCATGTCGAAGAACACTATTGCCTGACCACAGTAATGCAGGCTCATGAATGGATGGTACAGATAGGTGCACTGGTGCTTTTACTCCTGATGGGAGAGAGGGATGGTATACTTTGTGGGGGGAGGATACAAGTGATATACACAAAGGTGATTTACTTCTGTAAATGAGGAGAGCTGCTATCGACGGGAGGCATCCCCTCAGAAGTCCATGTGGGGAGCTGGAGGTTTTGGCCTTGCACCCTGCTGGTTGCCCAGCCACTGGTGCAGCACTAATAGTGGGGGACTATTCAGCCACACATCTAAGAATGGCATAGAAGACCCGCACACAATTGGAATAATAGTGATGTGGGTTTTTGTTATATCCTCTTTCGGGATTGGGTGGGCTGTGGGGCAGCATGTGCAAGCCTTTGTTCTTCACCGGAAGGGGGGAAAAGGACTCATAGGACCGCCTAAGGGGAGGGGACTGTTGGGATCGCAGATGACATTTGTACTTTGAAATGATTGGGAGTGTTCTTACTGTTTCCGTGTCTGGTTCTCATGCTTATCATGCAAATGTGACCTGAGTGGATGAGGGGGAAGCGAAAGACATAGGGTACATGGTGGGGAGAACGGCAGGATTTTTATGAATCATGGCTTCCCAAATGATGAAGTTAATCACCTGGAATGTTCAGGTTATGGCAGCGTTTGATTAACGCATGAGGGTATTTGCTTGTCTGAAACAATACTGGGTGGTGATAGCATGTCTACAGGAGACACACATTTGGGGTGACTCTGTACCTTGTATCTGATGGAGAAGGAGAGGGCAGATCTACGCTACTTTTTATTCAGGGATTGTGCAGTGGGCACTCATATGGGTTGCAACCGTGGTTTCCATCCAACATCTACACCATGTGACGGATCCTGAAGGGTGATATATAATTTTGCAAAGCAAATTGGAGGAGAGGGAAATATGTCTCATTAATGTGTGTGCCCCTAATACGGATTGCCCTGCCTTCTTTCCTACCGTCATAGCAGCGGTGGCCCCTTACTTGGGGGTAGCGATAATCTTTATGGGGAACTTTAACTGTGTCCTCGATGAGACAATGGACCATGAGCCACCTCGAGCAAATACTAAGCCCCGGATGACTGGGACCTTAAAAGACATTATGCAGGGTATGCAACTGTGAGATAAGTGGAGGGCCCGCAATCCCACACGAGTATTCTACTGCCATACCCCTGTGACTAATACCTTTAATCGGCTGGACTATTGTTGTCTTTCTCCCAAGCTGTCTCTTGATATGAAAAGAATAACTTACTTACCCCGCCACCTGTCTGACCACTCACCGGCCTTGTTCAGTTTTGTGGGTGCTGGGAACTGCCCAGCAGTACCGGTATGGCGGCTTAGAGCGGAGGCGCTGTTGGATCCCCCGTATGCGGCTACAGTCTCAGATGCTCTGTTGCACTACTTTAAGGACAACTGGTGGTCTGCGTCCAGCAGGGCACTTAAATGGGAGGCCATGAAGGTAGTTATTCTGGGGCTTTGTACAAAAATGACATACGGAGTAAGATGCCAGCTAGATGAGGACATTCTAACACAAGACCGGAAGCTAGGTAAGCTGGAGGTGGCCTTCCCTACAGCTTCCAGGTAATGGAGGAATGGTGTGCTGCCAGGGAGGCTTTGTTGGAGTCTTGACGTACATTGGAAAAATGTACGTACTCTGCGTATCTGCAGCGCTTACACATGGAGGGGGAAAAAACAGAGGCTCTCCTTGCTAGACTTGTAAAAAAGAGACCTCTGTAATGCCCATACTTCAAATACAAGGTAGCATTGGAGAACTAGTGTGCACTCAGCAAGTGATCATTGGAGTATTGGCCAAGCATCTGACTACCGTGTATCAGAATAAACTCTCCCCACCACAAGAGGTCATTCAAGAATTCTTAGATACAATGGCCCTACCGAGATTGGACCAACATGCGGAGGTTGCGCTGGGGGCTCTAATCACTAAAGAGTTTTGGCAGCCATCCAATGTCTCAAGCTGGCTAAAAGTCCCGGGAGTGATGGACTCCTGGCTGAGTTCTACCAACGGTTCGCCCCCCTCCTAGCGAATTGTCTCTTGGAGGTGTACAATGAAGCTTTGAATGGGCAGTCTTTGCCCGCCTCAATGCAAGAGGCAGTGGTGACCATGATATTATAAGCTGATAGGGACCCCCCCATTGCCTAGTTTATACAGACCGATTTCGCTCCTAAACTTAGATGTAAACTTCTGAGCGGGATACTGGCGGCCTGACTCCTCCCTCACATGTCCTACGTGATCCACCCTAACCAGGCTGGGTTCATAACGCGGTGGAACACCACACATAACCTGCGGCACCTGGTGCAGTTTTGGCATGCTCAATGCCTTATGGCTGAGGATTGTGCATTGGCAATGCTCGATACTGAGCAAGCCTTCGACTTGGTGGAGTGGGCATATGTCTGGCCATTTATGCAGCAGCTTGGAGTGGGACAGGGGTTCCTTAAATGGATCCAACTGCTGTACAAAATCCCTGTTGCTCGGATACGGGCTAGAGGAATGGTATCAGAACAGTTTGCATTGGCCTGTGGTACCCGACAAGGTTGCCCCTTGCTGCCGCTTATCTTTGTGGTGGCAGTGGAGCCTCTGGCAGCAGTTCTGAGAGAACAAATGGGCGGATAGGGGATATCCCTTGGGGACACCAACCATGTGGTTTCCTTATACACCAACAATACATTGGGATATATATGTCAGTGCTGGTTCTTCTCACTGTGCTGCAGAGATTTGGGGCAGTATCTGGACTCCGTATAAACCTAGAAAAATCCAAGCTGATTCCATTGGGGAGGTTGGCAAGGGGGCCAAGGGACGATTTAGCAGTGGTGGGCCTTCCTTGGGTGACTGAAGGAACAAAATACTTGTGGATTCTCTTGGTGCATACGGCCCCTTCCTACTTGGAGTGCAACTTAGGAAAATTGGTGGAGGGTATACGTAGCTCCATAAGATTTTAAGGGGACTTATCTTCGTTCCTTATTGGGCGAATAGCAATAATAAAAATGATAATTTAACCCCATTGCTTCTACGCACTACAACACTCCCTGTATAAGATCCAAAGACACTACTTCCAAACATTGGATGGCCTACTGGTGGAGCTCCTGTGGGGATCCAAGGGTAAATGTATACAATTGACAACACTTCTGAGAAAATGGTGTAATGGAGGATTGGAGGTGCCCTGTCTGGAGCTTTATTGCATAGCCTCCAGCTTCAACATGTGGTTCACTGGCTAGATGAACATGATAATTGGGAAAAGCGACTTCTGGCGGGCACTTATGAGGATCACTCTTTGCCGGAACTCCTAATGCTTGGCACCAGAATCCCCAAGATCTGCCCATATATTGTACAGCACGTGGCCATTATATGGGAGACCGTGGTCAGGAGGGTGGTGCAGCATGCGTCCTATGCCCCGGACATGCTGCTGTGGGTGGTGAAGCCTTTCTAGCGCATAGTGGAATCTATGTTGATTCGGAGGTGGAAAGAGTGCAGGTGCCTCACGATGGGAGATCTCTACGATAATGGACAATTTCTCATACAGGAAGCTGCGGAGGCTGCCTTTGATCTGTAAACAGGGCAATTTCTGCAATATGGAAAGATTTCAAGGGTTGCCCGGGAACTATGGCAGTCCTTTCCTGAGGAGCCGCCTAGTACTAATGTATTAAAACTGATGCTATATATGGTACAGTGACAGCGTTTGGTATCCCACATTTATAGGGTGCTTCGTGATGACCTCCCTGGGGGTACTCTCCTGGTGCAGACGAGGTGGGAGGAAGTGGTAGGGGAGCACCTCTCAGAGCGAGAATGGTCATGAATTCATGAGGGGGTACGGAATGTGAGCTCTAATGCGAGATTTAAGCTAATACAATACAATATTGTGCATCAGGTTTATCTCACCCCGCAAACCTTATGCAAAATCAACCCGGACCAATCAGGTGCGTGTCCCCAATGTGGAGAGGCAAAGGCGACCTTTCTACACATGGTGTGGACATGCCCGGTCCTAACTCAATATTGGGGGACTATACTTGCACATTTGCAAAAAGCTACAGGATGGACAGTCCCCAGGCAGATTCGATAAGTGCTGCTGGGACTGTTGGATACACCCAAAGCTAAGAAATTAAGTAGGTAGTTTGTCCTTTTGGGGTTAGTGTTAGCGAAGAGATGTATTGCAATAGCATGGCTAAGCCCTGTTCCCAAGGATTGATGCTTTGATGCGAGACATGTGTGAGTGGGCAACCATGGAATCGATCCACATGAAACAAGTCCGGACGAAAATTTTGAGGATGACACCCGAGTATGGGCACCTATGATAGCAGACCCCCGATACACTGGATGATTGATATGGTGGATGGCACTGCTGTTGAGGAGCAGCGGGGGGTTGGATGCAAACGGATGGAGAGTTGGGTGGAAATACCCTGAGACACTTGGAATCCCCACACAGCACCAAGGCTAAGAAAATGGGAAACATGACATGGAGGGGGGAGGCATAGAAATCATTGCACAGAACTGTGAGGGGAGAACCCCCAAAACAATTGACATGGCTGTACATGGCTCATATCTGTGGTTGCGGGGGCAGGGGTGAAGTGGGGTAACATGGGTCTACATGACATGTCTCCTGCTTGTACAACTTGCTCTTATGAATCAAAATGCAAATAAAATCTTTTCGAAAACAAAAAATAAAAAAACTCCTAGTGATGACCGCCTCTAGGTAATAAAGATATAGATTTGTATGTATGAATGTATATAGATATAGAGATAGATAGATAGTATTTATATAAAAAAATATACTTTTTAAAAATTACATCAACAATATGTACAATAAAATTGAAATCAACAAACATATATTAACTAGTGATGGGCGGAACTCATGCAGTTTCACTCCGCAGAATTCCACAGTTACATTAAAACTCCATGAAATTCCTCGGATAACCGTGAGTGGGCGGGAATCAGTACGTTGCACAGCTCGCTTTGATTTTTAGCACTAGGAGCTTGTTCCATGCTGCATAATCAATGCAAACAGCACCACATGGAAATTCAGAGGGCACTGCTTCTTTGTTGCCACTCATGTGGATTTTCTACTCGAGTGGCAGCTTTCTCACCGCAAATGGATGCAACCGCCCACAATGAGAAAATCTTGCTGGATACCCTCCTAGCTCCCAAAAATGGCACTAGGGGACACCAATTCTTGCTCACCAACTTACGGTTTGCCAGCAGCGGCTGGTGGATTATGGCCGGAACTCTATGTTACAAGCAAAATGCTGAATGGCCAAAACTTCAGCAAAATCCACCGGCAGAGCGAAACTTATTGCCCACCCCTAATATTAACAATAAGATATGTTATATTTAATTAAAACATAATTAATTTTAAAATTGTAAAATGTAAATAAAAATTATTTTTAAAAAACCTTAAAGAAAAAAAAATTACACACTATTACAACTATCAAAAATAAACAGCATTAACATATGTGTTGGACTTCAAAGGAGTCTGATTAACTAATCTAATTCTTAATTAAACAAAAGTATGAAAACTGTTGGTCTTTGGAGTGGTTAGATTTACTATTCCCACTCCAATGTAATCAAAAACAGGAAAAGAGTTTGACTTTGGAGGGGTTATATTTATAATTCCCACTCCAATTTAAGCAAAAGCAGTGAAAGTGTTGGACTTTGCAGGGGTTATATTTTCTCCCCGTGTCGGAGTTTAGTGAATTCCAGGACCTACAAACCACAAGTTTGGGTTTTCCTCCAAAGTTTATTTACAAACACCATACTTCCCAGCATGCATTTGTATCACATAGCAACCAAGCAACTCTTCCTGGTTACCATCCAACTGTTAGCTTTGCATGCAGCTGCGCGCGGTGTGCATGCAGTGAATCCGTTGCTGAAGCCTAAGGCATTTGACCAGGCCTGGGCGTAGTTCGCAGAGTTTTCCTACGCAGAACTCCGCGAAGTGACAAAAAAACTCAGCGGAGTTCCGCAAGTGGCGGAGTGCAGTGCGAACTGCCATTCGCGCTGGTCTTCCTACTGCTCGGGTAGAAAGTCTACCCGAACGGCAGCTCGCGCTCGTGAACTTACCATTCACGAGCGCGAGTGGGGGAAAAACTCTGCTGCACTACGCAAAGCTGAGTTTTCTGCACTGCCCGAGCCCCGCGGAGTGCAGAGTGCAGAAAACTCCGCAAACTGAGCGAATGGAGCATAGTTTACCGCCCAGGCCTACATTGGACCTGCCGGATCACCGTACTGCCACTGCATTTGCGCTCCTCACCCAGTATTCACAGAGACTTTAGGCTGTTCACGGAGACACCGACCTTTCCTTACGGGCTTCACGAGTGCAGCTGAGCTGAGACAGAGTTTCGAACTTTTCGTGGCAGGAGGGGTAGGGAGTGAGCCCTTGGAGTCGGGACTCTTAGCTTAGTGACCAGTCAAGATTCAGAGCACAGATATAGCAAGCAAGGAGAGTGGAAAGATCTGGAACAGGAAGCCCAACCCTACATCCACCACAGGGTATGGACTCGGCCAGAATGCTTAAATGTGACGTTCTCCTTTTGTTTATTGAAAATCAAATGGCGAGTTAATCAAGAATGGAATAGAACGAGTAATTTTATTTATTTCTGAGCTGCCATTCCTTTATGCTGTATTTGCTCACAGAAGCTGAGGTCAAGCGCAGTAGATTCACAGGTAATGATCAAATGGAGCCAATTAGTTAGTTTTTAATTAAGAGGATTAGGCAACGAGGCGATCAATAGAGCACCCTGGACTCAACACGAGAGCTAATTATTTATTGCCAGCCCACAAGAGGCTTATATAAATGTTTTCAGAGTGTTATATAGGTTATGGGACAACAGTGAGATGAAGCTCGCATTTATACTGACAACACCCATATTTCATGCATTGTTATCTTTGGCTCTCCTTGACTGCAGCATTCGTTTGGTGGTTTTCACATTGTCATGCCATGTAATATTTTTGGCAGAAATCCGGTTATTGATCTTGCACCCCATTCAGTCATATTTTGGGGTCTATGGACAGAGGGGCTGAGAAAGGTGATCCCAGGCTTTCAATCTCTGTGGCATCAACCTCCTGCTGAGGGCTGAATCCTGGTAGGCCCATCCATGTAATCACAAATGAAGCAGTGCCACAGTGTTGCTCCATGGGTCAGAAAACTGTCGGATGGTAAGGTGGTGGTGGTGGAATATAGGGGAGGAGGGGGAAGATGCGTTATATTCCTGTGCCACTTTCTACGTATCCCAGGGGTAGCCAAGGTCTAGAAAATATTGGACTTTGGGGGTGGAGGGGTAAATTTACTCGTCCTACTCCAAACTGAACAACAGTAGGGAAAGAGTTAAACTTTGAAGGGGATACATTTACTATATCCACTCCAACATAAGCATGCACGTGGAAAGCGTTGGACTAGGGAGCTTTAATTATACCTTTTCCAAATCCGAGTAATTTTAAACAAACCTTTAAATACCCAACAACATAAAATTAGTAAAACATATTTGAAATAAAAAATGTATACAATAAAATACATTAAAAAAATTAATAATACTTTTTTAGGAGGCAAGATGGCAGCCGCTACGGTGGCGGAGTGAGCTGGCTCCCCAATTACCTCCCCGCTAAAACTCTCCCTCCTCGCTTCTGGACGCTTTTGAAATGACAGAGAATTAAAAACGGAACTTACGCTTCTGTATTCCTCCGGATGATCTGGCGTTCCTGGTGCTGGTTACTGGGGGTCCCGCTGCCTTGCAGACTGCTAGCGTGGAAAACCTCCAGCATTTTCTCCCCGCTTGCTCGCTGCACTTATACCGACTTAAAAATGCCACCAAAAGCCGGCACGAAAAGCACTAGAGGACGGGGGCCGCCGGTACACTTTGGAAACTCTCAGCAGTCCATCCCGGACCGAGATGGGGAAAACTCTGATCAGAGAGGACGACGCTCCGCTTCTGTTTCTGCTGTGCTGGCTGGGCTGCCCGGCTCCGGGGACCAGCAAAAGGAGAAGGGGAAAAATGGTGCAACACGAGGAAAGCAGACGGTCCCTGCTCTGTTCAAAGCACAAACCGACAAAAGTAAATCAACACGTGACCTGGCAGCCAGCCTTAAACGGAGCAGTAAGACTGATGCTTCTCTACCTAAGCTGGCAGTGTCTGCTCTATTATCTCAAGACGATGACATTCAAGGTACGAAGCCTCAGCTGGGTGAGTCTCTCGTTCAAGAAACGATTAGGGGACCACCATTATGTGCAGTGGATTTGGCAACTATGCATATAGCCATTCTCCCTGGAGGCAGTGGGGAATCTGGAAGTACAACAAGCATACCCTCCATAGTGGATTCTCTGATGACCGTAGACAGTACGGGGGCTCGACCACAAGAAGGGTGCATTGTGGGAGTTGAAGTCCCTCTTGGTGAAGACCAGGGCAAAGAGACCGAAACTAAGGAACTGCCTTTCACCGCTAGGGACACTAATTATGTGGGGGAGAGACCATTAATTTCTATGGAGGAGGATGCCGTAGATAAATTTTATTCACTATCAGATTACTCTAACTCCTCAGGTGACGATCATCCTGGTAAAGATTGGGCAGCAGATGGAAGCGATAGTAGCAGTCTGCACTGGGAAGAGGAGAGTGATAAAACGCTGATAAAACATGGCACGAAGTCCAGACTGCAAGAGCCAGGTACTCTTTCGGACCAGGTAAAGGGCGCGGCGGGGTCTATGACCTGGGATTACTCCTTCTCATCTAATTTGGCGGGGAAGGAGGCTCCGGAGGAAAGTCTATCGGCAGATATGACCAGTGGCAGCGATAAGGAATCAGAAGGGATTACACTCTCCACAATATATCAAACCATCATGGCTCTTCGGGAGGAAACCAGAGCAGAGAGCTCCCGTACTCAAGGGGCTTATCGAAAGCTCCATAATTCTATCCGTAGGGTAGCTAAGTCATGCACCGAATTTGCGACAAGAATGGGGAAGCAGAGACCCGAATTTCTCAGCTAGAAGATGAATTAACCAAGCAGAAAAATCTAACAGAATCTTTGAAATCTTTAAAGGATGATACAGTATGGAAACTGACGGAAATGGAAAATCGATCGAGGAGAAACAATCTTCGCATACTTGGTGTTCCTGAGGGCAAAGAAGGCGCAGATGTCCGACAGTTTGTGATCGAACTTTTCGAGGAGGCGTTCCCAGAACTGCAACACTGGGACTGGAAAATACAGCTCCAGAGGGCTCATCGATTTCCTTTTAACATTCGCAAGAAGCCTGGAGGACAGGCTGATAGCCGGCCACGCGCTATTCTCATCTGCCTTAATAATTTTCTGGCTAGAGAAGCCCTTTATGATTTGGCTAGACCAAATAGGAGGCGGATGGGCAAGGGTTGTGATTTTTCGTGAGGCCTGACTTCTGTCAGGTGACAGTCGAAAATAGATGGCTCATGCGGCAATTAATGCCGGCATTTCAGGCAAAGGGAGTACAGGTCTTTTTACTTAACCCCGCTAAATTGAAGGTGATCTCCCATGGGCAAACGCACTTCTTTCAATCTGAGATCCAAGCGAAGGAATTTTTGTCTTTATTATAGGCAGTTGTAATAGTTGTAATAGTTAAATTCTGTATCTTATCGGTAAAGGGAGAATAAGCTGGATATTATAAGTTATGAGATATGTGACTCTAGCTTTCTCTCTGTCTCCCTGTCTCATGGACTTCCCCAAAAATCTTCTCTTCCTTCTTTTTTTTTTTTTCCTCTTTCTTTTTGATTTTTCCTTGCTTAATATCTCCGCTTGACCCTTTTTTTTTTTTTTTAATAGAATGTATGTCATACGGAGGGGGAGGGTTAGCTTGGCGGAGGGGGTATGGAGTCCTTGCTCAACATCACCAGGGACCGGTGGTTCCCATGCCTCGAGAGTTGGGGGTGTGGGAGGGGGGTGGAGGTTCCAGGGGTAGAGGGAGGGGACTCATGGGGAGGGGTAGGGTGGGTGGGTGGTGGTGGGTAGCACAATTATTGGTCAATTGGAACATTAAGTGGGTACATCTTCATTTCAATAGGGAAATACGGGAAATAATGAATTGCTTTGTTTTCATAGACAATTTGAAATGTGCTTATCATGCTATTAGCTTAGGAAAGGGATTGGAATTCAATAAGGATCATGGTTAGTGATAAATTACGTATATGTTCTATAAATATATGTGGTCTTAACGATCGCAAAAAAGGAATTTATTTGCCAAAATGATTAAGCATATGCAACTAGAGGTTTTATGTATACAGGAAACACATATAGCCTGGAGTAAACGGAACTGGCTTAGGGATACTGGTTTTGATTTATTGGCGTGTACACGACAGGGCACTACAACACGGGGGTAGCAATTTTAGCAAAGCATGGAGTTATAACCTGTAAACGTAAGAAAGAGGATCAATTGGGGCGTTGGGTGATCTTGGAAGCAGATATCAGTGGCGCTCTTTTTACAATCTGTTCCCTGTATGGTCCAAATTTAGATGATCCTGAAGTTTTGAACCATATCAGTATTGAATTAGCTGCGTGGCCATCTCCGCTGATTCTATGCGGAGACTTTAATATTCATTTAAAGAATAGCTTTAATCTTGCAGATAATACTCCTTACCCAGGTCGAAAGAGCAAGACTTTTAAAGCATTGCAGGGGTTAGTTAGGGAATACGGATTAGTGGATGTATGGCATAGACACAAATCTGAGGATCCGGGATTCACCTTTTTTTCTGTACCTCATAACAGATTGGTTCGGCTGGATTATTTTTTCGGCTCATATCAGATAGTTGAAAATGCCAGTATTGAATTATATCCCAGAATATTGTCAGATCATAATCCGCTAATAATGGAATTATCATTAAGTGGGCTTTACAGAATTCCATCAAAATGGACATTTGATAGGAAACTTTTATTAGACGAAGCCTACTGTAAACACATGGCCAAATGGATTACTGAATTTTTTAATATCAATAAGGGCACCGCTTCTGAAATAATAGTGTGGGATGCGTTCAAAGCCGCTTTACGGGGGGAGACTCTCAGCTTTTCTCTGTATCATCAAAAGATGGCTAAGGCAAAGATTAAGGGATGGATCAATGATTTAAGGCTTGCAGAAGTTGAGCTTGTAAGGAAAATTAGTGCAGCTCAAAATATAGAAGAGTGTCAACATCTTATCGCAGCTATTAAATCTAAAATACATCAAAATTTTTCGGAAGAGCTTGCTGCTAAATATATACAGCATAGGTCTGACACTTACGAATTCGGAGAGAACACAGGGAAATTATTGGCCAAACGTATTCAACAGAGGGCAGCTGCGAATAGAATAAATAAGATTTTAGATTTATCGGATCAGATGCAAGATACCCCATTGGGAATTCTAAGTGTATTTCAAAACTTCTATCATCAGTTATACACTGCAGAAGGGAAGCTACCACGGGAAACATCAGGGCATTTTTAAGTGAGCTAAATACGGGGAGAGTTACGCCTGTTCAAAATGAGGCTCTCACCGCCCCAATTACTAGGGAGGAGGTTGAGAAAGCAATAGTGTCCTTAGCCACTGGCAAAGCAGTTGGGCCAGACGGAATTCCTCTGGAGTTCTTCAGGACATTTCGGCAACTGCTGAGTCCCATGCTACTATCTTTATTTCAACTTGCTCAACGGGGTCAGACCCCTAAATCATGGCAGAAGACTATCATTGTAGTGTTTAAGAAAAAGGGTAAACCCGAACTTAATCCGGCATCTTACAGACCGATTACACTTATTACGGCGGATAGTAAGATTTATTCGAAAATAATTGCCTCTAGGCTGGGCACAGTTATAACTCCTTTAGTGTCTATCCGACAACACGGATTTATTCCGGGCCGGGATACAACAGACCATGTCAAGAGAGCAATAGCCCTTCTTGACTGGGCGCAGGCCACTGGATCACCGCTCGGGATGATCCTGTTAGACGCAGAGAAAGCGTTTGACAGGGTCTCCTGGCGATTCCTTTGGTCTGTCTTATACTGGAAGGGATTTACTACAGAATTTATTCAAGCTGTTCAGGTACTTTATGCAACACCGGAAGCTGTAATTCGTATATCTGGACAAGTTTCGCAAGCATTTAGTATTAGCAGAGGGACAAGGCAGGGGTGCCCCTGCTCCCCATTGTTATTTTCATTATACATAGATCCTTTTTTAACTAAGTTGGAAGCGGAAATCAACATCGAGCCGGTTAAGGTTAATAACATTAGTTATAAATCATTGGCATATGCCGACGATATCGCGATTTTTACAAGCAACTTAAGGGCAGCTCTTCCAGTAGTTGAAGACCTGGTGAAACAGTATGGTGCTGTATCCGGTTATAAACTAAACATAGATAAGACTCAATGTTTACAATCTGACAGCTCCCCTCTAGCAGACATGCCAACGGTAACCGAGGCCATCTATTTGGGGGTCAGATTAACTGCAGCAGTGGAACGTATTCCGGAACTTAATATTTTACCGGTGATCCATACAGTTAGTAGGTTTTTGGAGAGACTGGATCACTTACATTTAACACTACATGGTTGTTGTAATGTAATCAAAATGTCAATTTTTCCAAAATTTTTATATTTTTTTCGAACAATTCCATTGATATTTTCAACGCTCTGTATTACAAAAATTGAAAGGGTCTGTTTCAGGTTTTTATGGGGTTATCGGCGGCCCAGAAGGGCTATCAAGTGGATGACTCTTCCTAGATTAAGGGGTGGATTTGGGTTGCCAAATTTCTTACTATATCACTGGGCTGCATTATTGCAGCACATGGGAATATTAGTGACTGGTAATTCCGCTAGGTTAGAAGCTGTTGATCCCACTATATATGAAATGCTTTTAGGAGATGAAGCGAGGCAAAGGTTAGTTAAAACTTTGGAACCAAGTTATTATAAGAAGACAACATTTAAAACAGTACAATCGGCTTACTCAGTTTGGAGGAAAATTCGTCGTAGATTACGGATACCTAATATTAACGCATATACCCCCTTTTCTGCGAGTGCTCTTTTACCAATTATATTCCAGGATAGAATTACATTCAGCTGGGGCAACGCCGGAATCATTGTCTTAGGGGATTTATATTGCGAAGGACAATTAGTCTCATTTTCGTTTCTACAAAAAGATTTGGACTCCCAAGGAGGACTTTTTCAAGTTTTTACAGATTTGGAGTTTTCTAGGCTCAAGTTTGCAAGGAGATAATGTCAATGTGGGTACCAATGGGTTTATAGAATTATTGAGGAGATCATCACGGATTGGAGCAATTTATCAAGCACTATTGGCAGAGTCCCCTGATGATCTAACACTTCAAAAAGCTAACTGGGAGAGGAAGTTAGGGGATAAAGGGTCCAATCTGGAGACATCGTTGGAACTAGCCAACAGTGTGCTTATATCTGGGAGCCTGAAAACGCAGCATTTTATGTCCGCTTTTGATTTATATTATACTCCTGCCAAGATCTCGAAGTGGACTCGCTCCCCGGAAATTCATGTAGTAGATGTGGGCTCTGGGGAGCAGATACCCTACACATGTTTTATACCTGTCCGGGGCTGGAATCTTTTTTGAAGGACATAAATTATTTTTTGAATTTGATTCTTGCTATCCCTATAAAATTTTCTTCCGAATTAATAATCCTGGGGGTAGAAAGTGATGAGGACAGAAAACTTCGTGGTAGGGCTGAGACTAATTTTCTTTTCATTGCCATGGCAGTTCTAAGATTAAGTATAACATCTCAGTGGATTAGTCCTGATGCTCCGACTTTTATCAACTGGAGATCAAGGATATTAGCGCTATATAACACGGAATCTTCTGTTTATAAAATGCGGGGGCCTAGGAAACGAGCCTGGGGGCTAAAAATGTGGTCTCCTATTACCAACTGGCTAGAAGCGTTTAAGTAGGTGTTGCTATAATCATATTCTCTTTTCTTTTCTTTTCCTTTTTTTCTTTGGTATTAAAGTTCAATGTATACTGTTGATATGCTAATGAAGCTGTACTCACTGTGAAGTTTAAAAAAAAAAAAAAAAAATTAATAATACAAAAAGAATGTAAAAGGAAAAAAATGTTTTTGAATAATGCGCTTCTCTCCCTGATACCCAAAAAACACTTCCCCAAAAGTTTTATAAATTATCAATAAAACAATAATAACATTTAAACATTAAATAAATATAAGAAATAAAATTAGAACCAATTATAAATATATAAGATATTTTAGACATTTTATTATTGAGCAGAATATTCTTGAATGGAAACTTTCAGTACATTCACCCCCCTTACAACAGAGCAGGCAAAACTCTTAATCAAATCTACAAACTCAGGCTATTCGCTGGATCCCTGACCCCCAACAATTGTAAAATTAACACCAGAGATTATAGCTACTTACCTTACAAGAGTTTTTAATGAAATGTTTAACTCAGGGTACTTTCCTAAACAATGGAAAAAGGCCTCTGTGCTTCCATTAATAAAAAAAATAAACTCAGCCTTCAGGAACCAAATAGTTATCTCCCAATCTCTCACCTTTCGTTGTTGGCCAAAATAGTTGAGAAGGCCATGAATCAGGAACTAGCCTCTTTACAAACCCCAACCACCTTCTTGATCCCACTCAGTTTGAATTCAGGAGTGAACACTATACAGAATCAGCCCAAATTGTGGCCGGGGGAGGACATATGGGCAACCTTAGAAAGAGGAGGCAGAACAGCTCTCAGTTTACTCGTTCTGTTAGCTGCATTTCTCATGGTCAACCATTACCTACAGTTTGACCAACTCCATAACATCGGGATCAAAGAAGCAACCCTGTATCTTTTGGGCTCCTTCCTTTATAAACGGGAACAATTTGTTGCCCTGAATGAGTTTGTCTCTGATCCCATTTATCAGGCCATCCTGATTAAAGCCTCTGGCTTGTCTTTGGTTTCCTATGCCGATGATACACACATTTTTGTCTCACTCTCCAGTAATTAGAACGAAAATGCCACTAGATTTCACAACTGTATGCAGGAAGTAGGTAAAACTGATGAATGATAATTGCTTCAAGTTTAATTCAGGGGTAGATTGAGGTGCTTCTTTTTGGCAACAATGTCTCCTTCTGCTCTCCTTCCTGGTGGCCGCAAGAGCTAGGAATGCTCCCAACTCCTGTTAGGAGAGCAAGCATCTTAGAGGTCATGTTGGACAACCAATTCTCCTTCAAAGTCCAAATTAATACAGTCACCTCTTCATCTTACTTTACCGTAAAGACATTAAAAAAGATCCTTCCATTCATTCGAACTGCAGAAGTCTGTAGTGATGACCATAGTTTTGTCCAAAATAGACTATTGCAACACCCCCTATTTGAACATGCAACAGTGATTATTGAACAAACTTCATACACTGCAGAAGGCAGCAACCCACGTGCTTCTAGGGATTCCTAGGTTTCAATCAGCATCACAAACCCTAGTTAAACTACACTGGCTATCAATCAGGAAACGCCACTCCACTGGGAGGGTGTGAGTGCTGCTCAGCCTCATCAAGCAAGGGTGGGAAGGTTGTGTCACTGATATTCTGCTTTACTACACTGTTTTCAAGGGGTGTTCTGGACTGGATGAAGTAAAGTAAGTAGAGTGTGCAGGTGTCCACTAAGTGCATTATGCTGGGAATTTCTGCAGAGGTTGACTCTCAAATTTCTCTTATTCTGACTATTACAATTTTAGTTGCCAGCTCATGTGTCACTGAGGACTGGATTAGCCAGTTGGCACCCACAGTACATGAGTGGTCGCCTCTTCTCTCCCAGATACTTGAAACAGGCAGCCATTCTGAGTTTTAGGAGTGCAAGGGTGAGAAGTGACTTAATAAAATCAGAGATTTTCCATTTCCGCGTAATGAATGACTCTAAATTTCCTTCCCTGAGTATTAATACCCAGTGCTTAAAGTGTGCTAGTGACCATTCATCTATCTAAATGTATTGCTTAAATGTTATGGCCATGTTTACTGACTGGTATATGACCAATCTCAAATAAAAAAATTAAAACAATGTCATTTTTTGATGTAGATTTTATTTTTGTATGGTAAATTAGTAATTTATATTTAAGTTATGGGTTGTTGGGTTTGCAGGAGAATAGGGTGGGAAGGTATTTAAAATATATATTATTTACATATTTAATTTAAATTATATATTTAATTGGTAATGAAGTTAACTTTTTAATTCAATATTTATTATGTAAATTGGTTGTTCATTTTTCATTAAATGTTAAATGATTATAATAACATTTCTAAAATGTATTATTTATTTATGAATGGTCATCATTGTATTTTTTTATTTATTTAATATCTAAAGATTATTGTTGTTTTGTTTATAATGTATTATATTGTTGGGTGTTTATTTGGGTAGCAGGGAGAGGAGTGCATTTTTAATTTTATTCTTAAGTTTTTTCACATTTATTTTGCATTATTGATCATTTTTTTTTGAAATTTATATGGTATACATATTTTATTTTAATTATGCTTTGATAATTTTATGTTGTTAGGTATTTAAAGGTTTGTTTAAAATGTATAGACTTGGAAAGGTATATGTAAATCTTCCTAGTCCAACACTCTCTCTGGGTTTGCTTATGTTGGAGGGGCAAAGTAAATGTAACCCCTCCAAAACTTTAACTCTTTCCCTTACTATTGTTTCGATTGGAGTAAAAATTGTAAATGTAACCCCTCTGAAGTCCAATATTTTCCCTATTGTTGTTTAGATTAGAGTGATAATAGTAAATCTAACCCCGCCAAAGTTCAACATTTTCCTTCCTGTTACTTATTTGGAGTGAAATTTGTAAATCTAACCACTGCAAAGTCCAACACTTTCTCTACTTTTGCTTATGTTGGAAGAGCAAATGTAACCCCTCCAAAGTCAAACACTTCTGCTTTTTATTATGTTGGAGTGGGAATAGTAAATCTAACCCAGCCAAAGTCGAACCATTTTACTACTTTTGTTTAAATACGAGTTAGATTATTTACTCAAACTCCTTTGAAGTCTAACACATGTGCTAGTGTTGTTGATTTTTGATTGCTGTAAAGTTGTATATTTTATCTTTAATATTTTTTAAATGTAATTTTTATTTAAATTTTCCTTTTTAATTTAATTTTTTCTTATTAAATATATGTTATTGTTAATATATGTTTGTTGATTTCAATGTTTAAGTTATAGTTAATATTGTTCATATAATTTTTTTAAAGTTACATTTTTTTATTTCTAAAATATCTCTCTCTCTCTATAATTGAGCTTGAGCCAAGTTGCACCAAAACCTTTTTTTTTTTAAATGAGAAGGAAGCAGGTAGGAATACCCTGACCCCATAGGCCTCTTGGGAGGAGGGTCCCAGAGGGTCTTTTTTAATAGGACCCCGGCTGTGCGAGGTCCCAGGTGCATGGGGGAATTAAAGGAGGGGGCTTCACCTCCCTGTGGCAAAAGTAACATTAACAGTAGGAGGGACCGTGTGGCCCCCCCACCCAGTCCTTTCTTGGCAAAAGGGACTGTCAACTTCTCGAGGCAGACCCTACTGAGTAAAGCGAGGAGGGCCGCACGACCTCCATTCTGCAGCCATAGATGGCTGTAGGAATCGCCACCCCCCAGGGCCAGCTCCGGCTATGTCTAGGGACATATCTGTTTGCTGTAGCTTGGTGGGAGCTTTAACCGCTCCCGCCAAGCTAAAGCAAACTTTCCACTTCCAGCAAACAAGAGGAGAGAAATTATCTTGCTTGCCTGAAGCAGAGTATTCGTCTGTTTCCCTGCCCAATGTCAAATGAGCAGGGAAACAGATGAATTGCTTTCAGACACAGTGAGCTGCATGTTTAGCAGCTCCCTGTGTCTGAAAGCAATGCCGGCTCCTGCAGAAAGCAGGGAGCTGGCAGCGACTGAGGGGGGCCTTAAGGCTCCCTCAGTAGTCCCAATACAGACTGAGTGCCAAGGGGGCACCCTGGACAAAAGGCCAAGCCCTGGGGGATGGAGGCCTGGGCCCAAATTCGGCTCAGGGAGGGAGGCAGTGCATCCCCCTACCCCATTTATAAACATCCAGGCCTCGGGGGATGGGGGCCAAAATCAGCCTGGGGAGGTGGGTCGCTAATAAAAAAGTGTTTTTTAAAAAGGCCGGCCCTAGGGAAAGTCAGATGCCTTTCTCAACCACTCTGCAATGGGGGGGCATCCTGGCTACAAACTTGTTGGTGGATGAAGCCCACTTGGCTGCTGAGAGTCCTTGAGGACCAACAACCCTTCCTGTTATCTCCAGTCAGGCCCACACAGCGGGATTGCTAAGTGGTCATTCAAGGCTCCTTCCCCTTTCTCCACCACTCTGCATACGCATCTCCTGGTACCCAACTGGTTGGGGGATGAAGTCCCCTTAGATGCTGCGGGCTTTTGGGGGCCAAAATCCCCTCATGTTACCTGTAGTAAGTCCTACACAGTGCGATTGCTAAGAGCTTGTGGGATTCTCTGCCCTCTTTCTCCACCACTCTGCAAACGCACCTCCTGGCACACTACTGGTTGGGGGATGAACTCCCCTTGACTGCTGATAGTCCGTGATGGCCAGCAATCCCTCCTGTTGCCTCTAGTAAGTCTCACACAGAGAGATTTCTGAGAGCTCATTGGAGGCCCCACCCCCTATCTCCACCACTGTGCAAATGTGCCTGCTGGTGCATTTCTGGTTGGGGGATGAAGTCCCATTGGATGCTGAGGGTCATTAGGGGTCAAGAACCCTCCTGTTACCTCCAGTAAGTCTCACACTGCGGTTACTGAGAGGTCGGTGGAGGCCCTTCCCTCTTTCTCCAACAGTCTGCAAACGTGCCTCCTGGCACATGAATTGTTGGGGAATGAAGTCCCTTTGGATGCTGAGGGTCCTTGGCAGCCAAGAAGCCCTTCTGTTGCCAGCAGTAAGTCCCACACAGGGGGATTGCTGTTAGCTGGTCAGAAGCCTGTCCCCTTTCTTCACCACTCTGAAAACACACTGAATATTTTTTTGTTGTTGCCGTTTTATATAGCGCAAACTCGACCCGAAAGTATTAGAGCGCTTTACATGAGCAACATTACAGACGGATACATTAATTTTTTTAGGCATGGGGAGATTAAGTGATTTGCCCAGAATCACAGGATGCTTCAGCCTCCCGCCAGAATTGAACCTGATTCCCCAGCTTCAAAGTCAGCCGCTCTGGCCATTAAGCCATATGCTCTAGTTAAAAAACCTATAAATTCACTTAAAAAAAAAAGTTACAGGGGCGTTAATGTTAGGAAATAGAATTTAAAAAACCTTAGAAATTCAATTAAAAACAAGGGCTACAGGGACATTATCGTTAGGAAATAGAATTTAAAAAACATAGTAATTCTATGAAAAAAGCAAAGGTTACAGGGATGTTATAGTTAGAAAACAGAATTTTAAAAAACATAGAATTTCACTGAAAAAATAAAGGGTATAGGGACCTTATAGTTAGGCTCAGATTTCACTCATACAAAACCATTGCAATTTAGCAGTTATAGTTACCTGAGCTAACTATAACTTACACCCCTGCAATGCACTGCTTATGACCTCACATATTACATCACTCAAGACATGGTCAGTGACATCACTCATGACATTTCAAATGACATCAATGATATCATCACTGATGACATCATCTGCAGCACCACTCATATGCCCACTCACACCCCATACAACTTCTTTTGCACCCACTCTCATACCCACACAAACACTCACATACCCATTCACAGACCCATACAAGTACTCACACACCCACCCACTCATCCATAGAGCCACTCATAAAACCAGTCATTTACCCACTGAGCCACTCACATGAGATACACCCGCCCATTCAGCTAAGCACACACAAACGTAGTCAGCTATACAGCCACTCACATACCCATGATGCTGTTCAACATACTCACCCATACAAGCACTCACACACTCACTTACATACCCACACCAGCACTTACATACACATTCACACATCAAAAAAATCACTTCCATATCTGCTCACTCATCCATGCAGTCATTCACACATACACAATACAACCACTCACTCACTCAAATAGCCACTCACTTACCCATACAGCCACTTACACACCCAGTCACACACTCATACAGTCATTCAGACACCCACTCAGTCACCCATACAGGCACTCATTCAGCCACTCACACACCCATATACCCACTGACACCTCTACTCACTCACCAACATAGTCACTCACACACCCACCCACCCACACAGCTACTCACATACCTACTTATACACCCATACAGATTCTTACACACCCACTCACACCCATACAGCCACTCACACACCCACAATAACACTCACACGCCCACTCACGCACCCATACAGCACTGACACAACCACTCACACACCTACAGACCTAGTCAGAAATCCACTCACCCATATGGTCACTCATGCATGCACTCACTTGCCCATACAGCTACTCAAACACCCACTCACACACTGAAACAGACAGTCACACAGCCACTCATATCACACATGCTAGAGATAGTATCACTCATTAGTAGAACAACTAGTATACTAATCTAACTTTTGTAGTAGGTTAGTATATATGTTTAACACCCATAAACTCTTAAAAACACTAAAGGCCTCATTACAAGCCTGGCTGTCCCCAGATTGCAAGACTTGTGGGGGCGTGGTGGTAGTGGTCTTCTGACCAACCTATTATGACCAGGGCAGTCGGGCCATACTGGGACCACCGCAACTGCCAGGGATCAGAGATCCCTGGTGGTGGCATGACAGTCTTCAGGCTGTAATATGGTTGGCGGGACGACCACGGTCCAGCCAAGCATATTACAAGTTTCCTCTCCGCCATGGTTTTCATGGCAGTGAGCCCGCCATGAAAACCATGGTGGAGAGGAAACAAATGGTACAGGGCCAATGAGGTGGATGCAGAGGGGCACATTTTGTGCCCTCTGTGTACAGCCACCCCAGTACCTGCACGGCATGGACTGCATCTGTCCATGCCGTACAAGTACTGATTTTGATGTTCCCATTGTGGTGCCTGTTTCATAGGCATTGCTGTGGGAACACCAAAGAACCACCCGCCAAACAGGAGAAAACTCCTAATCTGGTGGGTGGTTCAACCACGGGTCTGGTGGTGCGGGAGTGCGGCAGTCCTGCTGCTGCACCACCAAACTCATAATGAGGCCATTACACTCACTTGATGATGTCATCAGTGATGTCATTTGAGATGTCATCTGTGATGTCACTCCAAGGAACTGCACACTTCTGTATTTCAGTTACTGTTCAAGGGAGCGCATGTACTGGACCTTTCCAAAAGCTCCTGGTTCTTCTTATTTAAACTATTATGTCACTGACCTTGTCAGGAGTGATGTAATATGTGAGGTCATAAGCAGTGCATTGCGAGTGCAAGCGAGTGACATGATAAACACACCACTCGGGCAGTTTTTGGGCTTGAGGAGCAGCTCAGAGGCTTTTTGTGTGGATTTATTTCTCCATTGGGCCGTTGGAGTTCTTTTTCTGTGCTAGAAGCCTTTTATTTTTTTACTTTTTTTCCAACAGGAAAGAGGTGCCCCAGAGACTCCTACTTCCTGTTCCTGTCCAGCAGGCTCTTCTCAGGGCTTTGTCCATTTACTGGTCACTTTTATTTGGATTTGGAGCTGGAAGGATCACTTTCCTTGTCTGCTGCATATATACAATTCAATTTAAAGACTTTGTAGTTGGGACTTCACAAGTAAGTTCAAAAACTGTTAAATAAGGTTTTTGTTTGTTTGATTGAGTGCATGCATTTTTTTTTTCAAATTTATTGTGGTGGGTGGCCTGCAGTTTCAATAGGGGCCTAGTTATTTTTTTTTGCATGCAATTTTTCTTCTTTTGGAAAGGAAAAATGATTGCCAGTTTAGTACATTTTCTCCACGTTTTTTAATAAACTTGAAATATTCATTTAATTCACTATATGGCCTAGTACGCCAATGGGCCTTCCAGTCAGTAGGCACAGTACTAGTCATGGGTGCATTAAACAACTGCTTCTGTGATGTCTGTTGAATTGAAACATCATTTAGGCCATGGTTGGCATTGGATGAAATAACAAACTGTGGTTTTTGGGACTATTTCACATTTTTTCCTGCATAAAAAGGATAAGTGATGTCATATGTTTGAGGCCTTTGGAGGATGTGTGTTGTTATAAACTTTTTTAGCCCAGTTAATTTTTGTTTTTGACATTGCTGAATTAATGCTGTTTTCTCCTATGTTACCAATTACCATCCCTCCTTTCTTTGGCTCGCCAGTGTGTGAGCGTGTTTGCCATAGGCCACCATTAGTCTTTGTTCCCCATGCCATGTGGCCAGGGGCACATTTTTTTATAGTCAGTGTCCATAGGCCTGTATGTGTTCTTTGTTTTCCATTCTTCTTGCTTTTTGTTTGACCTTGTGGTCACTTTGTATAGGCAGCCAGTGTGCTTTTGCCATAGTCCTGCATGTGTTCTTTCTTTGTTTTCCATGCCTCCTGTTTGTTGTTTGACCATGTGGCTAGCAGCCATTTTGTGTAGCCTGCAAGTGTGCATTAGCCATAGGCCTGCATGTGTTCTTTGCTGTGGCCATGCTTCCTTGCTGGTTGTTGTTCTGGCCATGGTGGGTGGCAACCATTTTGTGTACACAGCCAGTGTGATTTTGCCATAGGCCTGCATGTGTTCTTTGTTTTCCATGCCTCCTGCTTGGTGTATGACCATGTGCCTGGTGGCAATTTTGTGTAGCCAGCCAGTGTGCTTTTGCTATTGGCATGCATGTGTTCTTTCTTATGGTCATGCCTCCTTGTTGGTTGTTTTTGTTTTGACCATGTGGCAGGTGGCCATTTTGCGTAGGCATCCAATGTTCTTTTGCCATAGGCCTGCATGTGCTCTTTGTGCTGGCCCTGCCTCCTTGCTGGTTGTTGTAGTTGTTTGACCATGTGATTGGTGGACATTTTGTGCAGCCAGCCAGTGTGCTTTTGCCATAGGCCTGCATGTGGTCAAATCGTACTCGCTGGGACGACGGAAGGCTGCACGAGCAAACACTCGGAAGGCAGTAAAACGGATGATAACAAATAATAAGCGATAATACTGATACGAGTGAGAGATAAAAACTAATGAAGACAAGGAACTATTTGGGAAAACCGGGATGGAACTAAAACCGGTTAAAAGATAACACTAACCATACCGACGAAACAGCTCTGAGGAAGTCGCGGCCACCTACCATGGGCGTCGAAACACGTGTTGGCTAAAAAGAGGCTAAAAAAAGAACTAAACAAGAACATATGAGAATAAACCTAACAAATACAAAGAAAGACAAGAATTGTTGATATCTGTCATTTATGTAATACATGTTGACATTAGCGTGTGCTGGGGAAATCACATTTTTCTGCATTTGTTCTTTGTTTTCCATGCTTCCTGCTTGTTGCTTTGATTAAGCATGTGACTGGTGGCCATTTTGTGTAGCCAGCCAGTGTGCTTTTGCCATAGGCCCGCATGTGTTCCTTGTTGTGGCCATGTCTTCTTCCTGGTTGCTGTTGTTCACCATGTGGCTGGTGGCCATTTTGTGTAGCCAGCCAATGTGCTTTTGCCATAGAACTGCATGTCTTCTTTGTTCCCCATGCCTTCTTGCTCAGTGATGTTATTGACGATGTGGGACTGGCTGGCAGCCATTTTGTGCATCCAGTCAGTGTGCCTTTGCCATAAGGCTTGCATGGATGGAAGAGATATCAGTTCAATAATAGGTTTGAGGATCATTGTAGCATGTATATAAGAATATGATTTTGATGAACAGCGCAAACATATATTACATGCATTTGTTGCATATTTTTCATTTTGCACCTCCAATAGGTTTTCTTCTCACCTTCCCATATACACATTGGCAATTATTGATTTTTTTTATATTACAATTTGAATTTTATCTCTGTAATTTAAAAAAAAATGTATTTCTTTGTTTTAATTTCAATTATTTTAAAAAAATGTTATTTTAATGTATTTTTTTTATTTTTTTTATATTTAACTTTCTTTTAAGATTTTTCAATCAGCTTTTTTTATTTTAAATTATTTTTTTCCATTTTGTCTCGGTCGATCCATCATCCATCCACCCATCCACCATAGGCTCACAGCCACACTACAGCATTCATTTTTTTAGGTATATAATTCCATTTCCTCTTGGACACCCTGACTGCAGTGCACTTTAGAGTAGACATATTAGCATCATTAATTTCTGTAATAAAGATGATTATTCCATTTCACCTGGACCACATTGCCTGCCATAGGCACACACTAACCTCCATTTTTAAAATAAAGAATACTATTTAATTTACCCATGCAGTTCCATTAGTGCCACAGGTGTCTCCTTTAGAATGTAAGGACATAAAGGAAAGTGCTCTATCATTCTGTATATTGTATGTTAATCTGATGGGGAATTAAATGTTATGATATGGTGGTGTGGTTTGACTTTAAAGTGGTTGTTACCTAAGTAACCAACCATACTAATATTGCTTTTGTCTGTACTAATTCAAACTGCAACAATGCCACATTTCACTAAATGTTTTTCTTGCTTTTAGGTGCACAAGAGAAGAGGCATCACCTGCTGCACTGCCAAACTGAAGGCCTATACAGTGATGTCACACGTCAGTCCTCCAAACTCTTCCGCTATTGAATCTCTGTGCAGCTGCCAACTTAGAGTTTTAAGATGGCCCCAAGGAAAGATGCTTGCAAGATAGTCATTAGTGAGAAGAAGCAGCTTCCCACCAGTGGTGTGTTTCCCCAAACCTTTTTTGGACCAAGTCATGTGCCTGCAGCAACGGCCTCTGGGGAGCAAGCTGAGAGCAGCACTCCTGCATCAACAACAGCACAACAACCTAAGCAGAAGACCGTGTCTGTCAGTGAGGTAGCCACTGCAATCATGGCGATGCCGACGAACAGTGACACTGAATTTGATTTGTCCCTTTCACAAAGTAGTACCCAATCATTTAAGGAAACAGAGCAAAGTGGACAGCAGCCACAGATACCAATAGTACATCTTCCTGATGTTGGAGCAGAACAGGAAGTTGAGCTTCCTTCCAAGAAAGAACATTCTCTTTTAGAATCATTGGCTCCCAGATCTACAGCAAGAAATAGGAAGGGTACTACTGCACCATCTTCTCCAAGCACCACTTCTGATGATGATGATAGAAACATGGAGTGGAGCCCGGCAGAGTTCCGGAGACGCCAGGAGAGGCAAGGGAAAAGAAAAGATCCTGAAAGCCTTAGAATTATGGAAGGGGATGATGAAGAAGATGAATACGATGAGTTAGTCATTTTGGAAGGTGACACAGAGGAGTCTGACATTGCTATTCAACCTGCTCCAAGGGATGTGGCACAGGTAGCACCACCAGCTCCCATATTTGCAAAGCCCCAGCTGAGACCTGCACTAGTAACCACTACCTCAGTAGAAGTATGCACTGCAGAGAGGCAATCGATGACACGCCCACCTACCTCCAGTATTTCTTCAGGCTTTATCAGTGGCACAGCAAAAAAAGTTTACTATAGGCCACCATTAGTCTTTGTTCCCCATGCCATGTGGCATGGGGAACAGGAACAGGGGTGGGAGCACACCGCTTCACCCCCCAGCAAGGTTTGCCCCTGGCATTCTAGTTAATGCAGTCTCTTGTTGCTTGCTTCGCTATAGTATTCCAAGTATTTCGCCAGAGTTGGCGCAGATAGTGCTGATCTCTAGACACGTATTTCTGGTTCTTTAACCGTCATCAGTAGAGATTACAGACTTCAAATTTGGGGTTTGCTGAGTGGGCTGCCAAACAATACATCAGGTCAAGTACCTCTCACTGGCGTGCGTGGGGCTAGTTTTTTTTTTAAGTCAGTGTCCAAAGGCCTGTATGTGTTCTTTGTTGTCCATGCCTCCTGCTTGTTGTTTGACCTTGTGCCCATTTTGTGTAGGCAGCCAGTGTGATTTTACCATAGGCCTGCATGTGTTCTTTCTTTGTTTTCCATGCCTCCTGCTTGTTGTATGACCATGTGGCTGGCGGCAATTTTGTGTAGCCAAACAGTGTGCTTTTGCCATAGGCATGCATGTGTTTTTTGTTGTGGCCATGCCTCCTTGCTGGTTGTTTTTGTTTCGACCATGTGGTTGGAGGCCATTTTGTGTAGGCAGTCAATGTTCTTTTGCCATAGGCCTGCATGTGTTTTTTGTTTTCCATGCCTCCTGCTTGTTGTTTTGTTTGACCGTGTGACTGGTGGCCATTTTGTGTAGCCAGCCAGTGTGCTTTTGCCATAGTCCTGCATGTGTTCTTTGTGGTGGCCTTGCCTCCTTGCTAGTTGTTGTAGTTGTTTGACCATGTGGCTGGCGATCATTTTGTGTAGCCAGTCAGTGTGCTTTTGCCATAGGAAAGTTTTTAAAAGCATTCAGCTGCATGCAACATGGTCATGTCAGGTCAGTTTGGGACTTTTTTATGATTGGCAAAGAGGGGCATTACAGTATGCAGCATTTGCAACACATATGTTCATCGAGGTAAACCTGGTACACATTATGGTACTGGAGGGAAAACGACCCATATGAAAATACACCACACAATCTGGTGGGAGCACCTTAAAACAATTGGTGAAAGTGGTTGTGGTGGTGAAGGTGAGGAGAGCCAGGGAACATCAGCTACAAGTCCAGTTACAGTGGGAGGTGATAATGATGAGGAAGAAGATATTTGACATTTATTTTTTATAAAGCGCGATATATGCCTGAGGGCATCTTGTCGCTACCATCTGCAGGGACAAGGCTAATATTAGAAATGATAAGGATACCCCAGATTAATAGGAGATTAAAATAGCCATGTTTTCAGTTTGTTTTTTGAAAGTCAGCAGATTTGACTGGCCTCTGAGGTGCCCGGGTTGCTGATTCCAGAGCGTGCAGGTGGTGTATATCAGGCTTCTGCCGCCCCAAGAAGCAGTATGAATTCTGGAAACCCTGGCCATTTTGGAAGCTGCTGTCCTAAGGCATCTTCCAGGTGTGTACCAAGAAAATATGTTCTTTAGGTAGTCTGAACCCATGAGGTGGAGTGCTCTGGGGACTGTACGTGGTGCCTTAAAAGTCACTCTGTTTTTTATTGTGAGCCTATGAAGCTCCTCCAGAGCCTTAGAGACTGAGTCAGATTTCACAATTGTTTGTTTATAAGCCGTGCAGAAGCATTCTGCACTCTTTGAATTTTTTTTAGAGATCCTTGTTTAATGCCCAGATAGAGGGAATTACAGTAATCTAGTCTTGATGAGACCAGTGAGATGATCACTGTTTTCTGTAGGCCAAATGGGATAAAGGGCAGGATTTTCTTCAAAATGGTCAGTTGGTAAAAAGAATTAAAGATCAACTTGTTTGTCTGTTCCACAAAGGTGAGTTTGGAATCAAAGATTATCCCAAGGTTTTTCACTTTATAGACTTGGATGGGGAGAGGGCCCAAGGACTGAAGCCCGAGGAATCATTCCAAAAGGAAGAGTCCCTATCAAATAGGAGAACATCCATTTTTTCAGAGTTTAATTTAAAGCAGTAACTGTTCAGTCACCTTGCATACAATTATTAAACAGATGTGCTACCTCCTCGATGTTAGTAGTGATAGGTACTCCAATTTGCAAGTCATCAGCAAAGGAGATGGTTGAGAACCCAAAAGATCTAATAGATTTGGCAAGGGGTGCCACATAAATATTTAAAAGAGTTGGATGAAGTGATGACCCTTGAGGGACACCACATGACATGGAAAAAGGATTGGAAATGAAGTCTCCTAGTGAGAACGATTGCTCTCTTTCTGAAAGGAAGGAGCATATGAGTTCATATGCCAGCCCACCAATTTGTATCTCAGCTAATCTCTTCTTCAGGACAATGTGGCTCACCATATCAAAGGCTGCATATAGGTCTAATAGGATCACAGCAGTCTTACCACAATTGTCCATGATGTTCGGAATCTCTTCTGTGGCTTCTACCAGTGCCACCTCAGTACTCTGAGCCTTTCTGTACCCAAACTGGACACTGTCCAGAATCTCATTCTGGTCAAGATATTCGGAGACAGCCAGGTTCATGTGTTTCTCTAGGATTTTTGCTGGTAGAGGGATGCGTGAGATGGGACAATAGTTCTTCTCTTCATTGGGGCCCAGTGTAGCTTGTTTAAGCAAAGCAAAATAGAAGATTTCTTCCAATCTATTTAGAAAATGGTTGTGTTAATGATATAAGCAAATAGTATGGTGAGCAGAGCAGTCACTCTACTTGCAATCTCCTGGAGAATAATGGGCAGGCAGGGGTCTGATGTTGCACATGATTTGATCTGTTTAATAAGTTCTAACACTCTCTCATTAGTAAGAAGGGGGAAATTGAGGAGCTTTGGGATATTCGGATCTGCAAAATCATTCTCAACATAGAGGATGCTTGGGATTGTGGTGATGTTAAAATCCTCATAGATAGTCTCAACCTTATTTTTAAAATATTTCCCTAAGTTGTTACAAAGCTTTTGACGGGAAGTTAAGGCACTATTAACCAATGGGAAAGAGAGTTCCTGACATGTCTTAAAGAGCTCTATGGGTGCATTTTTCACCATGTTAAGTTTTTCTGAATAAAACTTAGTTTTTCAACTTTGATCATGATCTTATAGCTCTGAATCAATTGTTTAGATTTTATTTTCTCGTCTGCAGAGTACATACTCCTCCAGACTTTCTATTGTTTCCTGCAGTTCTTTTTCATTTCTCTGAGTTTTGGGTGGATTCATGGTGTTGAAGGATGCGTTCTAAAACATTTGACAGGTTTAACCAGGGCCAATTTATTAGCCGCTAATTTGATCCATTCCTCATAGCAGGTTTTGTCTATGTAGGGGTCAACTTTCAAGAATGGTTGGGAGGATTCCAAAATCTCATTTAGCTTTTCCCTGTTAACTTTGTTCCTGGCCCTCACTTACTTAACCTGGCCTGGCTAATTAATTTTCGGTTGGCTAGACTGCAGTTTAATGCTAAACCCAGCTGCCATATGGTCAGTTCAAGTCAGGGGAAGGATATTTACCAACTGTAAATGAGGATGGTTGGCAAAGATACCATCCAGAATGTGTCAGGCAGAGTGTTTGGCAGCCTTCACAATTTGATTTAGGTTCAAACTAGATAGATTGTCAATCAGGAACTTAATATCTCTATTATTAGACTCTTCCAGTTGAAAGATAAAATCCCCTAATATGCTATAATTTGTGTATTGAATACTAGATTCTAGGAAATCATTAACGGAATCCAGAAATTTTGCTATGGGGCCTGGTGGTCTATACATTAATAGCCTGTACTTCATAGTATGATCATCCAATTTATATTTAAAAGAGAGTGCTTCACATTCATTTATTTTAGAAGGTTCACTAGTGAGGTTAAAATGGCTGAGGTAAATAACAAATAGTCCCCCTCCTTGCCTTCCTTCACAGTCTACTCTAACAATGTCATAGCCCTGAGGTAGCATTGAGGCCATGTCAGGATCAGAAAAATTATCTGCCCAGGTTTCTGTTAAAAATACTAGGTCGGGACCATATGAGTCTAAATGATTAAAAATCTCAAATCTATGTTTGATGGCTGAACGAGTGTTCAGCAGTATGCAATTGAGTTTAAGAGCATGATTGGTATGCTCAAGCGGAAGGGGAAAAGGAGGGACTTGGTTAAGCACCTTCAATGAAGGTAGTGGCTGGGCTCCGCAGCTGTATTGGCAATTAATGCAAACATATTTATTTTGTTCTAAATTAATTAAGTAGAAACATCCTTACACAAAGCAGCCCTGCCTTAAGCAGTGGCCCGCAGAATCACCCAACTCAGCGACTACACAATGGCACAAGACTCAGATTCAGCTGGAGACACCACTGCATACAGTGACTGCCCGACTCTGACGCGCACTGAGTCTACCACCACCTACTTCTCAAAAGTCACCTGCGTCAGTGACCCCAGAAAAGAAGAATAAAATAAAGTCTACTATTACTGGCATGTTAAGGCAGGAGGGGCCATATGACCGCAACCACTCAATGGCGTGTTTGTACAATGGGAAGCTGGCAAAAATGTTACCTCTGGGACTTCTTCCTTTTGCTTTTGTGGAAGAATGGTATTCTTAGAATTTGTGGAATCGATCTACCCTAAATGGAAGGTTCCAAGTCAGATATATTTTACCAGAGTTGCTGTTCCAACGGTGCATCACAATGTGCTGCAATTGGTTGGAAAAGCTTTGCAGCAAAGTGTTGTTCATACTATCCACCTGATGACAGACATGTGGACCAGTTGTCAGGCGACTGATTACATGTGCATCATTGCACACTGCATCTCCTTTGCGGGGGTAAAGCAAAATATATCTACAGGTCTTGGCCCGGAAGAAAGTTTTATGAGTGTTCAGCTACATGCAACAGTGGTCATGTTTGCCATGGAGATATCATATACAGCTGTAAACATCTTGGATGAATTTAACAGCAAGGTGTATGAATGGCTGCAACCCAGAGGTCTCAGAATTGGGTTTGTTGCCATGAAAAATGGCAGTAACATAGTCAAGGCCATGTCAGACCGTGGCTATTTCAGGGTCCTGTGTTTGGCCCATTGTATCAACCTGGTGGTGCAGGAGTTTCTCCAAAAATAAGATATTGTCAGCAACATACTGACCACCTGTAGAAGAATCTGCATTCATTTCAGCCATTCTTTTAAAGCCCAGATTCAGCTGCAGATTATTCAGCGTACAAATAGAGCACCAGTTAAAGCCCTGATACAGGAGGTGCCAACACGTTGGAACTCAACCTAACACATGTTGCAACACCTCTTTGAGCAGTACAAACAGATCAACGACTATGTAAAAGATGAGGTGATGCAGTTGGGAAAGCTATGACCATGGATCCGGACAAATGGGGCCTATTCAATATGCCTGACACAGATGCTACATCCTTTTGAGGTTTTCACATGGGACGCTAGCAAGGACAACAGTACGATGGGCCAAACTATCCTGTTGTTGCATCTGCTACAGGACCAGCTAAAGAATGTGTCTCAAAGGTTCGGCCCATCAGGTGTGACCGAAAACATAAAAGCGCATTCCTCAGTTGAGATCTTAATCCTTCTCTTGGCTTGAAATACAAGGCTGAAGCATGAAATCATCTCATCCAAAAAGTTCATTTGTGCCACACTACTTGATCCATGGTACAAAGAAATTCTGCCCACTTTTATTCCTTTGTCTGAAGGGGATGGTTCAAAATACAAGAGGTGCATTGTTCAGCAAGCTAGAGACCTGGAAGAAGAACCGCTTGAACTTAGAGTCTGACGTGCAGTCCTGGGGTGCTTCCTTCAACTTACAAAGAGGTCTGTCTTGTCTCTAAGCATCCAACAACATCATCAACCTGAACTCCGGCAACAACAGCAACAGAAGGACTGGACCCAACCTCTGCATTGCATTGGTTTCAATTGACAGTGCTTAAGTCCAGTGCAGAGGTGATAGCAAAAGAGGTTGAGCAAGTGACAGCCTTAATGACCATCCACAGCATTTTCCAGGAGTCTCTGGATGATCCAAAGAGGTCTGTGTGGATCAAAACCCATTGAGGTATTGGTATGGGAAGATGCACCAATGGCCAGAGCTCAGCAGGCAGGCAAAAACGTATCTGGCTTGTCCTATATCCAGTGTATCTGCTGAGCATGTGTTCAGTGCAGCTGGTGCAGTTGTTACAGTGAGTAGGACCAGTCTCCCAGAGTCAGAGTCAGGAGGAGGATGGAAAAACTCAGGGCAGGACTACTTCATCAACAGCTAGAAGCAAGATGTTATTCACTTCAAAGGGAAACCATGACTTTGAGGCCTAGTGCTCTGCTATGTGGATGGAGAGATGTGCGTTGACTTTTGAAATGCTGCTGAGTGTGTGTGTGTGTTGCACTGGTGTAAGTAAAACTTTGAGTCCTCATGTTTTTTTGCTCTGCCTCTGTCAGACTCTACTCACGTTTCCGTAGGAACGCCATGCAAGGATGTGAGGTCCCAACTTCCCCCCGGTCACTGATGTACCCAACAGAGTCAAAGCAAAAGCAGTAAATAAGGGGAAGAAGGGAAAACAGGGATGGAAGAAGAATATGTCCCATGACATATACTAAAAGTAAATAATAATATTGAGGAACATATGAGAATCTAAAGTACATAAATAATTCCCTTCTTCCGCTAAATGATAATAGAGTGGTTCAAATGGTGTTATAGCCTTTGTCTGCAGAAAGGGAAAGGAAAAAATAATAATAATGTATACATACATGTAGAGAACAGAAACAAGAAGGGGAGCACTCTAACACCCACCTAAGACTACTAGTGACACATAGAAACAGGGATCTGATTAGGATATGAGTTCCTTCATATCTGGTTATGAGTAAATAAACACAAGTTCAGTACTTGAGCACTACTTAAATCCTCCTTAGCATCAGGAAGAATTAACAGAGAATTCCTTATGTTTTTAGGAAAACTCTTGTTTAGTTAATTAAACAGAAGAAAAGATAAAACGAGAAAAAAAAACAAATCTCCAGGGACTTGGTTCCCAACAGATAAGTATTTGGTGCTTAAATAAAGATAAATTCATGTGTAGCAAAAAAGCGCTGTTACCGTCTTGTAGGAAGTCAAAGTCTGTGTCTTTTTTTTGTTTGCAGGAGATTAGGAAAGAGACAGGGCTGCACCGCTGCGAGGCCGTCAAAGAAGAATGCCAGAGAACCGCCGAGGGATCTGAGAGACGCCAGAGGCCGTGAAGAGAAGACGCGTCGAGACGACGAGCAGGAACGCTGACACACGGTGGCGAACCGGAAGAACAGCAGGTAAGAGACCCGGAAGTTAGGAACAATACCGAACAGTAGAACGTGAAGCGTTTCTGTGTGGAATCGGAGGAGTTTTATACTCCTCTGCTGGTCCCCGCGTGTTCATTGTGGCGGGACTGGCATTCATGACAGCCTCTGAGTCTTCTTGTTACACTCCTCATGAAGCTTACCATCCTTCTGTCTTTCTCTTTGACTCTTTAATACAGTTTCTGTTTTATAATCTGCAGGTCTTCTTGTCTCATGCATGAACAAAAGGTGAAAGCTGAGCTCAACACTCCTGCTTACCTACCAGACCAATTTAGACAAGCACCCACGAGTGATGGATATTCCCGAGGAGAATGCAGCTGCACCACCTAATTTTGCAATACAGTTTCATTTTTCTTTTAACAATCATATTTAGAGAACTGGGTAGGTGTGTTCACTCCTCCATAATTTTATTCTTCCCAACCAACAATAAAGAATATTTGGATATCTGATAACATGGGTCTCCGGGGCAGAAGGACTGTTTGCAATGCATTTAAATGTACTGTGTCATACTCATAATAATAATAATAATATGTGGATTTATACAGCACCTGGTTACACAACACTGGTGTGTTCCCGTGCTGAGACCCTGACCCAGTTGCGGTCGGACACAGCAGAAGAAAAAGACAATGCCCAAGTGGGCAATTATGTGGAACTAAAGAGCCAGGTTTTTAAAAGATTTCTAAAGTGAGTCCCAGAAGGTTTGGCTCTTAAAGGTGCCGGAAGGGAATTCCAAACCTTAGCCACCAGGAAGGAGAAGGAGTGTGCCCCTAGTCTGTCCCTTCGGATCGTGGGTATTTGCACAAGATTAGCCTCAGAGGATCTCAAATTGTGCCACAGAGAGTAGACTGTATTAGGGGGCATAAGTACATGGGATCCTTCAGGCTAGAATCCTACTCATTCCTTCATTTCCTTCCACAACAGAAAGATGCTGATGATGTGCTGCTCATTGCCCAGATGAATGTTGTCCTTGTGTAGTGTTTGTGTTCATCAAACCTTTTCCCAAATACCCTTTCCCATCTATTCATCAAACACCTAACCCTCTTCCCTCAGGCTGTGTGATTTCTTGAGGAGTGGCTTAATTTACTGGTGGAATGTCCCTACGTGAAGCTCAAAATCGTGCATCACCAGTAGGTGAGGAAGGAGGCAACTCCTTTTGTTTTATATTCCCTCACACACCCTAGTGGTGTCATGCTTCATCATCGGGACACCCTGACGCCTAGAAGTCAGGGTGGGCTCGACCATGTCTCAGGGAGCTCTTAGAAGATTTTTTGGGCCAGGGGGGATAAAGATTAAAAATCCACTGTGAGATCTCAGTTTCCCTTTATTCTTGGATCTGGCAGTATAAAGATAAAGGAATAGGGTTGGGTGGGATATTATGGTCCTAAGACCCTACTGCCAACGTGTTTCAGTCCATTGGTGCCCCATGAAGGGTGCTGGACTTTCTTCAGGGCGAAGACTGTGACCCCCTGGAAGTAGAGAGGTATGGGATTTTCCTACACTCTATTTAATAAGGGCAGATAGCTGCTCCTTATCTATGTATGTATTATTTGTTGTCACTTCATCTGTAGAACGACAAAAACATACATTTTTTTTTCACCTAATGTTACACACACTAGTGTAATGCAAGAGGTCAGGATGCGACAAATTGCCGCCACCACACGGGTATAACACGGACATGAGTGCTTTGTAGAGACACGTAATTGAACGGATACACGCACTCATTTGAAGAGTATAGTTCATGATTGTGTCACCTTCGGAATGTCTATTCACGGGGATATTGACACAAACGCATGATACACAACCCTGTATACTATGAGTACATGATACTATGGTGGTTATTATGTTGTTTTTGTCGTTCTACAGATGGAGTGACGACAAATAATACATACATAGATAAGGAGCAGCTATCTGCCCTTATTAAATAGAGTGTAGGAAAATCCCATACCTCTCTACTTCCAGAGGGTCACAGTCTTCGCCCTGAAGAAAGTCCCGCACCCTTCATGGGGCACCAGTGGACTGAAACATGTTGGCAGTAGGGTCTTAGGACCATAATATCCCACCGACCCTATTCCTTTATCTTTTTAATATCCCTGCCAGATCCAAGAATAAAGGGAAACTGGGATCTGACAGTGGATTTTTAATCGTTATCCCCCCCTGGCCCAAACAATCTTCTAAGAGCTCCCTGAGACATGGTCGAGCCCACCCTGACTTCTAGGCGTCAGGGTGTCCCGATGATGAAGCATGACACCACTAGGGTGTGTGAGGGAATATAAAACAAAAGGAGTTGCCTCCTTCCTCACCTACTGGTGATGCATGATTTTGAGCTTCACGTAGGGACATTCCACCAGTGTCAACTCAGGGTTTAGTCGTTAAAGCTATCCGGCTCTGCCGGTTCAACAACTAGGGGAGTACTTTTCGTGCAACAGTGTTAATACACGGGAGGGTGCACTCCCCTCACGAGTTCCTCTCAGCCCTCCAAGAAGTGAGTAACCTTTGTCACTTCATAAGTGGTAGTGGCTTAATTTACACCATCAATGGCTCACACACTTGATGGGGCGGATGTGGTGAAAGTATCACCAATTCACAGCGGGATCTTCTATTACCTAAGCAATATCCCCACACTGGCCTCATTGACCCACCCACACATGAAAGTTATCCATATTTTTGATATAGAATGAAGAACATCAGTCATCAGCATCATCATTCAGGCATTGTGTTATGTAACCGTAAATGTCTACCTTGTCTACTCCAGACTTTGAGTCCAGTTTTCATGACTCGAGGATTTTATCACTTTACTTTTAATTAAAGAGTAGCTCCCCATTGTTCAGAAGTTACTATTCCTATTGTTTGTTATTTTATCACTATCGGGAATTCTTTTTGTGTCATGTAGTAGTCTGGTCTCAATTCTTTGTAATGCTTTGATAATTTATAACCCACTACCTCAGTGTTTTTATTTCCATTTAGTTGCCTGCGATGGATAATCCTTCCGATTAATCCTACAGTTGGAAATCACATGGGTGGGAGTGGGACATCGCCTCTGAAGTTGTAATGCCTTCCCTGTTTTTGCTTCATCTATATTCAGGTAAGACAACTATGGAGTGAAGAGATCTAGTTGAGTTAATAATTAAGTAACTAACTGCTACTGCAAGTAATTGTTTTTCTAGGTTGTTGTAGACAATATAGGTGAAGGCTTGGCAGCATCCCCCCTAATGGTCAAGATAGTTACAGAGGTATAACTACCTATAAATAAGTGGTATACAAACCTTCACGCAGATAAACAGGTTCCGTAATAACTAAAGGCAGAAGTGCCAATTAAACGTAAAACACAAAAAAACAACTTCATGCACACATTTTGATGAAATATCATAATTTTCCCCCTTATTTGTTTTACAAACAAACCCACCCTCTCTACCCACAATAGGCCCACCCTTCTCACCCAAACAAATTGATCCAACCACCAATGTCCAAAAATGTCCAACAAATAAAAAAAACCTGGTCCTAACTCCCTTTCCACCCTCTCCACCCACAGCACGTCCATCCCACCAAAACAAAAAAATTAAAAAAAGAACTAGAAGAGGGCATTGTCCATTTGAATCCAGAGCTGGTCCAGACTCTGGTCCATCCTGAAAAGCCGGCTCTCCATAGTGTCTAGCCGCTGCAGGATACACCGCAGCAATGGTCTGTCAGAGTAGAAGGGAGCAGCAGCAGTTGTTGTCAGGGCCCCTTTCAACTAGTGGTGGCACCAGCAATGGGATGGATGGGAGGCTGGAGGCTGCGGGTGACCAGGTCCACAGGGGCCCGGCTGAGAGGGAGCTGTTTCCACCTCTTCTTCTTCCAGGGCCACCAGCCACTGGTATTCTTGTTAGATATGGCCCAGCCTCTGCAGCCGCAGATGAGCTGCTATTTCCTGCCTGTTGGGTGGTACAGGTGTACCAGCAGGAGTAGCTATATTGAGATAAACAAAAAGAAAAAAGACAAATTGTAAATAATGCTCTGTGCAACCAATTGTTTGAACTTAGTTAGCAGCACAGTAGCAGTCATAGGCCAATTTTATGTTTTACCCACACATGCCTTGCATAGAAAGCACTGACTGTGTGGCACAAAAATATTAAGGCAGAATAACACCGGGAAAAAAACAGTGATTTGATTTTTTTCTTCTAAAGGCTTTTCAAGTAACTAAACAGGCACTTTGAGTGGAAAAATTAATTACATATCATTAATGAGTCAGGCATTATGCACTATGGAGTACAAGTTGTCTGTTGTGCTAAATTAATGGAGACATGCTCCTTGCTAATCAGCGCATTGGGTATTTTGCTACTGGCTGCAGCTGGGGCAGCTATAGTTGACAATTATCTCTTTTTAATTCCAATGGCCCTGCTCTTCTCCAAATGCCTTTTTCTTTCTACCCTGACTCCAAAGAGTCAGATGCATAATAAGCAAGATACTATGCCATGCAGCTCACGTATGAAATGTGGATATTATCCTGTGTCGAAAGTAGATGTTGGGGTAAACGATGCACTGTACTGCAGGGAAAGGAACGGGCTACATAGGTTGTATTTGGCACGTTCGTCACAGTGCCTCCAATATGCCAAACTTGAAATCAAATCATGTAATTAGTCCCACTTTACTCACTGGCTTCACCCATCACCACAAATTATTTCCAACAAAATAATTCACTGGGCATCAAGGAAAGGAAACTTGACTTACTCTACTGAAGGGTAGGGTAGAGGGATTAGGTGGGTAGGGTAGAGCTTTTGATATAAAATAAAGGGGTCACTGTCACTACACTGATCATCGATTCGTCATGTGACTATTAAGCTTTGGCTTATTCAGTCACTGTAGTTGGTGGAAGTCGAAAGGGAAAAATCTGAACAGGTGTAAAATAAATCTATTATGGGAAACCATGAAATATATTTTGGAATCACTTCATATGACTATAAAATGCAGCACATGCCAAGAATGGATTTTTCAATGTTTTGGTAGGCTGGGATAGAAGAACTGAGGACAGAATAAAGGAGAGAAGTACTAAGAGGTGACTAAGTGGGCTAAGGGAAACACACCTTTTGTGTTTGGTTTGCATTGCATTAAAAACTTTGCGAATGCTGCATTAACTGAAGCAGTCACACATTGTACAGCCAAAACTGCAGTCACAAATTGAACCATCCTGCACTTCAGTCATGGGTGGCAACATGCCATGGGCAGGGAGGGGGTGGTGAATGATGATGGGTGGGATACATCTGCCTCACTAAACAAATACAGTGAGCCAAGGGAGAAAAACAAAAATTAAAACAAATGCCACCACTTTGAACCATAGCTTTTATAGCCAAAAAACCAAGTAAGCAAAGTAGGTGATCATCATGCCCCTCTCGATGAGAAGAGCTGCCTTGATTATTCATCCAAGCAATCCAAATATTCATTCATCTTTTCATTCTAATTCACCCATAGTCACCACGATTTGAGATTTACTTTCTCTCATCTAGTCTTTCACCAGAATTTCCAATCTATTATCCATCTAGTCAACATACACCCTCTATTCCAACCATCCTTTCATCCATCTATCCCTTTCCCCACCCACGCACCCTTTCTCCAACCTAACCTTTCGCTCATCAACCATTTCACCCATCCTTTCTTAGATCCTTCTGTTCTTTTGCGTTTCCCTCAAGCTATCAACACTCATTATGTGAGCTTTTGCTGATGTGCAGATAGAGGGGCCATAGTTCAACTACCGCTGCAGCTGGTAAAGTGGGGGGGATTCACAGTCATGAGTCATGAGTTGACACTGTCCTGTTAGCTAGTGAGTATAATAGTAATTGTCAATAAGCAAACAATTATGTGACTTACCAGTGCCCGTCCCTGCCGCCGCTTCTCCCCCTTAAACTGACTCTCCTCCTGCAACTGCACTTGAGCTGGTACCACTGGTGGTCAGTGTGGCTAGAATAAAACATACTACATTGTTTAGATGCCAGATACGCCTCCCCTTATATTTTTCAATTAAAAAAATACAACCACAATGAATACATCACCACAGTTCGGTTAGCAGAACAGTATCTTCTAACAAAAATAACACTCTGGGCATTTTGTTAGTTGACAATGTTAGACAAGCCAGGTAGTGAATCCAACCAAAAACTTTTCGAGGGGCAGAGCTATAAACTATGATGATGATGATGATGATGATTCAGAGTCATTAAAGCACAATGAAGGGGTGTAATAATGGTCAATGAAAACCATGATTTTGTTTGGCAAATGCAATGGGACCTCATACTTTCCAGTAATGCTGCAGTGTCATGGAAACTGGTAGACTGTATAAATGAATTACACAGCACAACATTGTGGGGGAGGGGGAGTCTATGACCATGGCCACTCTCTTGTTAACTCTTAGAGAATGAGCAAGGAAAAGAAAGCCTTCTCAACAAAAATACATGGTGAATATCATTTATAATACTAGCTTACTGCGGCCTGAAATCTTCACAGTAAACAGTAGAGTAACAAAAATGTGTTCTTAGTCTTACAGTACCACAAAATATAGAGGGGAGAGGGACAGTTTACCAACAAAGCAGAAGATAAGCGAACTAGAGACCAGAAGAAGTCAGCTACCATAATAAAAAAACATGAAATAAGGAAGCACAAAATGCAGGCATAATAGGAATGAAACTAACATTGGATAGGGGAGTTGGAAAAAAACCAGTCAGTGTAAAAAAATAAACAAGGAACATTTAAAAGTACCATAGTGGGCAGAGGAAAAAGAGATAATCCATTCTGCTTTGCACGCATGGGTTTGTATACCGTTCTCATCGCCACATGAAAGGAACACCGCAGATAAGGATGTCAGAGCAACTTTAATTCTCTCCAGCAACACCAGGCTCCAAGCAGCAAATCTGGTCCAGGAACCCAACACCAACATTCCAATATCCCAAAATTCTACCCTAAGCCCAAAACAATCATAAAACTCAACATTAGGGAAAATAATAGGACTTACTGGGGTTAGCAGAGCCCTCTGTAGTGACGCTGGTGGTCGGTGCCTCCTGACCAGCTACTACCGGACCCGCCTCCGTAACGTTCCTTTTCTTGCCCTTGGGTGCTGATGTAAGCAGTGAAGAAGATAAAAAATATAATAGTGATTCAATTAATCTCCACAAAATTATTACAACATGCAACCGCAGTCACAATGTACTTATCTAAAACAAATCGCCTATAGTACTAGTTTTGAGTCTATCGACTGTCGCTGAATTGGCCATACTAATCCTAAAATCCCTATTCCAAATTTCCTTAAATAAAATGACATTTGGAACTAATGCATTGCTATAAATGATCTTAATTCTATTCTCATTTCTCAGCCCCCTTGATGGACCAACTCAGTCTCCCTTTTATGCAATACATAAATGCATACTACAAATCACTGTGAAATAGCTTGGAACTGTATGAGCTACAAAAAGAAAATCTCAGTGAACGCTAATTCAATGATATCACTGATTCCCTCTAGTGACAGAAGGACAGAAGAGTCTGCAATGGCTTCTTAATTAATCAGCCAAATCGAGCGCCGATGATAAGTATGATTAAGTAGAGCTGAGCACCTGCCTAGCTGTAAACAGATCACATAACAGTAATAGTCTTAACGTAAACTAAACTTAATTTACCTCTGAGTGTGAGCAACATGCTATTCGGGAAAAAATGTTAGCACTGCACAACTTAAACACAACAAATAATTAATAATACTGACTGAGCCCCGGGATCTCGACATCAAGCAGGTCAAGCAGTCCTTGCTTCCAGTCAAAAATATCCGCCCAGCTGTGCGTCATCAGCGACTGGAGGGTGCACTGTACCTGGCTGGTGAGCTGCACGCACTGGCATACCCTCCCACAGCACAGCCAACACTCCTGCAGGGGGTATCCACTGCTGGGCCTGCCACCTGTTGCCAGCATGGAGGAGAGGTGGTGCTGCATAAAAAAACCTAGTGCTGCCACCAGCGGCGGCTGGCAGGGAACAGGGGTGGCGGGGCAGGAGAGGGGGTTGAAAAAATCAGACAAAAAAAAACACACTGACCTCTTCGGCCGGCCTCGTCCCAGAACAGAAGCAGGAAGCACACATGGGCTCCCTAAGCCAATCACAATGCTGCAATGCAGAGATGTGATTTTTCTGAACACCGTGGTTCAGCGCTCAGATGGGGACAGTGAGCCTGTGCATGTTCCCATCAGGCTGTGCACTACAGCCTGGTGTGGAACATGCAAAGTGCGCATGACTGTTTGGCCGGCCGAAGACGGCTGGCCAAACAGTCATGCACACTTAGAGTGTGCCCATCACTCCTCCCCCTGTGACCCCAGCCCCTCCCCGCCCTAACACAGCCCCGCAACTACCAAAAAGAAAATGATAATAACAAAGTTATTATCAGTTTATTTGTCCTTTTTTCGTTGCTTTGAAAGCAGTGGGAAACACTCCTCCGCCATAGTGGAGGAGCTGCCCCTGGCGTCCACCTCCTCTTTGCTGAAGATAGCCTGGGGCTGCACACCTGGGTGGTGGCGCAGCCAGCAAGGTAGGTGGCTGCAGCTGGCTGTTATGGGGGGGGCTGGCACCACCGCTTCCCTGGTCGCTCTGCTCTGCCATGGTGCTGGGTGGGGTACAGAAAAGAAACAGGAAAAGGAAGGAAGGAAGGAAGGAAGGAAGGAAGGAAGGAAGGAAGTATTGGGAAAAATATACAAAAAGTCATGAAAAAACATGAAAAAGCACGTAAAATACACAGAGACAAAAACACACACTAATTAAATAAATAAAAATGAGGGGTAGATTAATTAGGAGTGTGTGATTTGGATTGCGAGGGCATACTCTGTGTTGCGTTGGCTGGGAAAACGCAATGTGAACTGGATTGCCAGGAAACTCCGCACATCCAAGAAACTCTGCGCAGTGCTGCAGAGTTTTGTAACCACTCTGCGGAGTCCCGCGTACTCCACCCAGGCCTAGTCTCATAGAACCATTGGAGTCGGTGACTCTGAGGGGTTCTGGCGTCAGGGCAAGAGGAAACAAGCAAGACTTCGACCAGTTCACGCAGAGTCCAGATACGTCCCCAATGGTATCCAGCAGGTTTATCAGTTCTGGGAGAGAGGCTTGAGCATTCCTCGAAAAGATCAATGGATGCATCGACCGCATAGAGCAATACAATGTTGTGGGTATCCATCCAGTTCTTGAATCCCCCAACATTGCATCTGTAGCCACAATCAACACTTGAGTGGCCCCATGGCAATCACAAACAGAAGTGGCTAGAGTGGATACTCTTGCAGAGTGGCTCTTAAAACTGGGAAGTTTTCAGATATCAGCTGTCCCATTTTCGCCCTGGCTATTGGGTTGAAGTATAGTGTACATAAGGAGTCCCGGGCCGAAACCCATGCACCACAGGGTCATTAGTAAGAGCTACCAACTGAGGGTGTCAAAGACTTTTCTGATATCTAAAACTACCACTACAAAATCCTACTCTTCCGGGAGGGAAGCATGAATGATCCGTAAGAGTCGCTGTATATTGAAGAAGATACTAAGCCTGGGCGGAGTTCGTGTAGCAGTGCTACGTGGAACTCCGCGAAGCACCAAAAAAATTCTGCGATGATACGCGGAGTTCCGCGAGCGGGCGGAGTTGCTTCCTTCGCCCGTTCGCGAGACGTTTCTGACGTTCACCAACGCGGATTGCGTGATCGGGGGAAATATCGTGCGAACTTCACCACGCGGTCACCGATGGGTGCGGCCATCTTGTTTCTCCACTCTTCGTTAGGTTTCTGGGGCCTGTTTTGAATCCTCCCTATATCTTTTCAATCCTTTGTTCCTAAAACATTTTTTCTGATCTTTTTTATTTATTATCTATCCACTTCCTAAGTGTATATTTTGTGTTTTTTTCTACTTTTTGTGTGTTTTTACTGCATTTTTGTACTGTTTTCTATTACTTGCTTTTTATTTTTTTTACTTCCCTACTTCTTCTCCTGACTTTATTTTTTACTTCTACATTTTCTTTTCTGACCCCCGCCCCCCGCCCCCCAGAACCATGGCTAAGAGTAACAAGACGACACAGAGTGCGACCAGGAGCCACCTTCCTTTCGGAAGGCATCGCCCAGAAGGGTTGCAGCCCTAGGCCTTATTTTCTGAGGTGGAGGTGGCTGCACTGGGTTTTTTTGTGCAGCGCCACCTCCCCTTAACCCTGGCAGCAGGCAGCAGGCCAGGGTCCGGGTACGGGATCCAGGAGTGCCACCGGTGGTGGGCGAGGGTGCACCAGGCAGTGTTCCACTGCTATGAGGTCCAGCGCACCCGTAACAAACTGACGCACCGTTGGGCCGACATCCTGGACCGAGAGCAGGACCTGATGGACCTGCTAGATGTTGAGGTCGTGGGGCTTGGTGAGTAACTAATCATTTATTACTATTGTGATTTCTGTGTTATTGCGAATATTATTTTTTCCCAAATAGCAAGAATGCTGCTGCTGCTTACATGCAGGTAAGTTACGTTCAAAAATCTTACATTATGTGATTGTTGTTCTTCTAGACAGGCGCTCGCGCTACTAATCTTACTTGTTTGCAACTTTGCGCTCGCTTGGGCTGATTATGTAAGAGCGGTTAGAGAACTTAAGTTAGGTAATGCATATTAGAGAGACTCCTTTCCTTTGTCCTGTCACTAAGATAGTGGTAGTAAGTTAGTTAGTTACTTATTATTAGTTGGTAATTTAGCAGTCCGCGTGACGCGTCCTCCTCTCACGTGCTGCTGACTCCTTAGTCCTTAGTAGAACCTTTTGTAGTTTGTATAGTGAGTGAATATAGCAAGCAACCAACTAATTTGGTGTATGCAATATGCATGCATCCATCTATGCATTTAAAAAGCCTAAATGCAGACTTAGTGAATTGGACCATCAAAGGGGGTTGAGATGATTGCGAATGAGATCAGAACTTAGATGCAAATATAATTTTTTTGTTGCAATTCATTCCAAAGTCTTTGGAATAGGCGGGCTAGGTAGGTTTAGGATTCATGAATCGGAATGGAAGTGTGAAATATTAAAGATAGGACGGTCCGCTACTGCGATACTAGTCTACTACTAGTCGATCTGATTAGATAGGTCAATGTTATTGCAATTCTCCTGTCAAAAGATTTTTTGGGAGCAATTTTTTTATATTTATTTAACACCAATCAATTTTTGTCTCTTTAATTATGTCTTACATGATCAGCATCAAGGGGCAAGAAGAAGACGGGGTCTACCGAGGCGGGTGCAGGAGCTGGAGGTGCCTCCCAGCTGGAACGCTCCTCTGCAGATGGCTCTGCTGGCCCCAGTAAGTCCTCCTGTTGTTAATAATAAATATATATTTCCCTAACTTTTACTGCACCTTATTTGGAACTAATATTTCCGTTTCCTAATTTTATTTTTTACGAAATCCTCTTCGAACTATCTGTTTCTAAATTCTTGTTATCCCTGTATTACCTTCTAAGTTAGTTATTTATATTTCTAGTGTCTGTTAGTTTTTTTTTTACATCATATCAAACTGCCTCTGACTCTGTATTCTTCTGGTTTTTCAGTCAGCTAAGCTTTCCCCTCCCCTTATATATTTTGTGGTCTGCCTAGTGGTGGTACTGTAAGACTCAGAGAACCCTTTGGTCCTTACTACTACTAGTACTACTACTCTGCTGTGCAGATTGCATGCCCAAGTAAGGTATTCTATGCATCTTTGTTGAGATGAGAAGGCTTGCTTTTACTTTCTTATGCACAATCAGTAAATAAAATGATGGTCACGTTGGACACCCCAAAGTGGTGTATTTTACTTTTTCTCATCTAGGCCTAGTACTATTTTTATTAGCAGCAGTTGATGGTGAACAACTGATTACCGTGCACCATGGCTGGATGGAAGTGTGAGGAGGAGGAGGATGAGGAGGAGGAGGATGACACCATTATATTTTCCAACCAAGAGAGACCTCATGTCCGATTGTCTGCCCAGTTGGCCACTCTTTTCTTTTAAAAAACTCAGATTCATCAACAGCTCTAGCCACTGAGTCCAGTCCTTTGGGTTGTCCTCTTCTTGAGAGGCCTTTCAAAAATTGCCACCAACAAAATGCCTAACCGGATATTTTATTATTTTTGATAAGACATACTGTGTACTCTACTCTAGTAGTACCTGAATTGTAGTGATGTGTGTTGTGTATGTATTGTATTTTCAATCTCGCTAGTGAAAAAAATAAATAGGGGAGGCGTATATGGCATCTAAAAAATGTGAAATGTTTTTTCTAGGTGCACCGACCACCAGTGCTGGGGCCAGCGGCGAAGGAGACGCCAGTCAGGAGGGAGCTGATGCAGCAGCTGCAGGGGGTGAGCCAGCAGCAGTGGCAGGAGGTGGTAAGTCAAATTCCTTACTTATTGACAATACACTCGCTGCAAGGGTGTACACTCTGTACTGTTGAGACTAGGGGGTATATTCACAAGAACGTGTGATAACTAACGCAAGAGTAGCGTAACGCAACTTTCAATATCGCAGCCTATCTCGGGAAAATAACCCCATGTCAACGTGGAATTCACAACAAGGCGGTAGCATGCGATAGTCACCAGATAACTCATCAAATGTCAGCGTGAAAATCAACGCCACGCCGATAAAACGTGAAACGCGAACGCGAGAAATCATGCGATGAGGCCAATCGCGGTACAAAAAGTAGCGAAAAGCAGCCACAGGCCTGCAAATCCCACGCGTCTGTCGGGAAATTGCACCATAAAAACCACAGAAACAACACACCAGAAACAAGCCAAAGCACGTAGCAACATGGATGCACCCTGACCCAGCGCAGAGGTCAACGCGAACCCCACAACCCCCACAGACCACCAGCAAGGAACAACTGGGTCGGGGAAGGCCAAGGAGAAAAGGGAGAGGAAGCGGGGTGCAGACCGCAGGAAAACAAGACCAGCGTCACGGAGGTGACAGAACACTACCAGCAACTGACCCACAAGCAGACCACCTGGAATGCAGTCGGAGTGCCGAGGAGGCCAATCCAGGAGGCCAAGAGGCGCCGGCAGGATGTGACAACCTAAACCAGGTACAAACCCGCTGCCAACAGGAAGGAACCAACGGCGACAGGAGGTGGCAGTCCTGCGCCACAGGAGGAGCTGGAGGAAACCCAGGCCACAGTCATCAGTGTGTAGATGGTGCAAGGAGTAGGGAGTACGGACACAGCTCGAGAGGACCTGACACAACTTCAACAGGGAGTGGAACAAACAGGGACTGGGGGGACGGGGGAGATGGGCACAATGGCACACATGCACAACGAGGTGTAGCACACTGCACACCCACAATTATCCAGGATCATGTCCCAGATCCCCTTGGCACACTGCAGCACACACACATAGCAAGAACAGCACACCCACATCGACGATAATGTGGTACAATGCGCATAGCCGACACTGCAGGACACAACTGGCTCCACACATGCCCAGAAACATGCCTACTACACGTGACAGAGCTGGAAAGTGTGAAATGGAAATGTACGCGTACGACCTCACATCTGTCATGTAGTCCAAATGTACACTGTCCCGCAGAAGAATCCAGCACCTCACAAACAGTCACAATGTACATTGCCAGACAATCTGCATGTAAACCAGAACAATGCGCCAACATACATTGCAACACAATGTCAACATGCATCTCCCCTGCACATTGCAGAGGGGCACACAACACCTCCAGCAGAGCACAGAAGACAACACATCTGCGATGCCGAAGAGGACCACCACACCGTCGACACCGATGCCCTACAACAGCCCATGGATATCCCACGCAACCCACCACCAGGACCCGGGCATCCGAGCTACTCAGAGGAGAACACAGAGCCTGCAACAGACCATACAGCAGGAAGCACATGCAGGCACAGCTGGCTCACAACACTTCACCCACCCACACATGGCACCCCAATGCCAGGTGTCAGAACGCCAAAAGGAGGTGGCCCAACAGGCCTGGGTGGGGGCCGAACACCTGGAATGCGAACTAGAACACATACATAGGTGTCTATCACCCTTCAGGGACCACCCACACCCCACAAAGGAGACCCACACTGCCACAGAGACACATGCAGATGCACATTCACAGTACAGAACCACGCCCAGGGGCGCGCAAATAGCAGTCACACATCCATGTTGGCTCTGCGTTCGACGGCCCCGGCCACTCCCCTTACGAATTGAGTGGGTGACGACAAAGCTACATGTCCAAGCTACAACCCGCTGCCTGCGGTGACATGTCTGCATCCGATGTACACAGCACAATGTAATGTCCTAGGGCCCAGGGCCCTCATGCATACAACAAGACCACAGGGACACACGCATATATCATGTTGAACTGGCCACGGGCACGTGCGCCCGGCCCCTTTATTGGCAGGGCCACATGTACAGTGACGCCTGTGCTGGATGTGTGTGGGGTGAGTGTAAGCCAGTCCGCACGGAATGCTTGGTGCTGGCAACAACTTGAACATTGGACACCAGTGCAACGGAAACAGAAAACACATGCATAACAGAGTCAACAGCTGAGCAACATGGAGTGAGCCGGAGAAAGTCCAGAGGACAGCCAACATGCAAACAGAAGTGTCCGTGAGTTGCAGTGCACTGGGGTTGGGGCACTAGAGATGAGCGCGCTTATGTGAAGAAAAAGTCTCGGATTGTGTCCCTTCGATATATACTCTTGATGCAGGTGCAGTGAGGTGTGTCAGACCTGCATCATCTCCCTCATCAACGTACCAGGGCTCCCACACTGTTTGAGGTGACATTGCTGCGCAACCTCTACACAGCACACAACTCAATCAGTAACAGACAATGGCTTGCGGTGCACTGAGTCACTGGCACCTGGAGTGCTGAGCAGGGTATCAGGCCGATGATGGCATCCACGACAGGTCTGAGCAACTCCGTAGGTCTGTCAGGACCACAGTTTTGACTCTGGCAGATGGCGGATGGAGGTGGTGCTTGCGGTGGTGGCGTGTGCCTCCTGCGGTGATGCGACATCAGGGCCGGTCAGGACTCGATGCTATGTGTGGGCCCTGGTGGCCCGCAGTTGAGGCCGGAGGCTGCGGACAGCGCAGGGCCACAGACACATGGCGTTGATGACCCCAAGACCATCGCTACAGAGGCCATCCAATGTCTCAGAAGAAGGGGTCCCAGACCTGACAAGCACAGAGTCAGTGGCCCCGGATGCACTGCGGCCGGCACAGGCACCCAGCCACGGGACGGTGACTTGCGGTGCAGTCAGATGGGCCATGCGACCTGAGCGGGTCCCCATCAATGTCTGAGGTGTATGTTGCGGAGGGTTGCGGGGGACAGTGGAAGGTGTCCTCCAGGGCATGATGCGGAAAGTCTGATGTTATCTGGAAGCAGCAAATGGAGGAGTGGAAAGCGCTACCCTCGTCCTCACCAACAATTCGGTATCAGCTACATGAGGATGAAAACTAGCCCCTAGTCCATAGACTCAAACGCCACAAATGTACGACCAGTGAGTGTCCATGAATGTCGGGGAACAGACTTAGTGGCACAGGTGCTGTGAGGGGATGCAGTCTGCGATGATGCCGGTACACTGATATGAACTCCACCATTGCCAAATCAGGACTGTGACCCACTGGACCACAGTGTAGGCCGGAGGCAGCGGTCAGCAGTGGCCCACAGCCACGTGTCGTTGGCTCGTGAGGCACAGAGTTAGTGACACAAGGGCAGTTGTCGGTAGTGTTCGATCACCTCCGTAACGATGATCCTGTTCCCTCCGGACTGCAACGCGTCATCCTCTCACGCCTCTCCGTGCGTGCGATGATATGTATTCTGCCTTTTGAATTACCAATGTTCAGTTCCAAATCTGTGATCCCACTCGTGCGCAGCGTAGGCCGAGGGCAGTGGTCCGCGTAGGCCCACAGACACGTGTGATTGTGATGCCATGCACAGACTTGTTGGCACCACATCGAAGGGAGTATAGTGAATTGTTCTCTGCCTTAAATGATGTTCACTGCCATGGTGTAATCAAGACTCAGTTCCAAATGTGTGACCTACCTGACCGTGGTGTAGGCCTGAGGCAGCGGTCAGCACGGCCCATTCACCTAGTGTTGCCGGCATAGGTTGGATGGCCCCACCAGCCTGCGTTGTTCAGGTTCAGTGGCACCACGTGTAGCCGGCTGGTGTTGAACAGGGTTAGTGGCACCATGTGTAGCCGGCTGGCGTTGAACAGGGTTAGTGGCACCACGTGTCGCAAGATGCCCATATGGAACTATGCCTCACTGATCGGGGGTCTGGTGCTGTGGCCGCAAGCCTGGATTTGGGGTCACTGCCATTCATGACTCAGGACACGGTTTCACATATGGGACCTACTGGTCCGAAGAGTAGGCCTAAGGCAGCAGTGGAGTACGTCAACGAGAAAGGAATAAAGCGGGCCTGTGTCGTGGAGGCCATGATGGTCTGAGGTGGCTGCCAAGGTCGCGGGACTCGGGCTTGGAGCTTGCACCGGCACGTGGTGGGCCCTCCTTGACACACGCCGGTGTCGGCAGGTGATCAGTGTGGCCTGGCTGCGCAGGTGCGGGCCTGACGGGTTCGTGGTCCAGCATGCCGGGTTCCGGCAGGCGCACAGCATCGCAGGCAACTCCGCTCACGAGGACGGCATCGGCCTCATGGCGGAGTGGGAGGTGCCACCCTGGCAGAGACGTGGGTCTTTCCGGAAGAGGACCACGCCCAGGCCTACGTACTTTTTATTCACACCCCTATGCTGGTGTGGCATACGCCGGGCCATCCCACTCAGGTGACACTTAGGGGGGGCATAACAGGCAACATTTCCGCGAGGTCCCCCACTGGCTGGGGTGACATGGTGGCGTCCACTGTTCACTACACTCCATACACCAGCGGTGTATGTCGCCATGGATAGGGGTGTGTTCTGCATACTGCAGTGTGTCCAGCACATCTCCGCCACTCATGGCATTGTGTACTTTCCCAATCATGGTTCTACTGCATCCTTCACACATGCCTGGTTGCCACCTCTCCACACATTCGGCTATTATGTGGCTGTGGTACCATGCCGTTGCTGGCTCATGTTCAGGGCTTGCCCATGTGAACATTGTAAGTTGTTCTGTCGTGTTTGGTGGGTGGGCATGTTGTTGTGCCTTTTGTATGTGATTTTGTGACGTGTGCATTGCCAGAGTTGTGAGTTGCATGGTTGTGGAGTTGAGGTGAGTGGGGTGTTCATTTGGATATTGCCAAGGGGCTGTGCATTTCCCTTGTTGCCATCGTGGGAACGCTGGTTGATGATGGACTGTCGGAGGATGAAGGTAGGTATCATGCACACTGGCTGTGTATTTGAAGGCGACATTGTTGGGGGTTCCACGGTGTTCTGTTGTTGCCTGCACATTGATGTGAGACGTGTGCTTCCTGTTGCAGTGATTGTGTGCTGTGTCACCAGGGGGCACAGGTAGTACATGTGTGCTGTGTATTGCCCCCAACACGTGCGTGCATCCTGCTTGGGCGTGTGGTCCTTGCTTGGTCTCCAGCGGGTCCTGCGCAATGTGTTGTACATATGGGGACTGGGGTGCCAGGGTGATGGTGATGTCCAGGACAGGTGTCGGGGACTTGGATGTGGCTGGCTGTGAGACTCCTCTGACTCTGGTGGGTGTTGGTTGGGGGTACCAGGGGCCAACAGGTGCAGCCAAGCCAGCAGCTTTGTGTGGGGTGAGATGTTGGTTGTCTGCTGTGTTGGTGCCATAGGCCTGTTAGGCGATGATGGTCAGGATGCGTAGGGTGGTTTTCACTTTCAGCCTGTAGTGGACGGTGACATTGTCAGATATTCGGTCTGTGAGGCTGGTAAGCTTCCTGGGGGTCTGCTGTCTTTGTCTGCGCTGCGTCTGTGGTGGTCCGGGGGGGGGTGTTCCGGGTGTGGGTTGGGGTCCTGGGGTGGTGGCGGTGGGTGTTGTGGCCCTCTTGGGTGTCCGGGCCGCATGATGAGTGGCTCCATGGCATCTGTTGCCCTTCGGTTGTGGCCCTGGGCTGTGCTCCCTTTGTGGTGCTGGCTGCCGTCCGACTTTACACCAGGTCAGAGCAGGTGTAAATTTCCTGGTGCTAACGCGCCTTATCACCTGTTTTGTGTTCTTATCGCCGATGTGGCTGGTCGTTGTGAATGTTGAGGTGTGATGTTGTCTCGACTTTTGGCACGGGAACGCCTACTCTGCATCTCATTAGCGATATTTGCGGGGTCCTCTGTGGCGATGTTTTTTGCGGCTGCTATCGCGGGTAAACTGGTGCTGTGGGCTGTTAACACCGGCTTGTGAATGGGGAGGTAAATTTATCACGACTTTGGCTGAGATAAAGTGCCGTTAATTCGGCGATAGCTCCTTGTGAATATGCCCCTAAGTTGTTGTGAACAGTTGAAGAAGACACCTTTACTTAGCATTAGCGGGAGTTGAGTGACTAATGGCTACTTCTATCTTCAAATCAGCAGATAAAGTTTTATGAAGAAGACTAAGAGTCAGACGACCTTGATGGGTTGATGGAAAAGGGAAAGAAGGATGGAAGGAGGAAATGGGTGATATGTAATATAGAGACTGGCAGAGAAGGATGCGTGGGTGAAGGAAGGGGGGCCCGGGATACATATAGGTGGCTGATAGGATGCATGGGTGGTTTAAGGATGGGTGAAAGGTGAAAGAAACTAAGAAAGGATGCCTGCCAGTGCCTGGGTGGATGAAACTGTATGGGTGAAAGGAATGCTCCCGGGGGTTTAATGGGTCAAAGGCAAGAAAGGACGCATGGGTGGTGGCTAAAATGACAAATGTATGTTGTTGGTGAAAGGTTTGTTGAGATTGAGAATGATAGCCATGTTTGAATGGATGGATGCCTGGATTGTATTCAATCATAGCATAGGTGGAGACTGGATGAAGAGAATGTAAAAGTAAATTAAACCGTGACAGAGTAGCAAAGCCAAGGGTGAAGAATAAAAACAATAATGCTAGAAGAGCAATGCAATAATAAATGGAAAAATCGCTGGGAAGTAAAATGAACAAGGACTGTTTTTTTTTCAAGGTTTTTGATTCAAGGTTGCATTTCAGAATACTCCCTTGACTCACAGTAGTTTGCAAGCACAACATATATATTGTGTATGTACCCACCCGTCATCAATCACCTCCCTCTGACTCCGAGGCCCATTCCCTCTCCCTACCCATGTCATTTCGACTGTGTCAGCCATGGGTGGCCTATCGGCTGCATGGTTACAAACAAACAATAGTAGTACCTCACTTCGTGCCATATATCTTCATTCATATTAGTAATCATATCATCTGCCTTGTTATAGTAGTCAGGGTGAAAGTGAAATTGAGCATTTGCCATTGATTTAACAGAGTATGGCCATAATAGAAGAATAGATAATTGTGTAGTACAGCTTCCCCACCTGCAGACAGTAGTAAAGTAACGTGCGTCTGCGACACGAATATGTCTGTCTAGGGCGCAAGCTGACTGAGCTGGCATGCCTACTAGGTTAATTTAGCTAAACAAGAGAGAGAGGAAGAAGAATATTTGTCTACTCCGTAGTGCCTAATGCTTGAAACTCTAATCACATCCAAATCTTAGGGGCCGAGGAAGTGAGGATACCACAAATGTTATGTACTGCTAGTGCTACTGTGCCACTATAACTTTATGTGTATAATTTTGTAACTGTTTTCTTAAGAGTATTGGTTACAATTGTCTTTTTTCTTTCTTGATATAGCTACTCCTTCCCAACCCAACAGGCAGGAGTTAGCAGCCAGGGCCTGGCAACGGAAGCTGGAGGCCATCAGGGATGAATATTGGTGGCTGGTGGTTCTGGCGGAGGAGGAGGAGGAGGCAGCAGCTGCAGCCTCCAATGCCCTGGGCCCCAGCCAGGCCCCCCCAGTGCCTCCGGTGGTATGGCGCCGTGGTCTTACAGCCGCCCGCCACGATTCAAACACTGCTGCCCACCTCTGTTGTTCCTGAAAAAACTTTCAGTGCTGCATGCTCCTCCGAATGGCGCGCTTAGAGGCCAGGATTGAGGAGTGGTTCCATGCCCTAGAGCGCAAGATACTACTACAAGGCTGGAGTGTGCATTAGGTAAAGTAGGACTTTCTTTCTCTCTTTCAGGTCTCAAAAACAACACAGGGTGCAATTCAACCTTTTGCTATCATGCAGGGCTGGCAATTTAACTACTTTACCTAATACACACTCCAGCCTTGCAGTAGTGTAAGAATACGAGGAAGTTTTCCTATACATGGTCCTGACGAATTGCCAATAGACCCCTTAGAGGCTGATCTGGCATGAAACATGTTGACCAAACAATCTAAATAGCACTTACGCTCAATTGGATCATTGTCCCCGATATGAGCAGCATTGTTTTTATTTAGGTTAGCGAGCCAGGATTAATAAAATTGATTTAATAAGAGTCTCCCTAAACCTATTTTAAAATTATCACTCACTATACTACACGTTCACATACCCTCACTCACCTAACGGCTTTATCAAAAGAACTACACCAAAGAGCCCCTTTGCAGGTGCCCATCGAGCATTGCAGCGCCGGCCCGACGAGGAGCACGCCCTATGATGAAGCATGACACCTCTCGGGATGTGTGAGGGCACTTCCTCCATTTGGAGGTTACTCCAGAGACCTCTCTACTTCTTATAACCTTAGGAACTGCACACCCACATATTTAAACTATTACTTCAAGGGTGTACGTGTGCTGGACCTGGCCAAAATACTCCCGGTTCCTCTATCTTGAGTGTTTCATCTGTGTGCCCAATGGAGCGGGGAAAGGCGAGGCAACGGGAGGTCACCCACAAAGCCGTCCAGCTGTGTGGAGGTCAGAGCCTCAACCACATCGTGCAATGTGTGCTAGTAATCACAGAAGGTAGTGTTAATGTCAGCCTGTGTAGAAGCTATGGAATTGTCATTACGTTTAATGGCTCCAATCGGGGTGCATTGACGGTCTTCCCGGACCAACCACACCAATTGTTATTTGCAACGCCAATAGCTCAAACTTTCAGTAATGCAAGACGTATTGAATTGCAACTGCTTGTTTAATATATGTCAAAAATTTTTATTTATTGAACTGTGCCCTAAGGGTATTATAAAAGGCCTACACTTCGGTAGCTGCTTTAAATAAACATTTAATTTACTTACAAGCCCCATTCCTGTAAGTATGTGAACAGCGTTACCAGGGTAACGCATAAAGAAGTAACAACTTTGGTGAGATTGGCATGTCGGCTGCACACTGTTTAAATGGCGTTTGTAGCACGACATTCATTCCTCACAGGTCAAGCTAGCTGTCTAGCTTAATGCTTTGCTAAACAGCCACATATTCAGTGTCTGCTGTCCACCCCCTGTCAATGGCCGTCATGGACTAGTTGATGCGGGGGGAGGAGTAGGGGAAGAAACAGACATGAGGGCGCTGTAGTGAAATGAAGCACTGATGGGGCATGTGGGGAAACGAGAGAAAGCCAGAGTTTTAAAAGCAGCAAAAGGAATGCTGCTAATGAGCTAGCCAGCAACATTCACAGATCGGCATGAAGGAGCAGGGTAGGGTGGGGCGGGGAGCAAGGGAAACAAAACACACAAAGTTCTTGATGTAAATAATAATAAAAAACAAGCAAAAGTAAACCAGCTGGAGAGAGACTGTGGCATAACCTCCACAGCTGCAAACCTTGGACCTGGGGAACCGAATTCGAGTCTCAGTAGGAACCCTGAACATTAGGGGGAGTGGTGAGGAGTGACAACAGGGTAAGCACCAAAAACAAAAACAAATTATCATTGTGCAAAGCCTGTAAAAGTTTAAATAAACAAAAAATACCATGCTGGGAAGTGCGTCAGTGGTGAAGCGGAAGCACTGGTTAATGATTTGAACGAGAACCTTTCAGCCTACACAAGTAAAGATAACCTACATGCATGAGCAGAGGCAGGCCAACAAAAAGAAAAGAGTGCTCTCCAAGTCCCATAAATTAACATGAAGACTAACAGCACAGTAACAGGGGCAGTCCTCATGGGAGGTTACAAAAGTAGAAAAGGAGGGACTACTTAGCCTATTAACCAATGAAAAGCAGGCATTTAGGAAGGACAGCAAGAGCAACCAATGAAAAGCATGGGCATTTTTTCAAGCCGATATCCAAGATACAGCATGATTCGAAGAGACAGTGCAAGGGCTGCCTAGGCGAGACCTAACTAAATGTAAAGGCATATTTATTGATAATTCACATTCTGAACTCCAACATGATTACTCTGGTGGTGGTGCAGCACCCCACCCAACCCCACTCAGCCATACATCCTGCGCCTATGGACAGCTGGAGATATGGACAAAGAGACTAAGAATATGAGGGGCAGAGAGCTGGGGAGAGGACGAAAATCAGAGATAGGGGACGTGGGTAGACAGGCAGATATACAGATAGAAGACAGACAGACGATAGAGAAGTAAGTTTTCATACTGAGAATAAGGGGGTTGAGACTAACTTAGGAGGGTCCACCTATGACAGTGAGATCTCTTGCTGGTTCAGTGCCTTGAGTCCTCTTTAATGTGTCTAAGCACGTACACCGAATCATCCCGCATTTGCACTAACCTTCTTCATTTTGTTGCTTTTGTTACAAAAATTAGTCTTGTCATGAGAGAAGTGGTGTAGGTAACAGTTGCGGCTCACATGACTCGCGGGTGGGGGGTCGTGCTGGGGTTCGCGTGGGGGTTCAATTTTTTTTAAACTTACCTTACCTGGTCCCGTGCCGCCTCCGCTCCTGGACAGGTCCCGTTTCCTGGAACAGGTAGCATGCATCCTCCCTCCAATCCCCTAAGCCAATCACAATGCTGCAATGGCAGCGTTGTGATTGGTGCGGACAGCGCCCAGCCGGGCGCCTGTAGGGAGTCCATTTTCTCTATGTAGGCTGCATGCAGCCTACATAGAGAAAATGTAGAGTGCACATGACTGGTTTGGTCGGCCCCAGAGGGCTAACCAAACTGTCAGGGCCCACAACAGTAGGCAAGCACCTCCTCCCCAGCCCGCCCCCAACCAGGCATACCCTCCCACCCGCCCCCAACCAGGCATACCCTGCCTTCTGCTTTCTCGCAGCGCGAGAAGCAGAAACATAAAATGGTATTTAAAATACTATTTTATGTTTCTGCTTCTCGCACTGTGAGAAAGCAGTGGGCGACACTCCTCCGCCCTAATGGAGGAGCTGCCCCTGGAATCACAAAAAATGAGGCTGCTGCACTGTGCTTTACACACATTAAAACCGGACACGTGGCTTGAAGCCTGGATTTTTTTTTAGAAAGGCTCCGAAAGCTACTCTGAAAGAATTATTTTATTCAGCCAATACACCTTTCAAAGAAACCGCAAACCTACATATAATGTTGTAGAAATGTATAGTCTGAATTTATTTTAAAATTCTATGGCAATTTCTAATACTTCAAATGACTACAAAAAGTCATGCTGCATTGGCTGGGAATCGACCCGGGCCTCCCGCGTGGCAGGGGAGAATTCTACCACTGAACCACCAATGCTTCACTTTCCTCATACTTCTCTGTTTCGCACATGTAGTAAGCATTGGGACAGTATCCCTAAATAATGTTTGTACTTAACCCGAGTCAGTGCATGAGGCTGACAAGAGCACAGGCAGTTACTGTACAGCACAATGCTTCACATGAAGAGAGCAGCTATGAAGCTCACATGTAGTATGTAACAGGTTCTGTCTGTGAACCACCAATGCTTCGATAGTACATATGAGCCTCATAGTGCCAATATCGGCAACACACTCCCCATCACACATACAGCAATCTCCTGATGAAATAAACAGACAAGACACCTTTTTTCGTGGAGAAAATTGCTGCAGGTTTATTTGCATACCAAAATATGCCAACATGGTGGGTTAGCTTACGGGTGATCCAAGGGCAGGCAGCCCCTCCACCGCCTGCCCACCGGATGAGCCAAATTGCACTGTGGCCCTAGCCAATCGGTGCTTACCAATTTTGGACCGCCAGTCCACCCCTCTACTCACGCCCCCTGAGGGGGCGGAACGTTCTAGGCAACCCCTGGTTGCTCAGGTTTACAACCGCCCGTAGGACTAGCGGGGCGCCGTCGCTCCTCCAGGCTCCACCGCGAGGACTTCCTGGGGATATTTGGCATTTGCACCCTTGTGCTCCTGAAGAGGGTACCCCTGTGTACCTTTCAGCCTCCGGATCGCCCTGTAACTCTGCCTGCAACACCAAATAACAAGTTAAACGCCTCTCCCTCCCCACCCCCTGAATGTACGCCGGGTAAGCAGTAGGGAGGGAAACGGCATGAAGGGTAGCGGCCAAAAGAGGACACCAGGTGGGTGGGAGAGGTACTTATACCATCTCCCCGCCCACCCGTGCCCGTAAGTGACGTGGGGTGCGCGGACCCAGAGGGGGTCCCTCAGCACTAGGCTGTATCGTGTGCCCTCATGTGTCACTAAGGCGGCCACCCTCTTATGAGGTTCCCCTGCGTGGACCGCGGGCAGCCACATGGTGCCAATATCGGCAACACACTCCCGGCAGCAATCTCTGATGAAATAAACAGACAAGACACCGTTTTTCATGGAGAAAATTGCTGCAGGTTTTTTTGCATACCAAAATATGCCAACATGGTGGGTTAACTTACTGGCGATCCAAGGGCAGGCAGCCCCTCCGCCGCCTGATGAGCCAAATTGCACCGTGGCCCTAGCCAATCGGTGCTTACCAATTTTGGGGGAGGGGTTACCCTCTCCCACCGGTGGACCGCCAGTCCACCCCTCTACTCACGCCCCCTGAGGGGGCGGAGCGTTCCATGCAACCCCCGGTTGCTCAGGTTTGCAACCGCCCGTAGTACTAGCGGGGCGCCGTCGCTCCTCCAGGGTCCACCGCAAGGACTTCCTGGGGATATTTGGCATTTGCACCCTTGTGCTCCTGAAGAGGGTACCCCTGTGTACCTTTCAGCCTCTGGATCACCCTGTAACTCTGCCACAACTCTGGGTGTGGCCACCGTCACAACCAGGGCCCCCCACCAAGGTCGGCATTCTTACCTACATCCTGCTGATTCCAGGGCCTCTCCCAGATCCAGCAAAAACAAATCCATGCCCACTCTAGACAGGTGTACCCCACCTTCTTCAAAACACCCTGTAGACTTGGCATGCAGCAAACCATGCCTGATAAAGCCAAACCCCCTCTGTTCAGTGAATTTATGCATAGCACTGTTAACTCTCCTGCGCGAGGTTTCCACGGCATCCCCTGACCGTGCTCCTCGCCACACTAAACGAGGGGTTATCTCTGACCACCATAACTCGCATGCCCCCAATTGGTTGCTTAACTTACACATGGAGGATTTCATTTCTTGCAGCAGTTCCCTCCTCCCCAAGAGAGTCAGGTCATTTCCTCCCAGGTGTATGACCAGGATGTTGGGAGGAGAGACACCCACCCTAGTCTCTGCTGCAGCTTCTTCAGCAAGCAGTTCCAGCGCATACCTGGGTATCCCAACCAAATTATCTCGGTGGCGGAAAAGCCATGCCTCCATTTCCTGCTTTCCGCCCACCGTGCCACTCTCAAGACACCCGAATGGCCACTCACCCAGACCTTTGATCCTGGCAAATAAAGAAATGTAAGGTTGCTAACACATTTATTGAATCACTGCAAACCAACCAATACAAAACTCCAAATTGCACATTATTCCACAATAACACTGCACACCACCAGGCAACTGGTGCATCACCGGGTTGCCCCAGGTACATTACAACATTCGCCTGTAAATACAAAACTTAAAATGTCCTCAGGCTATTCCCTTGGGTAGCTCACGGACGGATGTACCTTTTAAAACATTGGGATTCCCATCGTCCCACCTGCATAATGCGCTCTGCTGACATGCCCGCCCTAAAGGCTGTGGTCGCTGCCCCTATCCTGAATGAATGGCTGCAGAAGCGCTTGCCAGGAACCTTGTTGCCTGACAACATTAAGCATGCCTGCATTATTTGCTCAACCTGAAACTTCGTAAGGGGCGTTCCGTCTGCATGCACCAGTAGACAACCCTCTACAGCCAGGTGCAGGGCCAGGTAGGCGGCGACCAGACCCACTGGGCAATACCTAGCGTCACCTAGTTGGTGCAACCAGATCACCCTCCCCTCCCCAGCCTGGTCCGTTTTTGATCTCCTTACTACAATTTTGAGGGCGGCCCCTGACAGTTCTGCATCCTGTCCCACTAACTCGCTGATTCTCAGTGCCCCGAAGAAAGCCAGGCTGAAGGTAGCAGAAAAAAGGGCCGCTTCAAAAGAGGTTTCCACAACCAGCTTATCTACTATGGCTATCAGGGTGGGGAATTTTATGCTTAACTAAAGCCCCGTAACCTGCCCTCGGAGCAGAGTGCCCATACTTTGTTGAAGTTGACCAGACATATGCACAGACCTTTTTGATTGCTAAACTATGGCGAACATGAATGTACGTACTGCGCACCCTATTGCAGTCGCAGAACCCTTTTTGGAGTGACGACTTACACCGCCCACCAGGATTGCTTAACTAAAGGCGGACCCCGGTGCACACATACCTTCTAACCAGCTGTGACACGTGGTGCTAATCCAGCTATAGGCCTAGTTCACTTTGTTATCCCCGGACTTGATTTCCCTCTACAAATCAAGCCGAATTCAGCTTACCCTCTAGTCACCTTGTTATTCAGGCTGGAACATTATACCACGCTTAACCAAGGAGTCGTGCGTATGATTGAACAATGATGCTGTTGGAATCTAAGATGCCCAATTTCCTGTTTTACCGCAGCCCCCCTTTGAGGGTCTGCTGGGACCACACTGCCTCCCTGCAAGTAACCTCGCTACCTCATGCAGCTCCCTTAATGCCCTTGCCTGTCACTGACAGACAACTTGCAACACTGGACGCACTGCTGCTTGGCGAAGATGGTTTATAGCCAGACGTACCCCCATTCCGTGAGTCTAGCATTACTTCCCTTTTTAGAGGCTCCAGTCCGTATGACGTGTGTGTTAATGTCCTGGCAATCCGAACCCATCACCTGTTCCACTTGGTGACTATCCCATTATGAAGTGTAAAGGCTCAACTATCCGATGAACTCGGAGTGTGTGACCATAGGCAAGTGTGTCCTCCTGTACTTGCCCTGTATCCCTTCTTACTTACGGGCATTTTGCCTGTTCAGTTCCATCTGTGATGTTAACCCCCAGACTTTCCAGTTTGCTTAACTGCTGGCAAAGTGTGCAGTTGCAACATTATTGGGGAGAATCCCGGGTTGCGCCCACCTTAAAGTGCCCGCTGTAAGCAATTGGTACCCAACATATCTCTTCCCTATGTGAAGATAAACAAACCGGCTGAAGACACAATACCCAGGCAGTGTGCCAAATGCGCAACCACAGTTCTGTGTGATATAAAACCCTAACACACTGTGTGCAAGTTTGTGCATTCCTTTCGGGGCTGACTAAGCCCTTGTTTGCCCCATTACTTGATGGTCTCAAGGACGAGGGTTCAGGCTGATGACTAAGTGCTGCGCCAGCAAGTGAACAAGTCGACATTGATCGAAAATTGAGCTGTCCTGTGTCCTTACAAGGATGCCCGGTGAGCCTCCTCACCTGAACCAAGACAAGGTGGATGACCACAGGGGGGGGGGGAGGGAAGGCCTGAGGTCCCCCAATGGTACTCCTAATATTACGCTACATTTCATGTCCTTATTGCCTGCAAACCCATACGTCTGATTGAGATCACGGATGCTGTGACGCCATGCAGGTGTCACCCACCCCAGCATATGTAGCGCAATAAACAGCTTTACTACAGGTATCCTAGAGTGCCAAAAAGTGTGCCCATGTTTTTGGGATATGAGGACAGGGAGTAAAACATGAGCAAATTTATCGGCACCTTCTGAAATAAGAATGCCAAATGGACTGGTAGTTGTCGGCATTTGCGCTCCAACCCCATTTTTTCCCCACTGTGGAGGACAGCACACTTTTTAGAAAAGCTACTGGGATGGTGAGCACAATAAGTACAGATCCCCTACCCTTTCTTAATAGTGGGCCTGCCAAATTGACCAATCCATTGTAGCCCAAGTGCTGTAACCCAGAGTTCCCCAAAACGTTTAGAACCCCAGCCCACTTTTATGTATACCTGACAAACTTACACAACTACCAAGCTCCCATGGCAATGAGGCGGCCAAACTTGGCTTATACACCATTTCTGTTGAATTGACTAATACATGTGTCCGGACAGGTTTCTTGATAAAGCTATAATGAACAATTTTATAATGTATCGACCGGTTACAGAGAATGTTTGTCTATGTGCACCTGCAAGTGCAACCGCCTTCGTGTGGATGGGTTATCAATGTTGCCGGGCAGTGGTGCAATACCTTTGCCCAAGCCTCCTGACAAGATGTGCCATTGCAGGTAGAAGTCAGAGATATCCAACTCACCTTACTTCCACTCTTCCAGTTGACTGTGTATAGTGCTTGTTGGAGTATAACAATTGTATATTTGTGAAGCGTGCATGTTCCCGTAGGCATGATGGCGCTGAATACCCGCTGAATGTTACCCCACTCATTGATAATTGTGTACAGAAAACTTGCCCTCTCTTGACTTGCGGGAATGGTGAATGCTTTCTAAGAACTATGGCCTTATAGCTCCAACCCAGTTTTACCCCAAACTTTGGCACCACTGCATACTATCAGGATGACAAGCTTTCGCAACCCGCATGGCCACCCTGGCGGAAAGCAAAACCAAAGGGGATGATGGACGGAGTGTTGAACATTGCAAGCACTCACCCCCAGTCAACTGATCTGGGTTTAATCCATCATCATTCTTTAGCTCACTCCGCCACCCCAGTTCAGACATGGCCATATGCAAATCAGTCTGACCCTGTGCCTCATGGGAACAGTCCAGCCCGAACTGCCAAGCCATGTCTTCCCTGGACCGGAAACAAGCATCCTGGGACCGGTTTCTGGCTTACAGCCGTCATCACCATCAAGAATGGAGCGAAGTTTCACTCCTTTACCAGGCGCACAGCTTGTGTCGTGATTTCCACGCATTTTTAACTTTTTCCATTATTGACATTTTTAATGATGATTAATCCATGTACTCCAAAATTTTTGTATTGATTCATTTATTTCCTTAGAACTTTTCACACGTGAGATGCTTATATCTTTAACTGCTTCTCATGCCACGGATATGCCAATCCAAGCCTTTTTCCGGGCACGCCGATAAACATAAAACATTCTCAGTTGCAAATCTTATATTACCCAATGCATTTCGGGCTGTTTAAAAGCCCTTCTTCAGGGGTTTTCTACAAATAAAAGAACATTGCTATTAGAATATGGTTTCAAACCGCTATCGTGAACTATATACATTTCTACGCAAACAAATCCATACCATGTTTTTCTACAGCGCTTTCCCTCTAAATACGGAGCTAAATTGCTACCGCAATCTTGCCTGAAAAACCCACAGTCCTGCTTTTTTAACCTCCTGGTTTTAACCTTCTTATTGATGCGGAATAACACACTGATGTTCACCCCTACTTATATCCCTACTACTCCTTCCCATCGCTCATTACTTGTACTCCTAATCGTTTCCGCTTAATCTCGTACCTTCGCAACTTCATGCTGTGTTGTTCCTTGTCACAAATGGTTCTCTTCGTAAGTCGGTGTTCAAAACCACACCGTGACTTCCCCATTAAACTCATGTGACATTGCCCCACTTCTAAAGCTTAACCTATCACGACCTCCCTGTAGTCTCTATGTTAACTCTCATGACTACACACCCCAGAGTTCACCTCTTCATGAATCACCAAAGTACGGCACCCTTATTAAATCTTCCAACCCTCTTCTCTCTCACTTAACCTAGACCCGTGATTCTCCAAGTACTTTAAAACTATACCCCGCCCTCCCTATTGATGTTAGCTGTTGCACTGTAATAAAAATAACACGATTCTTCTAAAATACACAAATATGTTGTCAAACGTATATTGCTTAATGAAATATGATGTTCAAGAACATTGCAAAAATGTTCATGTCCATAAGCTTAATAAAACCACATGCTTGCTCACAAAACTCCTTTAATGTCTGAGATGTGCATCTCACGAGTGTGTTCATGTCTGTTCGAATTAATTGTCCATTCTTCCTCTGTGGGTGCAACTTGCAGGTAGGGCAGACTGATATCAAATTAAACTTGAGATTGCCGTGCACACCTTGCTTCAACAACTGCTTCAACAGTCCAGCCCGAACTGCCAAGCCATGTCTTCCCTGGACCGGAAACAAGCATCCTGGGACCGGTTTCTGGCTTACAGCCGTCATCAGCCAGGCTAACTTGAATCCAGTGGCAAAGTGAGCAAGGGACCCACGTCTGGGCATACCCTGCCAACTTAGGGCGAACATAGCAAAACCAAAGGGGATGATGGACGGAGTGTTGAACATTGCAAGCACTCACCCCCAGTCAACTGATCTGGGTTTAATCCATCATCATTCTTTAGCTCACTCCACCACTCCAGTTCAGACATGGCCATGTGCAAATCAGTCTGACCCTGTGCCTCATGGGAACAGTCCAGCCCGAACTGCCAAGCCATGTCTTCCCTGGACCGGAAGCAAGCATCCTGGGACCGGTTTCTGGCTTACAGCCGTCATCAGCCAGGCTATCTTGAATCCAGTGGCAAAGTGAGCAAGGGACCCACATCTGGGAATACCCTGACAACTTAGGGCGAACATAGCAAAACCAAAGGCGGAAAGGCAGGCAACCTCCAACACCCACTCGTATAGCACATTTCCTGTTGAAATGAAAATTACACTTACACAGACCGTTTTATTGCTAACAAGTTAATAATGTGTTAATCCCTTTCAGTGAATGTTTGTCCTACGTGCATCCACCAGGAAGTACCTGCCAAGACTTGTTTGGCTGTGTTTAAATTGCTAGCGCGTAGATGGTCTTGTACCATATTGTAGACTCCTTACCGAACACCTTGTTCGAGGAGGTACATCTTGTGCAAAAAGAACCATAAATCTGGTTCTAATCATGGCTTCCCTACTAGACCTGTCTGTGAGAACTACAGCTGGCTGTCTTTTTTCCTGCCCCGCGACCTCAAACTCCCAGTGGCACGCCTTATAAACAAACAAATGTCGCCGCCCTGAGCGGCCATGCAGCCCCGATGCAACCCACAACAGGGGAAGAGTCGAACCTCTCTGCCCCAACGAGCCCAACTCGCCAAAATCAACCAACGTACCACAAAGGCTGGCCCGTATCGCCAGACGTCACCCGTCCGACAGCATGTCCGGCGGTGAACACAGAGGCCCCATGGCCTTAAATGGCTGCAGGGTGCGCCGCAGGCTGCTGAGGGGCAGGAGCAGGCACGCGGCCCATCAGAGACGTGGCCGCAACTAGGGCCCAACATCCAGCAGGCCATTGTCAACCTTCTAACCCCGCCGCACAGCAGCCCGGAGCCACCAGGTGGCGTGTTGTCTGTCAGGGCCCGGGCACCCGACACCGGCCGCGCCTGACCAAAGCTAGCCGCCCCCCTCCATAGCTGCCAGGGTTTCAGGTAGCTATGTGTGACGTTTTCATAAGTTCAGTGCAACTATGGGTGACATTTCAAAGACTATGAGTGACACTTTCTAGCGAGCAAAATCAAACGAAGACGATGGTGCAAACAATCAATATCAGTACTTACACCCATTAGAGCAATGAAAAATTCTAAGACAACCATGGTTTAAGGCTGCTTTTGTCAAACTTTTCCGCTAGGAGTGTGCCCATGTGTCACATTAGCATGTATGTGACACTTTGGGCGGGAAAGTGCCTAGGTATGGTATGAAATTGACATAGCTCAGATGGAGCAGAGTATCACATACATAAATATACACAGTCAGTCTAAACAGCCTGGCACAGTTAGGTACCGGAGGTGGGCACATGCCAACTGAAACCATAGGGGACCTGGAGGATGAAAAAGCAGCGTGTGCACCCGCTGAGTTTTACATAATTGCTGCAGCTACCCCTGTGGTTTTTCTGCTCCTTACGGCCTGACTCGCAGAGTTAGACTTAGGGGGAGAACTGAGCCAGCTCAGGACAGCAGTGAATGTCAGCCAGACTGCTGGCGCCAAGAAAGAGGGGGGGGGGGGGTAGGCAAGTTCACAACAAGAGGCCACCATCAGTGCAGCTGGCCCTCTGTTCTTGCTGGCTGCATATGAGTATGTCTGACCATATCACACAGGAGCAGGCAAATGCTCAGCTAAGGCGCTCAATAAACTCAGAGCCGCAATCCTGACATCCTGTGATCTGCCTCAACAGCAACAGTGCAGCATCCTCTATTCCCTTCCAACACCAACCTAAGGGCTGTCAATCAGCAATACGTGATCAATCCTATTGTTTTTACTTTGTGTTCTGGTTCTAAGGGAGTATGATGGCTGTTAATCGAAACCACGAGTGTCAAAATGAGGATGCAATTTTTGAATGATACACATGAGCATTCGTAAATGTTCCCCTAACACTCGAGCTGCAGGAAGACAATCCTGCTTGCTGAATTTCTACTTCCTGCAGGGAGACACTTGGATACGGTTAGTCCAATATGCACCCTGATTATACATATATTAAGTGCATGTTTTAATGTCCAGGCACTCTCGGATCAAGCGAACACCAATATTACAGCACGTATGACAACCTTTGCACAGACCTGTGTAGGAGAGTAGGATCTGCTTCTTATAGTTACCCCCACTTTTTGCTGATGTTTCACTGTTTTCGACTTAGTCTGACTGGGATCCTGCTATTCAGGACCCCAGTCTATCTGCTTTCTCCTCTAAATTGATTGCATGTACTTTAGGTACACTCCAGATTGGATTCTGGAGTGCCCTTATAAGTCCCTAGTATATGGTATACTATGTACCCAGGGCCTAGGTACCCCAGAGACCTCCCAGGGGCTGCAGCATGTATAATGCCACCCCTGAGAGACCATTAAAAATGACACCACAGGTCTGCTACAGCAGCCTGTGTAAGGTGGTGCATGCACCCCTTACTTAGATATAGGTTCACTATATCTATCCTAAATCACTGCACATATAAACCTATCAGTCACCCCTATGGCAGGCCTTATCAATCCTGAAGGCAGGGTGCTGGGTTTTATGTGAGAGGGTGCCCATGCATGAGCAGAGCCCCTCTGCAGCCTTCGGAACCTCTTTTCCGGGGTTGTCTGTGATGCAGCTAACCATATATACTTAAGTGCATTATAACCTAGCGGTAAATGCTAACTTTAAAACGGCTGCACGGAAACATGTCGTGTTTGGTGTCAAACACCTTGGAATCATACCTCCACACCAGTAAATGGTGTGGGAGGTATGATTCCACTCTCCTAGAGGGAGAAATATGACAACACCGGTACACCCGGTACCAGCTTTCTTGACCCTGGCATCACAAAATGGATGCTGCCAGCCACAGACACGAGTCTGCCCTCCTGCTGCTGGACGAAACTCCGGCAGGGGAAGGTTTGACAATAGGTTTCTTGTCACAGGGAGGTATGACCACCTCCCAGACAGGCTTTAGTGTATTGGGGCTGGGTGGCTGCACTCTCAGAGTGTTTTGATGTCTGCACTGGGGGCACATTTGGTGTCCCTGTGCATAGTCCAGCTCAAACCGGTTGCAGGAGCCATTTGCTCCTGCTCTGGCGCGAAACTGGACAAAGGACATCGGTGTAGCCACCCCTCTGTCCTGACCCTCCCATAGGTGGGTCCCCAGAGTTTGTCCCACCCCTTCCTTGGGTATAAAGTAGGAACCCCTGACTACAGGACTTTAGATATTACCTGGACTAAACTCTGCTACAGAAACCAAGTACTTCGACGATCTGCACAACGCTGGATGACTGAAGAATCTCCCTTGGAGTAAAGGAGTTACTCCCCTGCTGAGCAGGCACCTAAATGCATCTGACTGGTTTGCATCTACGAAGCTCCTGAAGGAATCTGAAGATTTCTGCAATACAGGAGGTGGGTTCCCTTGGTCTCTGAGGTTGATCTGCGCTCTCAGCAATTCTGAGGCCCGTATCCCTTGTGGGGACCGTGCAACCCGAACCACTGGGCACCGTGTACATTTGCAGCGGCATATGCTTTTTGCGACCCCTGAGGCTGTGCTTTGGGCTACTTATATTCCTGACCCCGAGCAGTAATTCCACCAAAGATTTCCAGCCTACACTCCACGAGTGTTCCGTGGACTGGCATTTAGTGATTCAGCTCGAGGTCCCTTCGCGATCCCTGGTCCGTTGGCCTGTGGGTCCCTGTGAAGGTAACTTTGACTTTGCATGGGCTTACCTGGTTGCTCCAGACGTGGCCTGACTCTCCATAGCTTCGAGAGTCCCCAGGACCTTGCTGGTCCTCACAGAAGCATCTTTCATCTGACCGCATGGGTTGCAGTTGCCAAGGCTTGTTGGTGTTCAATCCGGACACTGACCCCCCAGCACTCGACATCCTTCGTGGGACAGCTCACCTCCGGACTTTGGTCATCATCAATGTCTCCTGGTCCCCGTGGCTGCAGAGTCAAGCTTCACCTCTTCGCCCCTGAAACGCCCGACATCGGTGGGCATTTGTCTATCGTGCCCCTGGTCACTGTGAAGTGACCCAGACTCTGTCCCCTCTGCTTTCAGGTTCTTCTCATCTCCGATCCAGGCTTGGATCACACCGGACACTTTTCATCTTCACGGCAGCAGCACTTTTCCGCAACACACCATTGAAAACGACGAAGGTTTCCGACATCACTTGACCCCTATGCACCCGGCTCCTCTGGGATAGGTAACACGGGTACCTCGGTACTCTCAAGGGTCCTGGCCTTAGAACCTTCTATGTTTAGCTGGGTTTGCTTAAAGTCCTCTCCGAAGTGTCCTTAATCTTTAAATTTCCAACCGCGACTTTCTCATAGAGTTGTACGGAGCTCGCGCCTGTGTTCACACACTGCACCCGTCCTCCGTGGGTCCCCTGTGTCACTACTTTGGGTGGTTCCTTGGGGTCCCAGCGATTCTACGTGCTCTAGGCACTGTGTCTAGTCAAGTCATGGTTGTTATACCACTTTCTTAGTATATGGTTTGGTCTCCCCCTGGAGCCCACTGTGTATTGTGCTATTTACTGTCGTTCTAGTGATTTAATATTGTGTGCTTTGTTCTCTAATCTCATAAAGAGGTTAGTAGAGAGTGTTTAGTAATAAATACATATATTTTATATATTCCTTGTGTGGTTCTCCTTTCATTTGGTCATTCAGGAGGTTATGATCTGGTAAAACAGGCTGCTTTACATTCCTTCGAGACTTAGCCTGAAGGCTGCACTCCATAGCTACCACTAGGATAGCTTTCAATAAAGGTTGTCTTTAACCTAATCATCAATAAGGGTCGTTTGGACTGGTGCAAGGTGCCCACTTTAATTAGTGGACAGCATATACCAGGCCAACTTCTCACAGCCATTATATGGTTTCCAGACTAGGGCACTTTCAGAGCCCCGTTTAACGAGGTGGGAGTCCTCTATCACTTGGTGTGTGTATAAACGCACACTAAAACAATCTTCTTCATGACAAATAGGCCCCTGGCCTGTCAGAGACGACAGCTGAGCCTAGATGCAGCTGTCCCCCGAGATGCCGGCACCCCCTACACAGGCGATCAGGGGGGCATGAGCTAAGGACATGGGATGCACTGTTAAGATCCAAACACCAGGCACTGCTGAGATCTCCAAACACCAGGCACTGCTGAGATCCGAACTCAGGATCTCCTGTTTACCAGACAGGAGCTTTAACCAACTAAGCCACAAGGCCTATTTCGCTTCAGAAGTCCCCACTGTACCTTCAAAGCTCATGGTGCGGAGCACTTAAATCGCCGAGCAGCAACTCCGCACCCTCCTGCACGTGCTGCAGGCTGCGTGAGAATCCGGGCCCAGATACATGTAGAGGACGTGCAAGAGACAGCACACACCTGTCCCTCGTGAAAGCAATCCTCTCCCCCAGCAAGCATGCAGGTCTGCGCCAAAGCGAAGAGACTGGCAGCACAGGGCAAAGGAGCATTGAGCCCGTAGCATTGTAGACTCCCAAAATCGATCTCACCACTCTCGTCGGGGCCCGGGCGCGCCACGCCGTGGGCCCTCCGCATGCGCCGTTCCCCTTGCCCCCGCTACCGGACAAAGCAGACCCTAATTTGGTGGCCCCCGCCACCCGCTCGGCCTGAAAATTATACCCCCGACGGAATCAAGGGAAGGAAGGGGGAGGGCTGTGCTATTAGCTCAGACACAGACACACCAATCTGTATGGAGACGCATCATAGAGCCACCAGCTCGCCTCACACACCGTCTGCCCGTGCACAAGTGCCGCGTCCTACTGGAGGCCTGAGCTGGAGGCAGCATGTGTAGTAGGGGACCTGAGCGGTGGTGCACTGTCACCCACGTGGCGCCCTTTCGAACAGGAAACACAGCATGCCACCCGGGGAGGGCCACGCAACAGGACTTCCCCCGAGCGACGTGGCAAGGGCTCTCAGGAGAATGTGTGCAGAGGAATAAACTCACCAGGAGATAGCCCCCAGAGCACATGTTTTATCCCAATTGGGAGGCTGGGATTCGGAACCCTGTCTCCTGGTTCTCCAGGTTCCAATTAACCCACTAGGCCACAAGTGGGGTTGCCAGCAGGCCCGCGGGCCCCCAACTGGAGGCCCGACTGGGTCCCCTGGCAAGCGGCTAAATCGCAAAAATGTGTCCCGTGCGGGGGTGGAGCCGCGACCCCAACGCCACCAGGTCATGTGCAGCTTGGTGACCACAACCCTGCAACCTCGGCATCCAGGCCACAAAAGTTGGCAAACCCCTTCCCCGCCCGCACGAGGAATCGCCCGGAGGTGGAAGAGGCAAGAACTTGAGAACTCCAGCAAGGAAGCCGGCGCGCCACGACAGGCCCAATCGTGGCTATTGCGGGGATCGGAGCAAGGAGCCACGCCGCCCGGATAAGCCGCGCCGGCTCACCACATGGCATCTGAGGCTGACCCCCAATTGAGGATCTTCTCCTAGCAGCCGGGCCCGCTGCGCTGCTTGCTGCCCCCTTCAGCATCTCCTCTGGGGCCCCAGGCGCTGATGCTGAAAGGGCCGTAATAGGGAGAGGAGCCAGCAACGTTCCTCAGCCTGCGGCTGACCGTGCAGGCCTGCGCAGCGGAAGGCCGAGAAGTTAGAACCCCCTCCCCTGACCTGCCCCCCGTTCCAACCCCTCGCCACAACTCCACCCGCAGGTACCGACCCAGCAGACCTCCTGCGGGGGGGGCGGGCCAGAGAATTTGCAACTGGGACTGGGTCCCACATCGGCATGGCCTGCATGATGGGACCCGGGGGGGAGGGGGTTGGGGGTTATGGGTGAGAGCACTCACCTCACTTCCGATTTCGACCGACCACACAACAACGAGCCCAACAGCACGACCAACAAGATGGCGTGTCCGAGAACAAAGGAAACGGCGTGAAGGGTAGCGGCCAAAAGAGGACGCCAGGTGGGCGGGAGAGGTACTTATACCATCTCCCCGCCCGCCCGTGCCCGGAAGTGACGCTGGGCGCGCGGACCCAGAGGGGGTCCCTCAGCACTAGGCTGTATTGTGTACCCTCATGTGGCACTAAGGCGGCCGCCCTCTTATGAGGGTCCCCTGCGTGGACCGCGGGCAGCCACAGAGACACACAGAAGATGATAAACCTTGACCATTGCAGATGCTGAATCATTAGGTGCTGTCAACGCTAAACCACCCAGGTTGCACCTGACCCCTGGCAGAAACAAAGATGCTGCACAGTACAACCGATGCCGGAAATGATGAGAAGTCACAGAACTGACATCCGCAGGGCGATGAAAAGACAATGCTTTCTGTGCTGAACAGAGACAAGCACCAATGAACCATCGGCCCTTCATGGATGGTGAGAGGAGACACAGATCACATGCAGCAGACTGGGGGACATTAATACCCATATTGGTGCTTAGAATGAGGACCGCAGGTAGAAGATGAAGGTTTACTGACGGACAAGTTCCCGGACTGACCGAGATCACTGAACCTCCATGCAACAAGCCCAGGGCAGTCACAATCAGATCTGGCTTGAGCTGGGCCCACTGCCCACTCCAGTGCCCCCCCCCTCCCAGCATCCACCCACTGCCACAAAATACCCCCCACCCACGGTCTGTGAACCCCACTGGAACAGCTTCTTTCAAGAGAGAGTGGAGGGTCAGAAACTAAGGTTCGTTCAATTAAAATATATCTAAAAATACTAAAAAATTGAATCTCAAAATAAACAAATATATCCAAATTAGCAAAGCAGAATACAAGTGAGTACTTGTAAGAAGAGAGAGTCCACACGACTTGCTGAAGGCGAAATCTCACAAAAAGGAAGCCAGAGATGAAAATCTGGAATACCAAAGTCACCTGAAGGGAGGGGGAGGCGCGGCCTGTGGTCGGGGCAAACAGTAAAGTACATAATGAGCCCCTCATGTCACCAGTACAGTAGTACCGACACCTCTCACCAGGTGTACTACACTGTTTGATAGGACATTACTAGCTCTTTCTCGGGGTGCTGGGATACTCTTAATGGGACGACCGTCTCTATCCATATTTAAGGGATAAACGTTTACCCTTTAATCTGGACGTGCCTTTAATGCCAGTTTTAGCCTGATCGTAAAATAAAGCAACATTACAGAAAAATAAACCATTCTTACAGAAAAGGTATTATAACACAAGCAAATGTTTCTGCATTCCGCAAAAACGATTTCTGCGCAATTACACGGACTACAATATGCAACAGTATATTAAAAGTAAGCATTGCATGCAGTAAAATACTCTTTCCCTACTGCAGTACAGCTGTGGCATCATAATGAAATGACTTCAATTTCACAAATCGTAGAAAACAAAACTGTGGCACAGGTGTTATTTAAAATACTCTGTATATTGAAAATATATATTTACAAAGGAAAAATGACACCCAACTGCCGTGACATTGCCACCCGCAATGCCGTGACTCGGATTCGAACCGAGGTTGCTGCGGCCACAACGCAGAGTACTAACCACTATACGATCACGGCGAGTTACTTGGGCTCCGTGACGTACTGTTTTCCGTGACTCTCATAGCATAAACCAGGTGGCGCTGTGTGTTATGAGGGTTTTATATGCAGAAAGAACGTCATGTCGCATTCTTGTGTATGTGTTTTGAGGCAGATGCTTCACATTTCGCCTCCTTGACTGGGATGTTCACAAACCAGCCCTCCAGTCCTAATCTGCGGGGACCGCTCCCTCCTTTTTACACGTCAAGCGTTATGTTATTCAAACTTTCGAAGAGTAGCATCAAACCTCTAGGTCAGGCATCGAGAACCGGACATGACGTTTCATATGGGGTGTGATGCACATGACAATACTCCGTATGAGTCTCCCAAGACGGACACAATATTTCAGAAGAGGCCTCCAGAACTCGATAGAAAACCTCAGGTGAAGCCTCCCTAAGAGAACACAATATCACAGATGTGGCCTTCACAACTTGGCACAGTGCTATGGGTACAATATTTGTAGCTGCACACAGCACACAGTGTCATTTTCCAAGCACTGACAATCCTTCAGACTCTGCTGCTGCCTGTGCTGTAAACCATCTGTACTCTGAAGTTCAGTTTACTCTGCTGCTGCCTGTGCTGTGCCTGTTCTTATGGCACTGAAGCTTGAACCTCTTCTGCCTGTTCAGTAACAGTGCGATACAAAAGGGGATGATGGACGGAACGTTTGAGCCAATCAAACACTCACCCCCAGTCAACTGATCTGGGTTTAATCCATCATCATTCTTTAGCTCACTCCACCACCCCAGTTCAGACATGGCCATATGCAAATCAGTCTGACCCTGTGCCTCATGGGAACAGTCCAGCCCGAACTGCCAAGCCATGTCTTCCCTGGACCGGAAACAAGCATTCTAGGACCGGTTTCTGGCATTCCAGCCGTCATCAGCCAGGCTTGCTTGAATCCAGTGGCAAAGTGGGGGTGGTGGAGTGAGCTAAAGAATGATGATGGATTAAACCCAGATCAGTTGACTGGGGGTGAGTGTTTGATTGGCTCAAACGTTCCGTCCATCATCCCCTTTTGAATTGATTGGCTCAAACGTTCCGTCCATCATCCCCTTTTGTATCGCTTTGGTCGCCCTAAGTTGGCGGGGGTATGCCCAGACGTGGGTCCCTTGCTCACTTTGCCACTGGATTCAAGCAAGCCTGGCTGATGACGGCTGAAATGCCAGAAACCGGTCCTAGGAAGCTTGTTTCCGGTCCAGGGAAGATATGGCTTGGCAGTTCGGGCTGGACTGTTCCCATGAGGCACAGGGTCAGACTGATTTGATTATGGCCATGTCTGAACTGGGGTGGTGGAGTGAGCTAAAGAATGATGATGGATTAAACCCAGATCAGTTGACTGGGGGTGAGTGTTTGATTGGCTCAAACGTTCCGTCCATCATCCCCTTTTGTGTTCAGTAACAGTGTCAGTAATGGAAGGTTACTCTGGTGCTGCCTGTGCTGCACCTGTTGTTTGAAGCTTGCATTACTGCTGCCCAGCTTGTACTTTGATGCGAGTGCAGCTTAAAAACATCTTTTCACTTCACAAAACCAAACTGATTGGCTTTGAAATTTTAAGATACTGGTGGTTGGTGGTACAATACATTGGCATCTAAACACCAAAAACATCTTTAGCTTCGAAGGAGGAGCATTGTGTACATGAGGATAATTATAATAGGAGCAACTGGGTTTGCAGACAATGAGTCTTTTATCAAACAATACGTCTTCTATGAGGTTGTGTAAAACAGAGACACTGCTGAGATTCAAACTCAGGATCTCCTGTTTTACTAGACAGACTCTTTAACCAACTAAGCCACAGTGCCTATTTCCATTCAGTTGTCCCCATTGTTGATGATATAAATTTTTATTGTTTCAATTAATTAAAATTGTTACAATGGAGAACCAGCGGAGATGTTCCAGCGCTTAATTAATTCAATTATGGTCGGTATCCATTCAACAAATAATAAATACCACATGAATAAAATAGATTTAAAATGTTACATTTGACGCTAAAATAAGTAAAACAGTGCAAATAGTCGGATGTCAATGCCTTGAATTAGTTACAATCCCTGATTAGACGATGATTTAGAGTTTTTTCATTGAAGTGCAAACTTTCGCTCATTTTTGTGGGACCTAGAAAAGTTTCCATTGCGACTGTGCGGGTACGTATTCGGTGCTTTAGCCGCAAGGAATTCAATTAAAGTGCAATGTGCGAGGCATTAGCTAACAGTTCTTTCACCTTGTGTGCAAATTTCGCAAATCTTGCCAGTTCCGTTGGAATGTCCAAGCTAAAGAGAAGTTCCATCGCATCTTGACATGTACGTGTTCCATATTTTAGAAACAATGGTTTTAGTAATGTGCGGCGTGCCTGTGCTAAACAGTGGCATATGCAAACTAGGTGAGCCATGGTTTCCTCATACTGTTGGCACAGTCGGCAACTACTGACCACCTCTAATGATTTCCAGCGCATGTTAATGTCTTTTATCGGCAGCACCATAAGTCTCACTGCTAGGATTCGCTTTAAGATTGACTTATTTAAGGCGGCGTCAAGGTAAGGCTGCTTTAGGCGGTCCTCATAGGAGGTGGCAAGAATCCTAATGTTACTACTGGAGAGCCTCAGTTCCTTCATATCCTCTTCCTTAGAGAGTAATCTAACTTGTTTTCTTAAAATCGATTTTAGGATACCGGGCTGATGGAGAAAATCCTGCCAGTTGGACATGTCAAGATGCAATTCAGTACAGGCGGTGTGCAGGCTGTTGGACCACGAGTTATTTTCTTCCTCAAAAATAGTTTTTAAGATTGCTTTCATTGAGTGCGGGGGAGCCGCACATACCCCTTGATAGAACTGCACAATCGAGGCCCAATGCTCGTAGCTCTGTTTGTTTAGCCTGAATTCCAATCGGAGCAGTGCATTCCGGGCATATGTTGGTATTTGAAAGATTCGCTTAAACGCTCGACAGTTGGCTTGTTCCAAGATGTTACTATAAGCCGCTGGGAATGCTAGTTGGCCATATGTAAGAGAGGGTAACAACTTAGCGTTTATGACCTTTCTGATAGATTTGGTGGATGGGCCACTTAATTTAGAATTCAGCATGCATAGGGCATACGACACCGCCTTAGCTTTTGTTTCCATGGAAGCGATGTGTGCCGTAGGTTTCGCATTGCTCATGAGCCAGACCCCCAGGTAGTTATATTTGGTCGTTGTTGCAATATTCAAGATGCCTAGTCTCCAATGTTGTCTAAGTTTATTGGCATACTTCCCAAATATTACCACCTTCGTCTTTCCTGCATTTGCCCTTAGGTCGTTGTTGTTGTTGTACTTGTTTAGAGCTTCCAATAGTCGTTGCATGCCTGTTTTGGTGTGGTCCAATAACACCATATCGTCCGCATACTGCATTAAGAATAATCTAGTCGAGCCAATTTTAGGAGACAGAAGGTTAGCCTTGGATAATGCATTGCCAAGGTCTGCCATATATAAGTTAAAAAGGAGGGGCGCCAGTACGCAGCCTTGTTTCAGCCCTCGATCTGTTGGGATCTTTTTAGTGGCTGCATTTGTCGTGAGTTTCACCTGTACCTATGTTCTGGTGTAAAGGCTGATTATTGCTTTTAGCAGTATTGGAGGTACCCCCCAGTTTTGCAATTTCCGCCACAACAGGCTCCGGTTAACGCCATCAAATGCCGCAGTGTAGTCCATGAAACATGCAAAAAGTGGCAGGTGCTTTTTCTGAGTGGACTGTTCTGCTAGGTAAGCGAGAGCTAAGATATTATCCATCGTTGATGCTCCAGGCCTAAAACCGGATTGGTAGGCTGGAAGGATTTCATTGATGTCGGCCCATTCCTGTAAATCTTGCAGGAGGAGGCTTGCATATCCTTTTGCCTCGATGTCCAGGAGAGCAATCAGCCTATAGTTCATTGGGTCCCCAGTGTCTCCCTTTTATGAATGGGTTGCAGCAGGGAACCTTTCCAGGTCTCCGGGACTGTTGAATTGGTCAGGCTATAATGGTAGAGTGGTGTAAGTATGGTACCCCAGAAATTGCAGTCTTCTTTGAAGAGGTGTCCTGGTAAACCGTTGGGACCCGGTGCTCCATCCCTTCTGATGTTCTTTAGGATTAGTGTGACACGGTTCGCTTCGACATGGTGAGCTGATGTTTCTTCGCAATTCGAGGGTTTCCCCGTTACTGGCTGTACTGCTGAATCTTCGATGGTTGGAGCGAGGTTATTTCGCAAATCATCGATGATATGTAGATGTAGCTGATGAGGCTGAGCCTGACTTGGCACACAACAATACAATGCGGCCACGTGGGCAATCCATGAATAGCTGGAGACCACGTTGCGCCTATCGTGGCCGTGCCCAGAGAGCCTATTGATGTTTGACCAAAATTCTGCCTGTTTATTTGGGGTCAGCAGGCTGTGGATTTGCAACCATTGGGACTCTTGCTGTTTTCTTTTGCTGTCCCATACGTTTTTCCTGTGTATTTTCCTAGCTAGGAGTTGATTTTGGAGTGTTTTGGCCTTTCCCTCTCGTTTATGGCTGATCTCAAGGCCCGCTTGCTTTGCCCCACTTTTGCGCACCGGGGTTGTGGTTGGCAACAGATCCCTTCTCCAGATGTTCGTCGGTGGTTTATTTGTCTGAATGTCAAAAGCTCATATACCTCTATAGCCAGTTTGATCCAATTTTCGCACACGTTGCCTGCTGTAAATTCGTGAGCAAGACTGGGCCAGATCGTTTTCCACCTGCATAATGCTGTTGTATCTATTGTGTTCCATTTTATTCTCCTCTGTAAGGTGTGAATTTCCTCCCCCTTAGTGGAACCCACTATGGCGACGAGCGGTTGCATGGCCATTTGTAATGCAAAGATTATGGCCAGTGGGAGATGATCGCTCGTCTGGAGCACGGGTTTCTGAGTTTCTGACACATGTCCATACAAGCGTTTACACACGAAGATATAGTCAATCGTGGTTTTGATTTTTCCCAGTAGTTCTGTGTTCGAGGCCAACTTGGGGTGGTTGAGGATTTGTGTTGGTTTTAATCTATATGCATTTAAAAATTTATTCATTAGCTTTCCTGCCGTGTCCATTGGCAGGGCATCGTTGGGTGCAGTCCCTAGATTACGAGTATTAAAATCACCGGCGATTATAATCCTGCAATTTTGTGGCTTCTTAGTAACTCTTCCAACGCGTCCAATAGGGCCCTCATGGCGCTGGGTCTTGATGATTCCTTACTGTTAAAGTAGATGTTCACAAGTAAAATCTTTAATGGGCAGCCGTTCAATTTGAAGCCTTGCAAAAGAGTAGCTTGGGCCATGCCTGTGTTAAGTAGGGGTGTAGCTTTTATGTTACAGCTGGTTCGTGCGTATATAGATAGTCCCCCCGACGGTCTTCCGAATATGTTATGCTTTTTTGCTGGCTGTTGAAATTCCGTAAAGCCTAGAATGGCCGCTGAGGTTAGCAGCCAAGTTTCTTGGAAGCATAACAGATCCCCAGACTGTAGGAAGTCAACTGATTCCGTGTTCTGTAAAGTTGTTTTTAACCCGTACACATTCCATGAGATTACTTTCACAGTGTCCCTCAATCCAGTGATGTCAGAATCTTTACTTTGTTTGCTAGGAGCAGTATGTTCTTATTGATGGTCGGGTTATTGGTGTTCCTTCCTGGTGGATTCTTTTGAGGTCCCTCTTTTCGCTTTCTGTGCACGCGTGCCTTGTTTGTACCTTCTGTCCTGGTGTCACTGTGAGGCACTGCATATTTTTCTGTCTCTAGCACTTTGCTTTTTTCCAGCTACTAACAACAAGAAAATGGAGAAGAAAACCTGAACTTGGAAAGGAAAAATTACAAAGAGGGTCACGAAAAACGTATATCATTATATGTACATATCTGTATTCATTTTGCAATATTTACACTGGTGGACGAGTGCGCAATACATACGTTAAACTAAACGAGAGTGCAACAATTATAAAGGTCACCAATACATAGAAGATAATTTAATGATGCCTACATAACCCATGTGCTCTTTCCTTCACCTCTCGTGACCTCTGGACATCCCACGAGAAGCCGAGGAACCGCCACTCTCGGAGAGAAAGTGTCACCTTTAGTGACGTGTCCCCGGTTCAAACAGCGCTTCAAAAAGTGCACTTTGAGAGACCCAAGGAGCGGGCTGGTCTTCCAGCGAGAGGAGAGGGAGGCGGGGGCTGTTAGCCCACAGTGCCCTTTACATGGCACTAGCAACACCCACCCTTGTCCAAACATCAGCCATCAGAGCCCAGTTAATGACTATAATAAACAACAACCCTATAAGGTGTTTTTAAACGCCTTGTACTGTAATGCATGACTTCTCTATTTTAATGATGAAAAATTCTGACCAGAACGGGGATCGAACCCGCGACCTTGACGCTATTAGCACCATGCTCTAGCCAACTGAGCTAACCGGCCAAAGCACTTTTTGTTGACATAGGAGCTTCTAATGAAACTGAACAGGCCATCACAGTACACAGAAGACATTCAATGGACATACAGACAGGCCATTACTGACCCATCATAGTTTCCGGCCAAGACATTGAGGCGCTCAGATAATCCTGCACCAACTCGCACATACCGGGGAGCGTCTCCAAAGAACACGGATATTATTTAATGAGCTGCACTGAACGCACTTCACTAATAAGAGCTGCATGACCATCACGCCCCAGAAAAGATGGATTGAAGGCTAGATTCACTGCACAGACCCTCCCCCCTGCCACACTCACCCAGAAAAGGACTGGTCTCGGCTCAGCAGCACTGCGCATGCTCAATGTTCTGCAGGTTCTTCTCAAAACCGAGCTTAATCCATACCACACACTATCACTCACTGGGCTGTCAATCCTTAACGCTTCACTTACTGTACCCTTTTCTCTGTACTCCTTCCCCCATCATTCACTCCTCCCCCTCCCTCAACTTTCATAGACATGGACCTGTGCTGCACCTTCTTGTGTGGTTCTCCATAGTGCCAATATCGGCCACACTCACCAGCCCTCCCGCAGCAACATACATGTAACATAAATAAGCAGACAAGACAACATTTTGGTGGGAAAAATTGCTGCAGGTTTATTAGCTTACCAAATATGCCAACATGGTGGGTTATCTTACAGGCGATCCAAAGGCAAGCCACCCCTCGCGGCCTACCACCTGATGGGCCAACTTGCATCGTGGCCTTAGCCAATCGGTGCTTAGCGGTTGTGGTGAGGGGATAGCCCCTCCCACTTCCGGTGAACCATCTGTCCACCCTATTACTCACGCCCCCCCCCTACGAGGGGCGGAGCGTTCAAGCGACCCCCGGTTGTACAGGTTTCCAACCGCCCGTAGGACAGACGGGGCGCCGTCGCACCCCAGGGTCCACCACACAGACTTCCTGGGGATATTAGGCCTCAGCACCCTTTGTGCTCCTGAAGAGGGTACCCCTGAGTACCTTTCCGCCTCTGGATCGCCCTTTAACTCCGCCACAGCCCTGGGTGTGGCGACCGTCGCAGCCAGGGCCCCCCAACAAGGCCGGCATTCCTACTTACATCCTGCTATTTCCAGGGCCTCCTCCAGGTCCAGCAAGAGCAAGTCCCACACTGGACAGGTGCACCCCATCCTCATAAAGATGCGTTGCAATCCTTCTAGCATTTCGTGCTCCCTACCACCTGTTTCCCAAATTTATGGAACAGCAGCACACTTGCTTAGAACACCGCTTCCCCAACCAGCCTATATACTATGGCTATGCGGGCGGGGCATTTCATGCATAACCGAAGCAATCCGTAACCTGCCCTGTGAGCAGAGTGCACCTACTTTGTTGAAGTTGACCAGACATGTGCGCCGACCTTTGCGTTTAATAAACCATGGCGAACAGGACTGTTCGCATTGCGCACGCTATTGCAGTCACCGCAACCATTTGGAGTGACAACTTACGCCACCTACTAGGCTTGCTTAAGTAAGGCCGATCACGTGACCCATGGAGCTCACTCATGCCAGAGACCCAGTTCACTCCGTCATCCCTGGAATGATTGCCCTCCAAAATCAAAAACCACATTCAGCTTGCCTTGTAGTCCCCTTAAAATTCGTGGTGGGACTACATACCCCACAAGACCACGGAGTCGTGTGTATATTACCAATAATACTTTTAGAATCTCAGGTTCCCAGTGTCAATTGGTGACTATCCCACCATGGAATATGTGACATTAGGCAAGGGAGTCTTTGTGTACTTGCCATTATCAATAGCCCACTTTGGCTATTGGGGCGAGGAGGATTATACGCAGGAATGTTCATAACTAGAAGTATGTGACAAAGAGCAAGGGTGCCCTCCTGCCCCTGCCATGCATCCCTTATTCCTTATGGGAATTTCGCCCGCACAGCTCCCTCTGTGGTGGAACTTCCTAGGCATACCAGCTTAGAGAATCTGTCTGATTTAATACAGTGCGCACTGTCTGCAATATGGTGCCTAACATTAAGGATTGACTAAGTCCTACTTTTTACCCCCATCCTAGAACACTCCCAGATAGGGGGGGCGGTTCACACGCCCACCCTGAGCAGCCCCAGCGGTGGAAAATTACCTGCTCCGTTAAATGTTAATTTTAGTTGCACACTGGACGTGTCAAATGTTCTTTTTGCATAGTAGCCTTTTGTGCTTGACCCTTGTTTCCCCATTGGGACAGCAGCCCACTATGTTGGCTGACAGCGTCCCCACCCAGCGAGGCTAATATAGCTAGCCGGGCGGGGCATTTGAGCTTAACTGTAGGCACATGTCACCTACCCTTGGTTCTGGGGTGCCCTTACTTCGCCCTGTTGACCAGACGATTGCACAACCCCCTTTGCTTGCTAAACCTTGGTGAACACCTTAATGGTGTCATGTCATTGAAACAATATATGTTTTGTGACCACTATTGGCGACACCTCACCCTTTCGTGCGGTGACAACTTACGCAGCGCACCCCGCTTGCTTAACTGCCGTCGTATCACAGATGCACAGTACCTACTGTCCATCTCGGACCCTGGATACTTTAAAACCCGCAAAAGTGTCGGAAACCCAGATTCCCAGCTTCCTGTTTAGCTGCAGTACACCTTCAGTGGAGCTGCTAGGGGATACCCCAAACTGCCTTGGTCATGCGAACCTTAAGAAGCACACAATTTTCCCCTGGGCGTACCTCTGAATGAGACCGGCTCCACACAGCCGTAAGGCCAGAGACTCGCATATATTAAACCTATTTACTGGCTTTTGCCACTTGGCACCCTTCTGGTTGGTGATGTGGAACCTCCTACCCAGCATAAGCTGGCCGTCTAGCGTTGTTGCCACACCACCCATGTTCCTTGAATCACCCTCCATCCCCCTGTGCAATAGTATATTGCTAGGTGGGCAATCAATTCAACATCTCCTTTCCTGCCGGACTGTTGCCTGTTCGTTAGATCTGTCCTGTCTGGGTCCAACTCAGCCCCCTGAGAAGTGCTTGCTTCCTAGGTGAGGTGATGCAGCCTGCATATACTATGCTACGAGCAGGGTGCACCTGCTCTGTAACCCCCTGGCTGCTTGTCTGGCCTTCCTGTATGCCCAGGGATACCTAAGGCAATGCTTCACTTCTGAACTGGTGTGACTGTGCAAGAAGTGTACTGAGCCTTCGCCTGCACAAGTCGCCCAACGCCAAGTTGGCCCTGAATGACCTAGTGCTCTGGTGCCAGATTTGGGAAGGCGTTTCCTGATCAACTGTAATGAACAAATAAGTGTTGACCAGTTCCAGTGAATGTTTGTCTTAAGTGTATCTGCGAGTGCAATCGCTTAGGTGTGGATGGGTCATCAATGTTACTGGTCAGTAGTGCAATACCTTTGCCCCAAGCAACTCTTGACACGATGTGCCAGAGCGTCGGTAGCAGACAAGGGATGTCCGACCCACCTTACTTCCGCCCTTACAGTTTTCTCTGTATGTTGCTTGATGGACCCTAACATACATGTATAATCGCGAAGCGCGCGTGCCCCGGAGGCATGATGGCGCTGAATAACCGGTGTATGTTACCCCACTCGCTGATAATTATGTACAGATAACTACCCTTACTTAGATTTGAGGGAATGCTGAATGCTTCCTAAGGACTGTAGACTTACTGCTCCAACCCAGATTGACCCCAGAACTTTGGGACGACTTTTAGTAGTAGCATGCCCTTAATGGTACATGACATTCTACAGGCACTGCGCAGAAATCCCCCTTTGACCTGCTCGAGCCTGTGGCCATTCTGCTGAAAGCCCTGTGGGCCTGGGGGAGGGAAGTGCTACTACATCTCAAGTCCTAGGCACTCAGGAAGCATCCCTCACTGCTGCAGGTGCCCCAAAGCATTTATTATAAAACCTTTAATTGGTAACAACCCGGTTTGCGCCCCTCTTAATGTGCCAAACTGTGGCCGCTTAGATACCCCACATATATCTTCCTTATGCAAAGATGAAACAAACCGGGCAATGCACAGGCAGTGAGTGTGCCCAATGAGACACCCCCAGCTCTGTGTGGTACAAACCCTAACGCACCGTGTGCCAGTTTGTGCATATCATTCTGAGGTGACTAAGCCCTAATGTGCCCCCTTCCCTGGATGATCCCCAGTACGGGGGTACAGACTGATGACCAAGTGCTGCGCCAGCCAATAAACATGTAGACCTGTGTGTAAAGCCCAGCCATTGCCAAACAAAACCACTAGAAGCAGTTTATCAGGGAAATGTAGGGACCACCGGAGTCCCTCCGCGCCCTCCATACTTCCGCAACAGCCAGACAGGTCGCCTGCGCGAATGCCAGGTACCGAAACCAGAAAGCAGCAGCCCATTTGAAACAGAAAGGTGGCGCATAATCCCCGCGTTGGAGACAAATGGACTCGTGTTGTCATCCGCCCCACACTGGGCTAGTCTGCACTGCGCACTAACCTTTCCGCATTAACATTCACGAGAAAACGGCTCGGTGCCTGCCTGCAATCAGGCAACCAACATTGTTGCAATCAGGCAACCAATCAGCCAGCCCTCATCTCCACTCGTTGCTGCCCTGCGGCAGGCAATACAATCACCTATACATTATGCTCGAACCGGGAGCCTCGTGCCCGGGCGTCAGTCGCCCTGGCCCCTGCACCACACCTCTCCCTCATACCAAAACAAATTGTCATGTAAAGTGAGGCTTTCTACTTCAAATTACTAACACTCGGCTCTAGGCTTTCGCGTCAAGTTTAATTTATGTGTGTCCTGTAAATGTGAAATTTCTTAGCAAACTATAAGTAATTATATATCTTCCTTATCACCACGACCCGGCGTGCACCAACGCTCTCCTTGCACTGGGCTCAATTACTCCACCCATCTTCTCCGGGGACCACAACCAGCAGTGTCTGTCCCCGTATGTGCAACTATTGTTGCAGCGCAAGCCAGGGAAAATTCACTGATTAATCATGCTGCGCGTCCACAAACCATTGTGAGCACTTGCTCAAAGATAGCCTCACATTAAGTTTGTGCGCTTGGAAGCCCTCAACACATTAATGGTAGTTATTACGGCACACACCCACCGATGTTTTAGAGTGATATCACTATTTGTCATGCCAAACAAATTGCCCCTGTTGCTGCACTGAGCCAAGGGAGCACTCTACTGCTTTTCCGAAAATGAACAACACCATCAGTCCGTCAGACCACAAGTCCCTTTTTCACCCGGCCGAGAGCGCCGGACGCGCAGGGGTGACCTGATTTTGTAGTGGGGTGTGCAGTGTCTGATTTTACCAGCTTTTTAGGGGTTTCCTGGGCGGTCCCTCCCAACCTCTTCCACTGAAGAACTGCCCTGTAAGGCTTAAAATTGCGATGAACTCTGAGCGTTACTGGAATGGCTCAATTCGCCATCGACCGGACTGATGATTCCTCCCCCCGCCATCGAGCAGACTCCAAAGGGCAAGCTATTACCACTGATCAGTTGTTGGTAAAGCCAGCGCCATCTTCGCCGAAGAAGAGACCATCTTTTGATCGTTCCAAGATGCGTGGCCGGAATGCTGTATCCTGCAGCCCGCAGCGTGGATATAAACACCCAGGAAAAGAAAGGGCAAGCAGTTTACTGCTGTCCTGCCCACCAGCAAGGGTGAGCTAGGGCGGGGGGATGAACGTCTCGCTCCCCCCGCTTCCTCTAATCCCCCTGCCCTCCCTTCCGGCATCCCCAACCCGGGTGGAAGAGTACTCAGGGGAGTAAGCAGACGGCCGATCGGCTCACTGCAGTGAATGGCGACGGTCAGTGTAGATTGTGAGTCTACAGCCGGCGGGCGCACCAAACACTGTGCTTTGAAGGGGCCTGTGCTTGTTGAGACCTGAACCGAGGCCTGGCCCGCAAGGCGACCCCCACGGGACCCCGCCCCCTAGTGATGCGCAATGATAAACAAATATGAAACGGGGGAAAGCGCCTACGCCGCTTCCAGGCATAGGGGTACCTTCCAGGGCGCAAAACCAGGTCAAACCTAGGCACCACTACCCCTAGAAGGGGCCCAGTGCCACTCACCTGCCCCATGATGCTCCGCCCCGCTCGTAGTGCGCCCCTCTGAAACAGCGCCGGAGCCGTTGGGCAACTAGCCACTATTGGGGGGGTGGATCTCGTGCTCTGCCGAACTGCGGGACAGCTGGAGCGTGCATGCTGCGTATTGCATTTATTCTTTGTCCCCTCAAGCGCATCAATTTTCAGTGCAATGCAACCTTCCGTGCAGCAACTTGTAGAACTGTCATCTTAATTACTGGTAGCCTTAAACCAAAGACCACTGCAATAGTTAAAATCCCTTGCTGTCTCACAATTCTGGAAACCTTATAATTCCTACACCAAATTAATTATAGTGGATACAAGTACACGGGGCTTCAGACCACCCGCCACGCCGCTCAACTTTCCCCCCGCACACCATTAAGGTTCCATATGAATACTGGCTCCACGGTCTTTTCGTTCTAACTCTAGTGGGATTCTTCGCAGGTTTTAGCTCAGCATCACACTTCCTACTTTTGGGAGGTGTGAATGAGGTACTTCTGATGATACACTGTGACTGTACCTCTGCAGTGCACTTCAGTGCACACTGTGACTGTAACCTACAATCCGGCTGTACCTCTGCGGTTCACTTCCGGTCACACTTCGACAATAGCTCTGCAGCTCACATAAGTGGACATGGTGACTGTACCATTGCGAGGGACTTCAGTGCACATTTTGACTATCCCTCTGCGGATCACTTCAGTGCACAATGTACCTGTATCACGGTGGCTCACTTCAGTGTACATTTCGACTATACCTCTGCAGATCACTTCATTGTACACTGACTGTACCTCTACTGTGCACTTTAGTGCATAATGTGATTTTTTTTTTTTTAGCACACTAAGTGCACACTGCGACTGTACCTCTGTGGGTCACTACACTGTACCCATGTGGCTGTAGCTCTGAGGCTCACTTCAGGGCGCACTTCAGTGCACACTCTGACTGTACCCTTGTGGTGTACTTCAGTGTACACTGTCATTTTACCACTTTGACTCACTTTTGCACACACTGTGACTGTACCTTTGTGGCACACCAGTGCACCCTGTGGCAGTACCTCTGCACATACTTCATTGCACACTGTGACTGTACTTCTACCGTGAAGTGCACACTGTGACTGTACCTCTGCGGTGCTCTTCAGTGCTCACTGTGACTGTACTTCTGCCACTTATTTCAGTGCACACTGTGACGGTACCTCTGCGGCGTACTTCACTGCACACTTTGACTGTACTGCTGCTTGCTCCCGCGCACACTGCGGCTGTACCTCTGCGGGTCACTTCCCTGTACAACGTGGCTCTAGCTCTGAGGCTAAATTCAGGGCGCACTTCAGTGCACACTGCGGCTGACCTCTGCAATGCACATTAATGCATACTTTGACTCCGTATATCTGTGGCGCACTTCACTGCTTTCAGAGCTGACACGCAAAGCAACAGTCTAACGCTCTCAAATTAGCCATTTCAGCCTGCTCATGGCGCCACACTCACCGCACCATATGACGCAGCGACCTTCACTACATTGTGCTGGACATTTAACATATACGGACCATATGTAGACTGGTCCTAATTACAGTAGGTGGGCACCAAAATTCACCGCAGGATACCCCACGTGCCGATCTGTATACCCATTCCGACACGGGACACACAGAAAGACACCGCGCAACAATGCTGTTTCCACCACGTCTATATCGCCCTACATGTGAGCTTGCTCAATTAACTAGACCGACCGGGAGGAGGCCGACCACTGGACCGGGGGAGCTGCATCACCCCCCTCCCCAGCGGACACCAGTCCAAGGCAATGGCCGGGCGGTGCCGCTAAGCTGAGGAGATAAGGGGGGGGGAGATTACGGACTCACCGTGTAACAGCTCCTGCCCGACGTCCGACCAGCGACACGTCCAGACGGAATGATGCAACGGCGCCAACCCACACTGTATCCTGCACGGCCGCATCCTTCCACCCTTAGCCCCCACCCACGTTTGCCCTATGCCAACCCCGGCCAGGGGAGGGGGCAACAAAACAGGGCATGTGCTCCTCAGCCGACCTGGATCCAATGAAGGGGGGCGGGGGACTGCGCGGCACCCCGGCCTCGCGGCCCCCGCCTGAAAAAGCGGACCGTAGTGTCTTGGGAACACGGGCCGGCCAGGCTACTGGGGACTGGACCCTGTCCCTCAGGTGCGGTGTCGGAGCGGAGCCATAATCGTGCCGGCTGCCCCCCCCTGCCCCTTACGTGAACGGACCCCTCAGGCCTGAGCCCACGTGGGCGATGGCCCCCGTTATCGTGGTGCGCGCCACTGGCCATGCCTGACGCTGGTCGCCCCCATGTTTAAAGCCCGGCATGGGGTACGGGGAAAGGATCGCCTGAAGATACCCCCTTCCATTCTGCCCCCCCCGACCCGTTTCCGGGCCGCTCTCCGGGCAGCAACAGGACTGCTGTGATGACCCTTAAGATGCCTGGGGCAGGGCAGGGCCTACACTCACCAGTCTCAGCGGCGAGCATTCGAGCATTCCCGACGGCGATCCTGGGAGACCAGCACCACAAACGGCATCAGGGTGAGGGACAAAGAGGCCGCCAGGTGGGAGGGGGAGGCATATATACCTCTCCCCTTCCCCCACCTCGGCCGGAAGTGACGCACGGGACCCCGAAGGGGTCACCGGACACTAGGCTGTCCAGTGTGCCATCCTGTGGCACTAAAGGGGCCGCCCTCTTATGAGGTGTAGCGCGGCGGGGCCTGGTTATCGCTAGGCCGCGGCAGCGCAGGAAAGTCACATGACACAGGTGGTTGCATTATCGTGGCCGGAAGACCCCGAGCGGTTTCCGGCCGTTTATTTTATCCCCTCGGGACAAGCCCGCCCCAAGGGGTGTGGGGATGCGTGTAAGTGGCAACATTGTCCAAGAGAGCCCGGATGGCTCTCTACATCCCTCCTTTCTTTTGGTTCTGGACCATCAGGTTGTCCCAGTTCAAGGGGACGTATATACAAAGTCCTTCAGTTGTTGACTCGGCGCAGGATTCGGCCGGAGACCATACTTCTGGCTCCGGGAACCGTGAGCTGTCGAGGCACTGGACGGGATACCCCCGGCCGACTCAATGGCGGTGTTCGGACATGTCAAACGGGCACTATCAGCACAGCCTTGGCTGACTTGCCTGGGTGTCTCCGGCGGCGTGTTCCTCACGCTGGGTGAGCCAGGAGGAGAGAAGTTCGGAAGTGAGTCCTGGTAGTCGGATGCTCCTTGGTCCGCCTCCGCCTCAGCTGTCTTCTTGAAGCTGGACACATTCCTCGTGATGGATTGTAGTCCCTTTTGAGCAGTGACCATGGTCCCTTGAACACTTACAACGATCCATACTTCTGGCTCGTAGGGCATCCGGAAGTTCCACCCGGGGTGTCGGTCTTTGATCACCACCCGGTCTCCCACTCTTAGCTGCAGTTCTTGGGCTCTTCGGGTCTCACTGGCCTTCCGGTTCGTTGTCTCCCTCCTCGCTTGGACGGCTGCATCATCCCGCTCCACGGGCACCCACGTCGGGTCTGACGGGATACTGTCTCGTGGGGCTCGCTTGAACAGGAGATGAGCCGGAGCACACTTGGTGGTGCTATGAGGGGTCTGTCGGTACGCACCGAGGAACTGGTCAAGAGCTGTTTCAGGGTCCTCTCCCTTCTCCACTGCGATGCGCAACACGCGGTTGATTGTCCTCATTAGACGTTCTACTTCCCCGTTCGCTTGGGGCCATAGCGGGGTGATCTTCCTGTGGCGAACTGCTCGACTTTCGAGGTACTCCTGGAACTCTCGCCCCTGAAAAGGGGGTCCATTGTCGGACTTGACCTCTTCCGGTAGTCCCATCATTGCGAAGGTTCTGTCCAGGACTCTCTTCACATGGGGAAAAGCTGTCGACGACACCACTTCAACGATGGGGAATTTCGAGAATGAGTCAACCATGACCAGCATGTGACGTCCATCTGCGAAGCTCCCAAAATCCACGCTGAGATGTGTCCAAGGAGTCTTGCTTGGTTCTTCCGTGATCACAGGTGCTGGCGCTGGGTCCCCTCCGGTGATCGTGCAGGCATGGCACTGCCTTACCATCTCCTCCACCATGGAGTCCATCGCCGGGAACCAGACCTTGTCCCGTAACCTGGCTTTGGTCTTCGCCATTCCTTGATGGCCAACGTGTGCCAACGCAAGGATCCTTTTCTGAAGACTCTCCGGAACCACTATCAGGTGTCCCCTCAGGACAACTCCTTCTTCCCCCACACTGAGTTCGCTACGGACTTGCCACAGTTGTTGGCGGGCATGGCTGACCTCCGGCCGGAGGACGCGGGCTCCGTCCATGAAATGGGCCCATCCATTGTTCTCCAGTGCTCCTCGGACTCGGGAGAGGGTGGGGTCTTCTTGAGTGGCTCGGCCAATCTCTTCAAGTGTCATGGCCAAGGGACACGCCCCTTGCGACACCATGTTGACAAACGCTTCGGTGCTGCAGGCATCCGCCGACGGGTCTGATGGCATCGTGGACTCCGGGTGACGAGACAGATAATCGGCAGGGTTGTGGGCCCCTGGACGGTAGATCACTCTGAAGTTGTAGGCTTGCAACTGCACCGCCCATCGTTCGATCCTCGGGGGTGCTAGCCGGGATGAGCCAGCAAACAGTGGGAGCAGCGGTTTGTGGTCAGGCACGACATGGAACTCCTGGCCGCACAGATACAGGTGGAAGTGCTGGCACGCCCATTTGATAGCCAACGCCTCCCTCTCGATTTGGGCGTATCTGGTCTCAGTGTCAGTGAGGGCTTTGCTGGCATAGGCGACTGGCTTCCACACCTCCGGGCCGTGTTCTTGAAGGAGGACCGCTCCTAGGCCCACCGGGCTGGCGTCGACGACCAGTTCCGTTGTTCGTCTTGGGTGGAAGTAGGCCATTACGGTCTTGTCCAGCAACCCTGCTTTGATATCTTGGAACGCTTTGTTGGCCGCCAGCGTCCACTCCCACTTGTGATCGTGGCGCATAAGGACGCGCAGTGGCTCAGACATGGCTGCAAGATTGGGGATGAAGCGTCCACAGTACGTGGCCATGCCGAGGAAACTCCTCACTTCGGTGGGGTTTCGAGGGTGCTGGCCGCTCTGATAGCTTCGGCCTTCTTCGGGTCCACCAGGAGTCCTTCTCGGGTGAACGTGTACCCAAAGAAATCGACGCTCTCTTGATAAAATGAACATTTGGATTTGTGCAGAGTCAGCCCACAGTCTGCCAACCTCTTCCAGAGTGGCTCGGAGGTGAGAGTGGTGTTCCTCGAGCGTGTTGGAGAACACAAGGATATCGTCGCTGAGGTTGATCACCCCTTGCAGCCCCGACAGTGCTTCCCAGATGGCATTTTGGAAGACTTTGGCGGCTGACGATACTCCGAAGCTGAGCCTCTTGTACCTTCGGAGGCCAACGTGCGTCGAGAAGGTGGTAATATACCGGCTCTCGGGCTCCAGTTCCAGCTGATGGTAGCCGGCGTTCAGGTCTAGCTTGGAGAACCACTTCGCTCCATTTAGGTCCGCCACAATATCGTCCATTGTGGGGGTGATGTGACGTTCTCTCTTCACAGCGGTATTTGGCAGTCTCATGTCGACACAGAGTCGAATGGCTCCGGGTTGTTTGGGTTTGGGCGCCACGACCAGCGGGGACACCCACAGAGTGGGGCCAGAGACCTTCTCGATCACATCTAGCTCTTCGAGCTTTCTCAGCTCCTCCTCCACTTGCGGGCGTAGGTTGAAGGGCACCCGCCGGTGCCTAAGGGCCACAGGTCGTACCGAGGGGTCAATGTGAGCTTGAACCTCTTGCCTTTGAGTTTCCCAAGTCCTTTGAAGAGAGCCGTAAACTCCTTCAGCATCGCTTCCGCGTGGGAGTCATGGATCTTATTGGCGAAGAAGACAAGTCCTAGGTCCTCGGCCGTGTGGCAGCTGAGTAAAGTTCCCTTTTTACCCTCGGTGATGTGGAACCTCGCCTCGGTGGAGTAGCTTCCGCTGGCGGCGGTGGTCTGAATGACCCCAAAGAGAGGAAGTGGGTCCGTCCCTCCGTACGTGTAGATTCGGGCTGTGGACGGTGCAAGAGGGGGTCGCGGCGACAGGCGGTCATATTGGTCTGAGTCCATCACATTGACAGATGCACCAGTGTCAATGAGAGCTTGTACGTCCGTGCCTTCGATGGAGACTGAGCACATGGGAGGTGGTCTCCGACGGGTACCTGTCCTGCTGACGTACAACACCACAAATACTTCCTCGTCCTCGTCCTCATACAGAGGGCGTCGGTCCTGTGGCTGGTCATCCGGCACTGGCAGTGGGTCGTCGAGGGAGATTTGGCGAACACGCTGGGACATGCTTCTGAGCCTCGACGATGTTTGTCGGAATCGCCCACCGCGGCACACTCTGGCATAATGATTTAGCCTTCCGCAGCGGGAGCACGTTTTCCCTTTCGCCCCGCAGATGGCCGTCGCGTGGTGATCCTCACCACAGTATCCACACGGTCCACCTGGTGGCGGTCTGGGCGCCTGGCGAGTCGTCGTGGGGCGTTTCTGGATTACATCCACCCTTTCTTCCTTGATTGGCGGGTGTCTGGGTTCCTGTGAGGCGGCAACCGGGGTGTGTAGGGCGGCTTCCATCTCTTCTGCCCTGATGTCCGACAGTTCATGGGAGCGGGCTAGGACCAGGATCTCGTCCAGCGAGATTCCAGGTTGCCGGAGGATTAGTTTCCGCAGGAGTTTTGAGCGGCAACCCAGGATGATTTGATCACGAATTTCCTCCCGCTGGTCTGTGAATGGGCACGTGCTAGCCAGCCGGCGTAGCCGCACGTAGAACATATCGATGGACTCTGAGTCGGTCTGCCACGCCCTCTTGAACTTGAATTTCTCGAAATCGTGGTTGAGCTGTGGGTCAAAATGTCTATTGAGCGCGGCGACCGCCGCCTCGTAGTCATCTTCATCTCCGGTGTTGGGAAGCGTCTCGAACAGGTCATAGATCTCCGCACCCCCGTAGTAGATGAGGAGTGACCGTTTCACGGTGCCATCTGTTTCCCTCGTCCTCTTAAAGTAGTGGTTGAGTTGTCCGACCCATGCCTTCCATCTGGGCGCGGCAGTGGCGGGGTCCGAGGTCTCACTGAAGGGGGGTAGGGGTGCAACCGCGGTGTGGGTGTGCACCGGTGGGGGCTGATTGGCGCCAACGACTGGGAAACGCCCTCCATCTTGCTGGGCAGCAGCACCGGCCGCCGGTGGGTTGCTCATTGCGTCTGTGTGATGAAGCGTGGACGCGGAGGCGTGACCTGCTTGCTGGTTGTTTTCGCCTGGGCGTGCGTCGTAGTACGCGGTCTTGAATCACAGGACGTGGGGAGAAGGCAGTTCGCCCTCTGGCGCAGCTTTGTGGTGGAGATGGCGTGTGTTTGAGGCAGGCCTGTGCTTTGCTTTGCCGTGGCGCGGTTCTCCTTTTCCTTTTTTTTTTTCTTTAGCTGCAGCGGTGCAGTCCTGCCAGTGGTGCCTGCTTCATGTGTCCCAGAACAGCCAGCTTCCCTCACTTCAAGGACAACTTGACCCCACACGCTGAAGTGCACAAGGCCCTCCTCTGAAGAATCAGGGCTTGCAGACTGTGGTTCCCTCGTGGCCCTGTAGGGGGCGCGCAGCTTCAGGCACAGGCAGCAGAGGGGGGCAGCCCACTCCCGGGGCCTTGCAGCACCGATGCGGGCCGGCGGGCCTAGACGCCTTGGATGGTCCCAGGGGGGGCGCAGGCAGACGTGATCCTCGTAGCAGCCCCGTGCAGGAGGGGCAGGCAGGACACAGCGAGGTGCTCAGAGTGCCCCCGCACTTACCCACGAGATGCAGGCCACTTGAAAGGCGCCGCCAGCTGAACGCGCTCCCGTTGGGCAGGGAGACGCGTGGGCGGGCGCAGGCCGGATCTCCGCTGAGGCGGGCAGGCGCTGACTCGGGCAGAGGCTGCAGACGATGAGGGGCACCAGGAGCAGCAGGCGACCGGTGAACCTGAGCGGCGCGGGTGGGCACCGCACGCTCATCGAAGTATGCCGCACAGCAGCGGAAGGAGCAGGGCAGCGCGGGTGGGCTCCACACGCTCCCAGCAGGGCTCCTGAAGGTAGGCCAAAACACGCGAGGGGTGCTACCGGCCTCGTCGCCAATGTAGCGCGGCGGGGCCTGGTTATCGCTAGGCCGCGGCAGCGCAGGAAAGTCACACGACACAGGTGGTTGCACTATCGTGGCCGGAAGACCCCGAGCGGTTTCCGGCCGTTTATTTTATCCCCTCGGGACGAGCCCGCCCCAAGGGGTGTGGGGATGCATGTAAGTGGCAACATTGTCCAAGAGAGCCCGGATGGCTCTCTACATCAGGGTCCCCTGCGGGGACGTGTCGGTCAGCCCGCAGAGTACACAGCTTATCACTTTCCAAACCGGATGTTGTTCTCATTATTCTCTGCGCCTAAGCTTCATTAACTAACTTCTTTTACCCATACTATAGACCACACTACAGCTAATTCATGAGTGAGTGGAGAGTATGATGGAAGCAGTCCTTGCCGAGTGGTTAAGGCGATGGACAAGCAATCCATTGGGGTCTCCACGTGCAGGTTCGAATCCTGCCCACTATGAATCTCTTTTTAATCATTGCATTCCATTTTGACATGGAAACTAATTATGTGGTTCGTAAACGTCTGCATTCTCCGCATAATTGTGTCTTTGCTACTCTTATCATGCAACAAAAAAATACTCTAGGTCAAACAAATCAAACATACTTTATAAAGTGCCTCATGTGGTAGACCTTTACGTTTAACTGGTCACCTTTCAGTTGTGCATTGCTGTGTTCAGATGCTAAGCCAGCACTAACGAAGTGAAACTGTTTCCCCAATGGCATAATAATGTGTGTTAAAATGTCAAAATAACGAAATAAGACTCCAACGGAATGAGCTGCACTATGTTGCAAAACGTGTCCTTTCTTGCTGCATAATTTAGTAAACCGCGCTGCCTACTTTGGTCCTCTTTTGCCACATAATTCCAGTGGTGCTGGCCCAGGTGTAAGATCTTCATAATTATACCAACCATTTAGAAGTGTTTAGACCAAGTTTAGCCTGTGGAAGTGCATTAGAATTGGTGAGATATGAACATATTTTGTGGTGCCCGCAACAAGTAGTGCCACTGGGCTGCGCAAGGATTAAGAAGCGCTGTGGGTGATTTGGTTGTCCGGGTTGTACCATCGAGATGGAAGGTGGATGGCCACGTCACCCGCAGGGGGACACTAGAAGGGACAGCCCCTTAGTGTTTTCTCACTGTCCAGGGTAGTATTATTTCTGTGGCCACCTGACCTTGAAGTAGGCCACTGTGAGTGCGAGATCTCGCCTCCTCCGTGACTCCCGGAATGATGTCAGTTCCGGGAGGTCAACAGGGTGTTTAGGTGAGCGCCACACCTGGATATTCCTCTTTTGGTGGCCAGCAGCAGAGAAATTGCCCCGCTGGACACGCTGTCGGCTGTGTCACATTGCGTCCCTGGTCGGAATAGTGTTTGCCGATTAGGTGCAGTGAGTTTTGTGTTTTAGGTGGAGCGGTCCTTTGGGGCCTGTGGTTACTGCTAGCCACCATGGGACAGGTTGTTGCTCGGCCTTTGGTCTGGCGGTGCGATAGGTGGTTCGTTCGGGGGAAAGGACATGAGCGGTGGTGGGTGGCTCGCAGCCCCATTGGGTGCTTGGGCTGCCACAGGCAATTAAAGAGCATTGCCAGTATCTATACGATTGCGGATTTGACCCATTGTGGCATCAAACCGTAACAGAAAGTAAGGGCCGCATATGGTAGGAAATGGGAATGGCCGTATGTGCAGCTGTGGACATAGGTCCACGGCAGAGGCGCAAATAGAGCCACATTTCGGGGGGGCTACTAAAAATTTGGGGGGCTAATTCTTCCAGCGATAGTCAGAGTGGAGATGCAGGGGCTCTAAGAAGGGGTGAAAAAACAACAAAGCCTCATTAGCAAGTAAATGGTCTTTTAAAGACCTGTGAAGTACTCGGGTGCGGCTGTGTGTGTGCCAGGGAAGCTGTCTCCGCCCGGGCTGACCCAAACGACGGGGGGGGGGGCTGAAGCCCTTTCAGCCCAATGGGCGTTGCGCGTCTGGTCCACGGTTAGTCCTAAACGGCACTGCACTCGTATGATCACCCGTAAGTTAACCCTACCTGTGTACTGCATAGCAGAATATGAATAAACTTGTGACAGTTTCCCCACAGTGTGTGGTATGTTTTGTTGATGATGGAATTGTATTTTGTATTTTGTCACAAAAGTATGTGCGTAGACATGTCAGATGACAGAAGGGCTAGGGGTGGAAACGCTAAGAATCTTTGCTTGAACAACTGTTCTAAAGAATGAGGGCGTGGTAATGGGAGGTTACACATCACGGAGCCTCTCTGCATTTTCTAAGCATTACAAATGCAAGGCGCTACTCTCACCCCAGACAATGGCTCTCTGTGGGCACACAGGCTCATTTATAAATGGCTGTTTGTTGAGGGAAATATAAAAACAATTGCAAGTATACACAAAGAAAAAAAACAACCTAAGAGTGCAAATCCTTAAATATAAACACTGATAAATTAAAATAAGAAATTAGCAGAGGATTTTTTCGATCCATCGACCTCTGGGTTATGGACCCAGCACGCTTCCGCTGCGCTACTCTGCTGTGTAGCTGAATGCCCCATGTCTCCTATATGATGCTACAATGCCGCGCAGACGTCAGCAGCTGTACACAAATCAGTCAGTGAGGAGCGTGAGTTTCATTGGCGGTTGGACAGACTGAGGGTGGAGTTGAGTGGCTGGAATTTCTAGTCTCACTGATCTGCTGCTTCATCCTCTCAGGAAATAGAGGGAAACCAGTGAGTGTGAAAGATGGAGAGTCGGACTCACACTCGCCTCCATTTCTCCACTTTAATACATTCTCTCCGGCTCGCGCTATCACCGAAGGGCGTCTGACACATTCAGGATACAAAGCCTCTTTTATTTCCTTCCTTTCAAGCAAACAGCATTTGTTCTATAGTAAAACAAGTCAAGGGTTAGGGGTGGGTGAGGGGGCACCATCCAGCATTCTGCTGGTTTGTCCTGAGACCTCCTCTGCGCAGGCGCTGTCACACGGAGACACTGTGGGGCCCGCATTGTCCCACACTTTGGTCCCCTCTTGTTTAAACTTCTCAGAGCACAAGCAGCGCTCACTCGTTCAGCTCTTTATGATCAGTGAAAGAGGCGCCTGTTAGTGCTGCAGGTGTCGAGACTGTTGCAACAATCCACCAATGCGGTTGCCCGCGGCCCACGCAGGGGGCCACTAGTGCCATTTGGGCACTAACCCACCCCCTCTAATGCCGGACTCAGGGCTGAGTCCCCCCTTGCCTTAGGCGCGCTAGACACGTCACTTCCGGCGTGCCGAGGAGGTGGGAAGGGTATTTATGCCTCCCCCGGCCATCCCGGCGTCCTCTTTGCGCCGGACACACCGTCGTGTCTGGTCTTGTCCCACTACTCTTGACGCCCTCTGGACGTGTCGCTGGTCGGGTCCGGGAGCTGCGACCGATTGTGCGGTGAGTTTGCCCTTCCCCCGCCCTCCTGTGCGGGACACCATGTTGACCTCGCCGGGCAGGGGGGCAGCTTCCTCAGACCTGGGTGCGGCCTGTTATGTCCCCCACGGCATTGTGCTCCGACTGGTGTCACAAAGGCCCTAGGAGGGCCGCAAGAGCGCGTGGGCGCAGAATGGCCGCTTCCGCCCCAGCGAGCGGAATTGTTGCGGCCGCAAGAGTGCGCGGGCCTTCCCGCTTGTCCTTTGGTGAAAGGTGAGAGGTGGGAGAGCCCTGAAGTCCAAGCCTGATTGTAGCTGTGCGCCGAGGCAGCTCTGGGGTAAAATAGGGTAAAAAGACGGGATCGATCCCACAGGGACGAAAGCGCAGAGATAAACACACGCGAAGAGAGGCCGCCTTCGCCCCAGCCATTAGGTTTGCTGGGTCGGCACTTTCCCTGATATGTTACGGCCGCTGGTGGGGGGGCAAGAGGTGGGACAGCGCAAGCTGCAGGAGCTAGTGAGGCGGGTCAGGTCCTGGGTAGGCCTTAATTGGACCCGCAAGCCCTTGGGGGCGCAGGTGCCTCACTGGCAGGATCGGCGCGGCGCAGGTGGTCCGCACCCCCCCCCCCAGCCATAACTACCCCGTCCTCACCTGCTGTGACGGGGCCCAGGATCACTCCCCCGGTCCGTTGGCGCTCGCCTGGCTTGTGTCGGCCGCTGTCATCCAAAGGGACACCGTGGCACATGGGACTCCGCAATGGACTTGGGCCCTGCGCCGGCCTTCTTCGCCCTCGTGCTGGGGGAGGGGCAGGGAGGGGTTATCTTGCCAGTTAGCTCGGTGCACAGGGCCTGCCTGTAACCCCTTATTTAATTTATTTAAAGGTCCCGCCTGATCTCTGATGAGACCCGCACAAGAGCTGCGAGTCGGGTCGTAGGCAGCAGCATGATGGGGGGCTGCAGAGCGTCGCATTTAATGGTTGGGAGGCAGAGGCGGTGGCTTTCTGCGGTGAGTCTGGGCCCCCCATTGTGGGACAGTTCCTCTCACCCCCTGAGACTGTGTTTTGGGGCTGGATGCCCCTGCCTCTGCCAGGCGTTGGTAATCGTCAATCGCCGCTGCCTCCTCGTGTCTTTTCAGGGTATATGCCCCTACCCCCAGGCGACGTTCTAATTCTGGTCCCACTGTGCGGCGCATTGGTGGAGTCGGGTTGCTTGGGCGGGAGATTGTCCCCACTGGTAAATAGTTTGCCAAGCCTGGGGGGGTTGACTGGTCGCTGCACGATCTTTGGGGCTACGTCCCTGCCCCGAGGCATTCCAATTTCGTGCCCACTGTGCGGCGCGTTGCGTCCCCCCCTTCTTTGTGGTGGAGCCGGGTGGCTTGGGCTGGAGATTGGTCCCTGCCGGCAAATATTTAATATTTGCCAGGCCTGGGGTGCTGATGGGTCGCTGCACGAAATGTGGGGCTAGATGCCCCTGCCCCAAGGCGTTCAATCACTGGGCGGTGCGTTGCGCCCCCCCCTCACTTGGGGTGGGATGGGGTTGCTTCGGCGGGAGATTGGTCCCCGCCGGTAAATATTTTGCCAGGCCTGGGGGGGGGGCTGATTGGTCGCGGCACGATCTTTGGGGCTAGATGCCCCTGCCCCGAGGCTTTCCAATTCTGGGCCCACTGTGCGGCGCATTGCCCCCCCCCCTTTTTGTGGTGGAGTCGGGTTGCTTGGGTGGGAGATTGATTCCCGCCTATAAACATTTTGCCAAGCTTGGGGTGGGCTAATGGGTCGCTGCACGATCTTTGGGGCTAGGCCCCTGACACAGGCTGTCCAATGCTGGGCCCACTGTGTGGCGCGTTGCGCCCCCTCTGTTGGTGAGTCTGGTTGCTTGGGCGGGCGATTGGTCCCCGCCGGCAAACATTTAGCCAGGCCTGGGGGGCTCTGGCCATCCCGCGTTCCCGACTTGTTTGCAGTGGACGTGTCTGGGTGATGTTTATTGCACGCTTATTGCTTTGGCCCGGGCAGTACCTGGCGTACCCATGAATCGTCATTTCCCTAAAGCCATGCCGTGTTGGGAGGAGGGCACTTCCACATGCCAGGAATAATGACTGTGCATTACGTTTCACAGCCGAAGGCGAGATTGTGATGCCCGTTGGCCTAGGATCATGGGCTGCTACATGAGGCCACCGGGGTTCTTGCTCTCAATCCAGGTGGAGAGCGACATGGGTCTAGGGCCGACAGGTTGAGGTTGCCAGCAATAGACCAGGCTTGTCTGGGGGGGGCCGCGATCTTACCTCTGCCCTTCTAAGGGCGTTTGTCCGACGGGGCCGCGGGCTGTCTGTGCCCTCCTGCGGCACGGTGTTGAGTCCCTCTGGCATTGGGGGGTGGCTCATCTGCCGGGTGGGCTTGCCGGTGTGCCCAGAGGGGCCGCTTTACTTGTGACGGGCTGTGCTACCCTGTCTCTCTGGGGGAGCCGGCCTTGCGGTGCAGCTTGCGCTTACGGGGCGCGGTGGCTCCCACCCCCCCTCGGTATTATGTTATCGGTGTATGTATTGATATATTCAATGCGATATTACATAGTGGGAAATCTACCTGACGGTGTCGGAGCGCTTTGCAAAGGGGCCAGTATCATAAAATGATCTATGAACACTTGCAATTTGAGACACTCCGAATGGTGATTCGTAGGCCGCGGTTCCTCGTCTTTGGTTTTCGGGGGGAGCAGGGGGTCGGTGGCCCGCAGCTCATCGGGTTTGCGATCTCCCACCGGTGTGTTGGGCACGATGCAGTCACACGTGGACCAAGGCCGGGGGGGGGCAGAGAGAATGAGCTGCTGTGACGGCAGCCTGAAGGGGTGGAAGCTGCACCCTAGTCCCTGCGTGAAGCCAATTTTACGCAATGCTATGGTGATCTGTGATGCCTAAGTTGGGCATGAGGTACTTATGATATGCACCCTGTATCGTCAGTGTTCATAAAGACGTTTGTAATTCGGTCATCATGGTGGCTCCCGCAGGTTTCCCATCCACTCTTTACCGCTTTTTGAGGGTGCGGCTGGTACTCACTGGGCTGATAAGCATCGGGCTTGCTGAAATGGCAAGGGTGTGTTCGGTAGGAATGCAAGGTTGTTAATAGTATTTTATGTTTGAACTGGCAATTTGTCCTTCAAGCCACTAACAGTTTCCGCACACAACTGCTTAGACGAAGGGGGAAATACTAAAGTTGTTGGTTGAATTATCGGGGCTTTAATCAGTTTTGTAATGAGTCACTGCGATCCTTAACCAGCTCCACTGCAGTATTGATAGCACCCATTGCCGATGACAAATAAGGAGGTTACTCAGGGAGTAAAGATAATCCCCTTCCCTTCACCACTTTCATGCTGGTCCGGAGCGGTAATTACTGCATTCCCGTATAAGAGGCCCATAGGCTTCTGTGCGCCACGCGGTGAAAATTATTACCAGGGAGAGGTCGACGAGAGGGTGTAGAAGCTGCACCTTAGTCCCTGTGTGGAGACAATTGTATGCACCATCATGGGGACCTCCACATGCCTAAGGGGGGCAGGCGGTAATTATGATATGCGCTCTGCTGCAAGTGTTTAGTAGGGTGAACCCCCAATGTTACAAACACAAATGCGTCACAGTCTCACCATTTCAAAATGGATGCATTTTCAATATGCATGCAACAAAGCTATAATTGTGGCTTATTTATCTTATGCAACTAATAAGCATTGACAAAGCCAATAGATGGGCTTGTTGTAGGTGTAGTGCTCCTTTTGTAGTAGATATAGGGAGGCAATGACATAGCGGCAAATACCAGGCAACGGCAAGGCACAGCCTTCTTCAGGACGCGTGGGGGGCTCTGACGCGTTAAAAAGCACAGCATCCTGAAGGGTTGAGGTCAGGAGTGTATTTACTTGCAACCAACAGCACATGCTGTAGTACTACCAGCCGCCCTGGGCCAGAATGATTGGGGGCACCTGTTTGGAATGGCTTTTAATTGATACAGTTCAGTTCTTTCATGCCCACTTTGAGGAAGGTTACGGACAGTGCACACACACTCGTCCAAATTCCGAATGTTTACATCCAATATTCGGTGACTTGCTTTCGATACTGTGACACAGCAGCAGCTGACTAATATAATGAAAATAATCTGTGTCACTCACCCACTTCTCATATTGGAGTTTGTTTTGAGCTAAAAGAAACCTTTTTTGGATGTTGTAAGAAACGTGAACACATTTCTCTGCAAATGTCTGTAATAGATTTTCACACTTTACCCTCAATAACAAATACATTTATGGAAAATTTTATGGAAATTCCTGTTTAAGAATTAGGCAAGGTCAGAATTAGGGCCAGACTTTCTGCAGAACACATGGGGAATTCCTTTAAGGAATAATGGTCAACTTATTAAGCGCAGAAACCCTCCTGGCGGAAGGCCACGTGTTCAAACCTCTCCGGAAGCGGGGCCCTCACAGTGAAGTAGCTCCCAACTCATAGTCACGGCTAGGTCCTACTGGGCTTTCAGCCAAATGACCACTTGCACAAGAAGGTCAAATGGTGTTTTAAAAGGGGGCATGGGATGGGTGATGGAAATGCGAACCTGTGCAGTTTTAGGTTGTGCAACTTATATGACCTGGGGAGAGTGTGCGCAGAACAGCACAGGAGTTGATAGAACATGGGAAACGCTTTTCCAAATCTGGCACCAGAACACAAGGGTAGTCAGGGCCAACTTGTTTGTTGGGTGACTTATGTAGGCGAAGACTTATTACATATTGATACATATTGTTCCCCTCCTGTTCCCACTGTCTTGTCTGCTCCCTGGCATACTAGCAGAAGTTTGGGAGGGCAAGACTTCACCTAGGGTGGTGACTGGCTTAATTTGATGGACAAATCCAAAATGTTTCACATTTACTAACGTGTGAAATTTTCAGCTGCCTGTGCATAGTTTTATTCAGATGCACAGTATTATTAATTTAAATAATCGCTGTATTGACTAGTGCGACCAGCGAACGTTCACGCACCAAGGCATTTGGCAGCGGTGAGTGTTGCTATGCTGTAAGGATATAAAGGTTAAATACGACTGCCAGGTCCCGCTGGTGTGTCAGCCAATTGGCCGACTTATGGGTTTAAAGGTGAGTTCAAAGGGCACAGGAGGGGGTCATGGCAAAGAAAAACCTGGACCGATTCAGCTTTTGGGTCTGGTGGTGGTTTGACCTCATGGTCTTGGGATCTAACCCCCATTGTGTTCAATCAACCTTTCTTCCTTCTGTGGTTGTTAAAATGAATATCAGTAAGCGGGGTAAGAAATATCTCTGATCCAGCGGCAACATGCCTACGGGAACACTTGCACTTCAAAAATACACAAGGGTCATGCACCAACAAGCGCTATACACAGATAACTGGGAAAGGAAGTAAGGCGGGCCTGATAACTCTTACTTATACCTGCATTGGCACATCTGGTCAGGAGTGATTGTCAAAGGTATTGCACTTCAGCCAGGCAATGTTAACACCCATCCACACTGAGCCGATTGTTTAAGGTCATCCTTGGCCGCATATACACAGCCCAGTATTAGGCCCCTGGGGTTGTCAGTGTCGTGCATTACTAAATGCAACTGAACAGGAGGCGTGACTGTGGTTTACACTAGCAGAAGTTTGGAAGTGCAAGACTCCACCTAGGGGTGTGGCTGGCGGAATTTGATGGACTGGTCCAAAATGTTTCACAGCAACTGCACGTGGGAGAGTGTCAATTACCTTTGCATAGTTCATCCAGATACATAGTATCATATTAATTTAAATAATCGCTGTAGTTGCAAGTTGCAAGCGTGAGATTCCCTCAATGTCAGCAACTGCTCACATTGTCAGCAATAAAGCTGCCTGAGAAGTCTGGGTGCAGTCACCACAGATTAAACTGAACAGGCAACAGTCTGGCAGGAAAGGAGGGATGTTGAATTGATTGCCCACTTAGCAGTGCGACTATTGCACAGGAGGATGGAGGGTGATTCAAGGGACACAGGTGGTGTGACGGCAACGCAAGACTGTCAGCTTATGCTGGGTAGGAGGTTCCGTATCACCAACCAGAAGGGTGCCAAGTGGCAAAACCAGTAAATATGTTTAAGATATGTGTGTCTCTGGCCTTACGGCGGCGTAGAGCCATTCTCATTTAGAGGTGTGCCCAGGTGAAAATTCTGTGCTTCTTAAGGTTCTCATGACCAATGCAGTTTGTGGTATCTTTTCAAGGGGAAGAGATATAAGTTAGGCACTCAATCGCTTACAACGTAGCACATTCAGGTGGGCGTTGTTTTATTGCAAGTTGCAACCGGGAGATTCCCTCATTACATCAGCAGCTGCGCACATGGCCAGCAGTATGCAGCCTGAGAAGTCTGGGGCGAATACCACAGATTAAATTGTAAAGGCAAAATTACTGTACGAAAGGAGGGATAAATGGCAAGTACACGAAGACTCCCTCGCTTAATGTCACATATTCCATGGCGGGATAGTCACCAATTGACACTGGGAACCTTAGATTCTAATAGTATCAGTGGTAATACACGCACGACTCCCTGGTCATGTGGGGTATGTATGTCCCACCCTGAATTTTAAGGTGACTAGAAGGCTAGCTGAATGTGGATTTGAATTTGTGGAGGGCAATCGTTCCAGGGAGAACAGAGTGAACTAGGTCTCTAGCTGAATTGAGCATCAAGGGTCACGTGATCGAGCTTTAGTTAAGCAAGCCTGGCAGACGGAGGAAGTTGTCACTCCGAACAGGGTGCTGTGACTGCATTGGTGTGCACAATACGAGCATTCCTGGTCACCATGGTTTAACAATCAAAAAGGTCCGGTGCAAATGTCTGGTCAACTGCAATGGAGTATGTGCCTGCTCTACGGGCAGGTTTCGGGTTGCTTCAGTTAAGCACAATATTCCTTGCTCTGATAACCTCAGTAGATAGGCTTGTTGTGGAAGCGATCATCTAACAAGGGTGCTGCTGTCCCATAATATAGCTATGATAAGAGTAGAGCTCCCTCCTGGGAGGCCATCAAATTCCTACAGATAATGTGAGGCAGTTGTACCTCCCGGAGAAGGACAAATAGCTCCATGCGGTTTCCCAGACGCAGTTTGTCTGGATTAGGTTCCTCGGAATGAGATGGAGCAGCTCCGAACAGATCGGAGCAGAGACTGGCTGGGGGGGAAGGTTTCCCTAACATCTTGGTGATCCACTTAGGAGGCACCGACCTCACTGCCATGGGTAGGGGGGCATTGTTGCAAGCAATGAAGGCTGACTTAGGTAAGATCAGCAAATACATGGGTCAATGTGAGCTCTGGTGGTCTGAGATTATCCCCCGCAGTGTGTGGCACGGGGCTAAGTCAGAGGAGGCCGTTGAACATTCCCGAAAGAGAGTGAACAGTTCAAGGCGTAAGTTCGCAGATCAGAATGGTCTGGGATTCATCAGACACGACCTGATTCAGGCCAATGTTAAAGGCTACTTGGATAAAGATGGGGTCCACTTGTCACCTGTGGGAATGGTCCTGTTCCCCTTGGATTTGCAGGAGGCCTTGAAATGGCAGGTTGCAGGTGAGAAAGGAGCTGTATTGGTGGGGGGGCTCTTTAGGCGACGGGGGCCGCCTCCAGAGCTGTGGCGGAGTTACAGGGCGATCTGGAAGCATATGGGTACAGAAGGGTACCTCTGCAAGAGCACAATAGGGGTGCCAGAGTGAAATCCCAGGAGCCTCATGGGAGGGTCCTGGAAGAATTACGTCGGCGCCCCGTTAGTCCTTCGGGCGGTTGTGGGCCTGAACAACCGGGGGCTTGCCTTGCTACGCTCCGCCCTGAAAGGGCGTGAGTAATAAGGGACCAATGTGTCACGTGATCCGGAAAGAGGATCACCCCATAAGGTGTAGCACTGATTGGGTTCTCCACAGTGCTTGGCTCATCAGGCGGGCAGGGCAGCATAGGTTGGTTACAGCTGCCTGCCCTTGGATCGCCCGTAAGATAACCCACCATATTGCATACTTTTGTATGGAATAAACCTGCAGCAATATTTTTCCCAAACAGAAGTTGTGTTGTGTATTTATTTATTCATGCATGCTCTGTTGTGGTGTGGGTGGGGTGTGTTGCCAATAATGGCACTATGCAGCTGCCCGCGGCCCACGTAGGGGGCCACCTTAAAAGGGCAGCCCTTTAGTGCCATTTGGGCACTAACCCACCCCCTCTAATGCCGGGACTCAGGGAGGAGTCCCCCCTTGCCTTAGGCGCGCTAGACGCATCACTTCCGGCGTGCCGAGGAGGTGGGGAGGGTATTTATGCCTCCCCCGGCCATCCTGGCATCCTCTTTGCGCCGGACACGCAGTCTCCCACCCTACCGCTTACCCGGCGTGGGGTTGGCAGGAGAAGTACAAAGATTGTTGTAATGTTTTCTTTTGTCGTTGCAGGCGGAGTTACAGGGAGATCTGGAAGCATATGGGTACAGAAGGGTACCTCTGCAAGAGCACAATAGGGGTGCCAGAGCCAAATCCCAGGAGCCTCATGGGAGGGTCCTGGAAGAATTACGTTGGTGCCCCGTTGGTCCTTCGGGCGGTTGTGGGCCTGAACAACCAGGGGCTTGCCTTGCTACGCTCTCCACTGAAAGGGGCGTGAGTAATAAGGGACCAATGTGTCACGTGATCCGGAAAGAGGATCACCCCATAAGGTGTAGCACTGATTGGGTTCTCCACAGTGCTTGGCTCATCAGGCGGGCAGGGCAGCATAGGTTGGTTACAGCTGCCTGCCCTTGTATCGCCCGTAAGATAACCCACCATATTGCATACTTTTGTATGGAATAAACCTGCAGCAATATTTTTCCCAAACAGAAGTTGTGTTGTGTATTTATTTATTCATGCATGCTCTGTTGTGGTGTGGGTGGGGTGTGTTGCCAATAATGGCACTATGACCATCCCATCCTCTCCCATAAGCCACTCTCCCGTTCTCCCCCCTAACAACGAGGGATGTCAACGCCAAGGTGTGGTGCCTTCATCAAATTCACAACACAAAAAAAATCAATACAAAATTCAATGCCAAGAAATGATAAGTACTATAAAAACAAGAACGCGTGGCTAGTAAAAGCAGCTTTTTTGGAAAGTGCGATTTTTCTGCCAGAGTAATCCTCCGAGAGCGCTGCTCTAGAATGTGAGGCTTCGGGGGGGGGGGGGCTTTTAAAAGCTTTATTGCATGATGCTGCCCTTTAAACTTTATCACCATGGCTCTTTATTTTCCCCTAACTGGTCTCAGATTCGTGGCCACCAGTAGCATTGTCCAAAGTGTTGGAATTGGTAGGGATGCACATTGTCCCTTGCACAGTGACAAGGAGCCCCCCCCACCAGTACTATGGAGTTGCAGCCAGTTGGTGGCATTAGCATTTGTGAACCTGGGTGGACTTCATCTTTTTTAAGAAGTCTACTAAACCACCTGTGTACAGCCTGCACAGTATTAGTTATCTTTACATACACACACAAAGACACACACAAAAACACACACACACACACAATTCATTCTGTTTTCATGTGTGCAAGCATGTGTCAGAGCATATGTGTGTTTCTGTACTTGTGTCAGAGCATGGGCGTGTGTGCATGTCCTTGTGCTAAAGCATGGGCATGTGTGTGCTTGTGTGAGAGTCTGCATGTCACAGCCAGATTATCACAGTGAGAGCATGTGTGTGTGTCCTTGTTTCAGAGTGCATATGTGTGTGTCCTTCTGTCTGAGTGTCTTTATGTGTGCTTGTGTGAGAGTGTGTGTCAGAGTCAGTGTATCACAGTGAGAGTGTATGTGTGCATGTGTGTCCTTCTGTCAGAGCGTGTGTGTGTGTTTGTGTCAGAGTTTGGGTGTCAGAGCGTGTGTATCAAAACATGTGTGTCACAGCATGTGTGTCACAGTGCATGTGTGTTTAATTCTCTCTGTAGCTGCCTGGTACCAGTGCTTACACACTGTTATTGCTTCACTCGTTTGGTAGGTGAAAGGGGTGAACAATGCTTTTTATGCCCCACTACTTCTAACCTTCACCAGCCACCACTGCAGGAGGGCAGACCAACTCACCAATGTGTGACTGATTAGCCTCACTGGGGTTTCAAAGGAGGCCCCCTCATGAGCGGGCCCCGGACCCCTACTCATCTTTTGAAAGCAGAATAAATGCTTGACTTGTGGGATCAGTACATCAGTAAGCGCCTCACAAGTGGGTCAGTTATGGGGTACTCAGGAGGATGCAGCTCTTTAGCTACCCATCTCCATCCCAGCTGGGACCTCGCTAGCCTCCTGCTACCTGTCTGCTGAGGAACCACCTGCAGGAAATAGACGAGCTGCCCACTCCAAGCAAATGAAGGAAGCAAGAGTCAATAAAGCTACCTTCTCTGCTCCACCAGAGGCTGTTGGTGCTCTTCGGCAACAAGGACGGGCTACAGAGGAGAAGCAACACCAGGAGCTCAAACAAGAGCAGCTGTGATGGCTGAAGTGCATGTGAGGCGGTCGTGAGCTGTGACCTTGCTGGGGGCAGCAGGCTTGCTCAACTCCTGCCCACTACAAAGAGAGCTTGTACCTTCCCCAGAGGAACCATAGTCCCACTCCAGACCCCACTTAATGGTGGCATCTCACATTAAATGGAGGCCCAGTGTCCATACATGTCCTGTTAGGCCTTAAAGGTGTCTACAGTAAGAGGTGCACCCTGGCTACCTAAGACTTTAATACTCACGGGTTCCTTCGAGTACCTCCCATTTCCTTTGTCCATGAAGGTTTCTTACCATCCCATACAGATTCTGAAGACTGTATGGACCCGGTGGTTAAAGGATTCTTAGATTGTGCTTCTGTGAAGAATCAGTAACCTGGGGCACCAAAAGAATTAATTGCAACCAAGATCACACAGTTCATATATACTGGTCCTCGAGTGTGTCCTGGACGCCCACTGTTATTGACAAGAGCCAAAGAAAGCTCTGGGGCACTGAGAAGAGTCATAGAAACGTTCAGCAGCAGAGACTGCAAAGAACACGGTCCCAATGCGTCGAGTAAATTTCCCAGCCAACGAACCTAACTGGACTGTTAACTTGTGCTTGGTGGTAGGAGCCTAAACCCATTGAGTTGCCTGACCTAAAGAACCACTCAGACTGTGGTGCCAGAGTTTGCTCATCTTGTGTTATATTGTAGTTATTAACTCACTGACTGGATGAGAGGAGGTTTACTGTTGGTCGAAGCCCCAGGACGGGTGACATTGCAGATTCCGAGGACAGCTGACACTTTCAAAACACTGTGAGCAACTTTCCACTGGAAAACATTCCCCCCTTTCTGGAATTATAGCTCCGCTCAGTAAGTGCTAGATACTTCTTGATTCATTTTGTTGGATGTATTTTTCATTGAACTGTTCTAAACCTTTAACTTTATAATTACGTTTTGTATTATTTTAGAAGAGTTATCGATGTCTGGATGCTGCCCCTCAGTGCATGTGAATACTTCTGACTGGCTGTACCTGGACCAAAACCCCTGCTCACCTCCTAAAAACAGCATTCGTTTCTTGACCACAGCTACGAGTTACTGTAGATGTATTGTACATCATAAAATCTAGGTCCAGAGGAGCCAAATTATGAATTTCTGGGTGTACTGATGGTGGAGTGGCAGACATGGATTGATTTGAACCTTTGACCCTGTGTCTTCTCAGTAAATGGCATCATGGGAAACAGCACCACTGGAAGTGACACAACAAAAAGCAGCACATTATATGTATCACTTAGGAAGCCACTGAACAGATAGAAAAAAACGTGTTTAAAGGGTGAGGGCACTTTACCCAAGAATGTAAGTTTCTCATGTACATGCATGCGTGGTTCATCCAGTCCAGTCTTTTTATCCATTCTGGGGTGTTTTATTATTCAATTTTAAATTCAGGATTACAGCACCAGATTTCTAAGGAACAACGTGACTGACACAAAGGCGGTACATCATCAACCAGTTGCAGGGAAGAGTATCTATGTCCCTGGTGCATCAAGAGAAAAACAGAACCAATCATTAGTACTGCCTTTTATGTTCTATTTATGCCAGACTGTGAAAGTAGAAAATGACACCAAACATCCAGGGGCATATTCTCAAGAACATGTGATAACCATTGCAAAAGTGACTTAACGCAACCCTCAACATCGCAGTCCATCGCGGGACATTTACACTGTATTAACCAAGTATTCGCAACACGGCGATACCATGCGATAGTCCCCAGATAACGCGTCAACTGACCGCGTTAAAATCAACGCCACGCCGCAAAAATGCGAAACACGAACGCCCAAAAAGCTGCGATGAGGCCGAACGCGATACAAAAAGCAGTGAAAACCAGCGGCAGGCCTGTAAATCCCACGCGTCTGGCGGGAAAATGCACCATAGAAGCAACAAAAACAACACACCAGAAACAATCCAAAGTGCGTAGCAACATGGATGCACCCTGATCCAGCGCAGAGGCCAACGCAAACCCCACAAGCCCCACAGACCACCAGCAAGGACCAACTGGGTCAGGGAAGGCCAAGGAGAAGAGGGAGAGGAAGACGGGGTGCAGTCCGTAGGAAAACAAGACCAGCGTCACGGATGTGACAGAACACTACCAGCAACTGACCCACATTCAGACCACCTTGAATGCAGCCGGAGTGCCGAGGAGGCCAATGGAGGAGGCCAAGAGGCGCTGGCATGACGTGAAAACCTAAACCAGGCCCAAAGCCGCTGCCAACAGGAAGGCAGCTACGGAGACAGGAGGTGGGAGTCCTGCGCCACAGGAGGAGCTGGAGGAAATGGAGGCCTGCCATCAGTGTGGAGACGGTGCAAGGGGGTGGGAGTACGGACACAGCTCAAGAGGACCTGACACAACAACAACAGGGTGAGTAACGAACAGGTCCTGGGGGGACGGGGGGAGATGGGCACAATGGCACACAGGCACAATGACGTGTAGCACACTGCACACCCACAATATCCCAGGGTCATGTCCCCCATCCCCGTGGCACAATGCAGCACACACACATGGCAAACACAGCACATCCCATGACAATGTGGCACAAAGTGCAATACCAACACTGCAGAACAGGGGACACAACTGGGTCCGCCCATGCGCATAAACAGGCCAATCACATTTGACAGAGCAGGGAACTGTGAGATGCATATGTATGGGTACAACCTCACAACAGTCATGTAGTCCAAATGTCCACTGTCCCCCCTAAAATTGCCAACACCGCCCAAACAGCCACAATGTACATTGTCACACAGTCTGCATGTCTACAAGAACAATGCGCCAACATAAATGCCAACACAATGTCAACATGCATCTCCCCTTCACATTGCAGAGGGACAAACAACACCTCCAGCAGGTCAGACCAGACAACTCATCAGTGGTGCAGGACACGACCAACACACCTTCGACACTGACGCCCTACAACAGCCCATGGACATCCCACGCAACCCACCACCAGGACCAGGGCAGACAAGCTACTTTGAGGAGAACCCAGCTCCTGCAACAGACCCCACAGCATGAAGCACACGCAAGCAAGGCTGGCCCACAACACTTCACCGACCCACACATGGCACCCCAATGCCAGGTGTCAGAACGCGAAAAGGAGGTGGCCGAACAGGTGCGGGTGTGGTCCGAACCCATGGAAGCCGAACTAGATCACATACGTGGGTGTCAATTACCCTTCAGGGACCACCTACACCCCACAAAGGAGACCCACACTGCCATAGAGACACACGCAGATATTATGTTGAACTGGCTAAGGGCAGGTGCGCCCGGCCCCTTTATTGGCAGGGCCACATGTACAGTGACACCTGTGCTGGATGTGTGTGGGGTGAGCATAAGCCAGCCTGCACAGAGTGGTCGGTGCTGGCAACAACTTGAACAGTGGACACCAGTGCAATGGAAATAGAAAACACCTGCATAACAGAGTCAACTGCTGAGCAACATGGAGGGAGCCGGAGCAAGTACAGAGGTCACCCAACATACAAACAGAAGTGTCCGTGAGTTGCAATGCACTCAGGTTGGGGCACTAGAGCTGTGCGCGCTCATGTGATGAAAATAACTTGGATTGTGTCCATTCAGGATATTCCTGATGCAGATGCAGTGGGGTGTGTTAGACCTGCAGCAACTTCCTCATCAACATCCCAGGTCTCCCACACTGCCTGAGGTGACATTGCTGCGCAACATCTCCACATCGCAAAACTCAATCAGTAACGGTCCATTGGTTGCGGTGCACTGAGTCAGTGGCACCTGGAGTGCTGGGCAGGGGATCAGGCAGATGATGGCATCCAGGACAGGTCTGAGCAACTCCGTCAGTCTGCCAGTACCACTGTCTCGACTCTGGCAGATGGTGGTTGGAGTTGGCCCTGGTGATGGTGGCGTGTGCCTCCTGCGGTGATGCGATGTCCGGGCCGGTCAGGACTCGATTTGATGTGTGAGCCCTGTAAGTCCGCAGTTGAGGCCGGAGGCAGCGGACAGCACAGGGCCACATGCACATGGCGTCGATGACCCCAAGACCACCGTCACAGAGGTCATCCAATATTCATTCAGACAGGGTCCCGGACTTGAGCTGCACAGAGTTAGTGGCCCCGGGTGCACAGCGGCAGGCACAGGCACACCGCCACGGGACGGTGACTTGCAGTCCAAAGAGGTAGGGCCACGCAGACTGAGCGGGTCCTCGTCGATGTGAGAGGTGAATGTCTCGGAGTGTTTCGGGGGACAGTGGAAGGTGTTCTTCCAGGGCATGATGCAGAGGGCAGAAGCTATCCAGAAGCAGCAAATGGAGGAGTGGAAAGCGACTGCCTCGTTGCCACAACCAATTCGGTATCATCTGCATGAGGATGAAAACTACCCCCTAGTCCACAGACTCAAATGCCACCAATGTATGACCAGAGAGTGTCCATGAATGTCGGGGAACAGACTTAGTGGCACCGGGGCAGAGAGGGGATGCAGTCTGCGATGATGCCGGTACACTGATATGAACTCCAGCATTGATGATTCAAGACTCTGTGACCTACTGGACCGCAGTGTAGGCAGCGGTCAGCAGTGGGCCACAGCCACGTGTCGTAGGCTCGTGATGCACAGAGTTAGTGACATCAGGGCAGTTGTCGGTAGTGTTCGATCACCTCCGTAATGATGATCCTTTTTTCCTCCCAACTGCAACGCGTCATCCTCGTATGCCTCTCCTTGCGTGCAATGATTCCTACTCTGCCTTTGAATAATCGATGTTCAGTTCCAATTCTGTGACCTACTCGAGTGCAGCGTAGGCCGAGAGCAGTAGTCCGCGTGGGCCCACAGAATCTTGCGGCTGTGATGTAACACTAAGACCTGTTGGCACATCCAAGGGTGTATAGTGACATACACTCAGCCATGATTTATGTGCTCTGCCATGGTGTAATCAAGACTCAGTTCCAAATGTGTGACCTACTTGTCCGCTGTGCATGCCGGTGGAGTACGTCAACGTGAAAGGAATACTGTGGGCCTGTGTTGCGGAGGCCGTGATGGTCTGAGGAGGCTGCCAAGGTCGCAGGCCTCGGGCTTGGAGATTGCACCAGCACGTGGTGGGCCCTCATCGACACACGCCGGTGTCAGAAGGTGGGCATTGAGGCCTGGGTGCGCAGGGGCGGGCAGGACTTATTCGGGGACCAGCGTCCCGGGGTGCAGCAGGCGCACAGGATCGCTGGCAACACCGCTCAAGGCGTCAGCCTCGGGCGGGGTGAGGGGCGCCGCTCTGGCAGAGACGTTGGGCATTCCGGAAGAGGACCAAGCCAAGGGTTACGTGCCTTTTATTCACACCCCTACGCTGGCCTGGCGTACGCCGGGCCAGCCCACTCCGCTCACGCTTACGGGGGGGGCGTCACAAGAAACATTTCCGCGACTTCCCCACTGGCTGGGGTGACATGGTTGCGTCCACTGTCCACTACACTCCAAACACCATCGGTGTGTGTCGATATGGATATGTGTGTGGTCTGCATACTGCAGTCTGGCCAGCACATCCACAACACACTTGGCATTGTGTACATTCTCATTCATAGGTCCCTTGCCTCCTTCGCACATGCCTGGTCCCCACCTCTTCCGACATTCTGCTATTGTGTGTCCGAGGGGCCATGCCGTAGATGGCTCATGTACATGGCTGGCCCAGGTTCCCACAGTGAGTTGTGCTGTCGTGTCTGGTGGGTGTGCATGTTGTATGTGAGCTTGTGACGTGTGCATTTCCTGTGTTGTGTGTTGCATGATTGTGGAGTTGAGGTGTGTGGTGTGTGCATTTGGTATTGGCCAACGAGCAGTGCATTTCCGTGGGTGCCATCCTGGGGGCGCAGGTTGATGATGGACTGTCGGGAGGTGCAGGTATCATGCACACTGCCTGGGTGGTTGGCGACATCGTTGGCGGAGATTCCACGGTGGTCCACTATTGCCTGCACATTGGTGGGATCCGTGTGCTTTCTATTGCGCTTATTGTGTGCAGTGTCGCAAGGGGCCACTAGTAGGACATGTGTGCAGTCACTTGCCCCCTGACACGTGCGGAAAGCCAGCTGTGGCGTACACGCCTTGCTTGGTCTCCGGCTGTTCCTGCGCAGTGTGTGTGAGGTATGGATAGTAGGGTACCAAGCTGATGGTGTCATCCATGACCGTTGTCTCATTAGCGATAGTTGCAGGCGTCATCTGTGGCGATGTTTTTTGAGGATGCTTTCGCAGGTAAACTGGTGTTATCGGCTGGTAGCACCAGCTTGTGAATGGGGCGATAAATTTATCGCAACTTTGGCTGTGATAAAGTGCCGTTAACTCGGCGATGGCTCCTTGAGAATATGCCCCCCAGTGTGTTTTTCACTTCTAGGGCAAGGGGGTAGAATTTGAGGGAAAGTCAGTGAGGTTTGGAAAGCACGTTCTTGGACTTCACTTGAAAAGGCAAAATGTTAAAAAGGCATCAACTAAATGAAGGAATGTATAATACCGGTGACCCTGCAGTGATGAAATTACGGATTTGTGCAATTGTAGCAATTTGTAGCTGTGTTTTGTTGAATGACCTTTTCATATAAAGTACCTGATTTTACTTTCTTTCACTGCTTGGAAATAAGAAGCCTTTCTCACGTATGAACTACAACTACATTATGAGAAAGAAAGAGACGTCCGTGCTGTGCATTGGCTGCCAAGGGCCACCCATGGAGACTGCTTCCATATGTGGAGGCTTATGTAAGGTTGACATGAATCCTTCATTTTCAAAGATATAGCTTTTGTAATTATCGTTTGTGAGGCTTTATTCCCTGCCCACAAGCCTTTGTTACTCTTTCCCCATCTGAGATTCGTTGCAGTTTCCTGTTTTGTGAGCCTTTGTTGTTGTTTAATCTTGTCTAAGAAGATGCCGTTGCAGTTTCTTGTTGTGTGAGCCTCCGTGCTTCAAATGGGCCAGTACTGTCCGGTAATAAGTACCAGCACTTTTTTTGTGTTGAGAGGTAGAGTACCTGCACTTGTCAAGAGAGATGTAATACTTTTAATTGGCGAGTACTGGCACTTCTCAGAAACAAGCACTTTTATTTTTACATTTCAAGCAGTGGTGAGCATTTGTTATTTTTAACCTTGTCAAAGAAGATGCTGTTGCAGTTTCTTGTTGTGTGAGCCTCTGTTACAGTTTCCCCTTGTCTGAGATCTTGTTTCTTGTTGTGTGAGCCTTTGTTACAGTTTCCTCTTGCCTGAGATGTTGTTTCTTGTTGTGTGAGCCTTTGTACAGTTTCCTCTTGCCTGAGATGTTGTTTTTTGTTGTGTGAGCCTTTGTTACGGTTTCATCTTGTCTGAGATGTCGATGCCATAGTGCCATTATAGGCAACACTCCCCACCCACTGTCAGAGCATGCATGATGACATAAATAAATACACAACACAACTTTTATTTGGGAAAATTATTGCTGCAGGTTTTATTCCATACAAAAGTATGCAATATGGTGGGTTATCTTACGGGCGATCCAAGGGCAGGCAGCGGTAACCGACCTATGCTGCCCTGCCCGCCTGATGAGCCAACTTGCACTGTGGTGAATCCAATCAGTGCTACACCTTATGGGGTGATCCTCTTTGCCGGATCACGTGACACATTGGTCCCTTATTACTCACGCCCCTTTCAGGGCGGAGCGTAGCAAGGCAAGCCCCCGGTTGTTCAGGCCCACAACCACCCGAAGGACTAGCGGGGTGCCGACGGACTTCTTCCAGGAACCTGCCATGAAGACTCCTGGGATTTGGCTCTGGCACCCGTGTTGTGCTCTTGCAGAGGTACCCTTCTGTACCCATATGCTTCCAGATCGCCCTGTAACTCCGCCTGCAACACAAAAGAAAACATTACAATGTTCTATGTACTTTGCCTGCCAGCCCCACGCCGGGTAAGCGGTAGGGTGGGAGACGGCGTGTCCGGCGCAAAGAGGACGCCAGCAAGGCGGGGGGAGGTATAAGTACCCTCCCCCGACCTCTGTGCGGTGGAAGTGACTCACCTAGCTCGCCAAGGCAAGGGGACTCCTCCCCGAGTCCCACCACTAGAGGGGTGGTGTACGTGCCTAATTGGCAATAGAGGGCTGCCCTTTTAGGTGGCCCCCTGCGTGGGCCGCGGGCAGCCGCATAGTGCCATTATAGGCAACACTCCCCACCCACTGTCAGAGCATGCATGATGACATAAATAAATACACAACACAACTTTTGTTTGGGAAAATTATTGCTGCAGGTTTTATTCCATACAAAAGTATGTAATATGGTGGGTTATCTTACGGGCGATCCAAGGGCAGGCAGCGGTAACCGACTTATGCTGCCCTGCCCGCCTGATGAGCCAACTTGCACTGTGGCGAATCCAATCAGTGCTACACCTTATGGGGTGATTCTCTTTGCCGGATCACGTGACACATTAGTCCCTTATTACTCACGCCCCTTTCAGGGTGGAGCGTAGCAAGGCAAGCCCCCGGTTGTTCAGGCCCACAACCGCCCGAAGGACTAGCGGGGCGCCGACTGACTTCTTCCAGGAACCTGCCATGAGGTCTCCTGGGATTTGGCTCCGGCACCCCTATTGTGCTCTTGCAGAGGTACCCTTCTGTACCCATATGCTTCCAGATCGCCCTGTAACTCTGCCACAGCTCTGGAGGCGGCCCCCATCGCCTAAAGAGCCCCCCCACCAATACAGCTGATTTCTCACCTGCAACCTGTTATTTCCCGGGCCTCCTTCATTTCCAGTATGAACAGGTCCATTCCCACCTGTGACAAGTGCACCCCCACTCTTTCCACAATCACCTTTGGTGTTCGTCTGGATTAGCCCATGCCTGATGAAGCAAAGCCCCATGGCTCTGCGAACTTGCGCATGGCGCTGTTCATCCTTCTCCGGGACTGTTCGACTGCCTCACATGACCTGTAGGAATGTGATGGCCACCCAGGAGGGAGTTCTACTCTTAGCCATAGCTATGTTACCCTTCAAGCTAATGTAGGCTCCAACCTCCTGCAACCTGTGGTTGCTATCCCTCTAGCACTTTTGTGCCTAACACCTGTTTCCCTAATTTATGGAACTGCAGCACACTTGTTTAGATGACCGCTTCCACAACCAGACTGTCTACTATGGCTATGAGGGCGGGGAATTTTATACATAACTGAAGCAACCCGTAACCTGCCCAGGGAGCAGCGTGCACCTGCTTCGTTGAAGTTGACCGGACATTTGTACAGGCATTTTCGATTGCTCAACCATGGCGACCAAGAATGCTCGTATTGCGCACTTTAGTGCAGCCACAGCACCCTGGGCGGAGTGACAACTTCCTCCATCTACCAGGCTTGCTTAACTAACTTTCGATCACGTGTCCCTTGGAGCTCAATCCAGCTATAGACCTAGTTCACTTTGTTATCCCTGGAATGATTGCCCTCCCTTAAATCAAAGCCGCTTTCGGCTTACCTTTTGGTCACCTTAAGATTCAGGGTGGGATATACATACCCCGCATGGCCAGGGAGTTGTGCGTATATTAACAATGATACTGTTAGAATCTAATATTCCCAGTTGCAAGTATTGCTGCAGCCCCCTTTTGCGGGCAGCTGGGACCACACTGCCTCCCCGCACGTTACCTCCTACCACATGCAACTCCATTATGCTCTTGTGTGTCCCTGAAAAGCACCTGGCAGGCTACTATCTGATGAACTAGGAGTAAGTGACAATAAGAAAGTGTGTCCTCTTGTACTTGCCATGAATCCCTTATTTCTTACAGAAATTATACCTGTTCGGTGGGAAAGGGAGGTCTAACCTTAACCACGGCTATATTGCCCTTCAGGCTAATGTAGGCTCCAACCTTCTGCAACCTGTAGTTGCCGTCCTTCTAGCACTGTATGTGCCTGAACACCTGTGTCCCCAATCTTTGTGACAGCAGCCCACTTGTTGGGTGACCTCTCCCACAACCCGCCTGTCTACTTTGGCTATCAGGGCGAGAAGTTTTATGCTTAACTGAAGCAACCCGTAACCTGCCCATGGAGCAGAGTGCACATATTTTGTTGCGGTTGACCCGACATTTGCACAGTCCTTTTTGATTGCTAAATCATGGCGCACAGGAATGTTCATAACTAGAAGTATGTGACTATGAGCAAGTGTGTCCTCATGCACTTGCCATGTATCCCTTATTCCTTATGGGAATTTTGCCTGCTCAGTTCCCTCAGTGGTCAAACCCCCTAGGCTTTCCAGGTTTGTGATTCTGTCTGATTTAATCCAGTGTGCACTGTCTGCAATATAGTGCCTAACATTCAGGATTAACTAAGCCCTTGTATACCCCCATACTAGATTATTCCCAAATTTGGGGGTTCACACTGCCCACCCTGTGCAGTCCCAGCAGTGGGAAATTACCTGCTCCGTTAAATTTTAATTTTCTTGAATACTGGACGTGCCAAATGTTCTTTTTACATAGTATCCTTTTGTGCTTGACATCTTGTTTCCCCAATTATTGGGACAGCAGCACAATATGTTGTCTGACATCGTCCCCACCCAGCCTGGCTAATATAGCTATCTGGGGGGGGGGGGCATTTGAGCTTAACTGAAGCAACATGTCACCTACCCTCGGTTCTGGAGTGCACTTACTTCGCCCCGTTGACCAGACAATTGCACAGACCTCTTTGATTGCTAAACCCTGGTGAACACATTAATGGTGTCAAATCTGGTTTGAAAGAATATATGTATTATGCCCACTATTGGAGACATCTCACCATTTCGTGGAGTGACAACTTGCGCAGCTCACCAGGCTTGCTTAACTGCCGTCCGATCACAGATGCACAGTACCTGCTATCCAGCTGTGACCCTAGATGCTTAAACCAGCAAGGGTGTCGGAATCCAAGATTCCCAGTTTCTTGTTTAGCTGCAGCCCACCTTCAGTGGATCCGCTGGGACCCCTCTGGATCCCTGCAAATGACCTCGTTACTTAATACCGTCCCTTAATGCTCTTGCCTGTAACTCAACGACACCTGGCAACCAAATGCCCAGCAGCTTGGTGAAGAGGATTTTTGAGCCCAACATACCCTAGTCTGTGTTTCCAGCATTTATGCTTTATAGGGGCTCCAGTTCGTGTGAAGTGTGTGTCACTGTCCTGGCAAGGCATACCCAATAGCCTGTCCCACCTTGGTGACTATCCTGCCATGGAATATGTGTCAGTAAGCCAGGGAGTCCTCGTGTACTTGCTATTTATCCCTCCTTTCGTACAGGAATTTTGCCTTTACAGTTTAATCTGTGGTATTCACCCCCAGGCTTCCCAGGCTGCGTACTGCTGGCCATGTGCGCCGCTGCTGATGTTAATGAGGGAATCTCCCGCTTGCAACTTGCTATAAAACACTGCCCGCCTTAATGTGCAACGTTTTAAGTGATTAAGTGCCTAACATATATCTCTTCCCCTTGAAAAGATACCACAAACCGCATCGGTCATGAGAACCTTAAGAAGCACACAATTTTCACCTGGGCATACCTCTAAATGAGAATGGCTCTGCACAGCCATAAGGCCAGAGACACACATCTATTAAACCTATTTACTGGTTTTTGCCACTTGGCACCCTTCTGGTTGGTGATGCGGAACCTCCTACCCAGACAAGCTGCCAGTCTAGCGTTGCCTTCACACCACCCGTGTCCCTTGACTCACCCTCCATCCTCCTGTGCAATAATCATACTGCTAAGTGGGCAATCAATTCCACATCCCTCCTCTGCACCCAGACTTCCCAGGCAGCTTCATTGCTGACAATCTGGGCAGTTGCTGACATTGAGGGAGTCTCACGCTTGCAACTACAGCGATTATTTAAATTAAAATGATACTGTGTATCTGAATGAACTATGCACAGGTAATTGAAACGCTCACATGTGCAGTTGCTGTGAACAACAAGGTGGATGGCCAAGATGTTTTGGGGGGGGGGGCAAGTTAGTATTGCTAATTTATTCCTTGATGTCCTGTATGGGTCCAACCCAACACTTAAAGAAAAGCTTGCTTTCTTGGTGTAGGTGATGCAGCCTGCATATAATACGCTAAGAACAGAGTGCACTTGCTCTGTGATCCCCTGGCTGCTTGTCTGGCCTTCCTTTATGCCCAGGGATACCTAAGGCAACGCTTCAATTCTGAAATGATGGGACTGTGCAAGAACTGTAATAAGTCTTTGCCTACAAAAGTCACCCAACAAACAAGTTGGCCCTGACTAACCTTCTGTTCTGGTGCCAGATTTGGAAAAGTGTTTCCCATGTTCTGTCAACTCCTGAGCTGTTCTGCGCACACTCTTTCCAGGCCATATAAGTTGTACAACATAAAACTGCACAGGTTCACCTTTCCATCACCCATCCTATGCCCCCTTTTTAAAACACCGTTTGACCTTCTTGCGCAAGTGGTCATTTGGCTGAAAGCCCAGTAGGACCTAGCCGTGACTATGAGTTGGGAGCTACCTCACTGTGAGGGCCCCGCTTCCGGAGAGGTTAGAACACGTGGCCTTCCGCCAGGAGGGTTTCTTCGCTTAATAATTCGACCATTATTCCTTAAAGGAATTCCCCATGGGCAGGTAAACTGTATAGTTCTGCCCACAATGCGAGGGTCCCATTAAATTGATATCAAGATTCCCAGTGTCATGTCATAATGCAGCCCACCAGTTTGTGGGCCCTACCGAGACCCTTCTGCCTCCTGTCTGTTACCCCGGTATGTGATACATCTCACTTAACGTACGTGCCTGTCACTCAAAAGACACCTAGCCACAACCTAAACGCAATGCCTCCAATTCCTCAATGCGCCACTCAGTCTCACCTGGCAGAAAGTCACAGGGGATGACCGGTGACCACTGAAGGGGGGAAGGATCTGTTCAAAGACCTTACAGACTGGAAATCGCGCTATGTACCTGCGCCCCAACCACTGGGCCGGACGTAGGACCGCCCCGACAAGCCACACTGTGCTTATTAGCACCCGCCGCATGATGCAGGAAACCGAAAAGCTACACATTTGTTTACACCTTGTGCGGCGCACCAAGTAGGTAGTTGCCTTGCCCGAACGGATAAAAACTGTTACCAGCATCCGTCTTCCTCGTCTACTTCAGGCCTCCGAATATCGACTCAGTGAAGTAAGAGCAGATGAAAAGTGCATGGCGATGTCCTACCTACCACTCCCTCCCTAGCAGCAACCTAACTTACCCTGAGTATTCTCTTGACTCTGGGTCGCTGTAAACGTGGGGACACGTGCGTGCAGCCAACAAGACACCTCTGTCCTATTTCCGAGGGAGCTGTCCGACCTGATGCGCCTGGCCTCCTGGTGTCGGAGACACTGTATGCATATAGAAACAATTAGCAGGACCAGACAGCTATGTACGTCGCACCAACCATGGCCCAAGTCCTACATAACATGTGGCTTAAACGCGCCGCCCTATTTGGCACTTCCATATGCCCACTTGGAAGAGAAATGGCCTGCTCATGAGAAGCACCCCCTTTACCGGCGCCCACCAGCTGCACCGTAACTACAGTACCTGGAAGGGCTGGGCCCAACCCACTTGGGAGAGACATCTCGGGCATATGCCACTGCACAGTGCACCGCAGCCTTCCTACTCGCCAGCCTAAGCCCTGGCGGTCTAACCCATAAAGGAACTAACTGGTGTGCATAGACAAGATAGCTAGAATCAGCAACACGAACACATGAAAACATAGAACATTCACATTTTGGAATTCCCTGTAACTTGCCTGCTACAAGATTCTGCGGTGTCGCACCCGCGTGGCCTCATCCCCATCGGGCCAGTCCAGGGCACTGTGATGCCTGCAGCGCGGTCCCCCGGAAACCTCCTCGGGGGCACAAAACAAGCGTGGATACTGGCAGGATCCAAGCTGCCTGTGGATTTACCTCCCGTGCCCGACGGGCCTACTGGACTCCCTCATCGCCACTGACGCCCGAGGCAGAACGGGGCAGGGCCCCTGGGCCAAACTCGCCCACCGTACTCAATTACAATCCGCCTTTCCAAATACATAATTTCATTCCAAGAAATCTTGAGCAGTTAACCAAGCCTCTACGCACAGGAATCAGTGTAAAGTTGTACTTGTCCATCATTAAGCTTGTGGCCGCCATGATCCTCCAACATCCACTCAAAAACCAGTGAAATGGTGTGTGGCAGAAACACAGAGGACTTAGCGCCACAAAACACAGACCAACCACCCCGGACCTAGTTGCTGAAAAGGATGGGACAGCAGCCCACCCGAACGATGCAGTGAACAAAACAGCACCAATCCATGTTCAGCCACGCAATCAACAGTGCCAACAATTTGCACCAACACCGTACGGTACCATATCAATACAAATTCGGTTCCAAGCAGGCAATATACACCCCCATGTGAAAAGATTGCCTCGACCAAGGAGACCCAGCCCGACTGTGTGCTCCTTTGCCCTATCAACATCTCTACCATGGTCGTCTCCTGCAGCGCATTACATATGGCTGTGAAGTGGATTAAAACAACCAAGCTGTAGTGGATAAGAGAATCGCAAGTCCACTCCCTAGCCAGCTAGGCTGCTGAAACTGCTTCTTTGTGCGCAGGGTAAACTGGAGTGGAAGAGGTAATATATCTTAAATGGTCAGGCCTCAGTAACTGGGCACGGGGAATTTAATGAGCCTGCACCGAAACGCATGTGCAGACTGGACATTGACTGCTTCCTAACTGCAGCACTAAATTCATCATTTTACAGGGGCACGTGAGGAACGCACCCAGGACCTTAACAAGGTGCTCCAAACCCTGCGCCCCCAACAGGTTCAGTGCTGCGACGCCGCAGCCAGTTGCACGATCCGCAGCAGAATGGCCGGCACCGAACGGCACCACACTTCAATCAGCTGGAGCCAGGCCTGCACCGCAGCCCAGAATCCACCGCCATGCGCTGGGGTGGCAACGCCACCCCTGCACGGTCGTGGCCAGGCAAGTGGCTCGTCCCCAGGACAGACCGGTATGGGCAGCCACGATTACTGACGATTTACTTAAATAAATGCAGCGCTACCAATTGTATTGTTTCCGGTAGGATGGCAACGGTCTGGCAATAAGGACCACCATTCTCTGTGCAATGACCTCTCTGATGCACTTCTTGAGCTAGGATGCAGCCCGAGCCCACCCGGGACCTCACAAGCAGCCCTGCCCGATCCTAGCTGACCACTGCACTTGTGGCTCGGAGGGGGAAACGTTCTGGCTTGACCTACCCTCACCCTGCCTACCCGACTGGGAAAGGAAGTGCATGCAGCTCCACTGAGGAGCTAACCCCTGGATCCGTCGCCAAGAACCTCGTAGGTCTCGTGCGGGTCTATCCGGGGACCGGCGCAGCGCCTAGGACCTCGCAGCTCTAGTGTGGGTCACATCAAAACGATCGTGGCAAAATGGTGAGTTACCTTAAAATTCAATTACCGGGGCCTAGAAGAGTACACATTGGCCCGTACGGGGTCGAGCCCGCGACCTTGGTGTGATTAGCACCACGCTCTACCAATGGAGCAAACCGGCCTCGATTGCGATACCCCCGTATCACCCATGGCCGCTCCTTCGCGGCCCCTGTGACAGCCACAAAGCTGTTGCTGGGGACACCTCTACTGACTGCCCCAGACAGGGAACACATAAAGCGGATGTGCGCGGGGGGAGGGGGAAGGGATTGCACCGGCGAGATTGTTGGACTCGTATCACCCGCCCTGGGCCACCATGCCGCTCATTCGCAGCCCCTTGATGCGCAACTGCAACAACTCTGTTGCGGGGGACACATCTACTGCCCCAGGGGGGGCTCGTCCTGCCAACTGGGCAACCAACAAAAGTTGGGGGGGAGCATGCGATTTCCCCCAAGACCACCCAAATGGGTATAGACGGTCGGAGCGACGGCGAAACAAATCCCACGGACACGCCCTTCTGCCACCACAAGACGGGACCTGGGATGGTCAAAGCCTCCCCCCAGGCCTGACAACTGTTCCACCGGCGGGAACCAATCTCCTGCCACACAGCCCGACTCCATAACGGGACGTACCGCGCCACACAGTAAGCGCAGAATTGGAACACCTGGGTGGGGCTGGGGTATCTAGCCCCAAAAACACTGTGTAAAGGAACTGCCCCAACTGGCACAGACTCACCGCCAAACAATGACTCTATCTCTGACCAAACGCAACGCGGAACCCGGAGATGACCTGCAGACGGCGTGTCCTGCGCAAAGAGGACGCCAGCAAGGTGGGGGGAGGTATAAGTACCCTCCCCCGACCTCTGTGCGCCGGAAGTGACGCACCTAGTGTGCCAAGGCAAGGGGACTCCTCCCCGAGTCCCACCACTAGAGGGGTGGTGTACGTGTGGCACTAAGAGGGCCGCCCTTTTAGGTGGCCCCCTGCGTGGGCCGTGGACAGCCGCACTTCCTCTAGCTGAATCTTTGTTGCAATTTCTATGTTTTCTACACTTTGTTGCCGTTTCTTCTTGGCTGATGTGTGCTGAAGTTTCTTGTCTTGTGAGCCTTTGTTACAGTTTCATGATTTAGCTAAAACGTTGCTGCAGTTTTCCATCCTACAACACTCTTACAGTTTCCTCTTGTCTGAGATGTTGTTTCTTGTCATGTGAGCCTTTGTTGTAGTTTCCTTTAGCTAATGCAGTTTTCCATTCCACGATACTTTGTTGCTGTTTCTTTGTTTCAGATGATGTTGCAGTTCCCTCTACCCTGACACGCTGTTGAAACTTCTCTCGAGTGTGACACTGTTGGAGGGTTCCTTGGCCACGTCTGGTCCTTGAACGATCAATAGATTTTGGCAGAAAGCAATGCATGATTTAAAACGCTGTATTGCGTCACCAGTGTGTCATTAAAGCCCTGTATTGGTAAAAAGAGAGCGAATGCAATGGCGTCACCAGTGTGTCATTAGTTCTAGTGCAAGGAAGGCCTGGGCGGCTGTTTGAACTGTGAATGCATCAATAATGAGGCTTCGGTGGGCCCCTCGGCTCTCTGGCCCCAGTGCCACTGCACCTGCTGCACCACGGGGAGCGACGCCCCCCAGCGAATGAAGGGTGCACCGAGAAGCGTGAGACGGAGCTAATGAACAACACATTAACGAGGCAGCGGAGGGAGGGGGGTGCGACAGGAGGAACGGAAGAGAAAGGTGACTTCCCCGTTCAATTTACTTTGTTTTACAAATACAGTAATTTAGATCTCCACGTATGTCTACTCCTGCCCTTGACACACACATTAGAACGAAATTTAAATCATAGAAGACGTAAACAATGAGCCCACATGAGTCTCTGTGGCGCAATCGGTTAGCGTGTTCGGCTGTTAACCGAAAGGTTGGTGGTTCGAGCCCACCCAGGGACGAAAGGTTTTATTCAGTAATGTGATCTGCGAAAACTACACATTTTCCATAAGAAATTACTTTACTGGAAGCTTCCATCTCATTTTAAACTCTGTCAGTCACGTGAAACCCTGGCAGTGCTGTCTGTGCTCAGGTTTGAGTTCCGAGACCCTCTCCCAGATGCGGGTGGCCACGTGCCCCGCACGTAGCTGAAAAAAGACGAGTCAGGCAATATTACTGCGTTAGGGGCACCTCCACCCTAGGGGCTGCGACGTAAACTTTCTCTTCGGGGCTGGCCTTGGAGGGGATGGGTCATGATAGTACACGACCTTTCACCCCAGTGACATCACAGGAAACGCCTTTAACATTGTGGGGCCGATTCCGATCTCGGTCGGAGGCGCACCCAACACCATTCGGTCGGGAAAAAAGCCATGCGAAAGCCTGTTTCCCGACCGATCCGTACAGCACACCGAACGAGTAAGTACGATGCGCACAACAGCAAAGAATCCGGCCGAGCCGTACTCACCCAAACCAGGTCCTGTTCCCCGACCGAGGCGAATCCGGAAACGCTGAATCGAGTCGCACGGAAGGGAAAATGCAGCTCCGTCCGGCCGAACGAGTACGATGCGCTTTCCGTACGCGCCCGAACACGTCGCTACGCACGGCACGTCAAAGCATCCGGGAGAGGCGCACATAAGCTCCGATTCGCGCCACAACACGATCCACAGCTCCGGGACGAACACGGCAGCGGCGAGGACGACGCGAAGCGGCGAGGACGAGCGAAGCGACGAGGACGACGCGAAGCAACGAGAAGGACGAACGACACGAACCAACCATGAATCCCTTCGTCCCGATCATACCAATATTCTACATTTACTACCGGAACAGGCACGGACGCGTACGGCGCAGAAGGTAAGCCAGACACCAACCACAAAACACATACAACACGTACACAACACATCACACACACACAGAGGGATGCAGAATATACTTACACCAGCAACAGCAGCACCATAGGGGCGGGATGCCCATCACCAATGCCACATATGCACACAGGGGCCTGAATGCGCACCACCACCCCTACCCAGGGGGCTGGATGCCTACCACTACTACCACCCTCACCCAGGGGGGCTGGATGCCTACCACCACCCTTAGCCAGGGGGCTGGATGCCTACCACCACTACCACCCTCACCCAGGGGGCAGGATGCCTACCACTACTACCACCCTTAGCCAGGGGGCTGGATGCCTACCACTACTACCACCCTTAGCCAGGGGGCTGGATGCCTAACACTACTACCACCCTGAGCCAGGGGGGCTGGATGCCTACCACTACTACCACCCTCACCCAGGGGGCTGGATGCCTACCACTACTACCACCCTTAGCCAGGGGGGCAGGATGCCTACCACTACTACCACCCTCACCCAGGGGGGCAGGATGCCTACCACTACTACCACCCTTACCCAGGGGGCAGGATGCCTACCACTACTACCACCCTCACCCAGGGGGGGCTGGATGCCTACCACCACCCTTAGCCAGGGGGGGCTGGATGCCTACCACCACCACTACCACCCTCACCCAGGGGGGCTGGATGCCTACCACTACTACCACCCTTACCCAGGGGGCAGGATGCCTACCACTACTACCACCCTTACCCAGGGGGGCAGGATGCCTACCACTACTACCACCCTCACCCAGGGTGGGCAGGATGCCTACCACTACTACCACCCTTACCCAGGGGGCAGGATGCCTACCACTACTACCACCCTCACCCAGGGTGGGCAGGATGCCTACCACTACTACCACCCTTACCCAGGGGGGCAGGATGCCTACCACCACCCTTAGCCAGGGGGGCTGGATGCCTACCACTACTACCACCCTCACCCAGGGGGGCTGGATGCCTACCACTACTACCACCCTTAGCCAGGGGGCTGGATGCCTACCACTACTACCACCCTCACCCAGGGGGGCTGGATGCCTACCACTACTACCACCCTTAGCCAGGTGGGGCAGGATGCCTACCACTACTACCACCCTCACCCAGGGGGCAGGATGCCTACCACTACTACCACCCTTAGCCAGGGGGCAGGATGCCTACCACTACTACCACCCTCACCCAGGGGGCAGGATGCCTACCACTACTACCACCCTCACCCAGGGGGGCAGGATGCCTACCACTACTACCACCCTTAGCCAGGGGGGCAGGATGCCTACCACTACTACCACCCTCACCCAGGGGGCAGGATGCCTACCACTACTACCACCCTTACCCAGGGGGCAGGATGCCTACCACTACTACCACCCTCACCCAGGGGGCTGGATGCCTACCACCACCCTTAGCCAGGGGGCTGGATGCCTACCACCACTACCACCCTCACCCAGGGGGGCAGGATGCCTACCACTACTACCACCCTTACCCAGGGGGCAGGATGACTACCACTACTACCACCCTTACCCAGGGGGGCAGGATGCCTACCACTACTACCACCCTTACCCAGGGGGGCAGGATGCCTACCACTACTACCACCCTCACCCAGGGGGGCTGGATGCCTACCACCACCCTTAGCCAGGGGGCTGGATGCCTACCACCACTACCACCCTCACCCAGGGGGGCAGGATGCCTACCACTACTACCACCCTTAGCCAGGGGGGCTGGATGCCTACCACTACTACCACCCTTAGCCAGGGGGCTGGATGCCTACCACTACTACCACCTGAGCCAGGGGGGCTGGATGCCTACCACTACTACCACCCTCACCCAGGGGGGCTGGATGCCTACCACTACTACCACCCTTAGCCAGGGGGCAGGATGCCTACCACTACTACCACCCTCACCCAGGGGGCAGGATGCCTACCACTACTACCACCCTTACCCAGGGGGCAGGATGCCTACCACTACTACCACCCTTACCCAGGGGGGCAGGATGCCTACCACTACTACCACCCTTAGCCAGGGGGGCAGGATGCCTACCACTACTACCACCCTCACCCAGGGTGGGCAGGATGCCTACCACTACTACCACCCTTACCCAGGGGGCAGGATGCCTACCACTACTACCACCCTTAGCCAGGGGGGCAGGATGCCTACCACTACTACCACCCTCACCCAGGGGGGCTGGATGCCTACCACCACCCTTAGCCAGGGGGCTGGATGCCTACCACTACTACCACCCTCACCCAGGGGGGCTGGATGCCTACCACTACTACCACCCCCACTCATAGGATGGACAATGCATGACACAACCAGCACACCACAACCTAGGGAATGCAAGAAGAAGACATCCCCCAACACCATGACAAGCGTGTGTATACTGTGTCAAATGCCTACAACACCGAACATGACTTTGAACATACAATGTGACCCCCTAGCACATGTGCCACACATATATGTGTGTGGCACCCACAATGCAAGCAGGCCATGACCATTGTGGCAATGGGGTCCAATTCCCATCATCACAGTGACCAAAATGTAAGTGTGGGGTCCATAGCTGAAGCACACTTTGAACAATGTGGCAATGGGGTCCAAACCCCCATCATCACAGTGACCAAAAGGTAAGTGTGGGGTCCATAGCTGAAACACATTTTGAACATTGTGGCAATGGGGTCCAAACCCCCATCATCACAGTGACCAAAATGTAAGTGTGGGGTCCATAGCTGAAGCACATTTCGAACATTGTGGCAATGGGGTCCAAACCCCCATCATCACAGTGACCAAAATGTAAGTGTGGGGTCCATAGCTGAAGCACACTTTGAACAATGTGGCAATGGGGTCCAAACCCCCATCATCACAGTGACCAAAAGGTAAGTGTGGGGTCCATAGCTGAAGCACATTTTGAACATTGTGGCAATGGGGTCCAAACCCCCATCATCACAGTGACCAAAATGTAAGTGTGGGGTCCATAGCTGAAGCACTTTCGAACATTGTGGCAATGGGGTCCAAACCCCCATCATCACAGTGACCAAAATGTAAGTGTGGGGTCCATAGCTGAAGCACACTTTGAACATTGTGGCAATGGGTTCCAAACCCCCATCATCACAGTGACCAAAATGTAATTGTGGGGTCCATAGCTGAAGCACACTTTGAACATTGTGGCAATGGGTTCCAAACCCCCATCCTCACAGTGACCAAAATGTAAGTGTGGGGTCCATAGCTGAAGCACATTTCGAACATTGTGGCAATGGGGTCCAAACCCCCATCATCACAGTGACCAAAAGGTAAGTGTTGACAAAGAAAGAGGTGCAACTGCCAAACTGCATGGATGATTCCTGGTCACAGAACAACAAACACATCAGTGGCAAAGTAGTGTATGTGTCCGATTGCAACATAAATTGGGGGAGCCAAATCCTGCAGTGCAAATAAGACATACCTTTGGCCATGTGCATACAAACAACACCCATGGGGGCTGACACCGTCAACAATCATCAATGACACAATGACAGAAGTGACCATCAGAATGCAGACCCACATATTTGCACCAATGGGCACACACATGCAGATACCCTGTGGAGACTGCAGATGTGAGGTGAACAGATACCATACCATGGCAGCAATGGGACACACAAACCATGATCATTGTGCTGACCGATGACCTAGGAGTCCCAGGGACAGCAGGGGAAACCCACCAAACTACATACAGCCAATGGCACACTCAAGATATGCCAATGCAGTGGTGCAGATGCACAAACACAAACAGGCAGACCCACACTGCACATCATACACAACAGGTGAGGGGGGGGTGCCAGTGTCCCCAGGCAACCACACAACACATGAGGAGACCTGAATACCAATCATACAGATGTGCATACAGTACCACACAAAGGTAACTCATGGATCCAAATCCCCTATGTGGGCTAGCAGGCATTGTCAGATGAGAGGGAGCACAAATCACACATGTCACACAGGCACGTAGGGACAGCAACTGACACAGCAAGACACAGTCACACCACAGCACCACCCCCAGGGCCCCCACAATGTGATGACCCTGGGCTGCATTACAATCCCACTGTGATGACAAAGCTAAATGTGGTTCACACTGTGAACCACAGTCATGTGTACTGAGCAACTAACTACCATCACACCTACACAAGCACAAATCAAACAGCATGGCCAGTAAGCCAAGGCCAACATGGAGGCAGGGGCCTAGCCGGGCAACAACTCTCATCTGCACACACTCAACACCACACCCCTCGACCTCCAACAATGTGCAGCAGTGAAGCACACATGCACTGGTGACATTGCACATGCACCCATGACTATTCCAGGGTGGTGGGTGGGAACCAAGGTGCAGAAACACATCACACATGGACACTCAACAAGACTCCTGAATGTCTGACACACTGCACACTACGCTGTACATGGATATGACGGCAATACCAATGGGATCACAGCCACAGTCACACACCAATGAAGAAGCCAAGGTCACCCACAAAGAACACACATAGACAACAACCAACATTGCAGCCCGGACCCTGAGGAGTGCCAGCAGTCACACACACAACGTGTCACAATCACTGAAAGATAACACAAACTGGAAATCACATGACAGGGGCAAACAACAAGTGCCAAGGGGAAACCTGACTGTGACCCATCTGCGTCTGCACACAAACTCAGCCCTGACAGCAAACACACCTATGGGTGACACCCTGATGACCAGTAATGTGCCATGCACCCACATCACAGAGAACCCAGGGAGAAGACTTTGGGGGAACATAGCTCAACTCAGCTAGCATCACAAACACTAGGGATCACAGCATGCACAGCTAAACGGAAGTGAACACACAGACATGCACATACAACACACACCTTGGGCGCAGGCAATGTCACAGGAGTACACACTGCCATGAGGGGACACCACTCCTGTGTGAGGAAAGCTGTGCCATATGTTGCCTCAGTAGGGCCCCATCATGTCAGCTGAGCACTTGGTCACACAATCAACAATTAGCACCAAATGAGGGCTCCCGTCACATCAGCCTGGTCATGGAAGTGCCAACGGAATCATCAGCACAGATCCAACACACTTGTATAGCAATGTTGCACTGACAACACAGATGAGTCCTTCCCCATTGATGCCCAAACCTGCATGTCCACTGGAGATGGCCACACGGTCAGGGAAGTAGACGAATTGAACAATGGCAGGCACAACAGATGTGCAGGGGTGGAAGCCACAGATGTGAAATTGCCAATCTAAGTAGGAAATCCCATTGCCAAATACTGAACACATGACACCCTCAGATGCTGCTATGGATGACATGGATACACCACAGGATAGGACACATTCCCCCTGGACCACATGGGTTCCTGCACAGTAACACTTCATTATCATGAGACCAAATATCACCATCACTGCAGCAAGGGCATGGTTAGCATCATCAACATCATGTACATCAGAAGCAAAAGCACTAGAGAACAGAAAGTTGCTTTATTCAGCATATGTGGCATTAAAAGTAGAAGTCCGGTAGAACATAAACAAAGGCCAATGGCCAGTCCATCAACAAAGTCACAAGTGGGTGACAGTGGCAGATGCCACCCTACACATGCCTGCACAAAACCAGGGACAATCCACTAGGAGGGGCAACCGGGGGGTAGGCCAGGCACTGCAGGGACAGGATCAGGGCTCACCAGGAGGAAGCAGGGAAGGGGTGGTGGGTGCTGGAGAGCCACTGACAACTGCAGTGGAGGTGTCTGACATGGTGTGTGCCGGCACAACTGGGGGCATGGCTCAGATGTTGTGGGTGCCGGCACGACTGCAGTGGACCCTGCAGATGGAGTGGACAGGTCTGCCACTGCAGTGCCCAAGTCAGACAGGGTGGTAGTGGACTCCACTGCAGTGCCTACCACCAGGGGAGGAGAATGGGGAACAGGCAAGGTGGGCTGGACAGAGGGGAGGACACCCTCAGCACATCAGTGGCACAGACAAGCGCAGCGGGGGTGTGGTGCCGGGAGAGCAAGTGGCAGGGGAGAAGGCCGGAGCCTCTTGGGGATGGTATATCTGTGGGTGGAGGAACCTGGGGCAGGGTGTGGTGGGGGCACCTGTGGAGTGGGGGCCTGAGGGATGGAGGAAGGAGACCTGGTGCTTGAGCTGCAGGGCGGCGGCGGGGTCTTGCTCTTACCACTCCGGGGGGACTTGCGGGTGGGGCCTCAGTCTGTCTGCGCCTGGGGGAGGGTGTCCGGGGCGAGGGGCACTCTGCTCCGTGTGGGGGGGCTTCCTCTTCACCCTGGATGCTGGAGCAGCTGGATCGGAGGGGAAGAGGCCGAGGTCACTGAGGAAGAGGCGCTGGGTCTTTGGGGTTGCAGGTGAGGCATGGGAGGGTGCTTTGGAGGGAGAGGCAACTGAGGACTGCGCATTGCCCGTGGATGCGTTTGTGTGTACCAGGGCCCCATCCCCTGTGAGTCTGGTTTCAGTCCCCTGACTGTGCGTGCGTGTGCATTTTGTTTGTGGCGTGTGTGTCTGTGTGCTGGACGTGTGTGTGCTGGTGTGTGCCTGTGCCGGTGTGTGTGTGCTTGGGACGGGTAAGATGCTGGGGAGTGTGGATGGAGCAGAGGCAGGAGGGGTGAGGGACGGTCTGAGGAGGGACACTGCTGCCGTCAGGGAGGAGTCCATGGACCTATTGCCCCTCTGTAGGTCAGACATGCCCGATGAGATGCCCTCCATGAACGACACCAGCTGAGTCAACAGTGCGGTGTGCGCATGGAGGACACTCAGCATGGCTGTCTGCCCTACATGGAGCTGGCGAAGGAGGTACACAGACTCCTCACTCAGGGCAGCAGGGGACACAGGGGCAGGGGGTGCGGTGCCTGGCCCAAAGGAGACACGCTCCCGAACATGGGAGCCTCCACGGACCTGGGGAATGGGAGCCGATGGGAGGGCGGTGGTGGTGCTGGTGGTGGCGGGGACAGCAACACTAGCTGGGGTGTGGTGGCTGCTGACACCCGCCTCCACAAGGGAGTCATCCTCCGAGTTGCTTTGGTCCTCAGCTGAGGTGGATGGTGCTGAGGACTCCTCGGTGTGGCTCCCCTCGCCCTCCGTGCCACTGGGTCCCTCCGACCACTCCTCGGCTGCTGACCCAGTCTGGCTCTCTGGCTCCTCCTGGTCCGTGGAGCTGTCCCCTTCCGTGGCCGTGGATGTATCTGCAAACAATGGGGAAACAGACAGACATCAGTCACCTGCACCAAACGCACACACCACTGTGAGCACAGCACATTACAGAGCAAGCCCTGGCATCATTAGTTGTACATTGCTAAAAGTGCCCTAACTGAACAGGAGAAGCCAATTGTCAGTCTGATGCCAAGCATGGCACTCACATCCCACATGGCCTTGCACCCATCTGTCTGGTGTCTGTTGGATTGCAACACCCCAGTGTGGACACATGCACCAAGTACACAGTAGTTGGACAGTGCAGAGGACACGGTGTGGCATGTGGACATGCACACATCACAGCTCTTGCCACTGAGTCAGTACAGGTTTCCGGATGAAAGGGATACCCAGAGTCAAATAGGAAATGCATGTGATGCATACCAGCGACAGACACCATGATGCACCCATGTCCTGATAGCCATCGCCACAATGGTGTGCATGTAGCACATGTCACTCCCCTGCAGGACCACCAATAAGTTGACACATGCCATGGCAGAGGCATGACTGCTAAGTCATACATCACTGTCTCAGTGATGTATGACTTGGCAGCCAGACAACAACACTATGCACTGTGTCACAATAGTAGGTCATGGGGAATGCAAGTCCTGGAGCTGCACAAGTGCACATGTACATCCCCCACACAACACATCATCTTAACCCTCATCTGTCCAGGTCATACCTATTGGACATATGGGAGACCTGTGACACTACCCTCTGAACCTGAGCCCCTCACAATTTGCTGTGAATGGGGAACAGCTGCCTGAACTTCACATTCGCATACCCCAGTCTGCACGGGCAGCTGATCAAACACCTATGTGACACACAAGTATCGTCTCCTATGGTCACATCTCCAGGGGCATGCTGAGCCCCTACCAAGAAACACCCCAGCAGTCCTGGCAACTAATCCACAGCACACTGACACAGAGGCAGACACCTGAGGGGTCAAATCACTGTGCACAATGTGTCAGCTGATACACGGGAGTGGGAGTACAGAGTGCATTGCATCGCCTGGAGTAGGCATGACTGTCCTGCTCCACATGAATGAGGGATGTGCCCTGGACAGTGGATAGCTGGCTATGTATGTGTGACACACGTAATCTGCACACTCCTGGGGCCCAAACATTGTTCCCACCCGCTGCATGGGCGTGTGCCACATACCCCAGGCACATGTGGTGGCTCAGCTCAGCAAGTGGACCGCATATCAAAGCAACACGCAGATCACATGTCCAAACACAGGCGTTGTGTGAACAATGGACCCACCCATGATGCCCATAACAGAGTTAGGGAAACAGATGCTGTCCCCCACCTTTAGTGAAGCAAACTGCAAGGACACAGTCCCAAGTGACACAATTCCCTGAATGTAAGGGCCACACCTGGGTATCAGATGAGCAGTGGGCAGTGCACAATAGAGGGACATGGCTCCTGGACAACATGACTGCTGCACTGTGGCAGTTGAACCAGGCCAGAGGAGGGCACAAAGCATGTAATACAGAGTTCACAGTGCAGTCTTTGACTCACCCCCTCCTTGCTGGTGTCTGGCCTTCAGCTGCCCATCCAGGTCTGGAAACACCACCGCCAGGATCTGGAGCATGTGGGGGTCAGGGTCCGTGTTCCGCCCCTCCTGCGAGGAGGCGACAGCTTCAGCTGGACCCGTGCAATCCTCCGGGTCCAGCCCCGAAGGTCCTGCCACCTCTTCTGGCAGTTGCGGATCCGGCGCTTGTAGACCCCCACGGACCGGACGGCCCGGACGATGTCCTTCCAGATCTTCTGCTTCCGATGGGCATTAACCTGTCAGGATGACAAAGTGAAAAGGCCATTACCACACATGCAACATATCCGTGCATGACACAGTTGTATATACATGTCTCAATCACAGGGGCACATGATGTACACAGGCAGTGCAAAGCTGCCCATGGACAGTTTGCCAGACGTCACTACATGGTATCATTGCATGGGAAGTAAAACCTTGTTCAAATGCACTGTCACTGCACCATACCTGTCCAGTGCATGTCACTACACACTATGGGGGGTGACAACTACTCAGTGAGCCTGCTAGCCAGTGGCGTGCAGACTTTCAGCCTTGCTAGTCAGACAAAATGCACATTCAGAAAGGCAGTGCACAGAACACTCACCTGCTCCCCTGGTGTCCCATACAGCTTGCTGTACTGTGGAAGTAGGCTGTCCAGCAGGGCCTGGTTCTCTTCAAGGCTGAAGGCTGGGGCTCTCTCCACAGTACGTGCCATTGCAGGGTCCAGAGGGGCAGAGACAGCAGCAGTGCAGTGGCAGATGTCGTCCTGGAGCATGTAGTGCAGGCAAGTGAGCTCTCAGGGGAACAGCCAGCAATATATATGTGCTGGTGAGGCAGATACTGTCCCTTGTGTCCAAAGTGATAGGTCCAAGTCGTTTGCATCTTCTGAATCTGGCCAATCCATGGAATAGCAGCACCAAAACACGCCCACAGCATCCTTCAAATCTTCAACTTCATGACATACATGATTTTGCAACATTGTTGTGGGTGACCAACTGATTTTCCAGCAACCGACTCGTTCGAAATTCGAAAACGCGTCCGTTGCCAGGCAAGCCCATTGTCAATGGGTGCGCACCGATCGGTCCATTGCGGTACAACGCGTACAGGAGTACAACGCGTACCCGCACACATTGAATGCAATGGGCCGGCCGGAGGCACCGATCGGTCCATTGCAGTTCAACGCGTGCAGGGGTACAACGCGTACCCGCACACATTGAATGCAATGGGCCGGCCGGAGGCACCGATCGGTCCATTGCGGTACAACGCGTACAGGGGTACAACGCATACCCGCACACATTGAATGCAATGGGCCGGCCGGAGGCACCGATCGGTCCATTGCAGTACAACGCGTACAGGGGTACAACGCGTACCCGCACACATTGAATGCAATGGGCCGGCCGGAGGCACCGACCGGTCCATTGCAGTACAACGCGTACATGGGTACAACGCGTACAGAGGTACAACGCGTACCCGCACACATTGAATGCAATGGGCCGGCCGGAGGCACCGATCGGTCCATTGCAGTTCAACGCGTACAGGGTACAACGCGTACCCGCACACATTGAATGCAATGGGCCGGCCGGAGGCACCGATCGGTCCATTGCAGTACAACTACGTACAGGGGTACAATGCGTACAGGGTACAACGCGTGCCCGCACACATTGAATGCAATGGGCCGGCCGGAGGCACCGATCGGTCCATTGCAGTTCAACGCGTACAGAGGTACAACGCGTACCCGCACACATTGAATGCAATGGGCCGGCCGGAGGCACCGATCGGTCCATTGCAGTACAACGCGTACAGGGGTACAACGCGTACAGGGTACAACGCGTGCCCGCACACATTGAATGCAATGGGCCGGCCGGAGGCACCGATCGGTCCATTGCAGTTCAACGCGTACAGGGGTACAACGCGTACAGGGGTACAACACGTACCCGCACACATTGAATGCAATGGGCCGGCCGGGGGCACCGATCGGTCCATTGCAGTACAATGCATCACTGTACATGTGACTGGCATATGTCAGCATGCCTGTCTCAGATGGACATATGCCAGCCACAGATAGCTCCCAGGGAGTGAGGGGCACACCTACATCATGACAGCCTGTCCAAACTTTATCATAAGGCATGTAAGGCTGCATTTTCTATTGTGTGTATGTTGGTGTACATGTTGTCCTGTGGGTGTCACCTGTGGGCAGCCACCCCCAGGCTGTGCACGTGTTCATGGGGACAGGATCCTGGGTGTTACGTGTACATGACCACTGTGATGTGCAACTGTTCATATCTGTGCATGTGCCATGGTCACATTTCACGGTGGTGTATGTGTATGTCATGTCACATACCCCGTGAGTCCCATGTGGGACGGTATGTTTGAGCCAGGGTGTCCCAGTGGTACAATAGTGATGGTCCTCCACAGTCTTTGTGCATGTAGTGTTTACAATGTCTCTGATTTCATGTGCACAATGGGAGACAGTCTCCACATCCAGGTTGTGTGTGCATGGACTTTGATGTTGTGCGTGTGTGTGTCACAGACATCCATGTCTGTCCTGCCGTGGCAAGTGGGGCCACTACCTGTGGGTGTCACGGTTGTTTTGCTGTGGTGTATACATGATACTCCATGTAATGCCAGTGTCCATGTGGCAATACAGGGTCCCTGGGAATGTACCTGTCGTTGAGCTGTGGTGCCTGGGGCACATCTGTCCTCACATGTCACTGTGGGGGGTTATTGTGACACGGCAGCAGGAGATGGGAACTGTGACACGGCCTCATGATATCCAATGGGCCAACCTGGGACTAATTGATGCCACCTGTTGGACCGTGTTGACAGATGTTGGCCATGTATGTACCATACATGTCCTTCCGGAACTGCACACTTCATGTAGTTGTGCCTCATAATGATGTATTTTGGGATCTTGAGTGTGTTCAATGCCGCATATGTGGGGTGACTGACAATCTTGCTTACTTCTCCTCTGCACTGCAGGGCTCCTGCTGTCCATCGACCATTCCCAGACCTGGCAACGATGGTGGAACGGGACAGCATCCGACGGTACCGCTTCACCAGGCAGCTGATTGAGGATTTGGCAGTGCAGTTGTCCCCACATTTGCAGCCTGGCCGGCCGTATCCTACAGCGCTGACCCCCAAGGTGAAGGTGATGGCAGCCCTACAATTCTTTGCCACCGGTACCTTCCAACATACTGTGGCGACTTCTGGTGGGATGTCACAGACCATGTTGAGCTGTGTGCTCCGCGATGTTTTGGCGGCAATGTTGCTATTCCTGAACCGGTACATCTATTTCCCTAGACTGCGACGACTCACTGACATGAAGAGTGACTTTTATGCCCTGGGGAGGATGCCGCATGTCATTGGCTCCATTGATGGGACACATGTGGCTTTGGTACCACCACAGGCCCAGGAGCAGGCCTACAGGAACCGCAAGCACTACCACTCGGTCAATGCACTGGTGGTGTGTCTTGCAGACATGACCATCACACACGTGTGTGCCCGTTTCCCTGGTTCAGCACACAATGCCTTTGTGATGAGGAGTAGTCGCATCCCCAGGATGATGGCACAGATGCAGAACCAGCGTGCCTGGCTTGTCGGTGTGTACTGACTTTGTGCCATTGTGTGTGATCTGATCTGTAGTATTCCGCCCACTTTTCCAAGTCAGCTAATGTGCACTTGTCTGTCCGTAGGTGACTTGGGATACCCCAACATGCCGTGGTTGCTGACACCCCTCAGGAACCCTGTGACACCAGCCCAGATGCGCTACAATGAGGCACATGGTCGGACCAGGAGAGTGATTGAGTGGACATTTGGTCTCCTGAAGAGCCGCTTCCGCTGCCTGGACAAGACCGGAGGGTCCCTCCCATATGCCCCTGCGAAAGTGTGCAAGATTATCATCGTCTGCTGCATGCTCCACAACCTGGCAGTGCGGAAGGAGTTGCCTCTCATCCAGGATGACAATGACCAACATCCGCCACCTGTGGAGGATCCTGGCCTGGACCACGATGCCAGTGACGATGATGATGATGATGATGATGATGATGGTGATGTCTGCACACAGCTCATCACCAACTTCTTTAGCTGAATGTGAGTATCCTGAGGTGTCATGTCAATGATGTGAGTTGGCATGATGTGTGGGTGGTGCTCTGGTGCTGTTGGAGTGTGTCCATGGGCTACTTGACTGGATGTGTGTTGCGATGTGTGCTAACAGGTGGGCTGTACTCCCCAACAGTGTTGACATGCTAACTTGGTTCTGGGTGGGTATCTTGTAACATGTATTGTGCATGAGTTTTGCTGTTCTGTCCTGTACTCCATTGCTTTTGACTGTGTGTCATTTCTGTCCTTCACAGGGTACTTTCAGATTCGTTTGGTCAACTGTGTCCACCGACGACGTGATTGCACATCCAGGGTGGTAGCTGTTGTGTCCCTACAGGTGATGTGCGCCACACCCATGGACTTCCTTCCGTCTACAGTTGTTGACTGTGTGCCCGCTGCCAGGTGGGATTACCTTGCATCTGTAGTGGTTACGACATGTTGCAACTGTGTAATAAACCTGTGCTTCACTTTGTGATGTGCGTTGTCTGTGGTCACACATTTGACTGCCATTTGCTTACTGCACCTGTGGGCTACTTGACTACAACTGGGAATGGGTGTGGTGTCTGTGCATTGCACCGTCTTCCCTGGCAACATCAGTGTAGGCAATGAGTCAGATGGCCTAGGTGTGTATGTGTTGTGTAGCCCTGGTGGTGTGTCTCCCTCATATGTGTCACGTTGCCTTTACTCACATGCCTGTGTTGTCCTTGCTGTTGCAGTTTGCATACACAGTGTAATTTTGCAGTTCATCATCCCCATAACAGCACCCACGTTGGAATCACGACAGAGGCAAGTATGGTGTATTAGTGTGTTTATTGTGATACATTTGTGTTAATAGTGCATAGGATGGGTAGCGCTGTACATAAATCTTGCAATCCGAAGTTCCTAGGTGAATTGAAAGTCCTGGTAGACAGGATCCCCAGTATCGGGGCCACAGTTGTCTGACACATTGGTCCAACTTGTACTCCCCATGCAATGTGTGGGAGTAGTGTTGCCGTCAACAGGGTGAACAGTCTGTGCACAAAGGCGAACATCCAGAACAGGTTCAGGCTTCCTGGGAGTTGCGCTTGGCCATCGGCCTCTCACTTTCCCCTCCTCGGACGACCCCTCTTCTTGGGGGGGGCCCTCAAGTACAGGCTGCTGCGGTGCAGGGGACTCTCCGCCAGAGTCCTCCTCCCTCCCTGTGGCAGTTGCAGTTTGTTCGGCACCAGATGTTGTTGGCACACAGGGAGGTGTGGACTGGTTGCTGTTCATCTGGCGGAGGCATTGTAAAATGTCCCTGTGCACCGCCGTCATCTCATGCAGTGCATCCCACTTGGACTCCACGCGGGACATGTGTGAGTCCACGCGGGACATGTGTGACTCCACGTGGGACATGTGGGAGTCCAAGCGGGCATGATGGGCAGCCTGCTGCTGTTTCATGTCTCTGAGGAGCCCCACTACCTGGCTGAGGTCTCCGGTGCTGGACTGGTACGCATCAGCTATGTGTACCAGTTGTGGGTCATCATGTACACCAGCAACGTCTGCAAGCAGCGACCTCTGTCTCCCACCCCTCCCACCACCCCTGCTGACATGTGCAGTGTGTGCAGTGGCACGCACAGATAATCCTGGTCCACCTTGGGGGTTGGTGGTGGTGGTGGTGGTGTCCATGGCCCCAGGTTGGTCCAGGGTCCCTGTGCTGGTGTTGCTCCTTGTTCTGTCCATGTCGGCAGGGATGGTATTTGTGGTGACAGTCGTTGGAGGGGTGGGTGCAGGGGGTGCAGCTGGTGGTCCTGCTGGTGCTGCAGCTGGTGGTCCTGCTGGTGCTGCATGTTGACTTGCACCGGATGTGCCAGGTTGGTCTTCATCGTCCGAGGAGGACAGAGGCTGTACGACGCCAGTGAGCTCCGCATCCTCTTGAGCCTGGGACTGGGACTCCTCAGCGTCTGCTGCTGTGTCCCCATCATCACCTGTTTTTGGGAGACACAAACAATGTATGTTATGTTTCTGCAGGCATCAATGGTTGACACACATGACAGTTGTGACTGTGCCTCTGGGTGCGGGCCTGTACATTGCATTGTCCTAAGTCGTCACAGTCAGGGGTTGATATTGGTGTGGCACATTGTCCTGCATTATTTGGGCATTTCTATGTATTTTCTGGGGTGTGAACATGGTCTGCATTGGTTGTGTTTGGTTGACAGCCGGCCCTCCTTCCCACCCACCCAGCCAGTCAGTTATCCCACCATGGAACGTGCTTGCGTTGCAGGGAGTGGAAGTTGTCTCTCAGGATGTCAGTCAGTGGTGTCCTGCTGTTTGTTGGTGCACAGTTGGCAGCAGGGCCTTGTGCTCCCCACAGCAGTAGCCAGTGTCAGCCATCTTGTGAGTCCTTCTCCACTCCCTGTGATGTGAGCATGGTTCAGGGTGGTGTTGATGGGACAGTTGTGGGGGTGAGCTATGTCTGTGACTACGACTCCCATCATGCTATTGCCTCCACCCCACTTCCCAGCATTCCCATACTTACTTGCTTTTGTGGGGAGTTCAGTGTGTGTGGGTGTGAGAGCAATGGCAAGATGGCTGACAGTGGTGTCCTGCTGTTGGTTGGTGTGCAGTACCCAGCATGCCCTTGTGCTCCCCACGACACAGCAACAGTGTCAGACATCTTTGATGGGCCTTTCCACTCTCTGTGGGATGTGCATGCGTGAGTGTGAGCTTGCTGGGCCATGTGGTGGGGGATGTAGAGCTGTGACTACGACTCCCATCATGCTATTGCCTCCTCCCCCTTCCCAGCATGCCCATGCTTCCTTCCTTTTGACTCTGCTTCCCTGTGGGATGGGCTGGCTGTGCTGACAGGATGGCTGGGAGTGTTGTCCTGGCAGTTGTTTGGCTAAAAGTCCCAAGAGTGTCCCTGTGCTTCACACAACATAACCCAGGGTGGTGGTTCTTTGTGGGATCTTGTGTTAGGATGGGGGGCATTGCATTCTACCAGGTGGGTTCTGTGGAGTTTGTGTTGGGGTGTGTGTGAGGGGAGGTGCTTGTGACTATGGTCAGTGCTGCAAGTCCTCCTTCCCACCCAGCTAGCCAGATATCCCACCATGGAACGTGCTTGCATTGCAGGGAGTGTAAGTTGTCTCTCAGGATGTCAGTCAGTGGTGTCCTGCTGTTTGTTGGTGCACAGTTGCCAGCAGGGCCTTGTGTTCCCCACAGCAGTAGCCAGTGTCAGCCATCTTGTGAGTCCTTCTCCACTTCCTGTGATGTGAGCATGGTTCAGGGTGGTGTTGATGGGACAGTTGTGGGGGTGACCAATATCAGTGACTACGACTCCCATCATGCTATTGCCTCCACCCCCTTCCCAGCATGCCCATGCTTCCTTCCTTTTGACTCTGCTTCCCTGTGGGGTGGGCTGGCTGTGCTGACAGGATGGCTGGGAGTGTTGTCCTGGCAGTTGTTTGGCTAAAAGTCCCAAGAGTGTCCCTGTGCTTCACACAACATAACCCAGGGTGGTGGTTCTTTGTGGGATCTTGTGTTAGGATGGGGGGCATTGCATTCTACCAGGTGGGTTCTGTGGAGTTTGTGTTGGGGTGTGTGTGAGGGGAGGTGCTTGTGACTATGGTCAGTGCTGCAAGTCCTCCTTCCCACCCAGCTAGCCAGATATCCCACCATGGAACGTGCTTGCATTGCAGGGAGTGTAAGTTGTCTCTCAGGATGTCAGTCAGTGGTGTCCTGCTGTTTGTTGGTGCACAGTTGGCAGCAGGTCCTTGTGCTCCCCACAGCAGTAGCCAGTGTCAGCCATCTTGTGAGTCCTTCTCCACTCCCTGTGATGTGAGCATGGTTCAGGGTGGTGTTGATGGGACAGTTGTGGGGGGGGCAATATGTGTGACTGCGACTCCCATGATGCTATTGGCTACACTGACTTGGCCAGCATACACAGAATTCCTTCCTTTGAGTGGTCTTCACTGTGTGTTGGTGTTGTTGTGGTGGCTACATGTCTGGATGTGTTTGTTAGTTCTATTTGTGCCACTGCCTAGCTGTAGTTGTAGTTGTGTTTGACTTTGTACATGTGTTGGCACAGTTGGATGTGACTTTTTTGATGGCATGTGTTGTGTTTATCTGACTGACATACACATTTTGGGATGATTCTGTTCTGGTTGCTGTGTAATTGCTATGAGTGCATGGTTTGACTCTCCCCTTGACAGTGATGTGTGTGTTTTGTGGCAGTATATTGTGTACATTTGTTGTGTACTCACCAGGCTCTGGGATGTCCTCTAGTCCATATACGCTCACTGGCAGAAGGATGGCCCGCACCTTCTCCTCCCAGGGCCTGAGGTATATTGGCTTGGCAGGAGGGCCACTGCCGGTGTATTGGCTGTTGATGTAGTCTTTCTTCAGCAGGTCCCGTACCCTCCTACGCACGTCATACCACCTGTTCTGGATGTCGCTCTTTGTGCGCCGACATGGTGATTGTGCGTTCACCCTGTTGATGATCCTCTCCCACATCTTGGTTTTCTGGGAGATAGGGGTCTGTTGGACCAGTGTGCCAAACAGCTGTGGCTCTACCCTGAGGATCTCGTCTACCATGACTTCCAATTCACAATCTAGGAACTTGGGATTCTTCTTGGGGGGCATGGTGATGGGTGGTGATGGTGAGTGATGTGTGTGTTGGTGTGCAGGTGAGGGTGTGTGAGTGTGTGTTTTGCTGGGTGTATGTGAGGTAGGTATTTGTTGGTGTGCTGATGGTGTGTGGCTTGTGTGATGGATGAGCTGTGGGTGTGTGGTTGCTTTCTCTTGGGTGCTGGCAGTGGAATGGCATTTGCAAAGGCTCATGGTTGTGGTTTGTGTCCTTTATATAGGTGGAGTTGTGGGTGTGTCTTTGTTCTCTGTCCCCACCCCCCAGTATTTATTGGCTTGGTAATTGCTTGTTTGGCCTTTTTTGGGTGATTTTTCCTTTGTGCTGTTTGTGTATGTTGGAAACGTTCTTGTGACCGAGTCGGACCCTGCATTTGTCTCGTACGGTGTTCTCCGTTTCGTTCACGCTGTGTTTGTGCAGTTTTCTATGCTGCGTACGCGTCGGTCGCGGTGTTTTGTGTTGCTTCGGCTCGGTTTTGTATCCGTGTCGGTCGTGCGGCTTGGCCTCCGTCCGACTCGCTCGTGGTTTTTGCGCCTTGCATCGTACTTTGCGGTTTGGAGTTCGCGTGTACGTTTCGGTCGGATTTGTTCCGGGTGCGTGTCGGTCAGTTGGATTCGCGTGTTTTTCCGGCCGGATTGCTGTTTTCCTTGCGGCTCGGTCGGTCGACTTGGTTTCGGTACGTGTCGGTCGGATTTTTCATGCCTTGCATCGTACTTGGCGTGTCGGGCGCCACAGGTACGTGTCGGTCGGTATTATTTCCGGATCCGAGTCGGTCGGTGCTTTTTCCGGCCCGAATCGGAATCGACCCCTGTGATTTGAGCAGAAATGTTGATCAGATCAGTGCCGAGGAGGCCTTTGGATAGATTGAACAGGGATGTGTAAGTGTTTTTCCCCTCATCACAAGTGGGCTGTGATACTCTATTGCACCAGTCACAAGAGGTGCAGCAATGCCACACTCCTGCTGTTTCCCACCCCTGCAGATTGTCTGCTGAAAGCTCGTGAGACTGAGCTTTGGGCATCATTCCTTAGTGCCAATATCGGCAACACTCGCCATCCCCCCATACAGCAATCTCCTAGAGAAATAACCAGACAAGACACCTTCTTTGTGGAGAAAACTGCTGCAGGTTTATTAGCATTACTAATATGCCAACATGGTGGGTTATCTTACGGGCGATCCCAAGGCAGGCAGCCCCTCGCCGCCTGCCACCTGATGAGTCAAATTACACCGTGGCCCTGCCAACGGTGTTTGCCATATTTTGGGGGAGGGAAGACCCCTCCCACCGGTGGACCAACAGCCCACGCCCCTGCTCACGCCCCATAAGGGGGCAGAGCCTGCCAGGCAACCCCCGGTTGCTCAGGTCCACAACCGCCCGTAGGACTAACGGGGTGCCGTTGCTCCTCCAGGGTCCAACGCGAGGACCTCCCTGGGGATATTTGGCCTTTGCACCCTTGTTGTGCTTCTGCAGATGGTACCCGCATGTACCTTACAGCCTCTGGATCGCCCTGTAACTCCGCCACAGCTCTCGGTGTGGCCACCGTCACCCCAGAGCCCCCCACCAAGATAGCCTCCATTACTTACACCCTGCTGTCTCCAAGGCCTCCCCCAGATCAAGTAAGAACAGGTCCATACCCACTCTGGACAGGTGTACCCCATCTTCATTCAAACACCCTGTGGCCTTAGTGTGCAGTAACCCATGACGGATGAAGCCAAAACCCCTTTGCTCAGTGAATTTCCTCATGGCACTGTTAACCTTCCTGCGAGAGACCTCCATGGCTTCCTTAGATCGTGCGCCCTGCCACACCCGCCGGGGCGTTATCTCAGACCACCATATTTCACAGGTCCCCAGCTGGTTGCTCAATTTACACATGGTGACTGTCATTTCTTGAAGCAGTGCCCTTCTCCCCAGAGCTGCCAGGTCATTCCCTCCCAGGTGTATGACCATCACATTAGGAGGAGGAATCCCCCCCCCAGTTTCTGCTGCAGCTTCTCCAGCAAGCAGGTCCAGCGCTTGCCTGGGTATCCTAGCCACTACCTTCCCACAGTCCATAGCCCCATTTCAGTGGCCTTCAAGACCGGATGTATCTCTTGTAACACTGGGGCTCCTAGCGCCGCACCTGTTTGATGCGTTCAGCTCACAGGCCTGCCCTAAACGCTGTGGTAGCTGCTCCTATGCGGAATGAGTGGCTGCAGAATCGTTTGCCTGTGGACTTGGCATGCACCAAGCCATGTCTGAAAAGCCAAACCCCCTCTGTTCCGGGTATTTACACATGGCACTGTTAACTCTCCTGCGCGAGGTGACCATGGCCTCCCCAGACCGGGCTCCTCACCACCCTCAACGGGGGGTTATTTCTGACCCCTTAACTCACATGCCCCCAATTGGGTGCTACTTACACCTGGAGGACTTCAATTCTTGCCACAGATCCCTCTTCCCCCATAGAGTCAGATCATTGCCTCCCAGGTGTCTAACCAGGATGTTGGGAGGAGAGACCCCCCCCCTAGTCTGTGCTGCAGCTTATTCAGCAAGCTGTCCCAGCGCCTGCCTAGGTACCCCACCCAGTTAACCTGGTGGCGGAAAAGCCATGCCTCCCTTCCCTGCTTTCCGCCCACCGTGCCGCTCACAAGACGCCTGAATGGCCAGTCACCCAGATCTAAGATCCTTGCAGAAAAGCAACGTAAAGTTGCCAAACACCTTTCTTGACTCATTGTAACCAACCCATACCACTCAACTTACACCTGGAGGAAATCATTCCTTACAGCCGTGCCCTCCTACCCAGGAAATTCAAATCATTGCTTCCCAGGTGAGGGACCAAAATGTTGGGAGGGGAGAACCACCCCCTAGCCTGTGCGGCCGCTTTCACAGCAAGCTGTTCCAGCGCATGCCAGGGACCACCAACCAAATTACCTCAGTGGTGGAAATACCCATGCCTCCATTCCCGTGCCCCTCTGAAGGCGCAGGAAAGCCATTCGGCCAGACCTTTGATCCTGGCAAACAAGAAATGCTGGGTTGCCAAAACATTCACAGAAGCCCTGCACCCCTTCTATCCCACTACTCAAGGTTGCCCATAATTTCACACACTAACACTGCACCCTGCCAAACCTGTGATGCCTTACAGGGTTGCCTTCGGTAAACTCAAAATTCACCCTGTCCATAACTCACTGAGCCTGTCCTCCGGCCACTCCCCTGGGTGGCTTACCGACGGGAGTACCGTTGCAATATGTTACCTAACATGGTACAGCCCCATCATATTAGATGTCTCCTTCCTAACCCGGCCAGGCTGGGCTTGCTATTTGGGCAGGGGATGTTAGTAACTGAAGCCACTAGTACCCTGGCCTCGGGCCTGTCATAATGTATACCAGGGCTCAGTCAGAGGACGGTGAGAACGGGCGGACAGTCTGAACAGAATCCCATCCCAGTCTAACTCTGGACTATGACTGGATGCTGTGTAGCCGTACCGGTGCACCCACCCTGGTGGGATTACCAAGCACCCAGCTTAGAAGTATTGCTGGGGTGCCGGAGAGGAAAAGGGGTAGCTGCCCTACACCTTGTCAGCAGGAGTCCTCCCCCCCAGTGTACCCCACACCTTGAGGCCCTGCCCCCTATAAGGGCAACCAATCCTACACCCCCTGGCAGGACCAACATGGGGCAATCAGTCTCATAACAAAAGTGAAGCGTCCCATGGGACCCCCTGGTGTGCTGAGGGACCTTCCCGTTACCTGGCCTCTAAGTTTGCACCTCCCCCCAGTTGTTGATACCGCTGTATCAAAACAATGTTTTGGCATAGTCCAGTGCCCTTGGGGAATAATCTTTTGTGCCTCACCACGTCCATCCGTCTCCTGCTCATGAAGGTCCCCTCCCCCCTCGTAGCACGATTCAACTCCCAGAAATCGCAGGCAGATCCCATGCAAGAAACTTAATCGGGACACAGAAGATCAGTGCACTCTTCAAATGCCATATGAGCGATCTCACCTGCCAGCTTATTCTTAGCTTAAACAACGGATTTCCCCCTTAACCCTGTAACAAGTCCAGCTCCTATCTTACAAAGGGGACTCCAACCTTGCAGGAGGGTAACGCTCAACAGCAAGACTAGAGGTTGGGCTGTATTTTACAGGCCCAAGAGGAGTTTGTTTTCCCTAGGCCTGCCTCTAATTCCCATGCTGACTACCACAATGGGCCCTGCCCATGAGTGTTTGTCTAAATCAGAGGCAAAAGGACATGTGAAAAGGCCCATCAATCTAGGACCTTCAAACTTGCTAGAAGCTGACTTAAATGACACCAAACCATCCCCCAGGAAGCTCACATTTATTGCGAATGGGTATCCCTTACATTCAACAGCAGCCAACAAAAGTCAGTGATGTAAGCCCTAGTGGTATTGGTGGATTGTCAGTTCCCGCCAGCCACTACTAGTCTGTCAGTGGTCAACTTGACAAAGAATGATAGACCACCTTGCCTTCCTGAAGGTGGGTTAGTTCGGTTGATCATATGACCATTATTCCCTAAAGGAAATCCCCATGTGCAGATAAAACTAAAGTTTTAAGACCGAGAGGTCCGATAACATAGCTATCGGGTAGGGCAGTGAGTTTGTTCACTGCCAATGCGCCTTAAAACCGCAATATCTTGGTACACCCGACGCCTCCACCCAGAGTCCCGCTACCGTATCTGGCTGCTCTTGGGGTGACTGTGCTAGTGTTATCAAGGTGTGAGGCTCTCCCCAGGTGTTTATGGTGCGCACCGGCTAATCGCAATGGGTTGCCCCCCTTCATGGAGGGGAGAAAGCAGTGCTTAATTTGAGTCGGTGGATTCCGGTGCTTGGCACCGGAGCTTGTAACGGCCTCCACAAGGTGGCGCAGCCCAGCTAAATTATAGATGACCACGACAACAGTTAATCATTGATATTAAGTCAATTAGACTCCTGTTGCTTGTCTCCAACGCCATTCTTATAGCTTAGGGAGGCTGAAATAGGCCGGCTTGTCACTTGTGGGAGCGTGAAGGTGAGTAGTTGTGTTGTTGCTATCAGTGGCAGGGGCAATGTGTGGTGCAAGCTTCAGGCCTCCCACCAGTATCCCCCTGAGAGGAAAGAGGGGGCGCGGCAGTGTTGGGCCAAATCACCGTACCAGCTGATGTTACCGTGCCCGGCTGTGATGTACCCCTTTGCCCGCAAAGACCTATTACGCCAGAATGGCCCCTACCCTGCCCATGGCCAAGTCTTCTGCAATCTGGGCAACCTAATGCATCGAACCCCAAATTGGCACTCAAACGCCCATCACACCAAGCAACTCCTAACAAATTGCCCTTCTCTCTGCCACACTGGCACAACCTCCCCTGTGAGTTGGGGGGGTTCCCCAACCCCCCGCAAGTACCAGAGAGAGCGATGACCTCTAGTCGCCCAGGGAGACCCGACAAACGGACAAACCTGCTAATCACACTGACATGTCCAGCGGGTGGACCTACGGCGGTGTAAACGGGCCGCCCCGCCCATCGCAACCGCACAAAACAGCAGTCCGCCGTCCTTAACAACAAACTGGGAGGCCCATGAGCACGCGCAAAACGCTGGCTACCACACCCCCTACTCTCACTCCAAATAGGCTAATAAAATCCTAACTGAAAAACGCTGAAATTCATTTTTGCTTCCGATCTCAGGTTGCATTTAATCGCAGAAAATGCAATAACGCTCATCATGATAAACTGCTTAAAACATGTATGCTAAAATTCTGTGCTTAGCATAGAGTGCCGCCCAACATTTTGCTGCTTCTGCCATTGCCTCCAGATATAAAACACCTAACATTACACATACAACAAGTCAGGATCATTGGTTTTATCAATGGTTGTTAGTTGCATAAGGTAAATAGGCAACAACTATGGCTTGTATATAATATTGCAAACGCTTCAGTTCTGAAAAGATGAGACTGGATGAACTAAAACGAGTCTCCTTTAAGTTCCCTCAAAGGCAGAGTGTTTTTGTTTTTTTTGGGGTGAGGGCAACATTGTGGAGCCCGATAGGGACCCGTCTCAGCACCGGCAGGAACGGGACCGGGCCCGCTTAAAGTCCTGGGGTAAGTTATCTGTGCTGTAGTAAATAGCCTCCACCTCGCACTAATTCCAAGGCGTCTGATTTTGTACAGTACCGGCCTCAGCGCTGGCGCGTGAATGTGAATATACATAGTTGGGCTGGTAATACCTTGTATTAAGTTTCTAGCCCGGTTTGTACTGGCTAGGCACAAAAGGCCACGATCGGGCTTTTAGGACGTGGAACAACCTCCTTCTAGTTGTCGCCCGGCCCCATTTGCCGTGGTGTCGAGGTTTCAAACGTATACTGGGACCGGTGTAAGGCTGAAAAGTATCCGTTTTAACGAGCAACGCTTTGACACGGTACAAAGGTGCCCTGAAATATATTGCAGACATTTTAAAAATTAGGTGAAAGGTGTGCACTCAATCACCTTAAGAACAAATTAAATAAATGTGAGAGTGAAAAGGAGGGCTGTGCTTTTAAATATTACCGCTTCCATCTGTGGTGGGTTCTTTTAGATTTCCACGGAGGTTGCCAAGATGCTGCCAAACAGGTTTCTTCCCCGGCCTGTGAATCACGAGCCATTTCTGATTGCAGCTAAGTAGTCGTAAAACAAGCAAACTACATCCCCGGGCACTGGGAGCACCGCCTGCCCCTTAAACAAAGCAACTTCCATTCGCCGCGACCAAGGGCCTGGCCGGTGACCCTACAGGCCGCAAGGCAGCGCCCTATGGCCACACAAAGAAATCACACAATAGGTCAGCCTGCCTGGCCCAGCGCAGGCAATAGCCGAGAAATCACACCTCCTTCCTGGCCAAGAGACATTGACGGACCCAACCAAAATGGACCCCTCACCCTGTGTGATTGTCCGACTCGGGCCCAAAGGGTAGTCAGCTGTGGCGGTGGACACCTACCCCCAGATGGCTCCCGTTTTCACATTACCCCTTAATGAAGATTGCGCCCCTTCCCCCGAACTGGCCGCCTGCTGCAGCTCATGAGGTTGGGGAAAGTAACCCCTTCAAACCACGCTGTTTGGGGGCTGGGACACTGCCACTGATATTGCCCGGGTCGCAGGAGACTGCACGACACAACACAGGCTGCCTAGAATCTGCAAATCAGATAACTATCCTAAGACGTGTCGACTTCATCTTACCATTTGCACCAGTTTTTCCCTCAGGGGCGACCCACCAAGGTTGGAAGGGGTCCGAACTCGCAATCTTCAGCCATCGGGTACGCATGCAACAGTAATATGTGCCCGCAACAATCCTTGCAAGCCACGCTACCACTGTAAGCCGACTGTCAGAGGAAAGCGGGTATCACTAGTATTACTGCCGGGGCGGGCCCCCAACCTGCATTTCTTAATACAAAACTGCTCGGAGCGCACGCCACCATCGTCCTCACCCCCTGGCGACAAAACAAGCCAGGCCGTGCCCCGGACTAGACCGAGCGCCTCAAACCAACCCCGAGCCGCGGCTCAGTTCACTTACAAAAGGGTTCCACAAAATAAGCACCCTAACCTAAAAATTCCCCTCCGCTAGACGGGCCCAACACAGGCCGCACTGGAAACTGGCATAGAAAGGGCGGGCATGATCCCACAGCAAAGTTCAACCTGGGACTCGATATAGGCTTCTGGTAGTGGACACCATTCGTCATACCCTGCAGCTCAATTGAGGCCACATGCATGTCGGCCCACCCATTCACACCAGCGCCAAGCCAGGCACAGGGTATCACACAACCTACCCAGGATCACAGGGTGTTGCAGACGCGGAGACCAGCTCCCGGCTCATGGGCCTTCCAGTCGGCCCTCACACCGTAGTCCACCTCTGCATACATGCACAGCTATTGCCTCCGCCCTGAAGTGTGTCTTGGGCGAGGCCTCGATACCACAACCGCATTCGCACCGAGCCAGGACGAGACACGAGGTGGCTCACAAAGTGTCTATAAACCGCGCAGTATCCCTTAAGCAACAGCAAGACCCCCGAGAGGGGTGGCGGGTCACCCACATGCCGCTCAGTCATTCCCCCGCTCCTGAAACCGGGGGGTGGTGGACAAAACCGACACCAAACCAGGGACCGCAAGCAAAGAGCTCCCTAGCCCGTCAAACAGTTTTAAAACCCTGCACGCAAACCGGGCAAAGGAGACCTCTAACCCCGTGGAACGCCTCCCGAGCCGCAACCCACGCCCACATGGACCCGTGGAGCTGTACCAACCCCCCCTGGCAATCCGCAGCCGCGGCGATGACCGGGAGCTGGATGCCATGCCTATTTAATTAAGTGGGGGGGGGGACGGAGTTCACCGACTCACCGCAATGAGGTACAGCTCCAGGGAGACCCATCTAAACGGCGTCAGGGTAGTGGGCAAAGAGGGCGCCCAGTTGGCGGTGAGAGGTATATGTACCTCACCCCGCCCCCTCTGCCCGGAAGTGACGCGGGACACCAGACCCCCGAGGGTCCCAACCACTGGGAGGCTCCCTCCTGTGCCATCTTGTGGCACTAAGGCGGCCGCCCTCTTAGCGGGTCTCCTTCGTGGACCCCGGGCAGCCTGCAGTCTTTAAGTTTCATTGTGCAGCTTCCACGGTTATGGACACGACTTCATTGACTTGATACTTAATTTTCTGTATTGGTCTTTTTTACAATAGCTGCCCACTTCTAGGTGGCACTTTGCACCCCCTAATAAAGACACTATATTAACACATCACAGAATCAGCAATACCCACAGTTTTAGTAATGCTGTGTTCATGAAGTGAGTATTTCCAACCCAGATGTAATGAGGGCTTTAGGGCATTTTACACAGAGACTAATAGCTCAATCAGTCCAGTTTTTAGGCCTTGCCTACCATAGAGTTCAAGCAGTCTGGTTGCAAAAGACCTATCGTGAACATACAGTGGGCTTGCAGCCCATCCATTGTTTACCATTGATTGGCTTTATTGTCACTCTTATTTGCTTATTTCGACCCATAGGCAGGGACGGCTGGTTGCCCCAGGCCATTGGGGGTCTCGTTTGTCATGACGGGGACTGCAGCTGACCATGTTTACAGTTTCTGTCTTGACGGGTCTCTGCTGGACGGCTTACATGTGGGATGCTCTTTCTTTTGATAGCTCTTTCGAGCTTCCTGGGGTGAGGATGACTTACATTGGCATATTTGGTACCAAGAGGATTTGTTCTCTTCATTTTGCCAGTGCATAGCTTTGGATAAATAGTGCTCTAATTTCGACCCTGTTCCTCCAGGAGGGTGCAGGTGCTGGCTAATTCCCTAAGGCAGGCATGAAATGCACCAACTGAATCCTCTGTGTTTTGGCGCGCTTGTCGGATGAGGGCTCAAAGTGTGGTTGAGCACATTCTTTAGTGTCTCATTGGAGTGCGGTGGTCCTGCTTCCATGACATTTTGGACATCTTGTACAGCTCTTCAATCACCAAATGGGAGAGAAGTGAGTGTATTGTGCCAGCTTCTTTGTACCGGGCAGCAAAGTAGGTCTCTAAGCCCTGCACCCATGTCTTCCAACGAATCACTGACAAAATATCGATTACAAAAATATCGAGGTACAAAAATATCGTGACAAAAATATCGAAGTCAAGAATATCGACATCCTATCTACATCATGGTAAGTACAAAAATATTGAGAAAAAAATATCGATGTCAAAAATATCGTTGTAAAAATATAGTTTTTTTAAATGTTAAAAAATAATGTAAAATAAAGTAAATAATACATATAATTACAAGAAACATAGTTGAAAATATTTAATTTTTTTTTAAATAACTAATACATATAATGTTAAAATAAATTAAACATTTACATATAAAATATAATATATATACTTACTTAATAATATTCATAAATAATTATTTTAATAATTTATAAATTGTTAAAAACATTTTATAAATTATAAATACATATATACACATACAAAAATAATATAAATAAAAATATAAAAAATATATATAACAAATTAAAAAACTACAATATTTTTAATGTTTTTAAAATAAATTATACAGAACATTAACTAAAACAATACAGAAAAATATTGGATAGCGGAGAGAAAAAAATTACTATTCCCACTCCAAAGAGTGCAACAGTAGGGAAAGTGTTGGATAGCGTAGGGGTAAAAATTACTATTCCAACTCCAAAGAGTGCAACAGTAGGGAAAGTGTTGGATAGCGTAGGGGTAAAAATAACTATTCCCACTCCAGAGAGTGCAACAGTAGGGAAAGTGTTGGATAGCGAAAGGGTTAAAATTACTATTCCCACTCCAGTGAGTGCAACAGTAGAGAAAGTGTTGGATAGCGTAGGGGTAAAAATTACTATTCCCACTCCAGAGAGTGCAATAGTAGGGAAAGTGTTGGATAGCGAAAGGGTTAAAATTACTAATCCCACTCCAGTGAGTGCAACAGTAGGGACATTGTTGATTAGAGTAGGGGTAAAAATTACTATTCCAACTCCAGAGAGTGCAACAGTAGGGAAAGTGTGGGATAGCGTAGGGGTAAAAATTACTATTCCCACTCCAAAGAGTGCAACAGTAGGGAAAGTGCTGGATAGCGTAGGGGTAAAACTTACTATTCCCACTCCAGAGAGCGCAACAGTATGGAAAGTGTTGGATAGCGTAGGGGTTAAAAATAACATACTTATCAATTAAATAATTTTTTTAATTAAATAATGATTTATTAATAAATTAACAATAAATTATTTATAAATACCAATAAATTAAAATTAATAATTACTTTAATAACATTAAATTATTTCTCACCCTATTCACCAATAAATACACAACCCACTCCACATAAAATGTAACACAATTAATATAATTATCAATTAATCAATTAATAAAAATTAATTAGCAATTAATAATTAATTAACAATAAATTAATTATCAATACGAATAAATAAAAATTAATAAAACATAATTACCAATTAATAATTAAATAACAATACATTAATTATCAATACCAATAAATATTAATAAATAATTACTTAGGGGCCCATTACGATACCCGGCGTAAAAAAATCCGCCAGGCATGGAAGCGGCAAAAATCCGCCCGCACACACCGTCTGAACACCGACCACGCCATTACGATTACACAAACCGAAAACCGCCATCGGCGGAAAAAACACACAAAATACCGCCCGCCAACGTCCGAGTCGGAGTCAAACCGCCCGCCACGGACGGAAACACGCACGACAACACAAAACCGCCCGCCCTCACGGCCGACACACCGCACGTGAAATTACGATCGCACCGCCATGAGCGCGGAAAAACCACAAATATACCGCCCGCCAGCGCAAAGAACGCCGATGAGAATCGACACGGCAGAAGCCATGGCGCCCACGTACCTGCACAGAAACCATCCGCTCACAAAACCAATAGCACACAACATGGCCAACAAGTCCACACAGCAAGGCACGCACAAATACACAAGCACAGTACACATCCCGAAAACACCCCCCGGACAAACAAAAAATACAAAGGCCAGAACCCCAGACACAACACACCTGAAAACAACAGACCATGAGGACACACCCACATAGGTGAGTACAAAAGCAGCACTCCCACAGACCACAACCCCTTGCTACATTGCAAACCAGAGAGGAGAGGAGAGGACACAGTGACACAGCAAGGACAGCAGCACACCACAGAAACGCACACATCACTACCACCACCACCACCACCACCACCACCAAACACCGGCACCACAAACCCCCTGCACATTACACAACACACACCGCACCAGCACCACAAACACCATGGCACCACAAAGAATGCCCAAGTACACGCCCATTGAGCTGACGGTCATGGTCGACGAGATCATCAAGGTGTACCCACAAATCTATGGCAACATGGTCCAGCACACACCACTAGCCACCAGAAACAGAATGTGGAACCGGATCGTAGACCAGGTCAATGCAGTCGGGACCCTGCCCAGGAACAGAGGTGAAATAAACAAACGTTGGAATGACGTAAAGAGCCTGGTCAAGAAGAAGGAGGGCAAAAACAGAGAGCTGGCTGCCGTCACTGGCGGAGGGAATCCCGCGCTCTTTAAGACCTTCAAAGCGTGGGAGGAGAAGGTGCGAGTCATAATACATCCGGAGATCCTCGCCGGATTAGCAGGGGAGTGGAGGCTGGTAAGTATAAACTAATGTATACCAGCACACCGCTATGTACTCACATGCACTACCACCATGCCACAGCTCCCAGGGACAAACACCCCCATGTCCAGCACACAATACACAACACATCACACACACATGCAACAGACACCACCACACACAGCCCAAACCGAACAACTGTAACATACGTGGGGACATGTGTACACTCAGCCAGCCACGTAACCACCAACAGGTCCCCAAATATGCCAGAAGCGCCACAACGAGCACCCACCACACCCATGTGTCCGCCACAGCTGCACTAACCGACAAGTAACAGGTAAGTGGCAGGAACACAAAGTGCAGTGGGTGGGAGGGTGGACAGCCCAAGTACAACACACACCAGGCCCCAGTCCCACAGCACAGCAAGGAGGAGCATCCCCCACACCCCACAGCCACGTGTCAGCCACCGCAGTGCACAACGACAGCCGAAAGGCAGACATCACGGTCCACAGCAATCGGTGTCAGTGGGTGTCCAGCCACCCCCACGACCCACAACACCCCCCACCCCCACAGACCTGCAACATGGAGCACCCCCGCTTAGAGCCATGTGGCATCCAGTACAGTGCACGCACGAACAACTTGCAGGTGGGAAACTGGACAGGGCTGGATTACTGGAGGCATGAGGACCATAACACGACCAACACATGGGACATGTCACGTAGCAGACGAACACGCTGCACCGCCCACCGTCACGAACAAGTGAACAATGTGCACACGGACATGAACAACAGACTCACACCCCACATGACCCATCACATACATAGCAACACCCAAGGAGCCACGTCTGCATGCACAAGCCACACTGAATATAGTACCACACGGCAGCCACTGTGCAACTCATCACACACAACTGAAACACCATTGAAGTCCTGTCCATGTAGCCCCTACTGCCTGTCAACCACACACCCCACAACTACGCCTATGTAAGACAAACAACACTAGACGCAACAGAGCGGAACAACATAAATGCACACGAACACCACTGAACCCATCAAACACACAGACACACCATGCACATACAACATACCATCCATCCCATCCGTCAGCCCCAGTCTCATGAAAGGCATGTCATCCGCACAGCTGCCACACATACAGCAGTCACGCTAAGATACATGCCCATGACCAACCATGTGCCAGAAGTCAATGAAGTGCACGACACACTGTGAGCAACAACACACAACATGGGCCACACCCCCGAGCACTGCAGTGATGCACATGGCACAGGGCAGCACGCACACCAAGGAGATGGGACAACTGCAATACGTTGGCTGGCACACAACCATCACTCACTCATAACGATGCGTCCAATGCCATGTCCAGTAATCACAACAGACAGCAAATATGCAGGCCATGTCAAGCATGCACACACCTCTAACCATGCACTGTCATGCTGCCACAACACATGTCACGTTCGGCACCCATGGCTCACAGCATGTACCCCAAAAGCATATTCCCTCCCAAATACGAATCTGGGGCATGGCCCCCATGTTGCCATATGCGTTCCTAAGCGTTCCATTTGAACCCCAAAAGCATATTCCCTCCCAAATGCGAATCTGGGGCATGGCCCCCATGTTGCCATATGCGTTCCTAAGCGTTCCATTTGAACCCCAAAAGCATATTCCCTCCCAAATGCGAATCTGGGGCATGGCCCCCATGTTGCCATATGCGTTCCTAAGCGTTCCATTTGAACCCCAAAAGCATATTCCCTCCCAAATGCGAATCTGGGGCATGGCCCCCATGTTGCCATATGCGTTCCTAAGCGTTCCATTTGAACCCCAAAAGCATATTCCCTCCCAAATGCGAATCTGGGGCATGGCCCCCATGTTGCCATATGCGTTCCTAAGCGTTCCATTTGAACCCCAAAAGCATATTCCCTCCCAAATGCGAATCTGGGGCATGGCCCCCATGTTGCCATATGCGTTCCTAAGCGTTCCATTTGAACCCCAAAAGCATATTCCCTCCCAAATGCGAATCTGGGGCATGGCCCCCATGTTGCCATATGCGTTCCTAAGCGTTCCATTTGAACCCCAAAAGCATATCCCCTCCCAAATGCGAATCTGGGGCATGGCCCCCATGTTGCCATATGCGTTCCTAAGCGTTCCATTTGAACCCCAAAAGCAAAGTACAAACCAGACCCAGGATGGGCCAGGAGCCCGCATACACCAGAGTCACAATAAGTAGGGGCACAGCAACACACCCATCGGCATGGCCAATCCGTCCCATGCCACATGTGCACAGCACACAGTCCCATTGCCAAGCACACACAACTACAAATGCTACAGCCACACACACGCCTCCGGGAAACCCATGTACGAGATTGCACGAACTGTTAATGTCAGACGACAAATACATACTTCGCCAGGTGCAACACAATAACAAATCTCATTCTCTCCACAGGTGACGAACTGCTGGATGCTGGGGATGGAGCCAGCAGCCAGCACAGCCAGCCTACAAGCCCCCAACGAGGACACACGGATCTGGAGGATCTGTCCTCCTCTTCGGACACGGACCACCAAGCAGGCCCATCTGGTGTGGCAGGGCCCAGCCGCTCCCCAGGACCCCTCCTACCCACCAACCCATCATCCAGGGCTGCTGAACATTCCCAGCCCCCTGCTGCCACTGTCGTTGCGGCCACACCCACGGTCATTGTGGCCACTACCACTGCCGCAACCGCCACCATCGCCGCACCGACCACCACCGCCGCCACCACCACCACGTCTTCGCTGGCACCAGCCCCAGCGCAGGTGGTGGCCCGGCCGACTGGATCCACCCTGGGAGCCACAGCGAGGACCGTGGTGAGCAATGTGGCTAGTGGGCAGGCCGGTGGCAGCAGGACTGGTAGGAGGAGCAGGGTCAGGGAAACGCCAGCCTCCCCTGGGAGCCATGCCCTGCCTCAAATGGCCAGAGTCCTTGGGGCCTATGAAGAGGCCCAAGGACAATGGGTCCGGTCTGCTTCAGACACGCGTGAGGTGCTGGGGGTGCTGAGGTCCATGGACGCCCGTATGGGCCAACTCGTGGACCTCATGGGCCAGCTGGTGGTGGCGGTGAGGTCACTGCCAGGGACAGCAGCTCCCCCTCCGCCACCACCTGCCGGGGCGCAGGGTGGAGCAGCAGTGTCCAGTTCCCCTGCGTCCACAGCCAGTGAGCACACCTCAACCACCAGCATGTCGCAAGCAGGCACCCCCTCGCAAACGTGGATGGGGCCGTCCGAAGTGGAAACAGATCTCCCGGGAGGACTTCGCACGCTCCAAACGCAAGTGAGGCAGCCAGCCAGCCTCCGCCAGCCTTCCTTGACCAGCCACTGCATTGACTTGGACTACGATCCCACTCCACACAGCCATCTGGATGGCATGTGTGTGTTGGACTATGGACATAGAACCAGTGGGTACACCCTGAGCATCACGCAGCCATGACCGACAGCTCATTGTCACTGCACGCACCACTTTTGTCATCACCTTACACACAATCACATGTCACAGTTTGTAATAAATGCACCTTTTTCACTAACTGCTGTTTGTGCCCTGTGTTTTATTTGTACAGAATACAACGGCCACCTTGGGCGGAAAGGCACCTGATGCGTGGCATGGCAATTGAATCCGGAGGGCCTGTAGGGACCTAGGGGTGGGAGACAGAACAGGAGCACATTCAATGAGTGTGTCACACACCCATCACACAGTACATGTCAACAACTACAAGCAATGTACACACATCGCACAGAGCAATAGGGCACAATGCCACAGCCACCAACAGTGGCATACTACCCTGGCCATGGAGCGTTGACACACAGCACGCAGTGAACAAACGGCCACCCTGACACAGCACACACACACCTGCACAGATACAGCCACATCAGCCGTCGTACATGGACACTCACCGTCAAGTGAAGTAGCGGGCGATGAGCTGCTGCCGCACATTACCAGCTTCCTCCTCTCCGCTGTCCTCCTCACTCGAGCTGTCCTGGTCTGCGGGCTGGGGCCCTGGTTGATCTCCGTCATCCACGATGAGGGGATCTGCTTCCGAATGGCCAGATTGTGCAGCATGCAGCACGCCACCACTATCCGGCACACCTTCTGTGGGGAGTACGCCAGCGCACTCCCGGTGCGGTCCAGGCACCTGAACCTGGACTTGAGGAGGCCAAAGGTACGCTCGACCACACGTCTGGTCCTCCCATGTGCCTCATTGTAGCGATCGTCTGCTGGGGTGCGAGGATTCCTCAATGGACTGAGCAGCCATGCCCCATTCGGGTACGCAGAGTCACCTGGGTGTGAGGGACACAGAGAACCGTTGCAATTCCAACTGGACAGGGGACAGCATCGCACAACCAGCACGCTACACCACTCCACATACTCACCGACAATACAGGCACGATCCTGTTGCATATTGGACATCAGTCGTGGCAAGATGCTGTTGCGCATTATGTGTGCGTCATGGGCCGAGCCTGGGAACTTTGCACACACGTGGGTGATCACCATGTCCGCAAGGCACACCACTTGCACATTCAGGGAGTGCGTGTGCTTCCTGTTGCGGTACAGGTGCTCAGTGGCCTGTGGTGGAACAAGGCCGACATGTGTGCAGTCAATGGCTCCAACGACGTGTGGGATTCTGCCAAGGGCATAGAATGCACCCTTCACTGCCGCCAATTCACGAGCCCTGGGGAAGCGGATGTACCTGTTTCGGCACAGCATCATGGCTGCCAGTACATCCCTCAGCACCTTGCTGAACATGGGCTGGGACATCCCTCCTCCAATGCCCACTGTGTGCTGGAATGACCCAGTGGCGAAGAAATGCATGGCGGCCATCACCTTAGCCGTGGGGGTGACAGCAGTCGGATACACCCTGCGGGGACGGAGATGGGGTTCTAACATGGCACACAGTCGATGCAGGGTTGGCCTGTCCAGCCGAAACTTCCTAATAACCTCTGTATCGTCCATGTCCGCCAGCAATTGGTATGGGCGGTCAATGTTCGGTCTCCGCCTAGGGACAATGGCAGAGGACACATGTCAAAGCAACACGACACATAGCAATTTCGCATACACATCACTGACATGACTGAGCAAGCACATGAGCCACAGCCCAGCTGTCAAGCTGGGACGGCACGGCCACAATACACTTACACAGGTCTCCCAACAATGGCAATGGCTAGTGATACAAACCACTGCCATGTGCATGCACATGGGGATCTAGGCCCCAATGACTTGCGGGGCGTGCTGATGGGGACTGACTGCATATCCGTCAAGCGGCAACGCCACGGCAACATGAATGTCTGCTGAGCATGGAACTGCTTCCGCGGCTGGATGAGTATGGCACACGATGACGACGATGTGGGCACAGGCTGAGCGGCCAAAACAAGTGGGACCTGTGGCACGAGGGGATATGAGACAGTAGTAGGTGTCAGCACTGCACCCTATGTACAGCACTGTACGGATCACACCTCCCGAAACATTGACAGGTGTCCACATTGACAGCCCCATGCCAAGACGGCTGTGTGCTTGCAGTCACACGTCACAGGTGAGAGGTTACATTGCACGTGCCAGGTGGCAGACGTACATAGTGGGAGCTGGCATGTGTGTGCATGTGTCTCCTGTTCAGGATCCACCAGATGGGCGCTGACTCTGTACTGACCATTGGACACAGCATGTTCCGTGGAAGGCTTGTGTGTGTGGGATGGTGGCACTGGATGTGCCTCCGTTGGGTGGGGGGCCATGCACAGGGCGGGTACGTCGATGATTGCGCATTGTTGGTCACGGTGGGTGCACCAACTAGGATGTGTTGCCCTGTGTTCAATTCCTATGTCCGCATGATGATGGACTGTAGATGTGGGCAGACTACACATTGGTCGATGTGCTGTCTATATGCATGTGCGTTCACACCAGGCACAGCTGCCCCTGCACATGTGACCCCTGCTGGACTCGCTGCTGGGTCTGTGGAGCTGATGCACCTTCTGCGCGTGGGGCGGACAGCTCTCCTCACTTCCCTCATTGCGCATGTCATGACTTTGCCGCAGGTGACATGGATCATGGAGGGCCCACATGTACGCGTGGGTAGGCTACACATGATTGTACACTGGTCGCCACCCCCAGTCAGTGTTTCGAATGGGAAGGTTGTCGTGCTGGTGGTATGTTCGATGTGGCGGATGGGCGGGCCTAGGTGCGGGCTTACATTCCGGACATGGGGGGTAGTTGGATTGGCGACTAGTTGCAGTACACACGGGACACGTCTCTTCCTTTCCACATCTGGGTCATCCCTTGTACTAACTGACAGTGATACAGTCATCTTCGCCCCAGCCCTCATGTCCTCCCCTCGCTCCCCCAATATGCATGCTCACCTGCGAGGCTAGCGCTTGCACAGGCAGCCCCAAGCTCGCACCAGAGAGGGCAAGGAGTGTATGTGTGGGTCCAGTTGCACGAGTGGGCTGTCTCAGGGTATGATGTGTTGCGGGACGCCGTCCACCTGCGTGGTGCCCCAAATGGAGACCCGGCCTGCATGGACTATGCATCACAGTCTTCGCCTTCCGGATCCGCCACCTGCGACACCCAGTGGCTGTGGCTGCCCTTGCGGCCATGCCGCGTCCGTCTGTGACTGATGGCCCACACATTCACTCTTTGGCCTCTCTGGGGAGGGCTCGGGGGTGGTGGCGCACGCGCTTGCACTTAGTCGCAATGGCATGTGGCGTGGTTGGTATGATGGGCAATGGATGGGATGGTGCGAGCCACCTCCCGTGACGTCAGTGCTGCTCGTGCTGTGGTGCGTCCCCCTACACTTCCATTTGACTTGTGCCATGCTAGACGTTGAGGTTCTATTGCCTGCGTGATATGACCAGGAGGAGCGCGAGGAGACCTCTCACACACCATGCTCCACTGCCATCCCGTGCCCTGTATCGCCTGTGCGGATTGACTATGTTGGGGTTACACCTGGTCGACTGGGGCTGTGTGTGCCTTGTCAAGGGGCATGGCGGGCGCACAACAGGATCCAGCTTGTCCACAGAGGGTGGGCTGAGGTGCGCCTGGTACCGCTTTGTACGTGTGCCCGGCTGCTGTGCACACACGTGTTCACTCCCCCGACAGGTGTCCTCTCACAATGCCCAGGGAAGCGGTGGTGTACTGTTCATGACCCCTCCCAACACGGCGTGCTCCAACTTGGCATGTGTGCATCTACCCGTCGCACCCACCCATCTGAGCACTGCGTCCATACGACTTCACACGACACATGTGTGTCTTCCACAGTAGTGCTACTCATTTGCGTTGACATCCAATACCAGTGGACTACATGGTCATGTCATGACTGCCGTGTACTTCACATACTCTCATCCTCTCTCATTCGTACTTGTGAAATGAGTCAGCGGAGACAGTTTTGGTTTCAAACATTATATTGAGTCTTCTGTCCTCTGTGATGCAGTATAGTGGACACTACTGGCAGCGGAATACATGTTGAGGATATACTGAGCATGATTGCAAATGGGATAGGGTGTGGGGTTACATGTGATTGGCTGTTGCATGTGGGATGTGGGCTTCAGAGTGACATCTGCTTGGCCAAGGCTGTGCTAATGTACATTTACGTATTGCTGCGGAGCTGCGGACTTTGACACAGACGGTATACATGTAGCCTACCAGACCGCTTGGCATCATGGGCACAGTCCATCTCAGTTCCATGTGACAGGTTTGCTGCGGTTGTTCCTCATGCACGCGTGCATGTGAGATGACATCAGGGCATGTGCTTGCGTGCATGCAGCGGCGTGCCACTTGTTGTTGCACTGTGGTGGTTACTGGACATGTCACAGTCACTGGGGTCGTGTTGTTGTTGTATGCACTTGTCATCCATGCAAAGGTCCTGGTATGGGATTCCCGGGGCGGGGTGGGAGGGGTGCAGCACCCACAGACTCCAGGCGACCTATTCATGTCCACTGAGCGGTGTGTGTGTCCATGTGCGCTGGATCCATGTTGTGTCCTGGTTGTTCGTGCAGTTCCGTCCATGTGGGTGCGATACACAGAGCCCATGCCACTGCCTCCCACGATGCATGCGGTGTTCCTGGATGTGATGGGGAACAGTGTGCAGGTCCCGGTCATATCCGATGTCATGGCGATGTCGTTGATGGTGTGGTTACAGTTGCCGGTCGTTTGGTATGGCTGTTGTGGTGGTGACTGGCCAGTCCATGCGGAAGCTAAGCATGGGTGCGGGGTTGGACATCATAGGTCACTCGGGGAACCTGCGTTGTGGTCCGACGAATTTACAGGTTGTCAGGTATGCGATGCCGTCCAGCAGGGCTTCCATGTCATTGGTGGTGTACATGTTTGCCAGCCAATGTAGCGGATGGTGGCTGTCAAGGTGTTGTTCGTAAGTTGTCCCTTGGAGGACCATGATGGGGCATGCTGGGTGACATTCGATGTAGCTGTTCTCGATGATCCGTCGTGTGGAGGCACAGTGGTCCCATTTCAGTGCGGGTGCGATGTTGGCCACATACGCCATGCCCCCATAGGCAGAGCAGGCCCTGTCGTGTGCGTCCAGAGGGAGGAGTAGTGGTAGCAGGTCCGCCTTCAGACATGCCGGGTTGGAGAGGCATATCTCCACGGGATGCTGGTAGGGACACCTCCGACAGTAGAAGACGGGCATGACGCAGCTGAACAATGTGATGCGGTAAGTCAGTCGGTAACTTACGTTCAGCAGGGACAGGAGATCGCATCCCAATGTATGGAACAGGTTGGTTTTGTACAGCTTGAGCTGTTCGGCGTAGTTGGGTAGGTGTGTTGCGGTTGCCATTTCGCAGCGGTGCGTTGTGGTGGCGTGCTCCGGCTGTGTGTGCAGTCTGCAATGTGCACGCTCCGAGGTTGCTGTGAGCTCTGTGTAGTCGTAGGGAGACAGGACTTGTGTTCTGTTGGCTTGTTTGGAGGACACGGGCCCTCTTCCCACATGCTTCTCAGACAGTTCAAGGTCAGTGATGTGTGACTCCTTCCAATTAACTTGCATGTGGCCGACATGGGGGAGTGTTTTCTTCTTTCTTCCCCGTCCGTTGTGTGCTTCTGTGATATGCGCTATCTGCCCTGTGGTCGGTCTCCTCGGCATGCCTGTGTTGGTCTATTCTTGGACAATTGTTGTATTCACCGGCTTCTGTCGTAGGGCTGTGGTTTCGGAGTTGGAATGGAAGGTCATTCAGTGCTGTCTGCTCTCCCTTGTGTGGGCGGCAGGCTGCCTTTCCGCTCTGCGTTGGGCCTTGTGTGTGAATGTTATTCTTGGGCCACCTGTTGTCGGTCCCCGGGCTCTTTGGTGTTCCGTTTTATATGTCTTGTTCATATGTGCAGGGTGGTATGGGTGTTTCAGTGTGGTACTGGCGTTCCTCTTCCCGAAGGGGCCCTGCTTCTCTTAGTTGGTGTTGCCGCCGCTGTGTGCTACGCCATGTTTGTTACACTGGGGTGTGTCCTGCTGTTGCGTGTCTTCACTGACATGTGTGCGTCGGTTGTGTGGCGTTGGGTGTTGTCCGTGAATTGGGCGTTGGGGACATGTCTGTGGCAGGCCTGTCACGTGTCATGTGCGTTCGGGGTGGGGCTGATGTGTGTGCTGCTTGGTTGTGTCCCTGTGTCTGTGTGCGACGCATGCATGGCGCTGCGGTTGGCCTCTGCGTTGTGCGCATGTGTGGCGGCGTCATCGGCGCTTTGGGGCCGTGACGGGGTGGTTGGTTCCTAGTCCCAGGTGATGTGTACACATGTGTTACGCGATGTTACGATTTGGCCTGTGTGTCATATGTGGATGCAATGGTGGATGTGTAGTGTACACGCGCTGGTGGGGGTTGTCCGCTTTTTCCGCCCTTGCACTGTGTGCGCTGTTTGCGTGCACTTGTTGTGTGTGTGCCTACCTGCGTCTCCGCGGTACGTTGCGTCCTTGGTGGTGCATCAGCAGGAGCATGGGGAGGGCCTGCAGTGCTGGATTCATGCTCGGGGAGCCGCTTCTTCGTTGTCCGTGCTCGGCATCCGTGTTACCGCTTCGGTTTGTCGTACGGTATCTCTTGGCCGTGGGAGCCGTTTGTTTGCGGCATCGTAATTTATGCGCCGGGCGGGACGTGTTTCGTCGGACGGTGTGTGTCAGTTGTGCTGCGCCGCTACGTGAACGGGCGCACTTTGATGGCGGACGGTGTTGCTGGCTTGCCGGCGGTGTTTGGCCTACTTTTCGCATCGTAATTGGGCGGGCGTGTGGACTGCTGCGTGCCGGCGGTAACTGGTGGTTTTTGCATCCGCCAGCACGGCGGTGGTGCTTCCGCCCGCCATCGTAATGGGCCCCTTAATTATAATAAATCACTTCCCACCCTATTTCCCTATAAACACACAACCCACTCCTAAACTAAATTAACACAATTAATATATTTATCAATTAATTAATTAAGAAAAAATAATTGCCAATTAATAATTAATAAACAATAAATTAATTATCAATACCAAAAAATAAACATTATTAATTAATTTATTACAATTAATTTACTTCCCACCCTATTCCCCTATAAACCCACAACCCGCTCCAATAAAAAATGTATACAATTAATATAATTATCAATTAATCATTCAATAAAAATTAATTACCAATTAATAATTAATTAAAAATAAATTAATTATCAATATCAAGAAATAAAAAATAATAATTACTTAATTACAATTAAATTACTTCCCACCCTATTCCCCTATAAACCCACAACCCGCTGCAGAACTAAAATGCAAACTTTAATTTAAAACAATTTATAATTTCTAAAAATTATGAATTAATTTACTATAATTAAATTACTTCCCACCCTATTCCCCTATAAACCCACAACCCGCTACGGTACTAAAACGCAAAATTTACTTTAAAAAAAATTACTAACTTCTAAACAATTAATACATATATTTAAAAAAAATACAAAACATAACAAAACATGTGGAACACATATATATAAAATACATACTAAAATACATAACACTAACATAAACATCGATATTACTAACTTCGATATTAAACAAAACGATATTTCTTACCTTCAGGTCGATATTCTGGTCACCGATATTCTTGATGTCGATATTCTGTCCCTACGATATTTAAAACTCGATATTAATGTAGGTCGAAATAAAAAACTCGATATTTTGTCTGTGCACCCTTCCAACAGCTGCTTACGTGGGCAGGCGCCTGTGAGCGAGACAGGCTAGATGAGCGAGATGGATGTCATGGAGGGGGTGGCTATGGGTGGCCAAGGGTAGCTGTTGTGGGAAGCCTGTGCTGGCGGGCCAGGGTGAGTGTAGGTTGGCAGTGGAGTCTTCACAAGCAGGAGGGTCTCCTGGTGGATGCTTGTTTGTGGAAGGGTGTAGGTGTAAGCATGAAAGCTGTCGTACTTTAGGGGCACTTACCATGGGGCAGCCAGTTGATCTGTGCATCTGCAACACTGCAGGGCTGTACAGGAGTGCCCACAGTGATGACGGACTGCCTGCTGCTTCTAGGCCTGGGCTCTTCGGGCCTGAACCTTGTCACCTGGCTGGGTGTATGTGTCGCAGGGCAGATCAAGGTAGATTTTGGAAGGGGGGCACTGGTGCACTGGTGAGGATTGGACCTATGTTGGCTCACCTGCTCTCAAAGATGGAGTGCCAAACAGTACGCAGCAGTGGAAGATGGCGCTCAATCCAGCGCCTTAGAACACTCAGCCACGCTACCACATAACCTTTGGGCAGATCAAGGTAGATTTTGGAAGGGGGGCACTGGTGAGGAGTGGACCCTTGTTGGCTCACCTGCTATCAAAGATGGAGGGCTAATCAGTGTGCAGCAGTGGAAGATGCCACTCAATCCAGCGCCTTAGAACACTCAGCCACGCTACCACATAACTTTTGGTCAGCATCTGTTCTGTAAAATGTACGGAGATCAGAAACTGGATCAGTTGAACTACTGCAAATGACAGGTTTACAAGTTGGAGAAGGGTGGGGGGCCTAGAGCTGATTCACTAGAAGGAAGAGGGTGGGTGTCTGGTGAGCAATAGTTACTGAAGATTATCTCTCTTACTCACACACTGCACAAGTCTTTTCCCAGACACTTGAGTCTACAGCAATCACTGTAAAAGACACTACTCTCTGAGAGATAACTTTTCAAATCAACGTAGAAACATATTGTCTAAATATGGCAACATGACTGGTTCAGTTTCTAAAGAAACAATTGTTCATAACTGCTGGTGTAAATTGATAGGGTATGATCAGGACAACTGGAATTCTATGTCAGGGGAACATCAAAATATGCTGCAAGGTTGACTAAATCATGTAGCAAGAAAAGGCACATTATGTGGCATAATGTGGCACTTTTTATAGTATTATCTCATCATTTTACAATTTGAACATATGTTAATGTTGTTTGGGGGACGATTTCACCTTATTCAACCCAGGAAAGAGGACAGAATGACATTCACCCTCCAACACCTCCTCCTGTTTTTGCCAAAAACACACAACCAAACATTCTGTACACCACACATACCTCTTCCTGCTACCAAACCGACTACAAACACTCATAACCCATGTCCATCCCCTCCCTCTCACACACCACATACACTCCTACAATGACAATCACCACCCCTCTCCCCTTCAACATCCATTCCCCACCAGTACTTTAGATCCAAATCATCCACACAAACTAACTACACCAATATCACATATCACTACTACACAAAAACAAATCAAAACACACACAAAATGTCTTACTATTTTCCATCACAACATACAAACACCCACCTCCACCTTCATGTCTACCCAAATAATACACATCATAAACCAACTTTTCACCCACATTTTCAAACATTAACAACACCAAACACAAACTCCTCCAATACACAACAATGCTTATCCACTCGCCTGTCTTCCACTGCACTATTTAGAGCCTTAAAAGATGAACCACATGCTCCACCACGACCCCTCACACACCTTCCACCCTCAACATACACAAATGACATAAACAGCACACTGCTGTTCACAACTTTGCATCTCCTCCTCTATTACACAAAAATGTTATACCAGAAAAACAAACGCACAGTGCACCACCTCACTCTCAACCACTATCCCCACCACCTGCAGGCACAGACCCAGCAAAATACCTTCTAAGCCTGTTGGATGAATACAACAATGTAGGCAAACACTATTGATACTCTGATATAGTAAGCAACATCACCAAAAGTCCACCTACTACAGTCTCAAGGGATACCACTCTCTCTTGCAGAAAACAAATTTACACCAACACCAAAACACAATCTCTAAACTGCCTAGTAATAAATGCATGATGCATTTCTATAAACAAGCAACACATGTGTGACCTACTCACAGACAAGCAACCTGACTTACTGTTCGTTAGGAGTGGGTGGCAAACTCCACTCCAACCGGTGGAGTTCGCAGAGTTTTGCCTCTCCGGGCTCCACTCGGAACACGTAGATCAGCAAAAACTCCACTATTCACCCGCGGAGCAGAGTTTACCGGCATGGTCACCCCTAGTAATGAATGAATGCACACTGGTGAGCATCTCACTTCCTGGTAACTGAAGCTTCATGTTATTTGGTATTGTATCAATAACCAACCTGATTCGCACTCCCTCCGGTTCCTAATCTGCTGTAGTTGAGCTTGAGCAAGAACATGCATGAGTGTGCCCTAGACCCCCTGCTGTCACTAACGGTATGATCTGAAAGCAGGGGTGCCACATTCTGTAAACTAGGAGAGGCGCGGTACATCCCAAAAGTGTTACAGTGCCCGCCCGCTGGGGCTTTCTCTCCCCATGTAGGCACACACATTTCTCTGAGAGAGTGCACCCTTCTTAAAATGGTAGTGTCCAGGTGTATGCATCCCTGCTTGCCCTGGTAAACGTAATCCCCCATCTCCGAGTGGAACAGTCCACTAGCCCAGTACTGTTGCACCCGGACAGTCATGTGAAGGGTGGAACATCCCTTTGTGAGCGCACCATGTGGTACAGCCCAGTGCCCCTTGCCATAAACTGACCTGTGCCCGTACTGGTCCAGCACCCCCTCCCCAAGTAGTAGTACTGCCTGAAGATGGTGCAGGCTCTATCAGAGAAGGAGTTCCAGAGGATGCAGGAGATGGGGGGGGGGCTCAGCACAACATCACGTCATAACAGCATTACGTCAAGACCATTACCTCACTGTACCCAGAGCTAAGCAGGACGAGCATGGTCAGCATACCATGAGCATATCACCCACCATAAGCATAGCTACCACCATGAGCATAGCAACCACCATGAGTATAGCACCCCACCATGAGTATAGCACCCCACCATGCGTGCACCAGATTCACGGGTTGGCTGTACACCACAGCAACATTACACCTTGATTACTACATCACCAAACCACAAGCACAGCACTAATGCATCTTCATAGGTGCACCCGGATTATAGCACCTTCAGCTCACAAGAGCGTTATACTTTGAGTGTCTCATCCGGTACGCCATGACTCAGCAGTACAGAATGCATTCCTCAGCAAGAGCACAGCAGCACCTCATGAGCACTTAGCACAGAGCAAAATATCAGGACATCTTTACGAGCACATCAGGATCATGCGCAAAATGCGAGCACATGATCACAACATGAGCAAGTCATGATGCGCAGCTCATCTCAACAGTACGGATCACTGACATAATATCGACAGACCGAATATCGAGGTAGCAAAATATAGACACAAAAATATCGAAGTCAAGAATATCGACATCCTATCTACATCATGGTAAGTACAAAAATATCGAAAAAAAATATCGATGTCAAGAATATAGTTGTAAAAAATATTGTTTTTTGTAAATGTTAAAAAAATAATGTAAAATAAAGTAAATAATACATTTAATTAAAATAAACATAGTTAAAAATATTAAAATATGTTTAAAAATAATAACTAATACATATAGGGGTCGATTCCGATGTCGCCAAAAGTGCCTTCCCAATGCTATTCGTAGGCTTACCTTACGTCCGACTCGTATCCGGAGCTTTTTCCTACAAAGTAGCAAGTACGATGCGTATAACAGGCAAATCTCCGACCGAATCGTCCGCTCCGATCCGTGCACTATGTCAGTAGCGAACAGGCTCAGGAAACACGGAAAGCGAGTCGTACGGAGGCGCAACCTAACCAATTTCCTGATACGCAAGTACGATGCGTCCCCAATACGCGTCGCACAGGGCGCCGGCTCCAGCACGTCACAGCATCCGAACGAGGCGTATGAATGAAAGCTCCGAGTCGCGCCAGAACACGATCAACGGGGATGAGACGGAGCAGCCATGTATCCAATCGCGCATGTCTTCCCTATACTGTACGCCCATCGTTACCGACGCGCACGATGCAGAAGGTAAGTTAGACACCTACCACACACCAAAATGTCACAAGTACACGAAAGGAAACACCACCATAGGGGGGTGGATGCTTATCCCAAATAGCATATCCCACCCATAGGGGGGTGGATGTCTATCACTCCCATTATTGTCCACCCCATAGGGGGGTGGATGCCTATCACTCACAGTATTGTCCACCCCATAGGGGGGTGGATGCCTATCACTCCCAGCATATCCCACCCATAGGGGGGTGGATGCCTATCACTCACAGTATTGTCCACCCCATAGGGGGGTGGATGCCTATCACTCACAGTATTGTCCACCCCATAGGGGGTCACTCCCAGCATATCCCACCCATAGGGGGGTGGATGCGTATCACTCACAGTATTGTCCACCCCATAGGGGGGGTGGATGCCTATCACTCACAGCATATCCCACCCATAGGGGGGTGGATGCCTAACACTCACAGTAATGTCCACCCCATAGGGGGGTGGATGCCTATCAGAATGACCATCCCCACTCATAGGGGGCAGGATGCCCATCAACACCAGGATACACACACATAGGGATACTAAGCAAACCACCCCTTCTACCATCTTTGCGACATTGCATGTTTGTATGTGACAAATGCTCACAACACAGATAGTGGCAGTGGACATACAATGTGACTCACAACACATGTGTGCCCAAAATGTTAATGTGTGTCACTAATATCCTGCTGCAAATGATCACTGTGGTAATGGGGTCTAAACCCCCCATCACCACAGTGACCAAAAGCTGATTGTGTGCATCAGAATTCCTGCATCTACTGATCATTTTGGTAATGGGGTCTAAACCCCCCATCACTACAGTGACCAAAAGGTGATTGTGGTGTTGAAAATTCCTGCATCTACTGTTCATTGTGGTAATGGGGTCTAAACCCCCCATTACCACAGTGACCAAAAGCTGATTGTGTGCATCAGAATTCCTGCATCTACTGATCATTGTGGTAATTGGGTCTAAACCCCCCATCACTACAGTGACCAAAAGGTGATTGTGGGGTACACCAATCCAGCATCAAATGATCATTGTGGTAATGGGACATAAACCCCCCATCACCACAGTGACCAAAAGGTCATTGTATACATGAAAATAACAGCATCTTCAAAACAGCATGCATGAGTCCGTGTCCAAATTGCACAAGCAATGTTGTGGCAATGTAGTGGTTGTGTCACATACAAACATAGATTTGGTTTGGCAAATATTGGCGTGTATCACAAGATCACCCTCTGCCATGTGCAGACAAGCAATGGCCATGACCCTTGACAATGACTCCAGTGAACAGTTAGACAATGTGCAAAGTGAGCACCATGAGGAATACACACATATCAACACCAACAGACACACACACTAAGGAATCCTGTGGAGTGGAGACTGTAGATGTTAGGTGAACAAGTCCCATACCATGTCAGCAATGGGAGATACCAAACATGATGAATGTGCAGGCTGATGAGCCAGGAGACACAGGGACACTAGGGTAAAACCTCCCAAAAACATACTGCCAATGGCCGGAAAAGACATAACAGTGCAGTGGTGCCGTAGCACAAACACAGACACCATTACAATAGCAAGTTCATGATACACATCATCAACATCATGTACATAATATGCAACACCACTGGATAACAAAAATGGCTTTATTCAGCAATAAAATATATATGAATGTTCATGCCACGATGCAAAAAGGCCAATGGCCAGTCCATCAAAGAGTCCAACCAGGGTAACATGTGAAAACTTGTCATCCATTTATTGCCTGCACTGCTATGGACCAGGGACATCTCAGCCCTTGGAGGGGCATACATAGTGGCAGGCCAGGCACCGCAGGGACAGGATCAGGGGACAGGAGAATGGGGCAGGGGAGGTGTGGTGGGTGCAGGAGTGACGCCAGCAACTGCAGTGGAGGGGTCTGACACAGTGGGCGCCATCACCACTGCTGGGCACAAGTCAGATGTGGGGTTTATCTGCACCACTGCAGTGTGCGGGACAGATGTGGTGGACGGGCTCTCAACTGCAGTGCCCAAATCAGACGGGTGGGATGTTCCTCCTACTGCAGTGCCAACATCAAGAGGAGTGAAATGGGGTTCAGATGAGGTGGGCAGGGCAGAGGGGGGAGACACGGTCTCCACACCAGTGGCAGGAACAGGCTGAGCATGTGAGGCGGGGTGGAAGTGCATGTGGAAGGGGGGAGGGCCTAAGCATCCTGGGTATGCGGTATGGGTGTGTGGGTGAACCTGGTGCAGGGAATGGCCGTAGGACCTGTGTATTGGCGTCCGGGGGGCTGCAGGATGGAGAGTGTGAGGTGGAAGCCTGTGCTTTTGGTGGTGTCTTACCCTTCCTGGTCCTGGGAGACTTGCGGGTGGGGGCCTCAGTGTCCATGCGCCTGGGGGAGGGCGTCCGTCTTGCAGGGGAACTCCCCTCTGTGAGTTATGACTTCCTCTTCCCCTTGTAAGTTGGAGCAGATGGGTCTGTGGGGAAGAGGCCAACGTCACAGAGGAAGAGCTGCTTGGAAGTGGGGGCAGTAGGTGAGGCAAGGGAAGGTGTTTTGGAGGGAGAGGCATCTGAGGAATGCGGAGTGCTTGTGGATGCCTGTATGTGTGTCTGTGACCCATCCCCTGTGTGTGTGCCATCAGTCCCCGGAGTGTGCGTGCTTGTGGACCTAGACTTTGGCTTGCGTGTCTGTGTGCTGCCATTGCCTGATGTGGTGCGTGCATGTGCAGGTGTGTGTGTCTGTTGGACAGGCAGGGGAGTGGTGACTGTGGATGTGGCAGAGGTAGCAGGGGTGAGGGCCTGTTGGAGGAGGGACACTGCTGCCGTCTGTGTGGTGGCCATGGCCTGAATGGTCCGATGTAGGGCAGACATGTTTGATGAGATGCTCTCCATGAAGGACACCAGTTGTGTCAACAGACTGGTGTGGGAATGGAGGACACTCAGCATCGCTGTCTGACCCACATGGAGCTGCTTCAGTAAGTCCACAGACTCCACACTCAGGGCAGCAGGGGAGACAGGGGCAGGTGGTGCGGTGCCTGGCACGAAGGAGACATGCTCCCTTACACGGGAGCCTCCACGGACATCTGGAATGGGAGCAGAAGGGAGGGTGGAGATGGTGGTGGTGGCGGGGTCAGACCTGCTAGGTGTTGTCTGGGGCTGCTGGCACCCGCCTCCACAAGGGAGTCATCACTGAAGCTGGCGTGTTCCTCAGCCGAGGTGGACGTAGCCGAGGTCTCCTCAGTGTGGCCCCCCTCACCCTCCGTTCCACTGGGTCCCTCCGAATCCTCCGCAGCGGACCCTGTCTGGTGCTCTGGCTCCTCATGGTCCATGGAGCTGTCTCCTCCAGTGTCCGTAGATGTAACTGCAAATCAACAGGGTAAACAGAGAAACATCAGTCACCTGTATAGACATCACACATCACAGTCAGAACAGCACATGACAGCGCACGTTTGTGCATCATTTGCAGTAAATACTCTTAAGTGCAGACACATATTTGTAAAACACACATGTCAGTCTGCCAGCAAACCATGCCCCTCATATCCTACACGTCCATGGAGACATCAGTCTGGTGCATGTAGCCAGACACTACTCATTTGTGCACACATGCACCACATAGACAGTTGCCTGAACTGCAGGATTTGTGATGGAAATGTGTCAGTACACACATATACCATCTCCTGCCACTGAGTTTGTACATGTGTCGGGTAAAGGGATGGCCAAAGTAATTGTCAGTAATATGGATATGCTTCCTTCACCACACACCATGATGTGCTCATGTCTTGCTGGACGATGCCACAATTGAGTGCATGCAGGACAACTTCCATCACTGCAGGACACACTATAGCAAATGAAACAACATGCTACAGGGCAGTCTGGGTCATCAGTCATTGCTGCCTTCTGTCACTGGGGCAGTGCATCACAAAACCAACAGTCTGCACTGTATCTCAATCATGTAGTTGTGGGGAATATAAGCCCTGCATCTGTCAAGTGCACATGTTGCCCCACTGCTACCCACATGTTAAGGCAAATGATGATCCCACGTCCAACATATGCCACAGTAGAGTGACAGCAAGCACAAGTCTGGCAACATGATCACATCACAGTCTGATGACAATGAAGTATAGCTGCCTCCACTTAAATTTTGGATACACCATCAGGCACAGTCAAGTGATTACACACCGATGTTTGACCCCATCGTGAAGATCCAACAGCCACATGTCAGCTGTCTGACCACCCAAAAATAATTGACACCCCAGGAGTCTAAAAAGCTAGCCCACTCCACAATGATACAGAGGCTGACACCTGATTGCACATTGCACAATGCATTTAATTTACTTTGACACACATGATTAGGAGAACTGAGTGTACACCATGTCCGGAGTAGACATACCTGACCTGGTCCATGTGCAACATGGGATTAGCCCGAACAGTAGGCCTGTGTCCATGCACGTGTGACACACATGATGGACATACTTCAGAGATCACAACATTGTCACACATGCTGCATGTGTGTGTGGGAAACACCCCAGACACATATGGCGAGGCAGAGCATCAACTAGGACACGTATGTATGGCCCACACAGAGTGCATGTCACATATCTGTCAATGTGCAGATACATGACAATAAATTCCCCACTCATGAAGGCTAATACACACTGCCGGTAGCAGATGCGGTCCCCCACATCAACCTTGGACAACAGCAGGCCCCCCCGTGAGACATGTCACTGACTGAAAGGGACACACCTGTGTATCAGATGAGGAAGGGCCATTACAGAAATAATGGACATGATTCTAGTTCAAGCAGACAGACAAACTGTGGTAGCGTAACCAGGCTGAAGGAATGCAAAGATCATGTTAGACACAGTTCACAGACAAGGCATGCCCTTACCCCCTCCTTGCTGCTGTCTGGCCTTTAACAGCCCATCCAGGTCAGGGAAGACCACTGGCAGAATCCGGCGCATGTGGGGGTCAGGGTACGGTATCCGCCCCTACTGCGAGGAGGCGACAGCTTCAGCAGGACTCTAGCAATCCGTCTGCTCCAGCCACATAGGTCCTGCCACCTCTTCTGGCAGCTGCGGATGCGACGCCTGTGGACCCCCACAGATCGAACTGCCCTGGCAATGGTCATCCAGATCTCCTGTTTCTGATGGGCATCAACCTGTGAGGATGACAAAGTTAAAGGGCCATTAACACACATCCAACATGTTTGTGCATCACACAGTTAGATAAACATGTGCTTTTCACAAGGGCATCTGATGTACACAGGTAGTGCAATGTGTGGATGGACACTTGTCCTGCATCACCAACATGGAAACATTGCCTGGGTAGTATGACCGTCTCTAAATGCACTCTCACAGCACAGTACCTGTTCAGTGCAGGTACCTGCACACTTTGGGTGTGACAACTACTGAGTGAACATGCTAGTAGAACATGTAGAACAGTAGAACATGCTAGTGAACATGCCAATGCTTCACACAATGCCATTAGTGCTAGTCAGACAAGATGCACAATGAGAGGGGATGTGGACTGCACACTCACCTGCTCCCCTGGTTTCCCATACAGCTTGCTGTACTGTGGTAGGAGGCTGTCCAGCAGGGCCTGGTTTTCCTCCTCTGTGAAGGCTGGGGCCCTCTCCACAGTACGTGCCATCCTTGGAGCCAGAGGATACAGAGACAGCAGCAGTGGTAGCAGAGATGTCTATATGGAGCATTCAGTGCAGGCAAGTGAGCTCTCAGGGCAAGACACAGCCTTATATTTGTGCTACAGAGGCAGAATCGGTCCCATGCGTACAAAGCGATAGGTCCGACTCGTTCGCATCCTATGAATTAGTCCAATCCATGAGATAGGACGCATCGGACACGCCTACCGCAACTTTCAAAATACCTGCATCATGACAGTTTAGATTTTGATACATTTGTTCTAAAAGTCAACCGAATCGTACCGTGCGCGAATCGTGCACGATGCAAAATGCGCGTCTGTCACCATGACGACCAACAGGCAACCAGTGCGTCCGGCTCGGTAAGGATGTGGCAGACGCGTGTATTGAAAACTCACCCGCGTCGAACAGCATTGAATCAAGCATGCAATCTGTCAGTCCGGCTTAGTCAGGATGTGGCAGACTCGTGTATTGAAAACTCACCCGCGTCGAACAGCATTGAATCAAGCATGCAATCTGTCAGTCCGGCTCGGTCAGGATGTGGCAGACGCGTGTATTAAAAACTCACCCACGTCGAACAGCATGAATCAAGCATGCAATCTGTCAGTCCGGCTCGGTCAGGATGTGGCAGACGCGTGTATTGAAAACTCACCCACGTCGAACAGCATTGAATCAAGCATGCAATCTGTCAGTCCGGCTCGGTCAGGAGGTGGAAGACGCGTGCATGCAATGCCCACTCATCAACTCAGACAATGTATTTATGAATAATGGCATGCTGTATGCCCTGTGTGGATGGAGTTCTGCACATGTCAAATGGGACAGACACAATAGACAAGACTACTCACATTATGATCCTAGCTTACAGTGCAACTATAGCAGTGTTTGTGAGGGACATGCCTAGTGTGAGTGACCACTTCACAGATCATCCTCCTATGCTTGGCCACTGTCCCAGGGGATCATTGTGTTGTGTAGGTCATACATCACATCATGACAATGTCCAGACCATGACAGTGTTGTGCATGGTGACAAGCTGTCTGTATGTAGTGTTGTTGCTAGGTTGTAATACCTTGTCCATGTCTGTGTACATTCAATGCATGTGCTATTTGACCTAAGAATCTATTGCTGATACTTAATTGTGTGTGTGTTGTGCATGTTACAATTGATCACATGGAGAGTGTCAGAGAACAGTGAGTAGTCACAGTACTACACAGGATTATTTGGTAATACATGAAATAATTGTGTGTATGTTCATGTTCACATTGCTGTAATTTCTGGATTAGGTCAACCTCAGACATCTGACTTCACTGTGTCATCATTGTAAGTGCCACGCAATCTGTTGATACAGTAGTACTTGAAGTTTAATTCATATAGTAATATGTGTACATACTTTGTCATGTGTTCCTCAGGGCACCAAATGTCCACAGACCCTTCCCGGATCTTGAAACCATGGTGGAGCGTGAGTGCATGAGGAAATACATGTTCACAAGGGCATTAATTTCGGAATTGACAGACCAGATGTCACCACACTTGCTACCTGGACGCACATATCCCTTTGCCCTGACCCCCAAGGTGAAGGTGATGGCGGCACTACATTTTTTTGCCACAGGTCCGTTCCAGTTTACTCTGTCTGATGCTGGTGGGATGTCCCAGACGATGTTCAGTCGAGTGCTCCGGGATGTGTGTGAGGCCATGTTGAGGTTCCTCGACCTGTACATACATTTTCCCACACCACCACAGTTCCGTGCCATTAAGGATGACTTTTATGTCCTGGGACACATGCCACATGTGATTGGATCGATTGATGGGACACATGTGGGTTTGGTTGCACCACGAGCCCATGAACAGGTTTACAGGAATCGTAAACACTTTCATTCAATCAATGCCCTTGTGGTATGTCTGGCGGACCAGATGATCTCCCATGTATGTGTGCGTTTCCCGGGATCTGCACACGACGCATACATAATGAGGATGAGTCGGATCCCCCAGCTGATGTCCCAGTTCATGAATGAGCGTGCCTGGCTTGTTGGTGAGTCAAGTTGTCAGTGTCAGTTGTGTGATCATTGTCTGTCATGTTGTACCCTGTTGTTGCTCAACTGATCCTTCATATTTGATAATTTTAGGAGACTCTGGATACCCAAACATGCCCTGGTTGCTGACACCACTCAGGAACCCGGTCACACCTGCTGATGTCCGTTACAAAGGGGGACACATGGTCGGACCAGGCGTGTGATTGAGTGCACATTTGGGCTGCTGGAGACCAGATTCCGCTGCCTTGACCGGACAGGAGGTGCCCTTCAATATTCCCCAGAGAAGGTGTGCAAAATCATTATAGTGTGCTGCATGCTTCACAACAAGGCTGTGAGGAATAAGCTACCGCTCATTCAGGATGACAGGGACCAACGTCCTCCCTCATGGGAGGATCCAGTCCTGGGGAACGTTGCCAGTGAGGAGGAGGAGGAAGAGGAGGTGGTTGTCAGGAGACAGCTCATTGACAACTTCTTTACTTGAGTGTAAGTATGCATATATGTCTGATGATGCCTTTCCTAAGCGTGATGTGTGTATGTAGGACAATATGTTGTGATATGTGTGTGGGTCAGCTAATTTACAGGCTCATTGCCGTTGTACAGTGTATGTTAAGTTATGATGGTCTCCACTACATTGTTGTATTCACTTCTAGCAATTGGTCAGACTTTACAATGGACAATAGTGAGTCAATGATTGGGTATGTCATCATGGCAAGTTGTATTTAAGACTGTACTATGTCTCTCCTTCACAGGCTCCTTTGGCTGTTGTGTGGGTACACACAACGCTGTTCCATAATGGATTTTCAATTTGGACCAGTACTCTCTGACAGCCAATCTATTTGGTCAGATTTGTCTTTTCTTTAGTTTATTTGGATACTTGGAACTGTAATCAGTTTGCTTTTGTGTTGAGCAGAGCTTCTGCCTGTGTAATAAACCTGTTACACACATTGATGTTTGCCTTCTCCGTAGCAAAAACATGCTACAACCGTTCATATCATGTTTTTCTGCAATGGTGTTCATTTCATTAGACAATGGTCTTTGTTTGTGCGGTTCAATGGTTTTTATTTGACAACAGTGTGTGCAATGTTTAATGTTGCATGTGCTATGTGTGTTGTGCTGACCTTGCGTGGCTATCTCTGGTATGTGTCATGTGACATTTCTTCATGAGGCGGTAGATGTATTGTAAGCTGGTCCCTAGGATCATGCTGTATTATGCTAAAGTTACCAGAGCCAAGCTGACATAATAGCTTTGTGTGTGACATTTTAGCACACATTCTTTCTGTGATTGTAGTGCAAGATGCCTTTGATTCCACATGAGATCATTTTGGTACTGTTGAAGCGCTGCGCCACAAGGTTGAAAAACAGGACTCTTTGTAATGGTAGAACTAGTCAGCATGGATAGTTTTGCCATGAACTGCTACACTTTGTTACACATAAGTGGAATACTTGCATTACATTGACGCACAGGGCAATTATCTACACAGATGGAAGATCTACATATACGCACCAGCGCTTTGCTGTGCATATGCTGTGACCAGTACTCCTACTGTCTGAGGTGAGCAGTTGACCCGTATTGCCACAGAGTTCTTCAATGGTTTGTAGAATCTGTCACCATCACAGGGAGGGTGGTGCTTTCCACACTGAGGTTGTAAACACATTTCACCTGTACTATTATGTTTGATTATGGAATTATATGTTGTTTGAGAATCATGTTTACTGCTGCTGGGGCTAGCTCGTATGCTGCATTAAAGGGCAACAGTCAGAGATTGTTTTTTCTCAGACGTGAATTATTGAACATTACACACACTCTGATTCATGATTTGGTAGACAAGCATGGGTGAGTGAGCGTGAATGTGTGCATTGCTACCTTGCTTCGGAGATGTTGTTGGTGCTGGCTACTGGGTGGTAGAATCATTGGGTGTCTTCTGCATATATTTTGTTGAGATGATGCGACACCAGAGGTAGTGGGTCATTGGATTGTGTGTTCTGATGTGCAAATAATGTCCAGCCATCCTTCGACAACGGCCTATTTTGCCATGCATACTTCTGTATGAGAAGAATCACTACCACAGAACTCATGCACCTCATTGTGAGACAGTGCCAGGTGATACAGATCATGAGCTAATAAGTGGGTACAGTGTACAATTCACAGATGACACAGGGATTGTGTGAATATGAATTTATTAATGTGCATGTGAAAAAATCTAACAGGTAAAGGTGATTGCATTCCCAAATTTATTATCCACAGTTCATAGAGGAGTTGGAAGTGTTGTCAGATGAAAATCCTTCTGAGCGAAATCCACAGTCCATTTGGCATTTAGTCCAACTTACATGCTCCATCCCATGTGGGAGAGTCCAGGGACTGTCAACAAAGTGAATGATTTGCACACAATGGAGGATATCCAGAGCATTTATTTGGTTCAGGGGGGGATGCATGTCCATCAGTCTCTCACTTGCCATCCTTCCTTGGACGGCCCCTCCTCTACTTTGTTGGGGGTGGACCCTCAGTATCAGGCTGCTGCAGCGGAGGGGACTCTACGCCAGACTCCTCATCCCTCCCTGTGGCAGTTGCCGATGTAGAGGCAACGGGTGTGGAGTGCACACGGGGAGGTGGGGTAATGTTGGTGGTTATCTGGCGTAGGCATGTAAGTATGTCCCTATGCACCGCAGTGAGATTGTCTATTTTCGACCAGTTGGACTCCATACGGTCCATGTGTTGGTCCATACGGTCCATGTGTTGGTCCACACGGTCCATATGGTTGTCCATCCGGTCGAAATGTGCAGCCTGCTGATGTTTTATGTCCCTGAGGATCCCGACAACATGGCCAAAGTCTCCGGTGCATTTGCGATATACATCGAAAATGCGTTGTAACTCAGGGTCAGCTTGTTGTCCGACACCAGCTGTGGGACGTGTCCTCCCACCACGCACCCTCACACCACTCCTTTCCCTACCCACACGGATATTGCCTGGCGTAGCACGCACTGACAGCTCCTGTCCTCCTTCATTGTTGACAGGGCTGGTATTTCCTGCCAAATCCAGATTGGGCTGTCTTGCTGTGCTCCCAGGGTTTTGTTGTCTGGGTGTGTCTGTGGGGATCCGGGGCGTCTGGATGTAAATGGGCATTGCAGGAGTGGTCGCTGGGGCTGCTGATCGTACTGGTGCCACATGCTGACCCACACCGGAGGTGCCAGGTTGGTTCCCATTGCCCGAGGAGGTGTGAGAGTCATCCACACTGGAGGTCTCAGTGTCCGACGTTGTGCTGGAGCTGCTGGTGGACTCTGAATCTTCTCCAGATGATGCCCTCTGTTCTGGAGTGCCTGTGGGTAGTAGAGAGACACAATGTTAGTTGTGTATTTTCAGATGTTATGTTGTCATGCACAGCCAAATGTGAAGATGTTGTGGATAATGTTGCGTTTCCTTCTTATTTCTACTCATCAATCGTCACAGACACTGAGATTTTTTGTAATCGGACATTGTTCTTTTGGAGACATGTGCTTTACTGAGCATGTCCAGCTCTGTGCATCAATGTGCATGTATTGTTATCCTTGACTGTTCGTATTAATTTTTTGGCAAGTGTCACACTGTGCATGAGCCAGGTGTGTTGTTATTTCACACATCAGTGTTTTCACTATGACATACATACTGTAACTAATCTTATGTTTGGCAGGAATTGTGCATCTGTGCTTGCCTTTGTGGAGTTTCTCACAGTTACATTGCTGGGGTGACATGCAAACTCACTCTCCTGAATATGTGTCATCATTAGATGATTTTGCTTGGATGTATGTGTTGATGTGAACAATCAATGACATCACATGTGTAACCTCGTATGCAATAGCCACGCGTTTCTTCTGACAAATGCATTGTTACATGGCAGTCCTTGAAACACAGCTCATTACATTGGCATGCAGTAGGGGAGTAACTGACATGAGTAGTTGTATTATGCGATAATAGTATGATCTGACATTCCCTAATGTCGCCCACACTGGACTTGTAATGGTTAATAGTATAAGTTTGTACTCCTGCGCAGAGCCTACAGTAAGTTTGTGTGGTGTTTCGCATTGTGCTGTTCTGCTATGTCCCAACATGGTTGTTGTTATGCGTGTGTAGTGTTTTGCATTGTTTGTGAACGTATGCAATGTGAGTAGTCATATTTATGTTGATATTTTTAATCACTTTGCACACATGTGTATATCTTGATGTGGTGCATTTTGTTGCTGCATACTTTTGCACATGATCACTTCATGTACATTCTACTTGTTCTCCATGGACAGAGAGATCTTTCCCAGGGATGGTCTTTTGCCTTTTCATGGTCAGAGCTGTGAGGTACAGTGTGTTTAGTGCTTGAGTTAGGCTGTGTTGACTTCTACCCCACTTTCCAATGGCTAACAGACCAGCTTACTCATCATTGTCAGAGGAGCAATGACAGTGAGGGTGGTAGTTTTGAAGGATGCTGAGACCGCTGAATGATGTTGAATTACAATGCTACACACAACAATGCCTTGTGCACATGACACAATGCAAGAGTGTCAGCCGTCTTGCATTATACCTCACATCTACTGTCCGTGGGCATTGTCCCGGATGTGTGTTTATCTGTGTGTGTTTTGTGTTATGTGGTGTGACAGCTAATTAGAGTGTGTCCTGTCCTCCACACACATTTGTGGCATGCACATTGAGAACACATGTGACTGATCTATACCTGTCAGTGTGTGTAATGTGCAGTTAAGGTTATGGTCTGTAGTTGTGTGAGTAGGCCAAGAACTGGCAGTAGATATTTCCAGATTTCGTACAGGATGGCCCTGTGTAGCCATCTTGACAGGGCATTTGCATTCACTCTCAGGGACAGCATAGTGACAGGTGTGTAATTGTGGGACTGGGGGCGGACTAGTGTGTGCTGGTGGCAGTAGTCATTGCTTCCACTCCTCCTCCCACCCAGGACAAATGGGCCAGCATGTTCCAGGGTTCCATGACAGTGTTTGCAAAGTTCCATTCAAGATGTCTGACAGTGGTGCCTGCAGTCATGCTGTACAGGACTGCCTACAGGGCCTTGTGATCCCCCACACCGTGGCCAGTGTCAGCCATCTTGACAGGGCATTTGCATTCACTGTCAGGGACAGCATAGTGACAGGTGTGTTCTTGTGGGACTGGGGGGGGGACTAGTGTGTGCTGGTGGCAGTAGTCATTGCTTCCACTCCTCCTCCCACCCAGGACAAATGGGCCAGCATGTTCCAGGGTTCCATGACAGTGTGTACAAAGTTACATTCAAGATGTCTGACAGTGGTGCCTGCAGTCATGCTGTACAGGACTGCCTACAGGGCCTTGTGTTCCCCACACTGTGGCCAGTGTCAGCCATCTTGACAGGCCATTTGCATTCACTCTCAGGGACAGCATGGTGACAGGTGTGTTCTTGTGGGACTGGGGGGGGGACTAGTGTGTGCTGGTGGCAGTAGTCATTGCTTCCACTCCTCCTCCCACCCAGGACAAATGGGCCAGCATGTTCCAGGGTTCCATGACAGTGTGTACAAAGTTACATTCAAGATGTGTTGCTGTGGTGTCTGTGGCTGTGTATTTGGGGTGAATTTAGACTATTTGTACATGTACTCACCAGGTTCAGGGATTCCAGCTAGTCCAGTTATGCCGTCTTGCATTACACCTCACATCTACTGTCCGTGGGCACATTACTATTCCCACTCCAGAGAGTGCAACAGTAGGGAAAGTGTTGGATAGCGTAGGGGTAAAAATTACTATTCCCACTTCAAAGAGTGCAACAGTAGGGAAAGTGTTGGATAGCGTAGGGGTAAAATTTACTATTTCAACTCCAGAGAGTGCAACAGTAGGGAAAGTGTTGGATAGCGTAGGGGTAAAAATTACTATTCCCACTCCAGAGAGTGCAACAGTAGGGAAAGTGTTGGATAGCGTAGGGGTAAAAATTACTATTCCCACTCCAGTAAGTGCAACAGTAGGGAAAGTGTTGGATAGCGTAGAGGTAAAAATTACTATTCCCACTCCAGAGAGTGCAACAGTAGGGAAAGTGTTGGATAGCGTAGGGGTAAAAATTACAATTCCCACTCCAAACAGTGCAACAGTAGGGAAAGTGTTGGATAGCGTAGGGGTAAAAATTACTATTCCCACTCCAAAGAGTGCAACAGTAGGGAAAGCGTTGGATAGCGTAGGGGTTAAAAATAACATACTTATAAATTAAGTAAATTTTGTAATTAAATAATGATTTATTAATAAATTAACAATAAATTAATTAAAAATACCAATAAATTAAAATTAATAATTACTTTAATACCATTACATTACTTCCCTCCCTATATAATAAACACACAACCCACTCCGCATAAAATTTCACACAATTAATTTAATTATCAATTAATAAATTAATAAAAATCAATTACCAATTAAAAATTATTTAAAAATAAATTATCAATACCAATAAATAATTATTATAAAAATTAATTACCAATTAATAATTATGTAACAATAAATTAATTATCAATACCAATTAATAATAAGTAATAACAATTAATTACCAATTAATAATTAATTAAAAATTAATTAATTACCAATACCAATAAATAATTATTATTAAAAATTAATTACCAATTAATAATTATTTAACAATGCATTAATTATCAATATCAATTAATAAAAATTAATTACCAATTAATAATTAAATAACAATAAATTAATTATCAATACCCAAAAAAAAAAAATAATAATTACCTAATTACAATTACATTACTTCCCACCCTATTTCCCTATAAACCCACAACCCGCTCCAATAATACATTTATACAATTAATATAATTATCAATTAATCAATTAATAAAAATGAATTACCAATTAATAATTAATTAACAATAAATTAATTATCAATACCAATAAATACAAATTGAAAATTACTTAATTACAATTAAATTACTTCCCACCCTATTCCCCTATAAACCCACATACCGCTACAGAACTAAAACACAACATTTTATGAAAAATAATTAATCATTCCCAAAAATTCTTATTAAATGACTATAATTAAATTACTTCCCACCCTATTCCCCTATAAACCCACAACCCGCTACGGTACTAAAACGCATAATTTACTTTAAAAAAAATTACTAACTTCTAAAAAATGTATACATATATTTAAAAAAACAATACAATACTTAACAAAAAATATAGAACACATACATATAAAATACATACTAAAATACATAACACTAATATAAACATCGATATTATTAACATCAATATTTTTACTATCGATATTACTAACTTCGATATTAACAAAAATGATATTTCTTACCTTCAAGTCGATATTCTGGTCGTCGATATTCTTGATTTCGATATTCTGTCCCCACGATATTTAAAACTCGATATTAATTTAGATCGATATTAAAAACTCGATATTATGTCTGTGCACCCAACAGTACACAGTGAGCTCAACACTAGTGTGTCACAATTGCATCATGAGCTCAACATTATAAGTTCAACACAATAACCACATCTTCATAATATCAGATTGTGAGCACAACAATGGCACAACAGGCCAAAACACTAGCACATGGGCAGCGCATTACACCATGGGCACTATCTACCACACTATGAGCACGTTTATTGTATGTCCTTACAGAGACACCAATCTGACAGACCAGTGACAAATGAGTCCCTCTCTGGCAATATCATGAAATAAATTCTTATTATTAAAATAAATATTTCTTTTATCGAAAATATATGCATTTTGTACTTTCATATGTGCCTGGCTCTATGTCTGATGTAGCAGCAGACAGTGGGGCGGATGATCTTTGAGTAGTCCCGGTGTCTCCCTAGCAACATGAGCGATCCCCGTCTTAAAATGAGTACCCTGTGCACCACTCTATGCAGCTTAAAAAGGATCAGTGGGTTCAGCACTCCTTGTAAAGTCTATGCAATCATGAAGTTGCATATTCAAATGTAGGGCCTCAGCATTTTGTTTGAGACAGGTTAAAGGAGTACCACGGAATTTGTTGCTAACATGGTCCATCTGTTTAAATGTCCTCCTCTTGAGAACAGCTTGCAGAGGGTCCACAGCCACAAAATAATGTGGTTTCAGTGTCCCGGTGTGACCCCGCTGCAATCCATTGCCCTTATCATGGCCTCTGCTGATAAGGACGTCTCCCCAGACCCCGAGACCCCCTCCTCCCCGCCTCAACCCTGGTAAGGAAAGGTTCCCATTATGTGGCAAAGCTCCAGTCTCCAGAGACCGCATTAGATTCTGGATGTGGGAGCACCCGGCTTCTTGTTCCCCACCCTGTCCCCTGTTTCATGGGCCTGGTCGGGTGCGGTTCTCAGCGGGCTTGGTGGACTGAGAACTGCGCAGTGAGACGCAGCTGTGCCCTCTCAGCCACCTTAGTCTCCCAGACCGTTTACAGCCGGTTTTCCAGAGCAAAGTCTGAGGAATACAGTAGAAGAAGTAGAAACGAAACGGCTGCAAGTGCAGTGAAACCCATGAGCCCCCGCACCAACCCCCCGGCTGTATCCCCTTGAATCCTCCTGAAAATCTGGAAAATAATCGGGGAGGACAGGGAGGACGGTCAGTGCACAACAAGATTCCGGACGCTCCCACGAAAACTACCGCTAGGCGGATGGATATCAACATACACTGCTTCGCTTGCTAAGCAGCCTCAGTGCGGGTGTGGGTCAAGAGCGGACCCGGAGCCCAGAACAGAAAGCTTGGCAGTGAGGCAGAGGGAGAGGGAGAGGGAAGGTTGGCAGCAAGGTTTGTGGTGCGGTCCATTGCAGAGGAGAGTCTGCGCCAGTACCAGGGAGAGTGCTGAGTGGACCCCTCTGTTATAACCAACTTGCCTGCACCGGATGGCTATGAGCTACATGAGGGACAAGAACCCGGGGAGAGTGGATAAAGAGTCAGGATAAAGAGTCAGGGTCCTGTTGACATGCACCGCCATCCACGTCTTCTGGCAGGGAGACAGCAGGGAGGCAGCCGCAAGGGTGATTGCCCAGTGGGGTGGCTTTCCTCCCGCCCCACTCCTCCCCCCAACCCAGCTGAGGACGAGGACAAGGATGTCAGTTCTATGAAATTTAGGATCGCTCTAAAGAATCCCTAAAGTGTCAGTTGGTCAAGGAAAAAGCGCAGTCAGACACAAGTGCACACCACCCAATAACAAAAAAAATGAATAAAGCCAAAAAGTACGGTTACAGTCAAATAACCAGTCCGTTGACTGTGATTTTGTGACTGTTGTAGCCTGGTGAGGTTGAGGAGGTGTTAGCGCATCAAGATAATCAACCATGCGATCGGCAGGGTGAGGAAGACACCGGGAGAGAAGGTCGCCGCCCTTAAGGGACTCTCTAAAAGGAAAAAAGTCGGGAAAACAGCAAATGCAATTGAGGCAAGCCACACACTAAAGAGCCCGTTAATCTTGCCTATAGCTTCCATGTTTGAAAAATCAAAGACAAACAAAAAAATGACACAAAATTCGAGATTTCAATTTTTAAAGGATCCCGGATCATCTTTTTGTGCAACACCCGGAGAAACATCGGGTCTGATGACTCTGCTGGCACCTTTGAAAATCTCACAGCGGACAGACCCAAAGGGGGAAGATCAAGTTCAAACAATTATTTCTGTGATACCAAACTCAAACTCTACTGAGAATCATAACCCACTCACATGGAGTGAACAATTAGAAGAACAAGACAATAGTAACACAGCCAGGGGAACGCTATTACAAAACATCATTACAACAACAGCGACAGTACATGTGGCACCAAAAGATAATATCAAAATAGAGCATCAAGAGCTATTACCCGCCCCCAGTATAATCAAGGGAGAAAGTACGCCAGGAGGTCTGGTTACAATGCAAAAGATTCAAGACCTTAATATCTCTACGAGCCTTACCTCCCAAGCTATTGAGCACGGTCAAATAATTAGCTCACAAAGCTTACAATCAAGCGCTGAAGATCTTGTACGCCTCTGGCTAAACTCATGTCTATCCCTTGCAAACTTGGACGAGTCACGGGCGAATAAATCCACAGTAGACACATAGGAGATAAGAAAGGAGGACCAAGGAATGAAGAAGTGGAGAATAATCTATTTAGTACTTGCCATAACAGCGGACAACACAGGATAACAGATGTTAGAGTCAACTTATCACCAAAACAAACTGAGAGATCCGGCAGAACTCCCAAAAAAGGGGTAAACATCAATAATAGCATCACTACTGGGCAAACAGAATTCATCACCCCGTTACTGCAAGCGTTGCAAACATCAACAGCAACTTTGATAATGCAATCAGACAAATTGTATATACAAATAGATTTAATGAACGTCTTTGCATCATACATAGCTGGAATAAACACAAAACTTGATAATCTAACCAATCTAATTAAAAGAGTACAATCAATTTATCCCCCACAGGAACCAGCCTGCACATGTGGGCCAATATTAGACAAATTAAGCTCTCTACCAACAATGGGGGTCATTACGATGGCGGTCGGAAAAGCAACCCGACCGCCATGGTAGCGGAAACTCACCGCCCGCCACTACCGCGGATAAACCGAAGATTAGGATCCTCTGCGGTAAAAATCCAACCGCGGCAGAAAGGAGACCCGAGAAACCGCCCGTCGCGTGCGGAGAAGGCCGAAACCCGTCCGCGGCGTTCGGATTCGCGGCAGAAACAGCCCATACCACCGCAACCACAGCGGAGACACCGCCATGGAAATTATGATATCCCCGACATGACTGCGGTGCAGAGCGCTGTTTCCGACCGCCGCGGTCGACAATAGTGAGGAATGAGAGAGCCCGCGGAAGCGCCGTAGCATAGCCACCGCTGCGTACGCTCCGTGAAAAAAATGGCGGTCGAAAAAATACACACAACATGCCCACAAAGTGCATCAAGCAAACAAGTCATGCACCAAAAACACCTAACACAGCCCAAAGACACACCCCCATGGTAAACTCAAAAACTACAAAACCCAGGACGACACACACACCACACCTGCAACCAATACCCCATCCTGACACACCCACATAGCCCAGTATAAATCCAGCCCCCTACCAGACCACAATCCTTTGCAAAACTCCAGAACTGAAGGGACATACACCACAGCTGACAGGAGAGGCAAATCTGCACAACACACACACACATCACCACCACTTCTACACCTGCACCTCTAACCCCTTTGCACATCACACACCATACACATCACCACCACCACCACCACTTCAACACTTGCACCTCAAACACCTTGGCACATCACACACCATGTCACCACAGAAAATGCCCAAATTCACTGAGAGTGAGTTGAGGGTCCTGGTAGATGAGATAATCAGGGTAGAACCCCAATTGTTTGGTAACCTGGTACAACAGACACCAGTAGCCACAAGAACGCTAATGTGGAGAAGGATAGTAGATAAGGTAAATGCAGTAGGGACCGTGCCACGCAATAGAAATGAAATTGTGAGGCGCTGGCACGATCTGAAGGCAGTGGTCAAGAAAAGAGAGCCAAGAACCATGAGCTGGCTCACAGGACAGGCAGTGGCCCTCCCGTTCCACTCAAGACATTCACCGAATGGGAGGAGAAGGTGCTTAGCATACTGCATCCAGAGAGTCTCACAGGAATACCCGGGGAGTGGAGGCTGGTAAGTACAAACAAATGCCTAACATCACACTGATATGTACTGTCTTGCACCACTACTAAGCTATACCTCCTAGGTACAAATGCAGTCATGTGCACCACACTCTCATCAACACATCTCTCACACATTAATCCAACAGTCCCTCAGGTTCACCTCAAAGGTAGCTACAAACATCACCATGGGTACATGTTTACATGCTGCCAGCACTACAACTCCCACCAGGCCTCCTTGTCCTACAACTGCGCAAGATGGAGCCCTGACCCCTCCCCATGTGGCAGCCATTGCATTGCTCACCTTAACCTAACAGGTAGGAAGCCATCCTCACAGGGAGGTGTGTGTGTGGTTTGGAAATCTGCACTACAACTCCCACCAGGCCCCCTTGTCCTACAGCTGCGCAAGATGGAGCCCTGATCCCCCCCCATGTGGCAGCCATTGCATTTCTCACCTTAACCTAACAGGTAGGTAGCCATCCTCACAGGGAGGTGTGTGTGTGGTTTGGAAGTCTGCACTACAACTCCCACCAGGCCCCCTTGTCCTACAGCTGCACAAGATGGAGCCCTGACCCCCCCATGTGGCAGCCATTGCATTGCTCACCTTAACCTAACAGGTAGGAAGCCATCCTCACAGGGAGGTGTGTGTGTGGTTTGGAAATCTGCACTACAACTCCCACCAGGCCCCCTTGTCCTACAGCTGCGCAAGATGGAGCCCTGACACCCCCCCATGTGGCAGCCATTGCATTGCTCACCTTAACCTAACAGGTAGGTAGCCATCCTCACAGGGAGGTGTGTGTGTGGTTTGGAAGTCTGCACTACAACTCCCACCAGGCCCCCTTGTCCTACAGCTGCACAAGATGGAGCCCTGACCCCCCCATGTGGCAGCCATTGCATTGCTCACCTTAACCTAACAGGTAGGTAGCCATCCTCACAGGGAGGTGTGTGTGTGGTTTGGAAGTCTGCACTACAACTCCCACCAGGCCCCCTTGTCCTACAGCTGCGCAAGATGGAGCACTCCCCACAACCACAACCATGTGGCAGATATTGAATGTGACTCATCAAACGTACTGGTAGGTAACCATTTCAACTGGGAGTGGTGTGTGTAATTGGTGACACTGCAGTACAACCCACAACAGGCCCACTTCTTCAACAGATCAGCATGATGGAGCACTTGTCCCACTCATAGGCATGTGATGTTTGTTCCCCCGCACATCACACCATACCACTTTGTCCACAGTCACCTACACAAATTATACTAAACAGTCATATTGTACTCAGCATGCACAAGTCTCACTGCAAATATTTCCCACATTGTGTCTAGTGTGCCAGGCATCACACACTGCAACACTAACACCTATCATGCTTCCCTGCAGCAGTGTCTGGCAGGTTGGTTGTCAATGTGCTAATCACCCATGTCATACCACAGTGTTGCAATGTAAACAGTGGAAGTGCAGATTACCAAAAAACTCCACTGGACCTGGGACTCACACTGCTAAACTATGCACATCCCAACTGTCTTGCAACAGACCCAGCTGCCACAGTGCTGCACTGAATTGCATAACAAGAGTACTTTGTCTGACTAAAATGCACAAATGTGTCTGCTTGGGACCAGCAATGTGTGTATGCATTGACAATGGTCACATCTCACACTGTCTGTCTGAACAGTGCTGTTATAGTCTGGCCCCAAAAGCACACATTGTCTGCACATGGCTGACTGTATCTTACACACACACCACTGTTGATGACAACATGTAAGTGTATGGATGCCCCGGAACAACTGCATCACCAGTACTTTGCTCATGTTCTCAGGTCCACAAATACCATGAAACCATGATAGTGTGGAAATGTTTGCTGGGTGAGATTTTCAACCTGCTGTATGTCACCACAGTGATAGGAGCCTATACCCCATGCTCTATTGTGCCTTCAAATGTTGGGGAGTAGACCCCACACCCAGATACTTGGGACAACAGTGATGGGGGGGATATACCCCATGCCTAGGCTTTCCTGTTTTCAGTTTCTATTTTTGGTAAATTCTGGTGGGGTTTTTTCAGTGTTTTCAAGTGATTTCAATACCTTAAAAAACAGTGGTTATCAGTGGTTACACATTTTCGCGCCATTAAAAACTACAGAAACAGTGTTTTTCCGGGGTTTATGGAACATTTTGCTTTTATTATTGCTTGCTTTCTGCACTGATAGCGCATGGTATATAGACAGTGTAAGTATAGTGTATAGGAGGTCCACATAGATTTTTGCAAATTAAACTTATTGTAGTACACCATACAATACTTCTTCAGTGAGTCTTTGGTCATGTGCGCTCGCTCTTTCCTTCCCATGTAAACGTCTGTGAAAAGGCCCTCTCAACATTGGCACTTGAGATGGGCAACCCCAAAACAGCCAGTGCACAATTTGTTAACTCTGGCCACTGACATAGCTTTCCATGCCAATACTGGTTCACTTGAAGATTGCGATTCTCAGGGCAGGTTCTGCAACATTTGCGCTGATCTGGGCGCTTGTGCCCTCAGAGATATTGAAGCGGTCAAAAATGAAGCAGCACTTTTGAAACTACGGAAGAAATTACCCTTTATGGAAGGGAACTAGAACAGAGTACCACAGTGAGGTTTCATTGACTTCAAATGCCATTGGTGGTGAGGGACATTTCTATGCATCACTGTAAGCCATTTCTCATACATTGTAAAATAAAAGTTCCTGAATTGCTCTTCACCATTGCTTTGCTTACCAAGTGGCAAGCACTCTAACATGGAACATGTTCCAGTGCCAAAGTCACTGAAGGTGTCGCACAGCCTACTCTCAAGGAGATGTTTCACATCTACATCAATTATGCTGAACACTTGGCAGACAAGGGAGTTTTCAGACTCTAGTTTTTATATTATGTCCCCTACAACAGTTATGTTTTCCTGTAAAAATCTAAGAATGCAGTAGAGTGTACTTTTTATCACATCACTATCAATATGTGGCCAAAGATCCTCACATTTCTTGCCTTTGGCATCATCACTCAACAAAAAGTCTGTAAACGGTTGCCACATGGATAATATAGCATTCATAGCCCCTTGGACTGAGAACCATCAGCTAAGGGACACAGTTGGGATGACTTTTTTTGATGCCACACAAAGCACGAAATGATAAATATTTGAGTTTTAGTTCCTGTGCATAAGAAAACGGTGCACCAAAATGGACTAAAAAGTCAATAGCATTCTTCATTAACTCTGAAGATTGTAAAGATGCTTTCAGCATACCATCTAGCAAGTGCCAAGGATCTCTTACAGGGAAGCACTTCAGCTCAGGTATCGATTTTGACAGGTCATCACACAACTTTTTCATATACGTAGCTGAATCCCTGCAAATACAAACAATATCACTCCAATCTTTGTTGAACTTGGAAAGAACCTTTTTGCAGAGCATTCCAAGTGACACTGCGTTCCATGTTTTCCAAAAGTCTGGTGTCATGTTTTAACCACTATTCCAGATGCTTGGTGATAGCGCTCTTTTCACATATTCTTGCCACTATAACTTACATTGAATGTTTAAAGCCTACGGTGTTGGCAATTCACCTACTATCAATACTGACTCACTAGAAACTTGGGGCTGATGTATTAAGAGTTTTTAACCATTCTCTGTGGGTAAATGTGATGATACATATTAGGGATAAGATTCCTATGAAACCAGCCATTTTACCTATCAGTGAAAGAATCAAACGCAGCCAAAATATCAAATATGATTTTGATATTTCCTGATTCTCTACAGTTTATAACATAATTAAACAAGACCTAAAACATGCCTCTAAACCCTGCATCTTTAGACCAAAGACCACAAAACTGAAAAAAACAAAAGGAAGAAGAAACAATATTTTAGTGACATCCCTAAACAACAAAACTCAAGCAGAATAATGTTAGCCCAGACTTTCTTACTGCTAGCTTGTATAACAAAGTTACATTGCATTGGCCCCTTCAGGAAGAAAAAAAATTACTCTTTCACTCTCTTTTTCCTTTCTTTGAATGGCATTTAGTTTGTGGTTGTGCAGGTGTTTTTTCAGTGTTTATATGTTTTCACTGGTGAGGGCTATTTCTCTTTCAGTGGGGTTTTATCAGTTATTATAGGTTTAAACCTAAAACCGGACAGCCTACCCATGCCCTATTTTGCCTGCAAATGTTGTGGGAGTGAACCCCACACCCAGATAGTTGGGACAACAGTGATGGTGGGGCCACACCCCATGCCCTAATGTGATGTGAAAAGTTTGGGTACTGAAACCCACACACACCTTCTGCTCACCACAGGCACGTTCCTCCCAAGAATGACTCTTAAGTCACATAGCCATGTCATTGCTCACCTTCACCTCAACCGGTAGGTAGCCATCTTCACACAGAGACGGTGTTGTGGGGTTGGCAAATTGTCCCACAAATCCCACCGTGCATGCTGTCCCACCCCTGAGTAGGATGGGCCACTCCACCCCCAATCAGAATCATGTGGCAGGCATTGTATGCTACCCACTCAACTAACAGGTAGCTAACCGCCTCTCACAGGTCGGGGTGTGTGGGGGTGGGAAGCTTGCATAACAACTCACACAAGCCCACATGAGCTCCAGCCCCCAAGACTGATAACACCCTTGCACTAAGATGCATGTGTCAGTCATTGCAATGTCCACTTCCAAATCACTGGTAGGTAGACATATCATGCTGACTTGTCCCACACTGGACCAAGATGAAAGCCTTCCTCACACACACACAGAGAGGTCTCACAAATAGAAGCCAAAAACAGCAAACAGAACATATCACCAGCCACTACATGCAGCCAGATATGCCTCACGACAAGCATGGTGGCATAGGACACCAGGCCTCACATTGCACAACTGCACACCCAGATAGCATTGGCCACTATAGTGTGCACACACCTAAGCAAATGAAACCATGACAGCAACCAAAGTGTGACATTCAGATCCACATGTAGATGTAACTCAGTGCACAACCCTGCATACCACTCCATGCCATCTGAAAATGGCAGGGGTCCAGACCAGCACGGACCAAATGAAAGCAAAGAAAGCATGGCTTGAAGTGCAAATACAGATATGTACACCACATGCCAAAGGTATGGATGCAACTACAATGTTCACACAATGTGCAGAGAAAACGGCTGCAAGGGCACAACAAGTGACATACATGCGTAACTGGATCACATATGATTTAACACTCACTAGATGCCGACATGAACCTGTCAATGTAAAAAATGTAAATTGTGCATGTCATGTCTTGCCAACTCCCAATATGGACGAGTAATGCATGTACCTCAACAGCTTGTAATGCATCACTGGATGTCGGTAACTGCAAATTAGATCAGTGAACAACTGCTGGATGTACAAACAGTTGATGTAACAGTGCGAACAGAAGCTTTGCTGGTTGCAACACAATGACCATTTCTCATCTGACCCACAGGTGACCAAGAACTCAGTGCAGAGGACGACACCACCAACCTGCAGAGCCAGTCCCCCACCCCGGAATAGAGACTACTGGATGAAGACTCCCTGGATTCCTTGGATGAGGAGCCCCAAGCCAGCACATCTGTTGTGGCAGGCCGCAACCAGTACCAGGCACCCATTGTCCCCACAACCACATCTGCTGCAACCCATGACCTTCCCCAGACAGCTGTTGTCACGGCCTGTGTGTCAACCACTACAACCACCACCACCACCACCCCCACCCCCACCACAGCTGCCCACAACACCCTCCCTGCCCCAGGTGATGAGCACCCCGCGACATCTACTGAGGAGGCCAGGGAGAGGATGCAGCGGAGCAATGTGGGGAGCCAACAGGCCCGTGGCAGCAGTGTAGGTGGGAGGGGCAGGGTCATGCAGAGGGGAACTGAGCCTGGGACGGAAGCCCTGTCCCACATCAACAGAGTCCTTGGGGCATACGAACAGGCCCAGGGACGAATGGGCTGGTCTGAGGAAGATTCTCGGGAGCTCCTCCTGCTGATGAGGTCCATGGACACCCGCATGGGACAAATTGTGGACCTCTTTGGGCAGCAAGTGGCAGTTCTGAGGGACAGGCCAGCGCAACATTCAACATCTCCGCCTCCCCCTGATGGGCAGCAGGATGACAGTTCGTCATCCTCCCCTGCGTCCACAGAGGGGGGTGAGTCCTCAGACACCACTGCCCCTGCAGCCCAGGCCCCTCCAGTCAAGCGCAAAAAGGGGCCGTCCAAGGAAAGGCCAGGAGGCATCACGTGCCAAAGCACCTGCCAAAGGCAAGTCCCGGAGCCAGCCATGATGGCAGACCACTGCACCACTGCATTTACCTTTTGGACTATCCTTCCCCACACTGCCATGTGAATGGCATCTGTCTGTTGGACTGGGTCTCCACATCACTGTGGTGACTACTCAATTATCTCATCTACCATGACTGTCAATCATTTCTTCAAATTTCCCCCATGTACATTTTCTCGACCCTCACATGTCACAATTTTAAATAAATACACCTTACACACATGTTGTTGTGTCTGCTCCGTCTTTATTACAGGATGTGCAACCTTCACCGTGATGTAAATGTCCCAGGGAAATGGAATGTAGGTAGGCAAGGAGAGGCTGAAGGGACCTAGGAAAAACATTAGAACAAGAGTCACTTGTTTTGGTGTGGCATCATACACATCACACAACACTTGTCAACAAGGTACTCCAATCTTCACACATTACACAGAGCAACAGTCGCCATGGAGACATCCTGTATCTGTGTCAAACTACCCTATCCCACAAACATTACCAACCAGCAATGAGTGAACACAAGGCTGCAGTCACCAAGCTCACATACACCCTCACAGCAACTGCAACACCATCAGACCATGTGTCCCTCCTACATCGTCACTCACCTTCAAGTGAAGTACCGGTTGATGAGCTGTTGACGCATGTCGACACCTTCCTCCTCTCCACTGTCCTCGTCACTGGACCCGGGTTGGTTTGCAGGCGGGGGCCTTGGCTGCTCATCATCATCCAGGATCAGGGGTATTGCCTTGCGAATGGCCAGGTTGTGGAGCATGCAGCATGCCACGACTATCTGACACACCTTCCTTGGCGAGTACATCAGGGCACCTCCGGTACGGTCCAGGCAGCGAAATCGTGACTTTAGGAGACCAAATGTATGCTCTATTACACGCCGTGTCCTCCCATGGGCATCATTATATCGCACATCAGCTGCTGTCACAGTATTCCGCAGTGGGCTCAGCAACCACGGACGGTTAGGATATGCAGAGTCACCTGGGTGTGAGAAACACAGATTAACCTTGATGTTCCACAATGCCACAGGACAACATGTCACACACATACCACGCTACTCCACTATGCATACTCACCCACAAGCCATGCACGCTCAGGAAGCAGATTGGCCATCAGCTGCGGGACGATGCTGCTGCGCATGATGTGCGAATAATGGGCTGACCCGGGATACCTGGCACACACGTGGGAGATGATCATGTCCGCCCGGCACACCACTTGAACATTTACTGAGTGGTAATGCTTCCGATTTCTGTCAACTTGCTCATGTGCCTGTGGTGGCACAAGCCCAACATGTGTGCAATCAATGGCACCAACAACAAGGGGGATGTGTCCAAGGGCATAAAAATCTCCCTTCACAGCCACCAACTCTGGCCCCCTGGGGAATTGAATGTATCTGTCCTTGTAGTTCATCATAGCTGACAGTACATCCCTCAGCACCATGCTGAACATCGGTTGTGACATCCCACCTGCACTTGCTACCGTGTGGTGGAATGAGCCTGTCGCAAAGAAATGTAGGCACGCCATCACCTTTGAAGTCGCAGTGAAAGCTGTTGGATATGTGTGACGTGGCTGCAGGTGGGGCTCCAACATGGCACATAGGTTTTGTAGGGAAACTCTATCCAGCCTGAATTTGCGGATGATCTCTTCATTCTCCATGTCAGCCAGCACTGTGAATGGACGATGGATATTGGGCCTCCTCCTAGGTCAGATGAAAGTGCACATATGTCAATGAAACACACCATGAGATGTACAGGACATTTCACATTTCTACAGACACATTGCCAAATGTTACAGACTGCACCATCAACCAACAGAGCACTGCACAAGTCGGTACACATCAGGCACACTACTCGTACACTTGTCCCCTTACCCGCAGCAATGATCTGTGCACACCTCCTGCTCATTGGCATGCACAGTGGGATATGGCACCACATGTGTGCGCACACCTGTGAGTATTACCCCAGCATATGTGTCAAACTACAATACTACCCTAGCACACCGTGCTGCTGTCCATGATACACCTCCCAACACAGGTTGCACATGGCACACATCAAGTACACACTGACCACAGGCTGAGCATGGTGAACATGTGTGTGCATGTGCAGTAGACAATGTGACAGTCAATGATGCCCCTAGTTCACACAATGAGACAGCATTGTGCGTTACATTGCACCTACACACATTGACCATTAGCTATATATGCTATGCAACACAAAAACTGTACAGTCTACATGCCCTTACACATCACATGTGACATGTGCGTGTGTATGTGTCAATGCAATTTATCACATACACATATATGGCATGTGTAGGTGACATGGAGTTAAATGTCCCATTCGTAATGTTGGCCTCATGAGGGTCCTTCAATGTTGGAGACACTGGGCACTGTTCATGTTGGGCTATGGATAGAGCTGGATGACTCCATATGTGCAGCAAACCTGCTCCGCAAGTCCACAGACGGTCACTACAGGCACTGTATGGCACCCATCTGAAGGTGCCTACCGCCTGGCCCCTGCGGACTGTCACCGCCAATACCCCAGACACGATCGCGGTAGTCTCAGCCATATCTACATGTGTAAATGGCGGTTGGCATGCACCGCTACCCAGCTCACGGTCACTACAGGCACCCATATGGCGGTGCCTACCGCCTGGCCCCTGCGGACTGTCACCGCCATGGACCATGCCCTGACAGCCAATGGGAAGCACCCTCGCGGTAGCCTGACGCAATTTTGAAAATAGCGATAGGCGTGTTCCGCAACCGCGGAGCCGGTCATTGGAAGCATTCAAAAGATGCACCACCGTGGTAGCGCGCGCCTGGCCCCTGCGGTGTGTCACCGCCATGGTCCATGCCCTTGCAGCCAATGGGACGCACAGTAGCAATTGCTTCATATGGCTTTGAAAATCGCGCGAGGCGTGCACCGCCACCGCGGAGGCGGACATTGGATGATTTTAAAAATAGCAGACCCGGTACACCAATTGCAGCGGCGTGGGACCACTGACACAGCCCCAGGGGCCTATATATGTGTGGGAGGGTGCCCCACATTTCCACTGCTACCAGGGACTGCTGCCTGACACCCCTCACCTGCTGCTGCTGCCTCCAGGGACTACTGTCTGCCACCCTCCACCTGCTGCTGCTGCCTCCAGGGACTGCTGCCTGCCACCCTCCACCTGCTGCTGCTGCCTCCAGGGACTGCTGCCTGCCACCCTCCACCTGCTGCTGCTGCCTCCAGGGACTGATGCCTGCCACCCTCCACCTGCTGCTGCTGCCTCCTGGGACTGCTGCCTGCCACCCTCCACCTGCTGCTGCTGTCTCCAGGGACTGCTGCCTGCCACCCCTGAACTCCACCTGCTGCTGCTGCCACCTGTCCATGATGATGTCGAGGACACAGAAGATCCAGGCCAGTCCCTTCACCAGCGAGGAGCTGGAGGTCCTGGTGGACGGGGTGCTTGCACAGTACCTAAGGCTCTATGGTGCCCCTAATGTAGTGGTAAGTCTCCAACAGTGTGAGTGAGAGTGCAGGGGGGGCACATGTGAGGTGGAGGTGCTGCAGTATGTGTCAATGAGTGTGGGGCTCTGACATGCACTGCCTAGCATGTTTTCTCCAGGGGGAAGGGCTGTGTAGCCTCTTTCACACGTTTCCCTGCATGCCCATCCAGATTTGAGGGACATGTATTGTCCTGTCAGCCATACAGTGAAGCAGCAACTTGGTAATGCAGGAGTCAGGCCAGTGATTGCTTGTGTGAATGGCTGTGTGGGTCCCAAATGTCCCTCTCAGTGTCAGCCCACCTGGCCTGCACAGTCGCCACCCAATCCCACAAGTACATATCACTGCATGTACAGTTTGTTCCATGTGTCTTTTGTTCACACATCTTCATCAAAGAGCCATCTCAGCCCTGTAGATTGCACACGACAAGCCTTGTGACAAGGGTGTGTGTATGAGAGTTGATGTCACTGTATGTGAGCTCCATGACACAGTGAGCCATTCACAGGGCTAGGACATTGGGGGCTGCGCAGTGTTGGACACAGTGAGTCCACCAACAACCATGTGTTGCTATCTGATCTATGTGTTGCACTAGCTAACAGCGGACAGTAGATGTGGGCAGACTACACATTGCTTGATGTGCTGGCATCCTGCATGTGAATGGGATGTAGAGGTACTGTGTCCACCCTCCCACCTTCATGGATTTACGTGTGGTTCTCCAATGCCATTGTACCATGTGCCATGCATTCTTGGCTCTGTTACACATATCTGTTGATTTGGGATGAGTGAGTATCGTGCCACTGTATTCAGAGATTTTGGTAGTATACACTGTGTAACTGATGTATTACCCCTCTTGTCTCCCATGCCTGCAGCTGAAAGTCCACCAGCGTAAAGCCGTGTGGCGGGCCATTGCCTCCAACGTGCATGATCTGGGTGTGTCAAACTGATGGCACAGCCACTGTCATAAAAGGTGGGACGACATCTGCCGGCTGAGCAAGAACGTGGCTGAGATGACGCTGGGGCTGATCCCTCGGAGCGGCAGGTTGTCCCGACGCAGCATGACCCCACTAATGGCCCGCATCTTGGCCGTAACACAGTCTGAGTTGGATGCACAATTGAAGGAGCATCAGCAGCAAGCTAGGGGTGAGTATTTGTTGACAGGTGGCTTTGGCAGGGAGTGGCTGCATGTGTCCACAGATTGGACAAACTCTGAGCTATGTGACGTTGGTAGTGTGATGCAGTGGATTGTAAGTGGCGTCTGTACTGGGTGCATCTGACATGCATTTGTCCCACCTGTACTCACTGATGTGATCTGCGCAATGTGCATTGCCATTGCATTCAAAGTTGGGGCATTCAGGTACCTTGTGCAGTGGGGTACTGTGTGAATTCATATTGATGTTGACGGCAGTGTGCATAATCTGAGTGTGTTTCAATAAATGCGTGCAATGCCTGACAGCAGATTTCAGCTGCTACAACTTCTGAGGACAATGTGCTACAGTACTTGTGCCCGTGCAAGCAACATGGTAGCTGGCATGCGCTAATGGCCATTGTGGGCTACTATGTTGTGGTCTGTGTGTGTGTGTTCCCCTACTGCTCCATCCATGTACATAATTGACACCATGTTGTGGTGTTCATCCTTGCCATCCTCGGCACCCTGTGTGGTCAGAGAGATTTTTGTGCCTGTGTCTGAAGTGGGCCACAGGCAGGATGGTGTGCTGTGTGAGTCACCGGGATCACTTATGGCTGGATTTGTTCTTTACATGCACTGTTGGGTTGATAATTGAGGTGGCAATGTATATTTAGTCAGGGTGATGTGCAACACGGATAACACATCTTCTTGAATGGTTATTTACTTGCACATGTTACTTCAGTTGGTGCCACTCCACTAACACTACATCTCTCTCCCATGTAGCATCTCCCGTGTGCGTTGAGGGACAGGGGACGGCCACCAGCGGTGAGGCATCCAGTGCAACAGCCGCACCGGAGCAGAGTGACACAGATGTGACCAGCGCCGAGGAGGGGGACAGGAGTCTGCTGGAGGAATCACAACCCGAGACGCAAAGCTCTACGTCATCTGACGCCAGCGGTGACGCATCCATGTTGGGGGCCACAGGGAACGGGGACTCTGCCTCCTCTTCCGCCACACAGCATCCAGTGCCCAGCCTCCCATCTACTTCCATTGGTGCTGCCCATGTTCGCACAAGTCGAAAGGGAAGAGTGTCCTTCACCCCAGGCACTGCTGGCCCGGCCCATGTCAGCCCTGCAGCCCTCAGTGCTGAGTCAGTAGAGCTATTGCGCCAGCTGTGTGTGGGGCAGACAGCTCTCCTCAATGCCTTCCTAGACCACAATAAAAAGTTGGGCCAGGTGATAGCTTTCATGGAGGGCATACATTCGGATGTGGGTGGGCTACACCGGACTGTGCAGTCATTGTCCTCAACAGTGACGGCAGCCCTGCAACAGGCACATTCTCAGGGAGCAACTCCTGTCCCTTTGTCCACCCCCTGTCAGTGTGCACCTCTGACGACAGTGACAATGCTCAACAGACCCCAAAGTCCAGATACAGCACACGCAACACACAGCAGCAGCAACAGCCCAAACGGTCCAGGCCGCAGACACCATCCCCACAGACAACTAAGACCACCCCAGAGCACAGAGATAAAAGCCCGTCAGGCAACACCAAGGGCCAGAGGGGCAAGAAACAGGCCTCAGGGTCACAGGCCTCAGAGTCATCCCCCGCCAAGGACTCTCCTGTCCCAAGGACCGCTTGCAAAGCAAAGAAGACAGTTTCCCTGCCCACTGAGGAGGTGTTACCTGCAAGGCTTACACTGGATGAGGGCCCTATGGCTGATCCACCCACAACCTCCACTCCCATCCCGAGCCCTGTGATGCAGGCACAAGGGGGCACTGTAGGGGCTAAACATAGTAGAAAGGGTTTGGAAGGGCGGAGGCAAGCCTCAGGGAAGCACACAGCTGGATCCAGCATGTCCCAGAGGGGGGCCCAGGGTCATCACCAGGAGCAGGTTTGGTGGTGGGGTTACCTGTTGTGTCCACACCAGTTCCCATTAGTCCCCAGACAGGGAAGCCTTTCAGGATCCCCAAAAAGTGGAAAGGCACCCCTCCACAATCTCCTGCACACACTGTGTCTCACCACAGCATCAGTCCACCTCACCGTGCCACCACCCCACCTGGTCCAAGCAGCCCTCCAGCTTCCCAAGCCAGAGATGTCTCTTCCACAGATGTTCCTCACACTCCCCGGGGCAGTCCTCCTACTGACCGCGACACACAGTCACCTCCAAGTCCGACAGACAGCCACATCTGAGTGGTAGTCACCCTCACACACCTGTCTGTCCACAGCGGTGTCTGTGATGCCCATTGTTATCCCCATTACTCTGTTGCTGAGCATGGCATGGTATATTCGCACACATTCGCTGTGCAGCTTCTGATGTAACTACTCTGCACATTGTACTTGCCTTGTGGTTCACTGCTGTTTGCCCCCTGCCTGTGCAGCTTCTCATGGACTTCATCTGCACATTGGACTGGCCACTGGCCTTGTTGATCACTGCTGTTTGCCCCCTGCCTGTGCAGCTTCAGATGTAACTACTCTGCACATTGTACTTGCCTTGTTGATCACTACTGTTTGCCCCCTGCCTGTGCAGCTTCTGATGTAACTACTCTGTACATTGTAGTGGCCACTGGCCCTGCAGTTGCCCACATTTGTTGTCTATCTATGCACAAGTGTGAATAAAGAGAGTTGTTCCTGTTGTCAGTTCTGTCAGTGTAATTTCTCAATAAAACTGTTTCTGTGTGTGCATGGTTTACTGTGTCACATGCTCAGTATGGCACTTCAACATTGGCAATGGGTTGTCTCACGTTTCCATGTTTTTGCAGGGGTGACAGGGACTTCAATTCTTCCTGACTCTTATACTTGTGGGTGCAATGAAGGTGGTTTTTGAAAATTTCTTGTTGTCATCATCCTTCTTTGTCCATGTTGTCTATGGTGTAGACATGTCATGTTTGGAGGCAATGTCAGCACAGGGTGGGAGTTTATGCACAGGCTTTCATGCAGGTTGGCACGGGTCATGGTGTCTGTGTGAGCTTACTTACTGTGTGCCCAGCAGTGTATGTGTACGGTCCTCTTGTGGTGGTCAGTAATCCTGGTCCCATGCCTTACTTCCAAAGTGTACACTTTGGTGGTGGAGAAGTGTGTGGTGTGAAGGGGGTGACTTTGTGGTGACTGTTGATGTGTGTGCACCTGCATTGTCAACTACACCCATGTGTCACCCTGGAGTGGTGTGCGTGAATGTGTACTTGTTGTGCCCTGCAATTGTGATTTGGTGCACATGGGAGTGTTGTGTGCTGCTGATGTGAGAGGGGGATGTGTGACGTATCCTACTTGTGCTTCTCAATCATGGAGTGTGTGAATGGGGCCTGTGTGCTGTGGTGCAGAGATGCTCTTGTCAGGTAATTGCATACCTATGTGTGTCTGTTCAGTATTTGACTTCATGGCCTTCCTCTCATCCCTGTGCCTTAACATGGGTGGCCTTGCTGTCTCCCTGAGTTGTTGAATCGAGGTGCTGTGTTTTGGGTTGACTCACTGTGGCAGCCATGTGTGATTTGATGGGCTGTGGGTGTTCTCAGATGTCTGTTGTCTTGCATGTGATGTACACATGCTTGATAGTTGTGTCCTTGTCCTTCCATTTGTGGGCACATCACTTTAGCTTTCATGTATGTTGTCCTCCATTGCTGCTAGCATGTGGTCTGTGTATGTGGCTGTGAGGCAGGGTAGGGTGTGTCTGTGTAAGTTGGTAGGCAGTGTGTGCAGTGAATTGTTTGATCATCAATATGTGTGTGTGTGTACATTTTGTGCTGGGGCTCAGTGTTTTTGGCATGTGTGTGGTGTTGTTGTGGTGTGTGTGTTGGCTGGGGCCTGGCCTTCTGTGGTATGTGTTCCTGTGCAACAACTCCTGCTGTGGCTATCTCTGCAGTTGTTAGGGATGTGGGGCAGGGTGTGTATTCACCTGTGTTGTTGTTGTGCAGGAGTGGCACATGGAAGGCACATGATATGTCCCTTCAGGGAGAGGGCTAGTGTGTTGTGTTTTGAGTAGTGGTCTTGTGTTGTTTGTACAGTGGCCATGGCTGGCGCTGGCACTGGCCTCTGCGTTGTGTGCATGTTTTCCTGCACACTGACCGCGGCGGTGACGACACCGGGACATTTGTTCATGATCGCGGAACATGGGTAACCAGGATGTGGCGAGGTGTTTTTGTGACAGGTGGGACATGTGTGGATGCAGTGATGGCTGTGTGCCTGTCCCCACAGGGGTGTCTGGTGTGGACATGCACCGTTTTCAAACCCTTGACTTGTGTATTGTGTTGCATGCACAGTTGTGTGTGTACGTACCTGCGGCGGCGTCCGCGCCGGTCAATGACTTGCAGGTGGTGTATCATATACAGCACCGGAAAGGCGTGTAGAGCTGGATCCATCGCGGTGTGGGCCGGGTGCCTATTTTCTTGCTCCTCTGTGATGTCTCCGCCGTCTTTGGCTATGCGGTTGCTCCGCCGCGGTGTGCTGCCCTTTTTCCGGCATCGTGATTTGTTCGGCGGACAGGACGTCATTCCGCACGGCGGTGAGTGCTCATTGGCTCACACCGACGCGGTGGCGGGCGCACTTTGATGGCAGTCGGCGTCACACCGCAGCGGATGGGAAATGGGCTCTGTCTAGACTTGCTAATATGGCGGGCGTGAGGACCGCTGCCGGCGCGCGGTAAATGGCATTTACCGGCACCGCGGTCGTGTCTCCGCCCGCCATCGTAATAGGCCCCAATGTTAGAACAGATACTCAATCTGAATAAACGCTTGGTCACCTCGGCTCTTAAGTTAGAGACTGCTCACATAAAACAATCTGAGGCAACTATAAGCCAGATTCATCCACAAGTAGCTATAAATTCTATCTTAGAACAAAAGAATGAATCTCAATCCCCCTTTGCTGGGAAAGCAGAACACACAAGAACTAAGCATTCAATAGCACAGGATGTTATAATTGGGCAACAAGAAAAGAAGCCGATGCAATGAAGAAGACAAAGAAAGAAGGATAGGAAAGCAAGAAACAAAATAACTGCCCCTGAGCCTCAGCGAGGCATTAGAGTATACTCTATCTTCTCTAAATCCAAAGCAGGTGGATCTCAAGAAGAATATCTCCCCGAAACTACACTGGACAGATCTTTATGTAACTCCGCTTCTTCTACTGAAGGGTCAGGAGATACGTACATGGACACGTCTCAGGCTCCGAAAAAACACATCAAGGGTCCAACTTCAATGGAAAAAGAGGCGTGTCCCTCAATACCGACTAAAGATTCCCAGAATGTGGAGCTACCGGGTATACCCTCAGTCAATATAGGAAATCAGGAAAAAAACACTTGGATTGCTAAAGCGGATGACGATGCGGTTAGTCAGAAGGAGCCTAATACACAGATGACAGCCACTCCAATGAGACCGCAGTCACAAGAAAGGGAAGCAGGTATAGGTAGAAACAACACAGAGGGAAACTTAAAAACATCTAAGTTAAAAGCTGTATCAAAGTTACAAACCCAGCTGAATGTCCAAAAATCGACACTGGAATCCGCAGTAAATAGGGAAATAAATAATACAAATAATCGAATAATTACTCCTATGGAAGTTAACACAAAAGTAGAGAAAGTGGAAATAACATCTTCACCCTACAGCCATTAAAAGAAGCGAGTGATCAATGCCCTCCAGAAGCATTTCAAAATCCAATACAATGACGCTATGTAGCAAAGCAATGCTGCTCGTTTCAAGGACAATTAAGTTTCTGTATCCCAAATCAGGGCAAACCTCATTTAAAGAACCGCGAAGTTAAGGATATAAAAAGGGGAACAATACAACGCACTCAAGTATCTCAACAGATAACATGGACTCCAGAATATGAAACGCAGGGCAGGAACGACATTTTGAATAGAAGTAATATTTTGAAACTCATGGCTGAAACTCTGGAATTAAAGAATATACAATCGTCAGATCTCGTAGCAGTCCAATTTCTTCCAGGGAACAACGAACTAACTAAAGAACAAACACTAACCACATGGCAAACGCCAGAGTTAGCACACCTAATATTAAATAGTTCGGATCAATTCTTAGCCTGGGGTATACGAATATCAGCACCCATTATTCCCTGTTATCCATTTCCCTTGAAAGAACTTCAAACGCATCAAACAGATAGGAAATTAGATCAGACGGCAGCACACACACAGGTTAATTCAATCTTACAAAATGCAAAAGGTAGGAGCATTACAGCCCAGACCCCAGATAGATCAGACAAAGATCCTCACGGGGAGACTGACTCAAACTTAGATCAAAGGAACTGGCTTCCCAGCTTACTTAGCAATAAGAGGAGTCATTGACAAAAGAAAGATAGGGAGGGTAGCTTTGAATTTGGTGTTATACATATGTTATCCTGGAATATAGCTGGGGCAAGGCAACTACTTGAGGAGGGCTTCCCACTTAAGGAATGGGAAAACTGTGACATAATAGCACTGCAAGAGACATGGTGGCAAGAAGAACTCCTGAAAGCAGGTTTCACGCACTATACAGTAGCAGCAGAAAAATGTAAGCAATACGGCCGTGCAATAGGTGGACTGACAGTCTATGTATCTGCAGCTCTAAAAAAAACTGAACAGCTGAAATCTCCCGATCCTAGCATACAACTTGTTAAATTCTCTGATCAATATTCAGATAATAAAAGAACAATAATATTGATTAATTACTACACACAACCGAAGCTCCGAACTAAAAAGGAAAAAAATGTTCTTTTGAGCAAAACAATTTCAGGTCTACGTTGTGCCGAGCCTACATGGAGCCTAATAGTGACTGGCAATTTTAATTCTAATTTGATATTCACGCCGGATGAAGATGAAATCCTGACAGCAGATAACACGTATTGGTGTGTTCAACAGCAATCTCAAGCTGGGACGAAGACTCGTATGGACCGACTTGGTCAGCAATTAGTAACAGACCTCGAATATCAAGGTATGTGAGTGCTCAATGGAAGGACGGAGGAAGACCGCCCGCCGAAAAAAACATACTATGGCCCTAGGGCACAAACGATACTTGACTTTACAATTATAACTCTCTCCTTAATGCCATTGCTGGTCTGTTTTTATATAGAGTACACCACCTTGAGCGATCACGCATTTCAACACATCAAATTTAACTTTAACGTGGAAAAATTTCAGTCCACTAACATACTAGAGGGCCAAATCAATAAATTCAATTTAAAACACATTAAATGGACAAATGAAAATAAAACAGATTGGTTCTCAATAATAAAAGATATCCTGGTTGAATTGACAAACGTACCTACGAACAAGATTCAAGCCTGGTCTCTTTTCCTAAGCAAATTGAAGATGAAAATGAAAGCACCCAAGGTGAAGGTTAAAAGACATGACCCAATTAAAGATTTACCAAATGAGGTGCAAGATCTAAAAAGAACACAAAGGAAGCTGCAATCAAAAAATACAGAAGGGACAACATGGGAGAAATTTCGACAATTAAGAAAACAATACAAAAGGAAGATATGGGATTTCAAAAAGGGAAAACGGAGAGCTTTTGGACCAAACTAATTTACAGCATAAGACACCCAAATTCGAACAAATTTTGGCAGATGATAAATCAACTGACTAGGCATTGAAACATCCTAATGTCAAACGTTCAGGATCAGGAATGGGTCAACTTTCTTTCACAGAAATTCAAACAGATGTCACCTAGTGCTCAACAGAAACAATCGATAGCAGTAAATTCAAATAAGTTAAAATTAATGGACGTAGGCGACTGTCAATCACCACCAATGGGTACGGTCCAATCACTAACGCAAGATTTAGTCCCAGTAATAAACCACTTCTATTATACAACAGAGGATATAATAAATATAATAAATAAAGGGAAAAGCGATGGGGCTCCTGGCCCGAATGGCATTCCGCAAGCCACCTATAAATATGCCTCTGAATACTGGAGTACACACTTAGAGAAGCTGTACGCTGATGTAGAGACCAATAATCAAGTACTCGACAGCTGGCACGGATCGATTATAACCCCCATTTAAAAAGGAGGAGAAAGAACTAACCCTTCTAATTATAGGCTAATTGCCCTACAGGATGTAGAAGCTAAATATTTTGCCTCATTAATCCTTCAAGATCTGGTCAACTGGTCTGGGAACGTAATCTGATCCCAATTAATCAAACAGGTTTTAGAAAGGGGATTGGAACTATCTCGAACATTCTATCAATCACTCTGATAGCAGAAAAATATAAGAGCGAGAAACAGGACTTGCATCTGTGTTTCATAGACTTAAAAGCTGCTTTCGACAGTGTGGACCGGAAACTACTGTGGGCAGAATTAAAAGCCTGGGACATACCGGATAGAATACTGAGGGGTTTGTTATTATTCTATACAGATACCTGAGTTCAAGTGAAATTTGGAGACGGTGCTAGAATTTAAAGAAAAGTGTATACTACTATCGACTTGAAACAGGGATGTGTGTTGGCCCCGCATCTATTCAACTTATTCATATCAGACCTATCTGGAAAGCTTGATAGAATCAATTCACATTCTCCGAAATTAGGCAATTTACAACTTTCTCATCTTGCCTATGCAGACAACATTGTCCTCTTGAGTCTAACTAAGGTTGTCCTGACTAGGCTTCTAATTGAACTCTCTGAATTTCTGTCCACAAATAAGCTGGAACTCAATTCGTCCAAAACAAAAACAATGCTCATTACTACTCGACTAGCCCCACAACAGAACATCTGGCTAGAAGGCAAACTATTGGAGAAAGTATCCAGCTACAAGTATTTGGGATACTACATAGATGATAAGTTATCCCTACGTGACCAGAAAAATTACATGACACAGAGAGCGGGGACCTTAATATTTGCCTTTAGGTCACTGGCAAAGAAGTTGGGGGGGCCATCACTAAGGCCGCTCCTGTCGACTATATCCACCAAAGCACTGCCAACCTTATCATATGCTAGCGCTGCCATGCATGGAAAGGTCTCGTAAATTCTTAATAAATTAATAACAAGTATTTATAAAAAGGTTTTTCAACTCCCCACGACTGCTTCTCCTACGCAAATATGCTTAGAATTCGGACTGATGAACGAATCATTGGGCAGACTTTATACATATATAAAAGTGTGGTACCGGATTAAACAAAACGCAGAGGAAAACAGCCTCAACAAATCATTTTGGCTGGAATTGGAAAAGGAAAAAAAATCGAAGGCCAACCAATTTTTGGACAGTTCAGCTTAAGGCAACTTGTTCTACTAATCTCTGGACTAAAAACATGCCTTTCCCAACATTTAAGTTGGCACTAAATAAAGCAGCAAAATGTCATTAGCTGATAACAGATAAAGGCATTTTTTCTCATCGTTCTCATTCATGGACAGTGATTAATAACTACAAAATCCTTAAACCGGCGGCTTACCTAGACTCTACGTTCTCTATCCACATCAAAAGACAACTGATGGCATTGCGGTTTGGGAAATTCCCTACCTTGGCTGATGAACCACACTGGAAGCACATTGAGTCAAAAGAATGCCGTCTTTGCGACTGTCAAAAGGAAGACTTAATTCACCTTATATGTCATTGCAAGAATCTGCAACCAGCGCGTGTCACTTTTTTAAGGAGAGCTTTCTTGGACAGAGGAATAAGCTCATGTAGAACTGTCATCTTTAGAGGACTAGATCCAACTGACTCCCAAATGAATTGTAAAATGATAAAGTTTTTACAAGCTCATGATCAAGCACTGAAAGCAGCAGCACTTTAACGAGATAATCTCAACAGGGGATGAAAGCTATTTCTATTTGCTATACGTACTGAGGAGGAGACGAAACAGGCGTTGATCTCCGACTACTTGAGTTAAACACACCCCCCATCGAACAATTGCCAGTACAATTTGTTAGACCCGGGACTAGGAGCCTGACGGATGTATCTTTCGGCCAAAAAAGGAAGCCAATAATAGACTGAAGCAGATAATGTCTAGTTCTACATATGCACTTTATAGGTTCTTTTACATGTTCTTGAAATGTGTATACACTGATTTATAAGTTGTCTTTTATACATTTTATGATGAGTTTTATTACGCAAAACGGTAATTGTTTTAAATTTGTGATTGAAGGATGTCGTTTTGTGTAAATTGTTACGGTTTTTATTAACTATACAATAAACTAACCTCTACGTTAAAAGATTCCTGATCCATAAGTCCTACTGTGCCCCCTTTGCGATCTCTGTTAAAAAAACGCCCCCTTATTATAATTAAGGCTCCCGGTTTTCGTTTAAACGGATTTTTGCATATAAATACAGACGGAAAAATATTTTTCTTTCGTCTGTATTTATAATAGAAATGGAAAAATGCCAATAAATATGTTTACCTTTGCTGCTGTGTGCCAGGAGAAGACGAGCCTGTCCAAGTGCAGGATGGGGAGAGGGCTTATCAAATTTCAGCTGAGCCCATAACAAAGGTCGACATTAAGGGGCCATCAGGCCTCCTTTTGGTTAAGTATGCTGTTTGGAAGCTATGGGGGGTGGGTGGCGGTGAGGAGGAAGACGCATCCCTAAAAGCAATTGAGGGAAAACAAATGCGCACAGCTTGTCACTTCACAGGTACTTAAGAGAGGCCTGCATTTGACTTAGTTCAGTCACTGGAGCAAAGAGATATAAACGCACTGTAGGAATGTTAGGTGGGCTGGTTTATCCCAGTATTTACACAAATAACAATGTAAATTCTGCTATTGGATTTATTTCTTTTATAGTGCTAGAGCCCTACTCATCATAATGCAAGGTGTCAGAGCACTTGACAATAAATCATATGTGTGTAAATCAATGTATATGATGTGTTGCATAAGACAGTGAGGGTTACATTAGGAGGACTGCAATTTATTAACTGCAAGTAACAAAAGGATCTTTGTTAAAAGCAGTCACCCATTTACCATCCACATAAATCTATCTAAACCTATAACAACCAAGCGCGCATCGCCTATTGAAATAAATGTGGAAAAATACTAGCTGCATCTTCTGTTTTTGCTTGCGGCAAAATAAAATGTGGATAAATACAAATAAAATGATCAAAAAATAAATATGGATAAATACAGACGGAAATGTTAAAAAAATAAATACCATAAAACCGGGAGCCCTAATTATAATACAGTTCTTCTGTGACCCCTCTGTGATCTCTGTAAAATGAACACTCCCTTATTATAATACTGTTCTAAAGTCCACCCTCCCAGTTAGTAATAATAGAATCCTCCATCCAAAAGACCTTTGCTGTAAATTGCGGATGCACACCCATGACACCCTACATAAAGAATATGACCCCACAGCCCCATGTGCTTCCTGTATTGCATTCCGTATCCTTTCTCAGGCTTTTGCTGCTAATATCTAAGTAGACACGCATAAGGGGTGGGGCAGGGGCTAAGGGATCCTTCGCTGTGAGCTTCTCAGCTGTGGAACACTTAGCCTACGTATCCCACCTCCATCCTGATCTCCCGAAGTTCAGGGAGACATTGAAGTATAGATAATTTCTATCTGGTTCTCTTTTATTTCAGCACCAGTATGCTCTACTGGCGAGCAATGCTCTATAAAGCACTCAAAACAGCACTCTGCAAATCTCTGTTAAATGGAAACAAGCCTATTCGATAATTTCTACTAACAAACATTCCACATACAGGACAGTGATGCACAGGCCAGTGTGCTTCCATTTCAGTGCTAATAAACACCCCTTAAAACAACATCAACCAGTGTCTGACCCACAGTATAATGTACTACTAATGCAGCAAATTACGGTAGCCAAGTGTTAGAAATGGGATCTCTGGTTGGCTAAGGCTTGCGCCAAAGCCAGGCAGAGACCACCACTCTAGTCAGGGCGAGGGAGTTACACACCAAAGATAACCCCTGCTCACCCCCTTGGTAGCTTGGCACGAGCAGTCAGGCTTATCCCGGAGGCAATGTGTAAAGCGTTTGCGCACGCACACAGCAACAACATACCAGGCACACTACAAAAAGGAACTCCACACAAGGTTATATCAAAAATAGCCTTTGTATTATCATAAAACACATTAGAATAGTACTCACATAATATACATTGTGCCACCTGGCACGGGGTCATATTTACAAGGGATTATTTACACCTGACAGGGCCAACTGGACCACTGTCAGAACCAGCACAAAGCGAACTTAGTAACTGTAGCACTTATAATAAATGTAGCACACATCATAAACGTACAACCAGTAATCACTGGTAACCACTGTACTCAGCATCAGCCTGTAACATAAACCACAGTATGCACAGTATCACATTAGGCGCAAAATACCTTATGCGCCAACCTCATAAGCCTAAACACATTAGACCAGAACCTCCTAAGCATAACTCACATTAGGGGCATAACTCACAGTATAGAATACCTCACAACCTAAACGCATTAGGGAATAATAACCTCACAAGCATAACACATTATGCAAAACCTCATAATTATGAAAGTACATTAGAGGCATAAACAGGGTGCGTAAATCAAAGTAAATGCATCACATTTCCTAGCACCACATAAATCGCATTAGCACATAACCTCCTAGTAAAAAGAACCATAGCAGAGGCATAAATCACATTAGGGCCTGGCGCCCTACAAACCTAACAGTCCCCCTGGCCAACTGGCCATCTCAAAAGGGGCTCAAAATGCCCTATGTCCAAAAGTCAGGGCGCGCTGCCAATGCAGCAGGAGTCAAGAGTGCGCAATTGCGCAGACCTAAACATTGCAGCTGGCACTAAGTGCTGCGCAGCTGTGAAAAAAAGGGGGGCCAAGGAGTGCATCTCACTCCTAACTTAAAAGACGTTCCCCCAAAGAAAGAATAACCTAAACGGTGCAGCTGCCCACTACTTGCTGGGCAGCTGTGTATCTCAAAATGAGGCCTGGCACCACTGTGCCCTTTAATACAATGTGTCAACGTTGGAGCCACACGGGGCTCTAAAAACAATCATGGCCACAACTAAACAGTACGGGCCCCACTGGCCGTCAGGACCCCCCCCCCCCTGGGGCCTTTAAACAAATATGGCCCACGTTGGAGCCACATGGGGCTCAAAAACCATCATGCCCCTGTTGGAGCCACGCAGGCTCGGGAAACAACTGTGCCCCGCGTTGGAGTGGCCCGCTGCCAGACGGGGCCGCTCAGAACACCCCCCAAGCACCGGCAACATGCCTCGAAAAGGCACCAACAACAAGGAGCCCCCCACTCCGGCCTCTTCACTCACCGGCTCTGCGGGCAGGACCTCTCTGCTCCTTTCTGCTCCGGTCTCGTCTCGGGGGCTCCCAGGGCCGGCACTCCGCTCTTTGCCCGGTCCCTCTCATGGGACCGGGACTTCAGCATGGAGCCTGCAGGGCTCCGGACGTCTCCTCAGGCTGCGGGGGCGGGCGCGGGACTTCCTCCGCAAAACCGGAAGTCCCGCCCGCCGCCAGGCACCATGTTGCCTGACTTCCGCTTTTGCCGCGGCTCGGGCCGCAGCGGTGATTCTTCTCGGTCTCGGTGGAAATGAGGGGTAGGCTTCCTCGAGGTTTAAAATACAAAGCAGGGTGGGCTCCTGCTATCTAAATAAAAGCATAAGCGGGGTGGGCACCCGCAAATAAAGGCATAACGCGGGTAGGCTCCCGCTTAGATCGGCATCACGGGGGAATCCCTACGATGGGGATTCCCTCACCAAGGGCTGCAGCTCAGCGCTGCGCAGCCCCCACGCTCTCCTCCTTCTTTGGGGGAAAGTTTAAAGGTAAAGCGCTCACAGGGCGCAAGGGCAGTACAGAAGCTCTTAGATAAAAAGAAGCAAAAGGTCCCTAAAGGGAGAACAAGCCCCAGCCAGAAAAAAAGTCCTCCAGTCATCAAGGGGCAAGGCAGGGCCCAGGGAGGCAAGCCCTCATGGCAGCCCCCCCTGGGCCCCAGCAGCAGCACGCCCCGGCAGATTCGAGTCCAAGAACAAGAACATTTTTCTGGGGTCACAGCCCCTTCTTTTATACACAAAATCCCTTTGTGTCACAGCACAGGGCTTGGAGATACCAGTCAGAACTGGTATCAGGGGGATTTGGAGCACTTTGTTTTAGCAAGCTCCTCTCCCCTTTGACAAGACAGGCCAGGGACATCAGACGCACCACAGGAGGTGGAGCCAGCATTGTAGAGGGAAGGCACAGCCCTATTCAGGTCCCAGGTGCAACTCCTCCCACCCATCTACATGGAGATCTCTCCATTCAGCCCTGCGCTGACTCACCCTGCCCCTCCTGGAGCCACACACACCTCCCAGCCCCTGTCACTCACAAGCCAGACATGCAATTCACATCAGGCAGGCAGACACAGAGCACACAGAAATGCCAACTTCTAGAAGTGGCATTTCTCTACCAGTCACCATAAATCTGCGCACACCATTGCGCAGCATTTATTCTCACGAATTCAGACATACTAAACTTGACCACACTGCTCCTCTCATAACAGGAATTACCACTGACACACTCATCCTCAATGCATTCCTATGGGAGGGCAGGCCAGTCTCACCACACACGCACACCGCGCGCACGCACTTTGCACTGGACCACAGTGCTAAAGTGCTCAGAGACTTAAAACTACTAACATACAAGGCAAAAGGTTTAGGGGTGAACCTGCCAAAAAGGGCCAAGTCCAACACCAAGCAATACTTCACCGGCTTGCAGAACTCTGCGGAATTTGGCTGAGTTTTTTGGTAAATCCATGGAATTCCACGGAGTAAAACTCTGCGACCTCGCCCAGGCCTTCTCTTCATAACAGAATCATGGTTGGGGGATGGCATGGCTCTAGTACTGCACAAAGCTGCTCCTCCCACACATAATTGCGTAGGCAAAAGAGGAGGCATACTAGCTGTTATGTTCAAGGCAACAATAAATCTCACCAAAGCTGGGGACATACAAGGTTGTGAGGCCCTTATCACCAGATGCAACCATACACCAATATTCTTCTGTAACTTCCTCCATCTTTACAGACCATCACCTAGAAATGAAACATTTTCAGACACATTTTTTCTAGACACAGTTTCAAACCTTCTGACACTACACTCCAAGCTCAGTATCCTTGGTGACCTAAACATATGATTTGATGAACCTAATATACCCCATACCCGAATTATCATCACTAAACTAGACACACTGAACCTGCATCAGATTGTCCCCAAACCCACACACATCGTGGGACACAACCTAGATGTGATTGTTGCCAATCCAGAAGTAGTCACTTTCCAAAGGATTACTCCAGTCATCTGGTCAGACCACCATCTGGCAGCTGTCCAACACAAGACACAACAACTCTCCACACCTAAGGCCACCTTACCAGAAAGCACATATCAACCTTGCAACAAAGTGAATTTTGAGGACCTAGAAGCACAAATAACATACAACAGAGATCTGGGCACCATACATTTAGATAAAATACTCTATGAGTAGGTCCTGGAAGCTTTTAATATCCTCACTCCACTATAAACAACAAAACATAACAAAAGAAAACAAGCACCTTGTATGAATGCAGAGATAAAACAACAAATTGCAAAGCTGCAACGCACATGGTTTAAAACAAACAACACTCAAGACAAATTCCGCCCACAAAAACACAGCAGACTATACAAGTAAACTTTCATAAAAGCTAAAAAAAAAGCTACTATTCAAACAGAATTTGGAATGTAAAATGTGTAAATAAAGAATTTTATACAATTCTCATTGAATTACGTAAACCTAAATGCACTGATGGAAACCATCCCATTTCCTAAGATTTTACTGACTAACTGGCAAATCAATACACAACCAAAACAAACAAGTTGCATTCCTATTTACACCAAAAGAAAAAACAACAGCACAAACCCTTTTCCAATAATCCCCCCAAGATTAGGCTAATCCAGCCTCTGCATTCCTTCAAACAACTTTCAGAAACTGAATATATGGATCTTGTCAAAACAAGCAGACCAGTTGGCTGCCCCTCTGTCCCTTGTCCATCTCAAATCTACAAGGGCATCATTTTAACAACCTCTGATGCCCCCCCTGTCAGAACAATCATCAATAATTCCTTGATAACAGGAGTTTTTCCCAATGACTTAAAAAAGGACATATATACTCCCATTATTAAAGAAAACAAACCTGAACCCTCAAAACCTAAACCACTACAGACCCTTTGCAAATGGACCATTCATATGCAAACTAATAGAATGTGCAGCATTCACCCAGATGTCTCAATTAATTGAAGATAATTCCATACTTTCCGACTTCCAGACAGGATTCTGTCTATAGAGAGGTTCAGGGCCTCATTTATGAGGTTTTGAAATAGGGCAGCACCGCAAAGAATCTTGCTACGCTGCCCTATGTCAAAAGAAAAGAACAGGAATGCATGTATCTATAAATGCTGTGCATTCCTATCCTTTTTCCTAGTGCCGGCGCACAATTGGCTGCCATGCGCCAACACAGGCACCCTTGCACAACGGTGCCTGCATTGTGGGCTGATTGATTTTGTGCAGGAAGGGACACCTTTCTGCACAAAATCAATCAATTCAGGCTAATTCCGCTTTCTATGTATGCTGCAAAATGCAGCACACATAGAAAAGGAAAAACGAGGAGAAATGAAAACATTTCTCCTAGCTGCACCTCCCTAATGCCACCCCTGGGGTGGCATTAGATTCTGACACAATCCAAGTTCTCGTAAATCTGGGAATGTGTCAGATTCCATGGGTGTTGCGTGGGAACACCCACAGCAACACCCATGGAACGCCCCTTTCACGCACATATTTACTAAGGGTGGGCGGAATTTGCGGAATTGCGTTCCGCGAAATTCCGCGAAACGGCAAAAAATCTCCGCGAGCACGCGGAATTTCGCGTGCTCGCGGAGATTTTGCTGCGCCCCTTTATATCTGTAAGTGCTTCCTGTTGAGGTTTAATTTTTGTGACAGGAGCATCGTGCCAGCCCAGAATGAATCCTGCCCTGCATATTTATCCAAGAAGATGAGTCCGTTTTGTGCAATACCTCTATTCAGCTGGAGTACTTTCTACTGGCTAATCAGTAAGTGCTACCTCGTTGGGTAAATGTATAGTGCCTTTCCTACACTACACTACAGCTGCGTAAAGGACCTGAAGAATTTTCCCCAGTGACCTGTGTGTCTGTAACTTTGCCACCGCGCCAAAAGCACCGGGGTCCTTTGATTAAGCTGTCCATCATAGTGGGGAAAGGGCGGGAAGACGGTGCATACCACTAGTGTATGTGGGGCGAGGCCAAACGGGCGGGCTTCTAGGCCCGTTCACATGCCTCTTGTTTATAAAGGGTCAGAGCAGGATCTCAGCGGCAGACGAGGAGAAGGAACCTCCTGGTAACAGGAACTACACGAGGATTGCGCTCGAGAAAATCAAGGATGCAAAGACCTCCATCAAGGATTACAGCTAGCTTTTCAGGGTGGAAATGGAAAGAAGGCACATCTGCTTAACCACGCTCACGAATTCTACACGAGGATTGCGCTCGAGAAAATCAAGGATACAAAGACCTCCATCAAGGATTACAGCTAGCTTTTCAGGGTGGCAATGGAGAGAAGGCACATCTGCTTAACCACGCTCACGAATTCTACACGAGGATTGCGCTCGAGAAAATCAAGGATGCAAAGACCTCCATCAAGGATTACAGCTAACTTTTCACGTTGGAAATGGAGAGAAGGCACATCTGCTTAACCACGCTCACAAATTCTGCACACCTACCCTGCATATTTATCCACGAAGATGCCACCGTTTTGTGCAATACCTCTACTCAGCTGGAGTACTTTCTACTGGCTAATCAGTAAGTGCTACCTCGTTGGGTAAATGTATAGTGCCTTTCCTACACTACAGCTGCGTAAAGGACCTGAAGAATTTTCCCCAGTGACCTGTGTGTCTGTAACTTTGCCACCGCGCCGAAAGCACCGGGGTCCTTTGATTAAGCTGTCCATCATAGTGGGGAAAGGGCGGGAAGACGGTGCATACCACTAGTGTATGTGGGGCGAGGCCAAACGGGCGGGGCTTCTAGGCCCGTTCACATGCCTCTTGTTTATAAAGGGTCAGAGCAGGATCTCAGCGGCAGACGAGGAGAAGGAACCTCCTGGTCACAGGAACTACACGAGGATTGCGCTCGAGAAAATCAAGGGTGCAGAGACCTCCATCAAGGATTACAGCTAACTTTACAGGGTGGAAATGGAGAGAAGGCACATCTGCTTAACCACGCTCACGAATTCTACACGAGGATTGCGCTCGAGAAAATCAAGGATGCAAAGTCCTCCATCAAGGATTACAGCTAGCTTTTCAGGGTGGCAATGGAGAGAAGGCACATCTGCTTAGCCACAACCTCGCTCACAGAATTTGAGCTTCAACTCGGGCACCTGCTTTATTTATACCCGAATTCCGTTCCGCTCACGGATCGCGGAAATTTCGACATTTCCGCGTTCCGCGCGGAACGCGGAAATGCCGAAATTTTGCAAGTTCCGCGCGCGGAACGGAATTTGCCGCCCAGGGTTAATATTTACAAGGCCATGAAAAGCCACATAAAGTGGCTTTACATGGCCTTGTAAATATGCCGGGGCACATCGCTCCACCAGGACGTCAAAAAAGTTATGTTCCGGTTCTGCAAGGGGCCTCGTAAATGAGGCCCTCAGAATCTACCCTCATTGCACTCTGGGAGGGCCCTAATAAATAGGTCTGGGTGTGAAATTTAGCTCCGCTTGCGGAGTTTGTGGAGTTTTTCCCACTCCACTTAGTCTGCAGAGCAGAGTTTTTTTCTTCCTTGTGCTCACCAATGTTAAGCTTCTCCAGACCACCTCAAAGCAAGATTTCTCAACGCAGGCGGTCACGGGTGGTCGCTACCACTCGCGTTGAGAATTGTTACGTTCACATTGTGGAAGCTGCCACCCGAGTAAAACATCTATTTGACTGGCAGAAAGAAGCATAGCCCCCTTGCTTTGTGCGTGGTGCCATTTGCGCTGATTTTACAGCATGGGACAAACACCCAGCACTAAAAATCAGCATGAATGGCATGACCTAATGAACTCCGCCACTTGCAGAACTCCACATATTGCAATGGAGTGTTTTTGGTCCCTTTCGGAGTTCTGCGTAGCGTAACTCCATGAACTGCACCTAGGCCTACTTAAAAAGCCAGTAGACTGCAGCGGGGTCACTGCATTAATTCTCTTGGATCTTTCAGCTGACTTCAACATAATTGATCATGACTGCTCCGAAGTGGATCACATCTTGCCTTCAAAACAGAACAAATGTCATCCATACTCCTTTCTCATCCAAATCCTACATCACAAAAGTAGGCCTGGGCGGTAAATTCCGTTCCGCTCGCGGAATTTGTGGAATTTGGGTAATTTCGCGTTCCGCGGAGAACGTGGAATTACCAAAAATTCCGCGATCCGTGGCTTCGCGGAATTTTTTGCTTGTTCGCGCTTTCAAAATTCGTGTTCGCAAGATATTTCTCCCCGAGCACGCAAACAGCGTTCGCGAACAGGAAAAAAAGCATTGCGAACGGGCGGAATAAGCAATTCCGCGTGTTCGCGGAACTTATGCGTGCTCGCGGAGATTTTTTACCGTTTCACAGAGCTTTGCGTAGCGCGACTACGCAAATTCCGCCCACCCCTACACAAAAGCAGGTTTTCCCAAAGCTCTATCATCTCACCCATGCTTTTCAACATCTACCTGAAGTAACTGCTGGCAATGATCAATGAATTTCAGCTCACCTGTTATAACTATGCAGATAACTGTTCTTAAACTGGAAATCCCCAACGACATTGGAAACTCAAAAATCTTCAGTTTCCTCTGAGCCGTTGATGAGTGGATGACATGGAGCCATCTCAAATTGAATGTGTCCAAAATTGAAATACTCACCTGTGGCGATTGGAAAAAGTATGACTCACTCTCTGTCTGCCCTAACGATCTGAGACCACCTCTTAAACTATCCAAGGAAGTAAGAAACCTTGGAATTACCATGGACTCTAAGCTATCAATGAATGCCCAAGCGGACAAATTAGCAAGATTAAGTTTCATTACTATGAAAACTCTGAGATGCATCTTCCCACACCAATGATTTTCACACAAGGTCCAAGCTACTGTCTCTCTTATACTATCTAAACTCGATTCTGCCATTAACCTCTATCATGGATCGATCACCTCTATCAACTTTGAAAAGACTACAACAAATTAAAAACTCTGCAGCCAGAGTACTCCTACATATAATGCCACTAGCCCACATCTCCTACATTGGTTACTGGTTGCCAGAAAATCCATATTCAAGCTGCTTTCTATCACCCACAAAGCAATACATGAAACAGGACCACTTTTCATCAGGAAGAAAATAACAAAATGCATACAACAAAGAAACCTCCACTTCAGATTGGTGCCCAACCTCAAAATCCCAGCACACAAGAAAAAAAAAACAAGGGTGAAACTTTTTTCTCTCTTCAAGTAGCCAAACTTAGAAATGTATTACCCCCAAACATAAAATCCACAGACAACCATCTTGTCTTCAGAAGATTACCATAGAGCTGGTTCTTCCCTCCATGACCACCATATACAAAATACAAATATACAGCATTAGCATGCACAAGACACTAATGGTGCATATACATGCGTTTGTAAACATGTATATTTTGATTATATGTATGTATTGAGATATGTGCATTTCTTTGTGCAAATGCATATACTACATATGAATAAAATATATATATATATATATATATATATATATATATATATATATTCACTGAAAAAACCATAGGTTTCAGGGACGTTATAGTTAGAAATTAGCATTTAAAAAACCTTAGAAATTCACTGAAAAAACCATAGGTTTCAGGGATGTTACAGTTAGTTGGACATTTCACTCGTACAAAACCAGAGAAATTCCACCGTTATAGTTATTTCAGCTAACTATAACTCGCGCCCCACAATGCACTGCTGATGACATCACATATTACATAATTCATGACATGGTCAGTGACATCACTGATGACATCACTGATGACATCTCAAATGACATCACTGATGACATCATCCAGTGACTGTGTGTTTCTTTAAAGTTTAAATATGTTTTATATATATGCCAAGGTGTATTGAAGAATGAGTGGGTGTATAAGTGTCTGGATGGAGGATTTAGTAGGTATGTGACTGACTGTATAAGTGAGTGATTAAATGTGTCTTACTGAATGCATGGGTTAGTGACTAAACTGTGTGAATGTCTGTATCAGTCTGTCTGTTGTTGTGTAAGCTGATGCATGGGTTGGTCAGTAGCTACATGAGTGTCTATATGGGTTATTGATTGGTTGCCTGAGTATTTGTATGAGAGACTGAGTGTGTGTGTGGGTGGGTGGGAGGTGTGTGACTCTGTGCATAGATGTGTGAGTGGTTGATTCACTGGGTGTATGGGTTCAAGAGTGCATGTGGAAACAGCTGTATGGGTGGGTGAGTGTGTGTATGGGTGTGTTGGTGAGTGAATGGATGTCTCAGTGGTACATGTCCAAGTAACTACATATGTAAAAGGCAGTGTATGTGAGAGTTGGAGTATATAAATGACTATATGTGAGAGTCAGTGATTGTGAGAGTGGCTGTATGGATGAGTGTGTACTTGTATCAGTGATTATATAAGAGAGTAAGTATGCGTTAGTATCTGTATGAATAAGTGAGGTGGTGTGTGTATAACTGTATAGGTGAGGAAATGGGAGTGTGATTGATTCTTTGCATGACTGACTAGGTGTGTGAGTAACTCCATGGATGAGTGGTGGTGTGTGAGTGTCTGTATAGGTGTATGAGTGCATATGATAGTGTTGTATTGATGAGTGACTGCATGTTTGAGTGATTGTATGGGTGAATGAGTGGATGTGTGTGTAGACCTAGGAATCAGTGAGTGCGTATGTAGTAACTGGTATTGGTGTGTCGATGGTTTCGAAAATGGTAGTCAGTATTTTAAGGTGGGTGTATCAAAGGTTATATTAGAGTGTGAGTAGGTGCATCAGATTTTCACGTGGATGATGTCATCAGTGATGTCATTTGAGATGTCATCAGTGATGTCATCAGTGATGTCACTGACCATGTCATGAATGATGTGATATGTGACGTCATCAGCAGTGCATTACGGGGGCGCGAGTTATAGTTAGCTGAACTAACTATAACGGCGGAATTTCTCTGGTTTTGTACGAGTGAAATGTCCAACTAACTATAACGTCCCTGAAACCTATGGTTTTTTCAGTGAATTTCTAAGGTTTTTTAAATGCTAATTTCTAACTATAACGTGCCTGAAACCTATGGTTTTTTCAGTGAATTTCAATGGTTTTTTAAATGCTAATTTCTAGCTATAACGTCCCTGAAACCTATGGTTTTTTCAGTGAATTTCAAAGGTTTTTTAAATGCTAATTTCTAACTATAACATACCATTCGCGTTTCCAGAGTGGTGGAGAAAGGTGAGCGTGGCTTCTGAAACACCTCTTAGCAATCCCACTGTGTGGTATTTACTGGAGGTAACAGGAGGAGTAGTTAGCCCCCAACGTCAACCTTGGGGGCCAACTATCCCTTTTATTACCACCAGTAAGTCCCACACAGCAGGATTGCTATCTTCTTATATAAGGTCCCGCCCCCTCCCTGCACCACTGTGCAAACGTGCACCCTAGCACATTGTAAGTTGGGGGATTAAGTCCCCTTGAGTCCTGAGGGTCCCTGGGGGCCAACTAGCCCACCAGGTACCTCCAGTAAGCGCCACCGAGCTGCATTGCAGAGAGGTGGTCCGAGGCCACGCCCCTTTTTACACCTCTCTGCAACACAACTCTGTTGCGCTTACTGGAGGTACCTCGTGGGCTAGTTGGCCCCCAGGGATCCTCATGATTCAAGGGGACTTAATCCCCCAACTTAAAACGCGCCACGGAGCGCGTTTGCACACTTGTCACATCAGGCCCCGCCCCCTGCCTTCACCACTGTGCAAACGCGCCCTGTGGCGTGTTTTAAGTTGGGGGATTAAGTCCCCTTGAATCCTGAGGGTCCCTGGGGTCCAACTAGCCCACCAGGTATCTCCAGTAAGCACCACAGAGCTGCGTTGCAGAGAGGTGTAAAAAGGGGTGTGGCCTCGGACCACCTCTCTGCAATGCAGCCCTGTGGCACTTACTGGAGGTACCTGGTGGGCTAGTTGGCCCCCAGGGACCCTCAGGATTGAAGGGGAATTAATTCCCCAACTTGAAATGCACCTCGGGGCACGTTTGCACAGTGGTGCAGGGAGGGGGCGGGTCCTGATGTGACAAGTGTGCAAACGCACCCTGTGGCACGTTTTAAGTTGGGGGATTAAGTCCCCTTGAATCCTGAGGGTCCCTGGGGGCCAACTAGCCCACCAGGAACCTCCAGTAAGCGCCACAGGGCTGAGTTGCAGAGAGGTGGTCTGAGGCCATGCCCCTTTTTACACCTCTCTGCAACGCAACTCTGTGGCGCATACTGGAGGTACCTGGTGGGCTAGTTGGCCCCCAGGGACCCCCAGTATTCAAGGGGAATTAATTCCCCAACTTACAACGCGCCACGGGGTGCGTTTGCAGAGTGATGCACTGATGGGCGGGGCCTCCGGCGCGATGCCGGTTTTTTATTTTTATTTTATTTTTTAGAAGGGGGGCTGTGTGGCCCCCCTTTTTTTCCTATTTTTTGGACCCTGGGGACCCCATCCCCCAGGGCCTGACCCCTATTTTATTAATTTTTTAAAAAAATACGGGAAGGGGGCCACGTGGCCCCCCTCCCGAGGCAATTTTTGGCCCCGGGGACCCCATCCCCCAGGGCATGGCCAGTATTTAAAATTGTATTTAAAATATTTGGAGGGGGGCTTCGTGGCCCCCTCCTCAGGCCATTTATGGCCCCGGGGACCCCATCCCCGGGCCGGCCTTTCCTTTTATTTTTATTTTTTTGGAGGGGGGCCGCGTGGTTCCTCTCCCAGGCCACTTCTAGCCCCAGGGACCCCATCCCCCGGGGCCTGGCCACTCCATTGGGGACCGTGGGGGGAGCCCCAATGCCCCCACGGTCCCGCCGGCTCCCTGCCTCCTGCGGGAGCCGGCATTGCTTTTCCACAAGGGGAGCTGCTAACATGCAGCTCCCCTTGTGGAAAAGCAATCCTGCTTTGCTTCATTGAAGCAAGAGCAGGTTTCCCTGCTCTCGCTTCAATGAAGCAAAGCAGAGTTTGCTATGACAGGGCGGGAGCCGCTGCAATTGCTGCAGTCTACTAATAAAAGGCCAAATTTACGACGTGTGTGGCGTCTTCGCTCTTTCGGGCACCTTCATTTGGAATATGTATCGGCCTGCCCTGGTCGAGAAGATGCCCCGCTGCAGAGAGAGCAGATCCTGCGCCCGTAACTTCAGGGCGCGATGGAACGCCGTAGCTGTATTGGTATGACACAAGTTGAGCAGCAGCTGAGTTTCGCCTCAGGCAGCAATTTAAGAGACTTTAAAAAGCACAAAGGGAATCGATAACAGCACCCACTACGGACATTTTAACTTACCTGAACTACAAAGACCAAGGTGCAGTGGCAGCACACGCCCATTGGGGCGGGTATAGACATTTGAAATCACGAGTGTGAGCAAATAAGTACAGCTGTTTCCCTAAAGCCATTGACAAAGGGGATTGTAACCCGAAACGCGTTTGGCCAAGATGTTATGCTGGGAAGGCTTTTCTGAGTTGCTGCAGTCTACTAATAAAAGGCCAAATTTACGACGTGTGTGGCGTCTTCGCTCTTTCGGGCACCTTCATTTGGAATATATATATATATATTCACTGAAAAAACCATAGGTTTTAGGGACAGTTTTAGTTACTTGGACATTGCACTCGTACAAAACCCGTGAAATTCCCCCGTTATAGTTAGTTCAGCTAACTATAACTCGCGCCCGCAATGCACTGCTGATGACGTCACATATTACATCACTCATGACATGGTCAGTGACATCACTGATGACATCACTGATGACATCTCAAATGACATCACTGATGACATCATCCAGTGACTGTGTGTTTCTGTAAAGTTTAAATATTTTTAATATATATAGGAAAAGACGTATTGAAGAATGAGTGGGTGTGTAAGTGTCTGTATGGATGATTTAGTAGGTGCGTGACTGACTCTATAAGTGAGTGATTTAACGTATCTTACTGAATGCATGGGTTAATGACTAAACTGGGTGAATGTCTATATCCGTCTGTCTGTTGCTGTGTAAGTGGCTGCATGTGTTTGTGAATAGCTAAATGAGTGTCTATATGAGTTATTGAATGCTTGTCTGAGTATCTGTATGGGTGCCTGAGTGTTTGTGTGGGAGGGGTGTGTGCAACTCTGTGCATAGATGTGTGAGTGGGTGATTCACTGGGTGGATGGTTTCAAGAGTGCATCTGTGATAGACTGTATGGGTGGGTAAGTGTGTGTAAGAGTGTGTTAGTGAGTGAATGTATGTCCCAGTGGTACATGTGTGAGTAACTACATATGTGAAAGGCAGTATATATGTGTGTTGGAGTATATAAATAGCTATAAGCAAGAGTGAGTGATTGTGATAGTGGCTGTATGGATGAGTGTGTGCTTGTATCTGTGATTGTATAAGAGCGTAACAATGTGCTACTATTTGTATGAGTAAGTGAGCTGGTGTGTGTATAACTGTATAGGTGAGTAAATGGCAGTGTGTTTAATTATTTGCATGACTGACTAGGTGTGTGAGTATCTCTATGGATGAGTGGCGTTGTTTGAGTGTCTATATAGGAGTAAGAGTGCATATGATAGTCCTGTACTGAGTGACCGTAAGTATGAGTGACTGTACGGGTGAGTGAGTGGATCTGTGTGTGTAGACCTAAGAATCAGTGAGTGGGTATGTAGTTATTGGTGTTGGAGTGTCTATGGTTTTGCGAATGGCAGTCTGTAATTTAGAGTGGGTGTATCAAAGGTTATATTAGGGTGTGAGGAGGTGCATCAGATTATCACGTGGATGATGTCATCAGTGATGTCATTTGAGATGTCATCAGTGATGTCACTGACCATGTCATGAGTGATGTAATATGTGACGTCATCAGCAGTGCATTGCGGGGCGCGAGTTATAGTTAGCTGAACTAACTATAACGGGGGAATTTCACGGGTTTTGTACGAGTGCAATGTCCAAGTAACTAAAACTGTCCCTAAAACCTATGGTTTTTTCAGTGAATTTCAAAGGTTTTTAAATGCTAATTTGTAACTATAACGTGTCTGAAACCTATGGTTTTTTCAGTGAATTTCAAAGGTTTTTTAAATGCTAATTTCTAACTATAACGTGCCTGAAACCTACAGTTTTTTCAGTGAATTTCAAAGGTTTTGTAAATGACAATTTTTAAATGTATTAATTGTTATATTAATTTTTTTCATACTGATTTACTACATTTTTAGAAACAATTTTTTTTACATATTTTATTTTTTAAATTACATTGTAATTACATTATACATTACATTACAAAAAATACTTTCTCAGAATGAATTACTTTAGTTTAAATACTTTGCACATAGGCAATAGACTTTTAAGTACAGTAGTTACAGTTGTTGCAATGGGCAACACATTTTCAAACACAATGCAACATTCAGCTCAATGTGAATTTCTAGTTAAATGCAATTAGTTACTTTATGGATTACTTTTGTAACCACAGGACTGGATCCTAGATTCAGTCCTGGTACATCTCCTGTAAACAGTTGAGTAAAAGCGTTTTGGTTACAGTCGTGATTTTTAAGGAATATTATTGTATTTTAAAAGTTGACACTTAGAAACTTTTTCTCATAGAATCACCAATGTTATCCTATGGAAGGAAATTCACTTAGCAGGTAAAAACTGTTATCGTTACTTTTTCTTACTCAGTGTTGGATCCTGGATCCAGCACTGGTGCATCTCCTGTAAACAGTTGAAAAAATGCGTTTAAGTCATACAGGCGATTTTTAAGGAATATTTGTAGTTTGTGAAAATCAACACTTTGAAACTTTTTTGCTGAAAACCAGTCAATCTTAGCCTATGAAGGAAATTCAAGTTACCGGTAAGTACGGTTAAAATTACTTTTGAGGATCAGTACTGGGCTGAAAGATGCAGCACTGAGGTCTCTCCTGATAACAGGTGAGTAAATCGGAATTCGTATTTCGGCTGATTTTAGAGGAATATTTTAAAGTTCCAAAACTCCACACTTAGAAGAATTTCCAAGTGAAACCAGTCAATGTTAGCCTATGGAAGGAAATTCAAGTTACTGGTAAGTACGGTTAAAATTACTTTTCAGGACCAGTACTGGGCTGAAAGATGCAGCACTGAGGTCTCTCCTGATAACAGGTGAGTAAATCAGAATTTGGATTTCGGCTGATTTTAGAGGAATATTTGTATGTTTCAAAAATCAACACTTAGAAACTTTTTCAACAAAAAGCAGGCAATGATATCCTATGGAAGGAAATTCAAGTTACTGGTAAGTACGGTTAAAATTACTTTTGAGGATCAGTACTGGGCTGAAAGATGCAGCACTGAGGTCTCTCCTGATAACAGGTGAGTAAATCGGAATTCGTATTTCGGCTGATTTTAGAGGAATATTTTAAAGTTCCAAAACTCCACACTTAGAAGAATTTCCAAGTGAAACCAGTCAATGTTAGCCTATGAAGGAAATTCAAGTTACCGGTAAGTACGGTTAAAATTACTTTTCAGGATCAGTACTGGGCTGAAAGATGCAGCACTGAGGTCTCTCCTGATAACAGGTGAGTAAATCGGAATTCGTATTTCGGCTGATTTTAGAGGAATATTTGTATGTTTCAAAAATCAACACTTAGAAGAATTTCCAAGTGAAACCAGTCAATGTTAGCCTATGAAGGAAATTCAAGTTACCGGTAAGTACGGTTAAAATTACTTTTCAGGACCAGTACTGGGCTGAAAGATGCAGCACTGAGGTCTCTCCTGATAACAGGTGAGTAAATCGGAATTCGTATTTCGGCTGATTTTAGAGGAATATTTTAAAGTTCCAAAACTCCACACTTAGAAGAATTTCCAAGTGAAACCAGTCAATGTTAGCCTATGGAAGGAAATTCAAGTTACTGGTAAGTACGGTTAAAATTACTTTTCAGGACCAGTACTGGGCTGAAAGATACAGCACTGAGGTCTCTCCTTATAACAGGTGAGTAAATCGGAATTCGTATTTCGGCTGATTTTAGAGGAATATTTTAAAGTTCCAAAACTCCACACTTAGAAGAATTTCCAAGTGAAACCAGTCAATGTTAGCCTATGGAAGGAAATTCAAGTTACTGGTAAGTATGGTTAGAATTACTTTTCAGGACCAGTACTGGGCTGAAAGATACAGCACTGAGGTCTCTCCTGATAACAGGTGAGTAAATCGGAATTCGTATTTCGGCTGATTTTAGAGGAATATTTGCACAATGGTGAAGGGAGGGGCGGGGCCTGAGGTTACATCTGTGCAAACGCGCCCCGTGGCGCGTTTTAAGTTGGGGGATTAAGTCCCCTTGAATCCTGAGGGTCCCTAGGGGCCAACTAGCCCACCAGGAACCTCCAATATGCGCCAGGGGCTGCGTTGCAGAGACGTGTAGAGAGGCCACACCCTTTTACACCTCTCTGCAACGCAGCTCTGTGGCGCTTTCTGGATGTACCTGTTGGGCTAGTTGGCCCCAGGGACCCTCAGGATTGAAGGGCATTTAATTCCCCATCTTAAAACGCGCCACGGGGCCTGTTTGCACACATGTCACCTGAAGCCCCGCCCCTCCCTTCACCACTGTGCAAACGTGCCCCGTGGCGCGTTTTAAGTTGGGGGATTAAGTCCCCTTGAATCCTGAGGGTCCCCGGAGTCCAACTAGCCCACCATATACCTCCAAAAAGCGCCACAGAGCTGCGTTGCAGAGAGGTGTAAAAGGGGCGTGGCCTCTGTACACCTCTCTGCAAGGCAGCCCCTGGCGCATACTGGAGGTTCCTGGTGGGCTAGTTGGCCCCAGGGACCCCCAGTATTCTGGGGAATTCGTTCCCCCTCTGCAAACGCGCCAGGGGCGCGTTTGCAGAGTGGTGAAGGAAGGGGCGGGGCCTGCGGGCCTGATCGTTTTTTTCTTTGTTTTTTTTTTTTTGTTTTTTTTTTTGTCCCTGAAGGGGGCTGTGTGGCCCCCTTCCTTTTTTCTGTTTTTGGACCCTGGGGACCCCATCCCCCAGGGCCTTACCCCTTTTTTTAAATTTCAAAATAAAAAAAAAACGGGAAGGGGCCGCGTGGCCCCCTTCCCCGGGCCTGTATTGGCCCCGGGGACCCCATCTCCCGGGGCATGGCCTCTATTTTTATTTTTAATATTTTAAGGGGGCTGCGTGGCCCCCTCCTCTGGCCATTTTAAGGCCCGGGGACCCCATCCCCCGGGCCGGCCATACCCTTTTTTTTTTTTTTTATTATTTTTGAAAACTTTGGGGAGGGGGCCGCGTGGCCCCCTCCCGAGCCACTACTTGCCCCTGGGACCCCATCCCCCGGGGCCTGGCCTCTCGTTGGGGACTGTGGGGGTCCCCAAACACCCCACAGTCCCGCCGGCTCCCCACGTCCCTTGGGAGCCGGCATTGCTGCTTCCACATGGGGAGCAGCTGACATGCTGCTCCCCATGTGGAAAAGCAGTCGGCTTTGGATATTGGAAGAGAGAGCAAGTTTCCTGCTCTCTCTTCCAATATCCAAAGCAAGTTTGCAATGACAGGACGGGAGCCGCGAGGCTCCGTCCTGTCATTGCAAACAGCAGTGTCCCGGGGGTAGGCACCCCGGGACACTGCAGGAGCCGGCCCTGGGGGGTGGCGGTCCCCAGGGCCATCAAGGGCTCCAGGAGGGGGCCGCGCGGCCCCCTCCCATCGTGTGCACAGCCCCGGGAGGTGGTGGTCCCCGGGGCTCTGGGGGTCCGTAACGGACCCCCATATTTAAATGTTTAGTGCCCCGGGAGGTGGCGGTCCCGGGCGTGTGGGGGCTGGAGCCCCCCACACAGGTTTTTCATTTAAAAAAAGAAGCCCCGGGGAGGTGGTGGTCCCCGGGGCTGCGGGAGGGCTCAGAGCCCTCCTGCAACCATTATGCATAAAGCCCCGGGGGGGTGGTGGTCCCCGGGGCTTGGGGGGCCCTTAGAGGCCCCCCACACATAAAATTAACCCCCCCCAGCATGCCCCCGGGACTTGGCCCACCCGGGGGCCAATTAACATCGAAGCGTGGGAGACCGCGCTTCGATTTTTTTTTTTTCGGCAGGATTCGCGCACCCTGAGCGCATCCTGCCGATTTAAAAAAAAAAAAAAAATCTTTTTTTTGCCCAGGGGGTCCTTGTGGGACCCCCTGAGCAGGCCTAGGGGGTTAGGGTGTTTCTACCCTGCCCCCTTTGTGCGTTTTGCGCACTTGTTTCTTTTTTTTTCTCGGCGGGATACGCGCACCCTAAGCGCATCCCGCCGATTTAAAAAAAAAAAAATCTTTATTCTGCCCAGGGGGTCTTTGTGGGACCCCCTGAGCAGACCTAGAGGTCAGGGTGTTTCTACCCTGCCCCCTTTGCGCTTGCGCACTTGTTTCTGTCCCTCGGTTCTACCGAGGGACAAAATGGCTGCCAACACTTCTTGATTTGGAGTGTTGACAGCCAATTAGCATGCAGCTCGTGATCGGGAGGGTACGCGGATCCGACGCGCCCATAGATATATATGTGATTTTAATTGTGAATTTCTCAGGAACTACTGAACGGATTTACACCATTTTAGCAAAAGGCACCAGTCTGAACCAAGGGCTACCTCTTTGCCAAATTTGGGGTAATTCCGTTCAGCAGTTCGGGCTGTAGCTGCGACTAAAGGTTCCTATGGAAAAATGAATGGGAAAACGCGTTTTGGGACCCCCTTTTTCTCGGCCCCCGCTTGACGTATCACCCCGAGACTTTCAGGGTAGGAGCGGACCGGAGCGCCCCAACAAGTTGGAAGCTTTCGCGAAGATTCGTCAACTGACGCCAACGTTATTGCAAATAGAATGTCGCGGATTTCCTATGGATAATAGGTTGTAACTATAACTATCTACTGGCGACCGCCAGTAGATAATATATATATATATATATATATATATATATATATATATATATATATTATCTACTGGCGGTCGCCAGTAGATAGTTATAGTTAGAACCTATTTTCCATAGGAAATCCGCGACATTCTATTTGAAATAACTCTCTTGCCGGTTGACGTATCTTCGCAAAATTTTCAAACTTTGTGGGGCGCTCCGGTCCGCTCCTACCCTGAAAGTCTCGGGGTGATTCGTCAAGCGGGGGCCGAGAAAAAGGGGGTCCCAAAACGCGTTTTCCCCATTCATTTTTCCATAGGAAACTTTAGACACGGCTACAGCCCGAACTGCTGAACGGAATTACACCAAATTTGGCAAAGAGGTAGTTCTTGGTTCAGATAGAACCCTTTTTGTCAAATGGTGTAAATCCGTTCAGTAGTTGCTGAGAAAATCAAAAGTAAAAGTACATATATATCTATGGCCGCGTCGGATTCGCGCACCCTCCCGATCACGAGCTGCATGCTAATTGGCTGTCAACACTCCAAATCAGGAAGTGTTGGCAGCCATTTTGTCCCTCGGTAGAACCGAGAGACAGAAACAAGTGCGCAAAACGCACAAAGGGGGCAGGGTAGAAACACCCTGACCCCCTAGGTCTGCTCAGGGGGTCCCACAAATCGGCAGGATGCGCTCAGGGAGCGCGGATCCTGACGAAAAAAAAAAATCGAAGCGCGGTCTCCCGCGCTCGATGTTAATTGGCCCCGGGTGGCCCAAGTCCCGGGGGCATGGTGGGGGGTTTTAATTTATGTAGGGGGGCCTCTAAGGCCCCCAAGCCCCGGGGACCGCCACCCCCGGGGCTTTATTTAAAAATGATGGCGGGAGGGCTCTGAGCCCTCCCGCAGCTCCCGGGACCGCCACCTCCCCGGGGCTTCTTTTTTTTTTTTAAACCTGTGTGGGGGCTCCAGCTCCCCACATGCCCCGGGGACCGCCACCCCCCCGGGGCACTAAACATTTAAATATGGGGGTCCGTTACGGACCCCCAAGCCCGGGGACCACCACCTCCCGGGGCTGTGCACTGAATGGGAGGGGGCCTCGCGGCCCCCTCCTGGAGCCCTTGATGGCCCTGGGGACCACCACCCCCAAGGCCGGCTCCTGCAGTGTCCCGGGTGCCTACCCCGGGACACTGCTGTTTGCTATGACAGGACGGGAGCCTCGCGGCTCCTGTCCTGTCATAGCAAACTTGGTTTGCATTTTGAAAGAGAGAGCAGGAAACCTGCTCTCTCTTTCAAAATGCAAACCAATAGCTTTCCACATGGGGAGCAGCATGTTAGCTGCTCCCCATGTGGAAAAGCAATGCCGGCTTCCGCAGGAGGCGGGGAGCTGGCTGGGACTGTGGGGGATTGGGGACCCCCACAGTCTCCAACGTGAGGCCAGGCCCCGGGGGATGGGGTCCCCGGGGCCATAAGTGGCCCGGGAGGGGGGCCACGCAGCCCCCCTCCCCAAAGTTCAATTTTTTTTTTTTTTTAAATAAGGGAAAGGCCGGCCCCGGGGGATGGGGTCCCCGGGGCCTTAAATGGCCTGAGGAGGGGGGCCACGCAGCCCCCTCCAAAGAAAAAAATAAAAAATCGAGGCCATGCCCCGGGGATGGGGTCCCGGGGCCAATACAGGCCCAGGGAAGGGGGGCCACGCGGCCCCCTTCCCGTTTTTTTTTAAAATTAAAAAAAAAAAAAAATGCTCAGGCCCCGGGGGATGGGGTCCCCGGGCCAAAAGTGGGCAAGGGAAGGGGGCCACGCAGACCCCTCCCATTAAAAAAAAACAAAAAAGAAGAAAAAAAAACGACCGGCATCGTGCCGGAGGCCCGCCCCCCTCCCTGCAGTACTCTGCAAACGCGCCCCCTGGCGCGTTTGCAGAGGGGAACAATTCCCCTTGAATACTGGGGGTCCCTGGGGCCAACTAGCCCACCAGGAACCTCCAGTATGCGCCAGGGGCTGCCTTGCAGAGACTGTACATAGGCCACGCCCCTTTTTACACCTCTCTGCAACGCAGCTCTGTGGTGCTTTTTGGAGGTATATGGTGGGCTAGTTGGACTCCAGGGACCCTCAGGATTCAAGGGGACTTAATCCCCCAACTTAAAACGCGCCACAGGGCGCGTTTGCACAGTGGTGAAGGGAGGGCGGGGCTTCATGTGACATGTGTGCAAACAGGCCCCGTGGCGCGTTTTAAGATGGGGGATTAAATCCCCTTCAATCCTGAGGGTCCCTGGGGGCCAACTAGCCCAACAGGTACATCCAGAAAGCGCCACAGAGCTGCGTTGCAGAGAGGTGTAAAAGGGGTGTGGCCTCTCTACACGTCTCTGCAACGCAGCCCCTGGCGCATACTGGAGGTTCATGGTGGGCTTGTTGGCCCCTAGGGAACCTCATGATTCAAGGGGACTTAATCCCCCAACTTAAAACGCGCCACGGGGCGCGTTTGCACAGATGTCACCTCAGGCCCCGCCCCCTCCCTTCACCATTGTGCAAATAATCCTCTAAAATCTGCCTTACTACGAATTCCGATTTACTCACCTGTTATCAGGAGAGACCTCAGTGCTGCATCTTTCAGCCCAGTACTGGTCCTGAAAAGTAATTTTAACCGTACTTACCGGTAACTTGAATTTCCTTCATAGGCTAACATTGACTGGTTTCACTTGGAAATTCTTCTAAGTGTGGAGTTTTGGAACTTTAAAATATTCCTCTAAAATCAGCCGAAATACGAATTCCGATTTACTCACCTGTTATCAGGAGAGACCTCAGTGCTGTATCTTTCAGCCCAGTACTGGTCCTGAAAAGTAATTTTAACCGTACTTACCAGTAACTTGAATTTCCTTCCATAGGCTAACATTGACTGGTTTCACTTGGAAATTCTTCTAAGTGTGGAGTTTTGGAACTTTAAAATATTCCTCTAAAATCAGCCGAAATACGAATTCCGATTTACTCACCTGTTATCAGGAGAGACCTCAGTGCTGTATCTTTCAGCCCAGTACTGATCCTCAAAAGTAATTTTAACTGTACTTACCAGTAACTTGAATTTCCTTCCATAGGATATCATTGCCTGCTTTTTGCTGAAAAAGTTTCAAAGTGTTGATTTTTGAAACATACAAATATTCCTCTAAAATCAGCCAAAATCCGAATTCTGATTTACTCACCTGTTATCAGGAGAGACCTCAGTGCTGCATCTTTCAGCCCAGTACTGGTCCTGAAAAGTAATTTTAACCGTACTTACCGGTAACTTGAATTTCCTTCATAGGCTAACATTGACTGGTTTCACTTGGAAATTCTTCTAAGTGTGGAGTTTTGGAACTTTAAAATATTCCTCTAAAATCAGCCGAAATACGAATTCCGATTTACTCACCTGTTATCAGGAGAGACCTCAGTGCTGTATCTTTCAGCCCAGTACTGGTCCTGAAAAGTAATTTTAACCGTACTTACCAGTAACTTGAATTTCCTTCCATAGGCTAACATTGACTGGTTTCACTTGGAAATTCTTCTAAGTGTTGAGTTTTGGAACTTTAAAATATTCCTCTAAAATCAGCCGAAATACGAATTCCGATTTACTCACCTGTTATCAGGAGAGACCTCAGTGCTGCATCTTTCAGCCCAGTACTGATCCTCAAAAGTAATTTTAACCGTACTTACCAGTAACTTGAATTTCCTTCCATAGGATATCATTGCCTGCTTTTTGCTGAAAAAGTTTCTAAGTGTTGATTTTTGAAACATACAAATATTCCTCTAAAATCAGCCGAAATCCGAATTCTGATTTACTCACCTGTTATCAGGAGAGACCTCAGTGCTGCATCTTTCAGCCCAGTACTGGTCCTGAAAAGTAATTTTAACCGTACTTACCGGTAACTTGAATTTCCTTCATAGGCTAACATTGACTGGTTTCACTTGGAAATTCTTCTAAGTGTGGAGTTTTGGAACTTTATAATATTCCTCTAAAATCAACCAAAGTACGAATTCCAATTTACTCACCTGTTATCAGGAGAGAACCCAGTGCTGCATCTTTTAGCCCAGCACTGACCCTGAAAAGTAATTTTAACCGTACTTACCAGTAACTTATATTTTCTTCCATAGGAATCCATTGTCTGGTTTTCAGCAGAAAAGTTTCAAAGTGTCGATTTTCACAAACTACAAATATTCCTTAAAAATCGCCTGTATGACTTAAACGCATTCTTTCAACTGTTTACAGGAGATGCACCAGTGCTGGATCCAGGATCCAACACTGAGTAAGAAAAAGTAACGATAACAGTTTTTACCTGCTAAGTGAATTTCCTTCCATAGGATAACATTGGTGATTCTATGAGAAAAAGTTTCCAAGTGTCAACTTTTAAAATACAATAATATTCCTTAAAAATCACGACTGTAACCAAAACGCTTTTACTCAACTGTTTACAGGAGATGTACCAGGACTGAATCTAGGATCCAGTCCTGTGTTTCGAAAAGTAATCCATAAAGTAACTAATTGCATTTAACTAGAAATTCACATTGAGCTGAATGTTGCATTGTGTTTGAAAATGTGTTGCCCATTGCAACAACTGTAACTACTGTACTTAAAAGTCTATTGCCTATGTGCAAAGTATTTAAACTAAAGTAATTCATTCTGAGAAAGTATTTTTTGTAATGTAATGTATAATGTAATTACAATGTAATTTAAAAAATAAAATATGTAAAAAAAAATTGTTTCTAAAAATGTAGTAAATCAGTATGAAAAAAATTAATATAACAATTAATACATTTAAAAATTGTCATTTACAAAACCTTTGAAATTCACTGAAAAAACCGTAGGTTTCAGACATGTTATAGTTAGGAATTAGCATTTAAAAAACCTTTGAAATTCACTGAAAAAACCATAGGTTTCAGATATGTTATAGTTAGAAATTAGCATTTAAAAAACCTTTGAAATTCACTGAAAAAACCATAGGTTTTAGGGACAGTTATAGTTAGTTGGACATTTTACTCGTACAAAACCCGTGAAATTCCCCCGTTATAGTTAGTTCAGCTAACTATAACTCGCGCCCCGCAATGCACTGCTGATGACGTCACATATTACATCACTCATGACATGGTCAGTGACATCACTGATGACATCTCAAATGACATCACTGATGACATCATCCACGTGATAATCTGATGCAGCTCTTCACACCCTAATATAACCTTTGATACACCCAATCTAAATTACAGACTGCCATTCACAAAACCATAGACACTCCAACACCAATAACTACATACCCACTCACTGATTCTTAGGTCTACACACACACATCCACTCACTCACCCGTACAGTCACTCATACTTATGGTCACTCAGTACAGGACTATCATATGCACTCTTACTCCTATATAGACACTCAAACACCGCCACTCATCCATAGAGGTACTCACACACCTAGTCAGTCATGCAAATAATTAAACACACTGCCATTTACTCACCTATACAGTTATACACACACCAGCTCACTTAATCATACAAATACTAGCACATTGTTACGCTCTTATATAATCACTGATACAAGCACACACTCATCCATACAGCCACTATCACAATCACTCACTCTCGCTTATAGCTATTTATATACTCCAACACACATATATACTGCCTTTCACATATGTAGTTACTCACACATGTACCACTGGGACATACATTCACTCACTAACACACTCTTACACACACTTACCCACCCATACAGTCTATCACAGATGCACTCTTGAAACCATCCACCCAGTGAATCACCCACTCACACATCTATGCACAGTCGCACACACCCCATCCACACAAACACTCAGGCACCCATACAGATACTCAGACAACAAATCAATAACTCTTATAGACACTCATGTAGCTATTCACAAACCCATGCAGCCACTTACACAGCAACAGACAGACGGATACAGACATTCACCCAGTTTAGTCACTAACCCATGCATTCAGTAAGATACGTTAAATCACTCACTTATAGAGTCAGTCACGCACCTACTAAATCATCCATACAGACACTTACACAGCCACTCATTCTTCAATACATCTTTTCCTATATATATTAAAAATATTTAAACTTTACAGAAACACACAGTCACTGGATGATGTCATCAGTGATGTCATTTGAGATGTCATCAGTGATGTCATCAGTGATGTCACTGACCATGTCATGAGTGATCTAATATGTGACGTCATCAGCAGTGCATTGCGGGGCGCGAGTTATAGTTAGCTGAACTAACTATAACGGGGGAATTTCACGGGTTTTGTACGAGTAAAATGTCCAACTAACTATAACTGTCCCTAAAACCTATGGTTTTTTCAGTGAATTTCAAAGGTTTTTTAAATGCTAATTTCTAACTATAACATATCTGAAACCTATGGTTTTTTCAGTGAATATATATATATATATATATATATATATATATTCAACACTCCTCTCCACCAGGACAAGAAATGTCTTAGTAGGTCACTGGTATCTTTAATATAAGAGCTGAGATTCGAAACAAAGGGCATCAGAAAATAGTCAACATAATTTGCCACCAATTCAAACAGTGATCCCTTAGCCGATATAAGGGTAACATTTTTGGACACAGAAATTTACATACGGGACAATAAAATACACACAACATTGCATCGAAAAGAAACGGCAACTAATGCGATACTACACGCAGAGAGTTTCCATCAGCAACCTTTGATTCAAAACATCCCGTATGGTGAATTCTTAAGAATTCAAAGAATTTGCTCTGAAACCAGTGAATGACAAAAACATAGTAAAATGATAGCACAAAGAGGATATCCTGAGAACTCAATCAAAAAAGGCTGGGAAAAATCTGACCTAAAGTAGAGAGAAGAAATTTTAAAAATAAGAACACCAATTAAGAATGATAATCCGGAAACAATTCGGTTTATTACTACGTATTCAAAAGAATCTAAGCAAATCAAGGAAATATTGAAGAAAAATTAGAAAATCCTCCAAATGATCCAGTTGCTGCTAAGATCGTGGGGACACATCCCAATGTAACATTCAGAAGAGCGACTAACTTGAAAGACCGATTAATTCACAGTCACTTCCATAAAAAGAACAGCAAACCAACTCAGTGGCTGAATGCAAAGGGATTTGTAAAATGTCACAGTTGCAAAGTGTGTCAAATTGCTAAAAACACCCAAGAAGTAAGACTGGCAAATGAAAGGATTTGGAAAATTCAGGAACTAATTACATGCAAAAGCCAGTATGTAATATATGTAATTGAATGTCCGTGCGCGGTAGCTAAACATATGGAGTCACATCACGGAGGAGAATGGAAGCTACTAAAATTCTTTGCAATTGAAACTGTCAATCGCCTAGAAAGATGCGGCGATAGGGATAAGAAAACTAAGACAGAGAGAATCTCGCCATATTCTTGACCTGCTTACTTTACACCATATGGTTTGAACCAAAGTGAAGAACTTTATGTACATTTATGAAAGATTGTAAGATAACGGCTTGTAATTGATTGTGGTAAGTCTCGCTTCCTGATGTCTAATTTTAATCTAGTTTATTATGATTCTTTTATTCACTTCTTTTTAGCTTTGTCACTTTGTCACCAATATGACTCATAAAATACCAAGCTCATAATTCAAACTTCTCATAAACTACAATAGTTGATTAACAATGGGAGTATGATAAAATATGGATTGACGATCGAAAGTAAGGGGCGGCAGTATGGGCTACTCACAATGAATATCTCCATTGGAGGAGAATACCAAGATACAAAAAGTAGTAATAAACCGGGACCCAACCCACTGGAGGGTCTGATTGGGAATTCTATATAAGCACAAATGATCCGGCGGTAGGACCAATAACACACAGTGAGGAATTGTTATAAATTGTTTTCAAACTTTGTCATTACTGGTAATCATATGAGCTTGATTACACACAGGGTTTTCAATGGATTATTTTCACTTTTGAGCACACTTTTATTTAAATTAGTATATAAAAAAACCTTTAGTTGCTGAAACTACATCTCCCATAATGCCTAGCTTTGCCAAAAAGGAAATGATGGAAGGCATCAGATAGTAGATATTGGCTGTAATGCATATGCGGGCGTTACCATGAACAAGGTCTCAGTGAGACCGAAACGCGTTGGTTTCTGTTCTTTTCTCAACAAATGAATTTTGTTTGAACTGAAAGTAAAAAGAAATATTGAACCTTCCAAGGAGTGCGTCCCATTTCTTGTCCTGGTGGAGAGGAGTGTTGAATATATTACGGCTGGGCTCATCCGGGGGGTCTCGCACCACCTGAGAGCGCCAGGATAGTCAGCGAAGGTGAGCCGAATGGAGGATGATATATATATATATATATATATATATATATATATATCCACACACAGATCTCCATTTTACCGGGGGCCCCCAACCCTGCAGGGCGGCCTCTGCTATCAGGAACGGAGAATCCTGTTGCTGCATGTCCATACGAAAAGAAATTGCAGAAGCCCAATTCCGACTTACAAACATGTTGACCTTTATTCATCAAATATGGCAGCCAAAAGACACTCTTTTAATCCTTACGCGTTTCGGCGAAATTGCCTTGGTCACAGGTGAGTGCATTTAAATCCTAGTGGTCACATGGCCTGATACAACTTCCTACAGGCCCCAGGGTGCACCAAAATTGATATTCCAAGTTCGTGCTGAGGCGCATTCTTTGATTTAATTTTGTTTAGTAGCATTTTAATCACACCAAAGTCCGAAATACTGCCATAGTTCGTGGTGCACACTGTACAATTTAAAAAAGCAAAGTGCATATTTCTGCTGCCACATAAACTTTCTTTACATGAATTGCGGAATCTCCAGAGAGAGGAGTGCCTCCCTCTTCTCCCTTTCTCGCTAATGTAGCCAGAATACCACGGAATTCCACTGGCTGGTACACTTGCAAGCAGGTCATGCCCCCTCCGTCATATCCACACACAGATCTCCATTTTACCGGGGGCCCCCAACCCTGCAGGGCGGCCTCTGCTATCAGGAACGGAGAATCCTGTTGCTGCATGTCCATACGAAAAGAAATTGCAGAAGCCCAATTCCGACTTACAAACATGTTGACCTTTATTCATCAAATGTGGCAGCCAAAAGACACTCTTTTAATCCTTACGCGTTTCGGCGAAACTGCCTTGGTCACAGGTGAGTACATTTAAATCCTAGTGGTCACATGGCCTGATACAACTTCCTACAGGCCCCAGGGTGCACCAAAATTGATATTCCAAGTTCGTGCTGAGGTGCATTCTTTGATTTAATTTTGTTTAGTAGCATTTTAATCACACCAAAGTCCGAAATACTGCCATAGTTTGTGGTGCACACTGTACAATTACATATATATATATTATCTACTGGCGGTCGCCAGTAGATAGTTATAGTTAGGACCTATTTTCCACAGGAAATCCGCAACATTCTATTTGAAAAAACTCTTGCGTTGGTTGACGAATCTTCGCGAAATTTTCAAACTTTATGGCCCGCTCCGGTCCGCTCCTACCCTGAAAGCTTCAGGGTGATTCGTCAAGCGGGGGCCGAGAAAAAAGGGGGGTCCCAAAACGTGTTTTCCCCATTCATTTTCCCATAGGAAACTTTAGCCACGGCTACAGCCCGAACTGCTGAACGGAATTACACCAAATTTGGCAAAGAGGTAGTTCTTGGTTCAGAAAGAACCCTTTTTGTTAAATGGTGTAAATCCGTTCAGTAGTTGCTGAGAAAATCAAAAGTAAAATCACATATATATCTATGGCCGCTTAGGGTCCGGATCACGAGCTGCATGCTAATTGGCTGTCAACACTCCAAATCAGGAAGTGTTGGCAGCCATTTTGTCCCTTGGTAGAACTGAGGCAGAGAAACAAGTGCGCAAAGCGCACAAAGGGGGCAGGGTAGAAACACCCTGACCCCCTAGGTCTGCTCAGGGGGTCCCACAAGGACCCCCTGGGCAGAAAAAAGCATTTAAAAAAAAAAAAAAAATCGCCGGGATGCGCTTAGGGTGCGCGAATCCCGCCGTAAAAAAAAAAAATCAAAGCGCGGTCTCCCACGCTTCGATGCTATTTTGCCCCGGGTGGGCAAAGTCCCGGGGGCATGCGGGGGGGTTTATCGTTAATGGGGGCCTCTAAGGCCCCAAGCCCGAGGACCGCCACCCCCGGGGCTTTCTAATACAAATGGTGCGGGAGGGCTCTGAGCCCTCCCGCAGCCCCGGGGACCGCCACCCCCCGGGGCTTCTTTTTAAAATTTAAAATACCTGTGTGGGGGGCTCCAGCCCCCCCACACGCCCCGGGGACCGCCACCTCCCCGGGGCACTAAAGATTTAAATATGCGGGTCCGTTACGGACCCCCAGAGCCCCGGGGACCACCACCTCCCCGGGGCTTTGAATAAGTTGGGAGGGGGGCCGCGCGGCCCCCTCCTGGAGCCCTTGATGGCCCTGGGGACCACCACCCCCAGGACCGGCTCCTGCAGTGTTCTAGGGTGCCTACCCCCGGGACACTGTAGTTTGCAATGGCAGGATGAGAGCCTCGCGGCACCCGTCCTGCCATTGCAAACTGCTTTGCTTCATTGAAAGAGCAGGGAAACCTGCTCTCGCTTCAATGAAGCAAAGCAGATTGCTTTTCCACATGGGGAGCTGCATGTCAGCAGCTCCCCATGTGGAAAAGCAATGCCGGGACCGTGGTGGGATTGGGGACCCCCCCATGGTCCCCAACGGAGAGGGCCAGCCCCGGGGGATGGGGTCCCCGGGGCAAGTAGTGGCCCGGGAGGGGGGCCACGCGGCCCCCCTCCCCAAAAAAAAAAAAAAATTTAAGAAAAATAAAGGCCTGCCCCGAGGGATGGGGTCCCCGGGGCAAAAGGAGGCCTGAGGAGGGGGGCCACGCAGCCCCCCTCCTTAAAAAAATAATAAAAAGAGTGGCCATGCCCCGGGGGATGGGGTCCCAGGGGCTGGAATCGGCCACGGGAGGGGGGCCACGCGGCCCCCTTCCCGTTTAAAAAAAAAAAAAAAAAAAAGGGGTAAGGCCCTGGGGGGTGGGGTCCCCAGGGCCCAAAAAAAGGAGAAAGGAAGGGGGGCCACACAGCCCCCCTTCGAGGAAAAAAAACAAAAAAAACCCCAAAAAAACGATCGTGCCGCAGGCCCCGCCCCCTTCCTTTACCACTCTGCAAACGCGCCCCCTGGCGCGTTTGCAGAGGGGGAACGAATTTCCCTTGAATACTGGGGGTCCCTGGGGGCCAACTAGCCCACCAGTAACCTCCAGTATGCGCCAGGGAGCTGCGTTGCAGAGAGGTGTACAGAGGCCACGCCCCTTTTACACCTCTCTGCAACGCAGCTCTGTGGCGCTTACTGGAGGTACCTGGTGGGATAGTTGGACCCCAGGGAACCTCAGGATTCAAGGGGACTTAATCCCCCAACTTAAAACGCGCAACGGGGCGCGTTTGCACAGTGGTGAAGGGAGGGGGAGGGGCTTCAGGTGACATGTGTGCAAACAGGCCCCATGGCGCGTTTTAAGATGGGGAATTAAATCCCCTTCAATCCTGAGGGTCCATGGGGGCCAACTAGCCCACCAGGTACCTCCAGTAAGCGCCACGGAGCTGCGTTGCAGAGTGTTGTAAAAAGGGGCGTGGCCTCTGAACACCTCTCTGCAACGCAGCTCTCTGGCGCATACTGGAGGTATCTGGTGGGCCAGGTGGCTCCTAGGGACCCTCGGGATTGAGGAGGAATTAATTCTCCAACTTAAAACGCGCCACAGGGCGTGTTTGCAGACATGTCACCTCAGGCCCCACCCCCTTCCTTCACCATTGTGCAAATATTCCTCTAAAATCAGCCGAACTACGAATTCCGATTTACTCACCTGTTATCAGGAGAGACCTCAGTGCTGCATCTTTGAGCCCAGTACTGATCCTGAAAAGTAATTTTAACCGTACTTACCAGTAACTTTGATTTCCTTCCATAGGATATCATTGCCTGCTTTTTGCTGAAAACGTTTCTAAGTGTCGATTTTTGAAACATACAAATATTACTCTAAAATCAGCAGAACTACGAATTCCGATTTACTCACCTGTTATCAGGAGAGACCTCAGTGCTGTATCTTTGAGCCCAGTACTGATCCTGAAAAGTAATTTTAACCGTACTTACCAGTAACTTGAATTTCCTTCCATAGGATATCATTGCCTGCTTTTTGCTGAAAAAGTTTGTGTGTCGATTTTTGAAACATACAAATATTCCTCTAACATCAGCAGAACTACTAATTCCGATTTACTCACCTGTTATCAGGAGAGACCTCAGTGCTGCATCTTTGAGCCCAGTACTGATCCTGAAAAGTAATTTTAACCGTACTTACCAGTAACTTGAATTTCCTTCCATAGGCTAACATTGACTGGTTTCACTTGGAAATTCTTCTAAGTGTGGAGTTTTGGAACTTTATAATATTCCTCTAAAATCAGCCGAACTACGATTTCCGATTTACTCACCTGTTATCAGGAGAGACCACAGTGCTGCATCTTTGAGCCCAGGCAGACCCCAAGGACCTCAAGAACTTCCGACCCATCTCTCTGCTCCCGTTCCCCGCGAAGGTCACCGAGAAAATCGTCAACAAACAACTGACCCGCTACCTCGAGGAGAACAACATCCTGGACCCTTCCCAGTCCAGCTTCCGCAGCAACCACAGCACCGAAACCGCCCTCATCGCCGCCACCGATGACATCAGGACCCTGCTAGACAACGGAGAAACAGCAGCCCTCATCCTCCTGGACCTATCAGCCGCCTTCGACACGGTCTGCCACCACACACTACGAACACGCCTTCACGACGCCGGGATCCAAGAGAAGGCCCTGGACTGGACCACATCCTTCCTTTCCGGCAGAACACAAAGCGTCCGCCTCGCCCCCTTCCGATCCAAGGCCACCAGGATCATCTGCGGCGTACCCCAAGGCTCCTCCCTCAGCCCAACGCTGTTCAACATCTACATGGCACCCCTCGCCCACGTCGCCCGACAGCACAACCTCAACATCATCTCCTACGCCGACGACACCCAGCTGATCCTCTCCCTCACCAAAGACCCTCACACCGCCAAAGCCCACCTCCACGAAGGAATGAAGGCCGTCGCCGAATGGATGAGGACCAGCCGCCTGAAGCTGAACTCGGACAAGATGGAGGTCCTCATCCTTGGTTCCAACCCTTCAGCCTGGGACGACTCCTGGTGGCCAACATCACTGGGAACAGCCCCGCCACCCACCGACCACGTACGCAACCTAGGGGTCATCCTCGACCCCACCCTCTCCATGACTAAGCAGGTCAACGCCGTTTCCTCATCCTGCTTCAACATCCTCCGAATGCTCCGCAGGATCTTCAAGTGGATCCCCACCGAAACAAGAAAAACAGTCACCCAGGCCCTCGTCACCAGCAGGCTGGACTACGGAAACGCCCTCTAAGCAGGAACGACGGCTAAGCTCCTGAGGACGGCTGCAACGCATCCAGAACGCCTCTGCACGTCTTATCCTCGACATCCCCCGACGCAGCCACATCACACCCAACCTGAGAGACCTGCACTGGCTCCCTGTCAACAAGAGGATAACCTTCAAGCTCCTCACCCACGCACACAAAGCACTCCACAACTCCGGACCAGCCTACCTCAACATACGACTCAGCTTCTACACCCCCACCCGCCAGCTCCGCTCGACCAGCCTCGCCCTCGCCACAGTCCCCCGCATCCGGAAAACGACCGCCGGCGGCAGATCCTTCTCCCACCTCGCCGCCAAGACCTGGAACACCCTCCCCACCAACCTCCGACAGACCCAAGACCTACTGGCCTTCAGAAGACTCCTCAAGACCTGGCTCTTCGATCAGTAGCAGCACCACCCCCCTCTTCCCCCAGCGCCTTGAGACCCTCGCGGGTATGTAGTGCGCTTTATAAGTGACATGATTGCATGGGTCCTGCATGTGTGATTGCATATGTGCATGGGTAGTGCTCGGGTGATTGGGAGAGTGCATGGGTAGTGGCTGAGTGATTTCATTAGTGGTTGGGTAGTGGCGGAGTGATTTCATGAGTGCTTGGATACTAACTGGGTGATTGGAGAATTACATGGGTAATGCATGTGTGATTGCATCAGTGCATGGATATTACTTGGGTTATTGCATGAGTACATGGGTAGTGCTTGGGTGATTAGGACAGAGCATGGTTAGTGCCTGGGTCATTGCATGAGTACATGGGTACTGAGTGGATGATTTGAGTACTGCAAGGAGAGTGCATGGTGAATTTGTAAGTGCTTGGGTATTAGTGGAGTGATTGGATAAGTACATGGTACTGGCTGGGTGATTGGAGGAGTGCACAGGGAGTGACAGGGTGATTGCAGGACTGCATGGTACTACCTGGGTAATTGAAGGTGCAAATGAGTACTGTCTAGGTGGTTAGAGGACTGCATGGGTAGTGCACAGGTGATTGTACCACTGCATGTGTTAGTGCCTGGGTCATTGCATGACTACATGGGTAGTGACTGGATGATTAGAGTACTGCAAGGAGAGTGCATGGCAAATTTATAAGTACTTGGGTTTTGGCGGAGTGATTGGATTAGAACATGGTAATGGCTGGGTCATTGGAAGAGTGCACGGGGAGTGACAGGGGGATTGCTGGACTGCATGGGTACTACCTGGGTAATTGAAGGAGCGAATGAGTAGTGTGTAGGTGGTTAGAGGACTGCATGGGTAGTGCTCAGGGGATTGTAGCAGTGCATTTGTTAGTGCCTGGGTCATTGCATGAGTACATGGGTACTGACTGGATGATTAGAGTACTGCAAGGAGAGTGCATTTTGAATTTATGAGTGCTTGGGTTTTGGCGGAGTGATTGTATAAGTACATGGTCCTGGCTGGGTGTTTGGAGCAGTGCATGGGTAGTGACAGGGTGATTTCTGGACTGCATGAGTACTACCTGGGTAATTGAAGGTGTGAATGAGCAGTGTCTAGGCGGTTAGAGGATTGTATGGGAAGTGTACAGGTGATTGTAGCAGTGCATGGTTAGTGCCTGGGTCATTGCATGAGTACATGGGTACTGAATGGATGATTATAGTACTGCAAGGAGAGTGCATGGTGAATTTATAACTGCTTGGGTATTGGCGCAGTGATTGTATAAGTACATGGTGCTGGATGGGTGATTGGAGGAGTGCATGGGAAGTGACAGGGTGATTGCTGGACTGCATGGGTACTACCTGGGTAATTGAAGGAGCGAATGAGTAGTGTGTAGGTGGTTAGAGGACTGCATGGGTAGTGCTCAGGGGAATGTAGCAGTGCATGTGTTAGTGCCTGGGTCATTGCATGAGTACATGGGTAGTGACTGGATGATTAGAGTACTGCAAGGAGAGTGCATGGCAAATTTATAAGTGCTTGAGTTTTGGCGGAGTGATTGGATTAGTACATGGTACTGGATGGATGATTGGAGGACTGCATGGGGAGTGACAGGGTGAATGCTGAACTGCATGGGTACTACCTGGGTAATTGAAGGTGTGAATGAGTAGTGTCTAGGTGGTTAGAGGACTGTATAGGTAGTGCACAGGTGAATGTAGTACTGCATGGGTAGTGCTTTGGTTACTTAATCTTACCTTTTTTATAGTAGATATGAAAGTCATTGAAACAATTTTTTCAGTTCTTTTTTTATAATCTAAATTTAAAAAATTTCAAACTTTAGAATTTGGGTCTGTAAAAGAGAAGAAAAAATACAGTTATAACATATAATATTATAGTTTTAAGAACACAACATAATTTTACAATTATATAACATATTCAGTTTGCCTTTTTTGCTGTTTTCAGATTCTATTGAATTTCACAATACACAGTGATTTCAATGTTGATCATCATGTAACAGAGGGCAAAAGAATACAATCAATAAGATTGTTAAAAAAAAACAAATCTGTGTTCAAAATATTTACAACAAACTCAACTATCTGTTTACTTTTCCTAAAATAAACACCCTCAATAACATTGCATATAATACAAAGATCAAATATATGAAATGCTTCTTTCTAAAACAATTTTCTAAATACAATATCAAAGAACAGAAACGTTAATTGAATCAGCAATTCTTGATATCTTCCCTAAAGGCCGAATGATGTTTCCGAAATCATTTGCATTTTGAATATCCAAAATAAACTTCTTAATTCATATTGACATCTTCCCAATAGGCCGGATGATGTTTCTGAAATCGTTTGTATTGAAAATATCCAAAATAATCTCATTAATTCATGTTGACATCTTCCCAATAGGCCAAATGATGTTCTCAGAACTTTGGCATCAAAAATATTAGGTATGAATTTGGTAATTCATTAGGCAACCGATATTTGAATAGCAAATGGGCATCATTACAATGTGTTCATCCTTTATTGCACTTTAAATACACAGTATAGTGTCCAGATGTTGTAGAAGGTCCATCATGGAAAATAATTGCCACTGCTTTGAAAGTTCTTCCTGAAATTGACAGTTGACTTGCCACAAAATTTTTAATTATAGTTTCCAATTTTCTTTCATCTGCTCTACAACGTTATATCATTAAAATGACATATTGTCCAAATCTTTCTATAATTAATGTTGATAACATTTCAGATTTGCAGTGACTACATTCCATATTTTGATTAGCTGATTTGACTAATTTGTTAAAAGACACTGTTTTACAATCTGGTATTGTCAAATATATGAATCTTTCAGTGTCTATTTTAGTAGTAGAAGTAAATGTACAATCTTCACATTCATGATCCCATCTGTAACGAAGTCCAAACAAATTTTCAATTTGTATTCCTTCATCTTCCAATACTGCAAGCATAAACATAAGAAATTCTTGAGCATCTTGCTGTACATTAAGTGTAAATTGTGAAGAACCAGAACATATATCCAGAAGATTCCGAATGCCAGAAACACTTTGGATTTTAGTTTTATCAGTTGTCAAGTTTTCAAAAATACAATGCAACAAAGAACAAAACTTTTTTTCTCGATTCTCCATAATTTGTTGTTGG